>CM065592.1:156400331-157600331 GCA_033119425.1 Bufotes viridis | reverse complement strand
AGAAGGTTGGCTTTCACCATTGTACTGTATTTCACCATTGTACTGTATGTCACCATTTTACTGTATTGTATTTCAGCATTGTATTCTATTGTATTCCAGCATTGTTGCAGCAGCAAAATCACATTCCTGGGACTATGCTTCTCCACATTTTAGTGTGTTATCCTGTAGACACTATCAGTCATTATTTGGAGGGTGAGGTTTTGCAAACTGAAGAGAGATCAGTTCTGGTTCCTGAAGGTCCTCAAGTATGCTCACTATTCTAATATTTTTACAGTGTAGCTTGTCATCTATATAGAATATATAGACTATGTTGAAGTTTTACAGTACTCAGTCAGTATTCATGATCAGTGGGGGTCTCTGAGATTAGACATATTGATGCTAAATATTCTATGTCATCAATCATTATACCCTTTTCTGGGAATAATTAACAATTGACTGAAGACCTCTAGCCTGCATCGCCTACTAAATGATTCATACATATCTGCTCCCCGCCCCACTGAAGACAGTCACTAGCTGCAGTGGCGCAGGTGACATGTCTATGCCCGGGACAGAAGAAAAGAAACCAAGGATTAGAAGATAGAGGAACAAGAGCCAAAGTACAGCACCGGAGTGGCAGGGGCAGGTAACTTCGAATCTTTCAATAGGCAATGCAATGTCAGTTAATGTTGATTAATGCAGTTGAGCATTATTTCATATTATTATCAAAGTGCGTTCAACTCTAATAAAGAGCACAGGGCAATATTCATATTACAGAAATTATATAATATTTTGGTATTTTATACATTTACTGAATACAGAAAAATATGCAGTTTGCAGTTACTTAGATATGTTATATGTAGTGTTGAGCACTTTGATCCGAATTTCAGGAAAAACTGGATAAGCCACAAATCCGAATTTCCTTGTGATTTGTGGTAACAATTTTTTTTTTCCTACAATGGTGGCTACACGTGTTGCAAAGTGAAAGTAAGAAGCCCAAAAATGGGATATAACCCATAATACCGTGCAGCCAGCCAATCGGCAGATATGCATCCCCTGTAAAGTCATAGCCCTATAAAAGCCTCATCCTGCGTGGTCGCCACCATTTTACTGTAACTTGAGCATAGTAAACTGAAAGCTTTTAATTGTTGAATATTGGATAGGGACAGTAGGGAGATCATATGGAGAGTTTTCAGACACTATAGGGAGACTGCAGGGACAGTGCAGGTTCAATGTCATCACCTGTGCATCTTGTTCACCTGCTGTGCCATTCATTCTTAATCTGTTCTGTTATACATAGACTTACTGTGCATCAGACTCATTGTCAACAGGCGGTCTAATATATAGGCACTATTCTGTCCTCAGCTGCAAAAAAATTTGTGTGTGTATACCAGTTCAGATTGCCTGCGTTTGAATACCATCTGTATTATATTGTATGGTAATAGCACCATCTAGTGTATAGTGTATTTTTCTAGCTTGTAGTTTCTATGCATTATGGTCCTGTTCCTGTTTGCAGTAGTAGCAGCCATCTTATGTCAGAGTGAGAAGCTGCACTCTATGACTTGTTTTTTGCCTACGGCCTACGGCCTATTTCAAGCATAGTCGGTAAGAGCACTATCTATGTGTAATTATACTGTGATTTTATGTATGTTTGCTGCATTAGATAGCACATTGTCAGCTTGCATTATTACCTCATGTACTGTATGTATAGCAGATTATCTGTATCCTATGCACTGTACAGTTGACATATATTCTTAAATACTTCTTTACGTTTTTTTATCCTGTAGTTTCACCTTTCCTGTCACAATCTACTAGCAATAAAAGAGAAGGTTACAGCTTCACAGCCTTTTTCTTATAAAGAAATGTGATGGAAGCTACCAGGTGCAAAAGAAATGCCAGGTGAAGGCATTGCATTAGTTGTCCTGCTATACGGTTGTGTGGAAGCTTGGCTGTGAGCAGGATTCCATCACCTTCAGACCGTGTTCACACCATAGTTAGCGTTCCACACCGTCATCCTCCATTGTACGCATTTTTTGCTGGGGAAGGTCGTTTGCTGCGGTCCACATGCGGTGGGACTGCTCCCCCAATGAGAAACGCGCTACAGTGTTTGGGGTCTGAGCAGTTCCCCCATATTGGCCACTATATTTCTGTGATCTTGTTCCATATGTATTTAATGTGCCTTCACCTGGCATTTAACATTCTTTTGCACCTGGTAGCCTCCATCACACGGTCTGATATGCGTGTGGCTTACAGTCTTGCTTTATTCACATTGCATTAGTTGTCCTGCTATGCGGTTGTGTGGAAGCTTGGCTGTGAGCAGGATTCCATCACCTTCAGACCATGGTCACACCATAGTTAGCGTAGTGGTAGGACCCCTTGCCATGCTGAGAAACCGTGATGTGGTGCATGAGGGGCTCCGATGTGTTCCTGACAGGAATATATTGGCAAAAGTCTCAGCTTTTAATATCTGCTTGTATGACTAGCTAGTATAGTCAGTGGCATATCCGTTTGGTGCATTTTTTTTATCTGTGATTTATATATTTATATATTTTCATCCGCACAATGCTCCGTTTTGTGTAGGATGCCTTTATGGTGCATGTGGTCCGCGCCGACATCCTCCATTGTACGCATTTTTGCCGGGGATGGCCGTTTGCTGCGGTCCACATGCAGTGGGACTGCTCCCCCAATGAGAAGCACGCCACTATATTTCTGTGATCTTTTTTAGCAATAACGTCAACCAGACTTTTCCTGTAGTTGCAGATCAGACGTGCACAACAGTCAGGAGTAATTCTTGACCATTCCTCTTTACAGAACGTTTTCAGTTCAGCAATATTCTTGGGATGTCTGGTGTGAATTGCTTTCTTGAGGTCATGCCACAGCATCTCAATTGGGCTGAGGTCAGGACTGGGCCACTCCAGAAGGCGTATTTTCTTCTGTTTAAGCCATTCTGTTGTTGATTTACTTCTATGCTTTGGGTTGTTGTCCTGTTACAACACCCATCTTCTGTTGAGCTTAACCTGGTGGACAGATAGCCTTAAGTTCTCCTGCAAAATGTCTTGATAAACTTGGGATTTAATTTTCCTTCGATGATAGCAATCCGTCCAGGCCCTGACGCAGAAAAGCAGCCCCAAACCATGATGCCCCCACCACCATACTTCACAGTTGGGATGAGGTTTTGATGTTGGTGTACTGTGCCTCTTTTTCTCTACACATAGGGCCAGATTTATCATTACACTTCCATCTTACTCCAATTTCACATAAGTCCAAAGTCACTTTTGGCTAGTCAGATTTATGAATGGTCCTTTAATACTGTGATAAATGTGGTTTGATGGATGCAGTTCATCCTTCAGTAAACGGCTTTACAAAAGTCGCACATATTTACAAAAAAGTCGCATGTTCTATAAAAAAGTCGCATAAGATAAGCATGGTCCTCACTGGAGCGAAATTGGGACTTTTTTTGTGACTTTTTAAAAAAGTCCCAATGATAAATCTTGAGTGAAACTCATTAACATAGCTAACCACGCCCATTTTTACAAAACTGGAGTGAGTGGTGTACACATGTAAAAGAGTGTGAAAAGTCGCAAATGCCCTATTTTGGGACTTTTTGATGCCAGAATTCTGGAGTGAAGGTATGATAAATCATGGCCATAGTGTTGTGTGTTTCTTCCAAACAACTTAACTTTGGTTTCATTTGTCCACAGAATATTTTGCCAGTACTGCTGTGGAACATACAGGTGCTCTTGTGCAAACTGTAAACATTCAGCAATGTTTTTTTTGGACAGCAGTGGCTTCCTCTGTGGTATCCTCCTATAAAATCCATTCTTTTTTAGTGTTTTACGTATCGTAGATTCCCTAACAGGTATGTTAGCATATGCCAGAGACTTTTATAAGTTTTTAGCCAACACTCTAGATTCTTCTTCACTTCATTGAGCAGTCTGCGCTGTGCTCTTGCAGTCATCTTTTCAGGACGGACACTCCTAGGGAGAGTAGCAGCAGTGCTGAACTTTCTCCATTTATAGACAATTTGTCTTACCGTGGGCTGATGAACAGCAAGGCTTTTGGAGATACTTTTATAACCATTTCCAGCTTTATACAAGTCAACAATTCTTAATTGTAGGTCTTCTGAGAGCTCTTTTGTGCAAGGCATCATTCACATCGGGCAATGCTTCTTGGGAAAAGCAAACCCAGAACTGGTGTGTGTTTTTTTTAGGGCAGGGCAGCTGTAACCAACACCTCCAATCTGATCTCATTGATTGGACTCCAGTTGGCTGACACCTCACTCCAATTAGCTCTTGGAGATGTCATTAGTCTAGGGGTTCACATACTTTTTCAACCTGCACTGTGAATGTTTACATGGTGTGTTCAATAAAAACATGGTAACATTTAATTCTTTGTGTGTTATTAGTTTAAGCAGACTGTGATTGTCTATTGTTGTGACTTAGATGAAGATCAGATCATATTTTATGACCAATTTGTGCAGAAATCCATATCATTCCAAAGGGTTCCCATATTTTTTCTTGCAACTGTATAGCTGCAGAAGTGAACTGCGTATATATTTTTCTTTTTCCACAGATATAAGCTATTAAAGGCTTTTCAACATAGCATTTGCACCCCAAGAATAAACTGCTGGAATGACAGAGCTGTATAATAGCTATTTGGATCCCCAAATTATCTTTCCCTGCACTTGTAAATCGCTTTTCTAGCACTGTCCCTAGCGCCTTCTGACGTCTCTCCTTGGACTAAGATGCTGTGAAACGATTTCTCCCTATCCTTTCACTGCACTTAGAAATCGTTTTTTTTTTTTCCAATAATTAGCTTTTTCCAATTGCTGTCCCTAGCGCCTTCTCATGTCTGTCCCTGCACTCAGAACGCTGGAAAATAGCAGAATCTAAAATGGCTGCAGTATTCATAGGGCTACAACACCAAAATAGTCACACACACATACAAATAATAATGAATTTTATTAAATATCATATAAAAACATGATCGTACAACACATAATAAAAGAGTATAATGGTAAGCGCAATAAGGATGTGGAATGAATAGTCCCACAGACTCAAAATATGTAATGGCTCATGGGAGTAAAGCACTATTCAAATATTACCGTAACAGTGATAATGCTTACTCACCTATCCCTATCACCCACATTCACCTATATACCTAAGATGGGTAACAGGCAACACATATTAAGGAATTATAATCCACTCTAGCGGAAAATGTCATCATTAAAAATCCTGAACATTCTTATCTGTAAAAATAGGGGGATAAAAGAGAGCCATGCCGTACCTGTGAATGAGGGACACTACCCTGAGGTACGTTTCGCCGTTTGCACAAGTCCTCACATGTGTGGCCGCCATTTTAGGAAAATTTGCGATTCGTTACCACGGTTACTGCATGGTTAAAGTCCATGGTGACAAATTAGACCTGATGCTTTTATTGACCTGCAATACTGATGCACAGTAATTTTACAGCCAACAGATAGGATTGGTTATGAATCTTGGTGCCCTGAACAGTGATGTAGACAATGATAAATTACAACTGCCTGTAATACTGATGGCACGGTACTATTAACTATGAATGTGGGTGCACTATAATGTAATGCACATGGCGATACCCTCTCCCTGCACTGTCCCTGTATTTTAAGTTCCAAGCCTTCACACTGAGATTGGGCAACCAAGCGGGATGAATATGATTAGGCAGAATGGCCTGGCTATACCTAATTTATGGCAATTCGTGGCAAATTTATTTGAAACTAATCAAATATTTCTAAGAACTGTAACGAATTGTTTGAATCAAATTTTTAAAAATTTTGCTCATCTTTAGTTATATACAATATTTTAGGATAAAAAAAATATTATTTTCCATGTATTATTCAGTATTCTCAATCATTAAAAAAAATTACTAATGCCTCTAAAATAATCAATCATTCATCTGAATATGTAAAACATATCCAAGATTTTAATAGCATAACATGAAAACCTTTTGGTCTTGAGTGGCAGGAGATTTAGAAACTGACAGTCTAAAATGGAAAAGGATGGCACATACAATCTCTTCTTGCTTGAACCATATGTGTGACTGAAGTTGGTTTCTTTTACAGCATTTTAAATGAGTCAAGAGCAGGGCAGCAGTGGTTATTTCATAGAGCACTGTGAAACTTAGCTTTGAAATATAAATGAGAACCAGGTTAAAATAAACTATATCTGTATAAGCAATTTACCAAAATCTTTTTTCAATCCTTTTTCATTTTGTTGATGCGGTGCCCCTGTCAATTCTTGATTTTTTAATGTGAATGACAAGAATACAGTTGCAAGAAAAAGTATGTGAACCCTTTGGAATAATATGGATTTCTGCACAAATTGGTCATAAAATGTGATCTGAAAACATGGTAGCATTTAATTATTTGTGCGTTATTAGTTTAAGCAGACTGTGATTGTCTATTGTTGTGACTTAGATGAAGATCGGATCACATTTTATGACCAACTTGTGCAGAAATCCATATCATTCCAAAGGGTTTGCATACTTTTTTTTACAACTGTATGTATACATTGTTACAGAAAATTTTGGTTATTTAAGGAGGCTATGTCATCAGATTCCATAATACAAACTGCACACACTATTAAGTAGATCTCTTGGACTTGATACGGCTGATGTACTTTGAAAATCCATGTCCAGCTCGCCATATGAAATGCAGAAAAACGTTCAGAGTAAGTACATCATCCTTATCAGGTCTAAGAGATCTATCTAGATGTAGGTAGGTCACTGCTTGAGAAAGGTCCCAGCAAGCGGACCGAAACGTCGCTGCTTGGTAAGTAAACTACCACTTGACTTTTATTTGGAGGTGCCGTGGAATTATTTGCTATATAGATGTAGGTAGCCTACACTGTGAAATCTGGTAACAGAACTTCTATTATTAATAGCTGCTAGATAGGTTCCATAAATTGGTTGCACTGTACACCCGTATCAATCTCCTTGTAAGTTCTTATTGCCCCATACTTGTTCATGCCATTAGAGACAATAAAAAATTACTCAAGAAGCTCACACACATCTAAAGTCCTATGTTGACCATAATGAAGGCTGAAGCTTGAACCAATTCTGTGGGAAGCCTATACTGCTGTCCTTGGGGAGCACTGTATGGTCTTAGTCTCTGGACTGAATGATCTACAATGAATCCTCTATGTACACTAATGTTAGCAGCATACAATCTGTTAATAATCTTATTATTATTTTTAATTTTTCATTTCAGGGTAAGAAATATATAACAACTTATTTGTATGTACAATATACTAATGCCAGAAGCCTGAATAAAACTGGTGAACCGGAAGTAGTAATGTCTGATGGGGACTATGACATAGTGAGAATAACTGAAACATGGCTGGATGATAGCTATGACTGGGTAGTTAACATACAGGGTTACAGTCTGTTTAGAAAGGATCGAGAGAGGGAGGGTTTTGCCTTTATGTAAAGTCCTGTCTAAAGCCGGGAAGATATAAGTGAGGGACATGAAAATGTGGTGTCACTGTGGGTAGAAATACATGGAGGTAAAAACAATAATAAAATACTAATAGGAGTTTGTTATAAGCCACCTAATATACCAGAGTCCACAGAAAATATATGACTAAGGGAAATAGATGAGGCTGAAAACTATAATGAGGTTTATATTATGGGGGACTTCAACCACCCAGATATAGACTGGGAAACTGAAAGCTGTACATCTCATAAATGAAACAGGTTCTTGGAAATATATATATATATTATAACCAAAGACAATTACCTTCCCCAACTGATCAGGACCCGACCCTGACAGAACAACAGATGTGCAAGTTTGGGGGACACCTGGGAAATAGTGACCATAAAAGAATAAGCTTCCAATTATCATTCAAAAGAGTGTTTCTTGAGGGAGGCACAAAAATGTCAAACTTCAAAAAAGCTAAATTTGACCAGCTAAGAGAGGCCATTAGCCTCACTAACTGGAACAATGTCCTGAAAAATGAAATGCAGCAACAAAATTGGATATTTTTTAGAAGCATAAACTCTAATTGTGAGAGATGCATTTCTTATGGGAATAACAGTGCAAGGAACAAGAAAAGTCCCATGTTGATAAATAGAAATGTAAAGGAAGCAATAAATGACAAAAATAAATCATTTAAATCACTAAAACAATAAGGCATTGAGGAAACCTTTGAAAAACTATAAGGAAAAAATAAATAAAAGACAAATAAAAACAGCCAAGCTGGAGACAGAGAGATTAATTGCCAGAGAGTAAACCTAACCCTAAAATGTTCTTCAATTATATAAATGATAAAAAGTATGAACCTGAAGGTGTTGGCCCTTCATAGAGTGATGAGCGAGGAGTTGTAGTATAGGCAGCGATGAGGAGAACATGAACCTAATAAATATCTGTTCTCCACTGTATTTACTGAGTAAAATAAACTGTCAGATAAAATGCAGTGTCAAAATAAATTCTCCATTAAAGGTGGCCTGTCTGACCCAGGAAGAAGTGCAGCGGCTACTTAAAAAGAATAAAAATTACAAATTGCCAGGGCCAGATGGCATACACCCCTATATCCTAAGAGAATTAAGTATTGTGATAGACAGACAATTATTTCTGATATTTAAAGACTCTATATACTCAAGGAGCATTGCACAGGATTGGCAGCAAGCAAATGTGGTGCCAATATTCAAAATGGGGTCAAAAGCAGAGCCTGGAAACTATAGGCCTGTAAGTCATGGGTAAACTAGTTGAAAGTTTTCTAAGAGATGCTATCTTGGAGTATCTCAATGAAAATAAGCATATAACGCCATATCAGCATGGCTTCATGAGGGATCGGTCATGTCAAACTAAATTAATCAGTTTCTATGAGGAGGTAAGTTCTAGACTTTCCAGGACCAGATGGCATACACCCCTATATCCAGGGGCGTAACTACCAGGGAAGCAGGAGAAGCAGGGGCCCGGGCTTACAGGGGGCCCGGCAAGCACGTGTTGTCCTCACTCCTCTCCTCCCCTGGGTAATCATCAGCATGTGTCCTCACTCCTCTCCCTTCGCTAATTACTCAGTGAATCGCAGTGTACTCTCGCCCTTGCCTACTTAAAACTTATTTTTTCTTTCTTTCAGAAAAGCTTGCCCTGGGGATCGAACCTGCGACCATTAGGTTCAAAGGCAAGACACTTAACCACAAAGCCATATGAGCTGATAAGCCAGATAGCTATAAAAAAAAAAAAAAAAAAAAAAATAAGACCTCTAGATGTGGAGAACTTTGATAGTGTATCCATACACATTACAGCTGCACCAGCACATTGTATATGGATGTAGCAGAGCTTGGTGTGTTGGGGCAGCTGTAATGTGTATAGATACACTATCAAAGTTCTCCTTATCTAGAGGTCTTATTTTTTTTTTTTAGCTACCTGGTTATGCAGCTCATATGGTCTTGTGGATAAGTGTCTTGCCTTTTATCCTAATGGTCACAGGTTCGATTCCCATCACAAACTTTTCTGAAAGACAGGATTTTTTTTTTTTTTAAATACTGGACTTTTACTTTACTGCCACAGGGGAGGAGGGGCTATTGGCACTATAATATTGGCAAATGGGGGGGAGATAGGCACTTCATATTGTCACACACATTAGGGGGCAGGGGGAGAGGATGGCACTATGATATTGGGATGGGGGAAGACAGAGGCACTTGATATTGGCACATTATAGGGGCACTATGGGGAGAGGAGCACTATGGGGGCATCTGGTGCTATATGGCTGGCTACTGGCACATTATAGGGTGGGTTTATATGGCTGACTACTGGCACATTATAGGGGGTTATATGGCTGATTACTGGCACATTATAGGAGGGGTTATATGGCTGACTACTGGCACATTATAGGGGGGTTATATGGCTGGCTACTGGCACATTATAGGGGGGCTGGGGGGGCTATATGGCTGACTACTGGCACATTATAGGGGGGCTATATGGCTGGCACATTATAGAGGGGGAGCGAAACGCGCGGGTAGGGGGGGGCCCAATACAAAAATTTGCTGTGGGGCCCAGTCATTTCTAGCTACGCCCCTGCCTATATCCTAAGAGAATTAAATATTGTGATAGACAGACCCTTATTTCTGATATTTAAAGACTCTATATTCACAAGGAGCATTGCACAGGTTTGGTGGCAAGCAAATGTGGTGCCAATATTCAAATAGGGGTCAAAAGCAGAGCCTGGAAACTATAGGCCTGTAAGTCATGGGTAAACTGGTTGAAGGTTTTCTAAGAGATGCTATCTTAGAGAATCTCAATGAACATAAGCATATAACGCCATATCAGCATGGCTTCATGAGGGATCGGTCATGTCAAACTAAATCAGTTTCTATAAGGAGGTAAGTTCTATACTTGACAGCCCGAGTCAATGGATGCCATATATCTTGATTTCTCCAAAGCATTTGATACTGTGCCACATAAAAGGCTAGTATATAAAATAAGAATGCTTGCATTAGGAGAAAAATGTATGTATGTGGATGAGTAACTGGCTCAGTGATAGAAATCAGAGAGTGGTTGTTAAAGGAAATATTAATTATTAATATAGAATATTATTAATGACCATACTTCCTAAATTTCTATATTTCTTTGACTCTTTGAAATATTGCTTATCCCAAAGCCTTAAAAAGCTTCAGGCAGTTTCACAGTTCAATTAGACATAGTAGGGAGTTTGACTGTTACAAATATTATTAATTAAAAGTGGGAGACCCACTTAAGGAGAATCCTTTCTTAAACATCCCTCCCAGCATATGCAAAGTGTTCAGAAATTAAAAAGCTGTTATAAGTAAATTCTATGTATACCATCCAGAACCACAGCCAGCAAACTAATAAACTGCTACCAGTCTTCTAGGTTCTCCACCAGAGCGTGATGCAAGGACAGGTGGACTTGACTACCTAGGGCCCAGGTTATGTCTGCAGTTACGTTTTGAGGACAAGAATAGGCATTTCTATAATGGGTCGCCCGTTCTGTTCAGCAAATTGCAGAATGCACACGGGCGGCATCCATGTGCATGTAGAGTAAAATTATTATAAAACATAAAAATCATACAGTTTCAAGGAAAGTCAGTCCTTTGGAATTACCTGGCATAACCTGAAGAGGGCTGTGCATGCACGACATCAGGGGCGTTGCTAGGGTCTCAAAAGATCCGGGGCCCAAGCCCCAATGAATAGGGCCCAGTTCTTTAAATCGAAACACCCCCTGAACACCGTATTTTCCTGTACTTGCTATACAGCAGCACATACCTGTCACATCCAGGGCCTCCCAGGTGACGTCTCCTCTAATGTAGATTTTCTCTGTCATCATCTTCTCCATTCGATCCGGACATCTTCTCTCAGCCGCCTCGTCTCTACAGAGTGTGACACACAGACATCTTAGCTTCCTCACATTTATATCATCATCTCCCAACCGGGAGTCCCCACAGTGTTATCCTGCTGCTCACTGTGGCCCCAATACCCCCAAATACTATCCTGAAGAATAATTACTGCCCCCCTAGTAATAGTGCTCCTCATAGTCCCACCAATAGTAATTCCCTTCTAGAATGCCCTCATTAGTAATACTGCACCCTACAGTGCCCCCATTAGTAGAAGAGCTATCCAGTATTAATAAAACCCTCACAGAGCCCCCAGTAGAAATAAGGCCCCACTATTGTTTCCCCAGTGGTAATAAAGCTCCCTACAGATCCCTCAGTAGTAATAGGGCCCCCATAGTGCTCTTCGTAGAAATAAGGTGGATTTATAAGTCCCTCTTATAGAGGCCCCGGTAGTATTAAGAACTCCTAATGTCCCCTAGATTTAAAAGGCCCCTACAGAGCCCCTAGTATTTATATCTCCCCCTACTGTTATAATGCTCACCCTGAAGTGCCCCCAGTATTTATAATGCCCCCTGTAGTTTTATTTCTCCCTTCAACATACAGTCCCATGTAAATAACATCACACCATATCTCCTGCCCCCTCCAAAATACAGTCCCATATAAATAACATCACTCCCCTCCCTTCAGTCCCTCCAATATACAGTCCCATGTAAATAACACTATTTCCCTCCATCTGCCATAGAGTCCCATGTAAATAACATCACACCATCTCTCCAGCCCCCTCCAATATATAGTTCCTTGTAAATAACACCACGTGCTCCCAAGCCTCCTTTAACATACATTCCAATGTAACTAATATCACCCCCTCCCCAGCCGCCTCCAACATGCAATACTATGTAAACACAACCCCCTTAACATTCAGTCCCATGTAAATAAAATCACGCCCTTCCACAGCCGCCTCCAACATACAGTCCCATTTAAATAACATCACCCTGCCCCAGCACCCTCCAACATTCAGTCCCATGTAAATAACATCACTGCCTCCCCGAGCCACCTCCGAAATACAGTCCCGTGTAAATAACATCATCCCCTCCCACAGCTGCCCACAGCATAAGTCCCATATAAATAACATCACCCTGATCCAGCCCCCTCCAACATGCAGTCCCATGTAAATAACATCACTCTCTACCACAGCCGCCATCAACATACAGTCCCTGAGGTAATCACCTGAAACAGAAAAAAGGGGCGGGAAAAAACAGAGACAAGGAAAAACCAAAATCCTATAACTAACCTTTATTTAACACAATCTACGGTGTCATTGCCCCCATGCCTCCCCTTAAGCTAATCGCTCTAAGGGGTTAATTCATGGGGAGCAAATGACACACTCTTACATACGCTAAAGATAACTTATAATTAATAAATAAAAACTCCTACAAACCAGTGGAGGAAATGGCCGCTGAGCTTTATTAAGGGTCACATAAAATAATTTACAACAATAAATTAATTAAATAATTTAAATATTTAAAACCACCATAACCGATACTAAAAGACCAGCATAATTTAACCATCTAAGGACCAAGATCCACTCAGCATGGGCTGAGCGACACTACCCACAAGCCACGCCTAGCATAGGCGAGGCCCCCCACAGCACCGCAGCCATTTCTCCACCACATTTTGCAGGCCCAAATTAAAAATATCCATTCCTACCTCAGAAAGATGAACATTATCAGACCTAAAAAGGCCTGGCAAAAACCCCTCTAAATCCAAATGTCTATAACTAAAACCCCCCACCAAAGGGAGAAACTTCTCAAGAGCCCTATTAACTCTCTTCCTAATTTTCTCCAAAAATTTTCCCTCTTGCCCTGACCAAACTAAACGAGGGACAATTTCAGAAAATACCAGAGTAGTATTAGGTAAACTATGATGCAACAACGACAAGTCTTTTTTCATAACCCACAATAATTCACAGGTTCTCATTTTACCCAAATCGTTCCCCCCAAGATGAATAACAATCAACTGCGGAACAGGCCATTTCTTAAGAAGATAATTAATTTCATAAATTAACCCTTTCCAACCCATCCCTCTAATTCCCTGCCAAAGAATAATTAATTCCGAAGCATTAAAGGACAAATTTTCTGAATAAATTCTTTTTTCAGCTCGCTTCTGAGCCCAAAACACAAACGAGTGGCCAACAATCCAAATCACAAACTGACTCCCTGTAAAATAGAGAATAATTCAGACCGGCAGCATTAATTCAGGTCTAACATAAATCTTATACCTACTAGATCCCCAACGCCCGATTCTTTTCACTACTGATTCATCCAACCCAAAATTAGAAGCCTCCGTTGCAGCGCCTATCCTAAATGAATGAGATGAAATTTTAGCAGCACTAAGACCCAAACGCCCCAAACATTTCTTCAAAATTGCGCTAAACTGAAATTTAGTGAGAGGGGAGGAATCCAAATGCAATAAAAAGGGGCCACACTTAGAAGGATGAAACTCCCGCCAACACCTTACCAATTTGATTGGACAAAATTCAGAACCCACCCAAGCATTCAATCTAACTACCTGGCCTCTGCCAAACTGGTCAGTTTTTGACTTTCTGATACAGATCTCCACTCTATCAGAAAACAAAACAACATCTGAGAACTGCAATCCAGACAGACTATTGCGGTTCGCAGCCACCAATTCACTGATCCTAAATGCCCCAAAAAATGCTAACACAAAAGCTGTACGAAAAAGCAACATCTCAACCTCATCCCTACATACATAACACAAAGCCCTACATAAATCACCCAGTAATGCAACAGAAATTGGCCTCCTAGCATCACAATTAAAAACCTTTTTCCTATAACCCTTTAACGACTGCTTAATCTGAAAAAAGGAAGATAATGGCCTAAGTCCCTGCAACTTTTGAAAAAACGAAACGCCCGCCACTACCCTGGCAACAGATGAAGCTGCCAATTTTCTTTTGAATAAACTAGCAACAAATAACAAACCACAACTCAAAACATCCTTTTTAACTTCCACCTTACAATCATTGAAAAAAAACAACCAATCCCGCCATGCGGCAGAGTACGCTGCCCATGTTCCTGGGGCTAAAGACCTTTTAATGGATTCTGAGATTAATCCCAAATCAAATCCCAAAGATGTTGAGGACACGGGCTCCCTTCCAGGTCCGCCTCCGGAGCTAACTCCCGGAATCTCAGGAACTGAAAACGAGACAGAGAATCAGCCAACACATTAGAAGGCCCTACAATGTATTTAGCTTTAATCCATATATTCAACTTCATGCAAAACAGAACCAAATGCCTTAACAGTTTCACTACCACATCACACTTAGATGAAAGAGTATTAACAGCAAAACAAACCCCTTTGTTATCCGTATGCAACAAAATTCTCTTATTCTTAAACTCAGAACCCCAAAGAACCACAGAAACAATAACAGGAAAAAGCTCCAATAAAACAATATTTCTCGTCAGACCATTTGCAACCCAGGAAGCCGGCCATTTTTCAGCTGACCATCTACCCTTCAAAAATGCCCCATAACCACAGCTACCAGCTGCATCCGTAAATAATCCTAACGCGTCAGAAGACAAAAATTCCTCCTGCCAACAACTGGCACCATTAAAATCCTGTAAAAATTCTAACCAAACACCAATATCCTCCTTCAAACTCCTCGTCAAACGAATATGAGAGCTTGGTGATTTTAAACCTCTTATGGAAAAATACAAGCGACTAGAAAAAACCCTACCGATGGGAATAACCCTACTAGCAAAATTCAAGGATCCCAACACGGACTGCATTTCCTTCAAACTACACTTCTTCTTCCTCAACAAAGACAACAATAACAACCGAATTTTATCTAATTTAACTGCTGACAAACGAAATTCCATACGGCTAGAATCAATAACTATCCCTAAAAACTCTAAACAAACACAAGGACGAACTGTCTTCTCATCAGCTACTGGTATACCGAAACAAGAACAAATATCAAAAAATCTCAATAACAAGTCAGAACACACACTAGAATGCGAAGGACCAACAAATAAAAAATCATCTAGATAATGGAGAACACCATTAAAACCTAAATCATATTCAATAACCCACTGAAGAAAAGAAGAAAATGCCTCAAAATAAAAACAAGATAACGAAAACCCCATTGGTAAACATTTATCAAAATAAAAACAACCATCAAACTGAAAACCTAAAGAACTAAAACCATCAGGACAAACTGGCAATAACCGGAAAGCAGACTTAATATCTGCTTTAGCTAACAAAGCATCCCTACCAAACGACCGCACTAACGCCAAAGCATTGTCAAAAGAAGCGTATGAAACAGAGGCCCTAGACTTATCCACCATATCGTTTAAAGATCCTTTCTCCGGGAACGACAGGTGATGAATCAGCCTAAAATCACCAGGCTCCTTCTTCGGCACAACGCCCAAAGGAGAAAGCCTAAAATTAGGAAACGGCGGCTCAACAAAAGGACCTGCAATCCTACCTAAAGCAAGCTCTTTCTGGATCTTAACCCTGACCACTGCCTTATGCAGCTCTACAGACTTCAAATTTTCCACCCAACAGCAGCCAACACCAGAAAACGCGGAACTTCAAAACCATTCAGAAATCCATTAAAAATTAACTCAGCTTTCTGACGGTCTGGATAAAGAGCGAGCCATGGTTGCATTCCTGACAGCTTCACTGGACTCAATGCTTTTTGCCACTTGCTCCCTGGTGTTTGGCTGCTGCTGGCTTGACTGGGAATTCCTTTTAAAGCACCGAAACATGGGATGTGTACCCCCACAAAAGGAACACTCATGTTTAAAACGACAGTTATTTAACCATTTACAAGTAGCTTCATTATAGGCGAAGCAAACGCCTTTTCTCATAACCGTCTGAGAAGACGGCGATTTTGAAGGCATAGACTTCTGAGGCAACATTAAATTTACCCAAAGCCCAATGTCTTTAACACCCCATTTAAGGGATGGATGAACAGCTAACTTTTGGCGGAACGTCTCGTCATAATTAAACCAAGCCATCCCGCCAAAATTCCTATAAGCTTCAATGACAATATCTAAATGTTGGAAAAGTCCTGAACACAATTCAGAATGCTTCTCCCCCAACACCGCCGAATAAACACAAAAAGCCTGAAGCCAATTGTTAAAAGATCTAGGAGGAAAGCGTTTCTTCTCATCTTCAAGTTTCTCATCTTTCTTAAGCGCACTCTCTTTGGCGGATGGCAGTAACGACATTACATCAACATACTCCATCCGCCAAATTCGCTCTTTAACAGAAACAGCAAGGTGATAACCAAGCGGAGACACCTCACACGGCAAAGCTTCCTTTAAACAAGTCTCTTTAACCCCTGCACCACGCTCCACCATGGGAGCCACACTATTAACACTACTCACAACCGGCGGATTAACCGCCGAACTCTGACCACTGCTCCAGACATTTGAAGCAGAATTAACCCCTTGCCTGCTAGAAAAATCCTCCAGCAGCTTAACAATACTACACAACACAGAAGACTCGGACAAAGGTACAACATTGATGTTCTCACCAACTGGCTGTCCCTCCTGGCGTGGACCAGAGGCTGGAGCTGTCAGATGTGAAGGTCTTCTTAGGGGGCCTGGAGATGGCTCAACCAACAAAGGTGGGAGCCTCTCAACAGGCAGCCCCTGTGACACCGGCTGCTGACTTTGAACATCTACATCCAGGCGCAGAGAATCCTCAGTGGCAGCATCTTGATGACACTCCCTGCCAGAGAGAGCGCTTCCTGCACAGACTGTCCTGCCTCTCAGTCCTCCAGACTCGCTGCTCCTGGAGGACCTACGTCTTCTACTGGCTGCTGCTCCTCCTTGACTGCTGCTGCTGCGCCGACGCCCCGCCTCCGGGGGAGGAGTATAAGCGCTCCTAACTTTTCTAGCTCTTTTGCCAGGTAGCGCAGATAACTCCTCCCTCCGGAGCTGTTCGTCATCCACACAGACGAGTCGCCGCTCCAGCCTGCTTCCTCTAGATGACCGCGGCGCTTCTTCACTCTCCCCAGGCGGCGGTAATTCACTTCCCGACGGCGGTATCTCTCTTCTTGGCGGGGGCATCTCTCCTCTCAGCGTCGGCAGAAACTCCAAGCGCGGTGTCTGCGACTCCACTCGCGGCAGCAGCGGCGGTGAGTCCAAAGCTGATCCAGCTGAAGTCGGCTGCGATGTCCCATCCAGCGGCAAGCTTGATAGAAGCGGCGCCGGCAGCTCCAAACATCTCCTCAGCCAGTCTTCTCCGCCGGCGGCTCCTGCTCTATTCAACAGCTGCTGGACGAGATCCTCCATGTCCCACGCTGGTCAAATCTTCAGGCACTTCTGAGCCAGTGCCGCCGGACCTGCAAATATAAAGAGGAACAGCTTCCCGCCACAAAAGCAGCAACAAATCAAGAAGCTAGAAATCTCCCCCAGCAACGGGCAGCAACCAATCAGCTCCACTCCTGCTAGCAGAAGATTCTGGAAAACAGCCAGCTAAGGTAAGCCAGCTCCCTGAGGTAATCACCTGAAACAGAAAAAAGGGGCGGGAAAAAACAGAGACAAGGAAAAACCAAAATCCTAAAACTAACCTTTATTTAACACAATCTACGGTGTCATTGCCCCCATGCCTCCCCTTAAGCTAATCGCTCTAAGGGGTTAATTCATTTGGTGAGGGTGATTGCTGCTAAAGGGGGATCTACTGAATATTAAATTCAAGGGTTCATTTACTTTTTCTCTCTGCATTATGGAACCTTAAGTCCCCTTTATGTTGCCCAATATTCTGATAGATTATCTCTGACGAGCAATAATTGGCTTGTTTCAAGGTGCCGCTGATTACCCAATGAACGAGGAAAATGCTCATTCACTGGATAATATATTATAATATAATATATTGTTGGTGCGCACTCTCATGCCCACAAACAACAATTCTGTATAGGGATGAGCAATTTTATTAGCGATTGCTCCCATATTGTGGAGGGGATCTTTGCATGTAAATGCAGCAGTCTTCTCCACTGAAGAAGGCGATTGTCAGGATGGAACGCTTCCATCCCGACGATCATCTGCTCTATCGAGCAGTGTAAAGACGCATTTACACGGCTTGATGTTCAGGCCACTTATGTGGAACAAGCATTCTTAAAAAAGGTGTATAGGTGCTGCAGATCACCCAATGAATGAGCAAAATGCTTGTTCATCAGATGAAATGATCTGAGGTGTGGACACGTCAATCATCCGGGCAGCAGATTGTGCTGTCTAAACAGCACACTGCTGTCCAGGAGCAATGATTTTCTATGGGGATCAGCAATAGCAGCAGCCATCTCTCGTTCTCATACTTTGTAGTGCAATATATTTTAATGTCAGTGCAATACTAACATTTACTAGCAGGCTGCGCCAGAAAGGGACACTAGAGGCAGGTCTGGGGTCTTCACTAGTCCCTGACCTATCTGCACTGATATTGGCAATCCGTGATCTTATTTGCAGGGTGTCGATGGGAAACAGAGGGAATCTGCTCCCTCTGTAACTTACTTGCCATGGGTGCAATTGCTCACCGTATGTAAGGGGTTAAACAGCCTCCTGCCAGTCCAGGCCTTTAGAGCAGGAGCCTGGCTGTTATGTTACAGCTGCCAAAAGTCGGCAGCCCAGCCTAAGACCCCTTAGAGACCACTGTAAAAAGGCATATTGGTGTCACTAAGGGCTTAAATGAACATTTTGTAAGATTCATTCGTATGACTCTATGTTGTACCATGCATCATTTATTCCCACTAGAAGTTTATGAATGTTACCAGTTGTCCAATCAGCACTGCCAGTGTCAACTGGTAAAATCCAGGTGTTCATTTATTCTTAACTTCAGAAGAAAAAAAATACAAATGCACAATGTATATTTAAAGATGCTCCAGAATTGTCACTGCATGAAAAATACAGTTAATACAGGTAAGATAACAGGTACTCCTAAAAAAAAAATACAAAATATATGCCAGATTATGTGATGAAAAATTATACACAGACTGCTAATAATTACGTAGAGCCACATTTAATAAAAGTACAAATGGCTTAAAGCAACTCTATCCACTTTACCCTGACAGATGAGGCTGAAGATTGCTAGGAAGAAATAGTAACACTAGACTTATACCAGACAGTGGACAGACCGGCAGCGGCATTTACACCAGACTGTAGACTGACCGGCAGCGGCATTTACACCAGACAGTGGACTGACCGGCAGCGGCATTTACACCGGACAGAGGACTGACCGGCAGTAGCATTTACACCAGACTGACTGTGGACTGACCGGCAGCGGCATTTACACCACACTGTAGACTGACCGGCAGTAGAATTTACACCAGACTGTGGACTGGTCAGCACAAGCGTTTACACCAGACTGACTGTGGACTGATCGGCAGCGGCATTTATACCAGACAGTGGACTGACCGGCAGCGGCATTTACACCAGACTGTGGACTAACCGGCACCGGCATTTACACCAGACTGTGGACTGACCGGCAGTAGCACTTACACCAGACTGTGGACTGGTCAGCACAAGCGTTTACACCAGACTGACTGTGGACTGACCAGCAGCGGCATTTATACCAGACAGTGGACTGACCGGCAGCGGCATTTACACCAGACTGTGGACTGACAGGCAGTAGCACTTACACCAGACTGTGGACTGAACGGCAGCAGCATTTATACCAGACTGTGGACTGACCGGCAGTAGCACTTACACCAGACTGTGGACTGGTCAGCACAAGCGTTTACACCAGACTGACTGTGGACTGACCAGCAGCGGCATTTATACCAGACAGTGGACTGACCGGCAGCGTCATTTACACCAGACTGTGGACTGACCGGCAGTAGCACTTACACCAGACTGTGGACTGAACGGCAGCAGCATTTATACCAGACTGTGGACTGACCGGCAGTAGCACTTACACCAGACTGTGGACTGGTCAGCACAAGCGTTTACACCAGGCTGTGGACTGACCGGCACCGGCAGTAGAACTTACACCAGACTGTGGACTGGTCATCAAAAGCGTTTACACCAGACTGTGGACTCACCAGGAGCATAATTTATACGACTGTGTACTGACCGGCAGCAGCATTTACACCAGACTGTGGACTGACTGACGGCAGCATTTACACCAGACTGTGGACTGACTGACGGCAGCATTTACACCAGACTGTGGACTGACTGACGGCAGCATTTATACCAGACTGTGGACTGACTGACGGCAGCATTTACACCAGACTGTGGACTGACTGACGGCAGCGTTTACACCAGACTGTGGACTGACTAGCAGCAGCAGCATTTACACTAGACTATGAAATAAATAGACAGCACATAATCAGAGATAGTCGAGTCAGTGCTCGACTATTTTCGGCAGAACCATAGAAAAAATAGAGGATGGCCGAGCATGCATGGCTGCTCTTCGCTTGCTTCAGGGCTCCCATTCTGGAGATAGGACCCATACGTATCTGAAAGTGGTGGCATAACCTAGAAATACGCCACCAATGTCTAAGATAATGCAATCCCTTTAAATATACTGGTATGTCTATGCACCCTATGCACTTTATCACTGCTGATGGAGTATTTCCCTTTCTTCCTGCCATGTTTGTATTGCTCATTTCCTGTATACGTTGGGAAGTCTCCCAGAGTTTGTGTTCTGGAAACATTTGTGTCTGACATATGACAATAGGTGTGTGTTTTTGGCGTATTCTTCGATCGGTATGTGTTGGCATAACTTTTTTCTAGCTGTATTTAAAGGACATGACTCCTAATTTTTCTCCACTCAAACTGCTTGAATCACATTGTTTGTGTTCCTTGTCTGCTGTTGTGATGCTGAAAAAACAAACTTTGAAGCGATATGTAATAGGCTCACCAGTGCCAGGGAAGTTTTCAGCAAGTGTCCAAGCCTCTTGGCATTACTCATCTATAACTCCTGCCCTGTCATAAGCCAGCCCAGTGTTCAGCTTACGGCTCTGCCTCTGAAATCCTGCGCCAGTCCACATCTCCGCCAGGCTTAGAAATGCACCGTACAATACCCTCTTCCTCTTGCAACAAGTCCGTGTACAATCTGATCATTGGTGCAGCTGCCCATAGTGCACATTGTACGGTTGATGCCCGGATCCAGCAGCAATGTGCACAGGTGTGGGATTTCAGGAGCAGAGATAGTGACGTAAGCAGGCACTGGCCTGTCTACAGAAAGACAGGCGAGGAGTTATTGACGAGTAACACCGATGGGCCTGGGCTCTTGCAGCAATAGAAAATGTCCCAGGCACTTGTGAGCTCATTAACACATCGCTACAAAAATTAATTTTTTCAGCATCACAAGGGAAACAAAGGTGCCATTTGTGAACTGTGTATATGAACTACAATGCAATTCAAGCAGTTTGAGTGGAGAAAATTAGCGGACAGACTCCCTTTAAAAGTCTGCACTTTACATGGGCTAGAATTTTTGTGGGATACATTGTAGAATAAGCAGGATGGATTAAAAAAATATAATAAAAGAGGCAAACTGTGAATCTAGCCTTAAAGGGATTGTCTGCTTTTTTAATATTGATAACCTATCCTCAGGATAAGTGATTAAAATCAGGTTGGTGGGGGGCCGATTCGCAGCGCCCCCTGTGATCAACTCCGGACACACTCGTGTGAAAGAGGCCATAGAAGTGAATGGGGCTGCGTGAAAAACGCATTGCATCCGCAAGCAAGCACGAGTGCGATGCGTTTTTCACTGATGGTTGCTAGGAGATGTTGTTTGTAAACCTTCAGTTTTTTATCACGAGCATGAAAAACACATTAAAACGCATTGCACCCGCGTGGAAAAAACTGAACGCAATCGCAGGTAAAACTAAATCTAATAAAAGAGACAAACTGTGAATCTAGCCTTAAAAGGGATTGTCTGCTTTTTTAATATTGATAACTTATCCTCAGGATAAGTGATTAAAATCAGGTTGGTGGGGGGCCGATTCGCAGCGCCTCCTGTGATCAACTCTTTAAGTGAAGGATGCGCTCTTACTGTATGAGCTCTGCCTTCTCTTCATTGTTTACCTGCTCGACCTCACAACCACAGCAGTAAGCAGGTGTAATTACAAGTAAGCCCATTCACATCAATGGGATGACTCTTTCCTAAGTCCTATTCACTTCAATGGGACGGCTCCTTCCTATTCTAGTGAATAGGAAGGAGCCGTCCTATAGAGGTGAATGAGATGGCTTGTAGTTACACCTGCTCACCACTGTAGTTCTGATGGCGCGCAGGTAAACAATGAAGAGAAGACAGCGCTGGCACGGCTTGCGCCTTCTCTTCAAACAGCTGATCGACGTAGGTTCTGGGAGTCATCCCCCTGACAATCTGATATTGATGACCTATCCTAAGGATTGCGTCTAGTTGTTCAGTTTTTTCCGTGCGGGTGCACTGCGTTTTGATGCGTTTTTCACGCGCGTGATAAAAAACTGAAGGTTTACAAACAACATCTCCTAGTAACCATCAGTGAAAAACGCATCGCACCCGCACTTGCTTGCGGATGCAATGCGTTTTTTCAATGAACCCCTATTCACTTCTATGAGGCAAGAGCTGTGTGGAAAATGCAGAATATAGAACATGCGTGACGTGAACGCATAGCACCCGCACTGAATTCTGACCCATTCATTTTAATGGGTCTGTGTACATGAGAGTTGTTTTTCACGCATCACTTCTGCGTTGCGTGAAAATCTCAGCATGTTCTATATTCTGCGTTTTTCACGCAGCTCTGGCCCCACAGAAGTGAATGGGGCTGCGTGAAAAACACATTGCATCCGCAAGCAAGTGCGGGTGCGATGCGTTTTTCACTGATGGTTGCTAGGAGATGTTGTTTGTAAACCTTTAGTTTTTTATCACGCGTGTGAAAAACACATCAAAATGCATTGCACCCGCGCTGAAAAAACTGAACGCAATCGCAGGCAAAACTGAATGGCTTTGCCTGTGAAATTGCACAGTTTTCACTGAACGCATCCGGACCTAATCCGGACACACTCATGTGAAAGAGGCCATAGAAGTGAATGGGGCTGCGTGAAAAACGCATTGCATCCGCAAGCAAGCACGAGTGCGATGCGTTTTTCACTGATGGTTGCTAGGATATGTTGTTTGTAAACCTTCAGTTTTTTATCACGAGCGTGAAAAACACATTAAAACTCATTGCACCCGCGTGGAAAAAACTGAACGCAATCGCAGGCAAAACTGAATGCCTTTGCCTGCGAAATCGCACAGTTTTCACTGAACACATCCGCAACGCATCCGGACCTAATCCGGACACGCTCGTGTGAAAGAGGCCTTACTTTTCCCTAAAATAAAATTGGTTTTGGTGTTTTGCTTCAATCCATAGCTCATCCTCATCTTAATATTATATAGTAAACATGTAAATTATGTCTTTCTGTCCCCACAGTATCAAAATAAATACTCCAAATCAATAATATAAACCATAAATTGGATTCAGAAATGTGCAAACTGTTAATATTTCCTCCTATGGTAAGTTTGCATTTTCTAGAAAGTTAGCACAGTATAATCTATTCAGATGCTGGAGTGTAATTACTTAACAAGTAGTTCATGAGGAGACATGAAGTATAGACAGGACAAACAGGACAGACTGTGGGCTGTGGTAATGGAGACTGCATATAATAGCTGCTGCTCATTATCCACACCCTCCCCTCTGTACTTCATGTCCCCTTCTGAACTCCATTCTTATAGAGATTAAGCTGAAGATCATATCAGTTGTATACTGACAAGGAAGAAGAGGATGAGGCAGCTCTTTAGCTTAGAGTTATAAAGTAACTTGTCTTGCTGTGTGATTAGGATAGGTTTTGTGTGTACTAATAGGATGGCGGCCATTTTATTTCTCCTGATGATTGCTCCCAAAACAAAACAAGCCATTATAACTAATGAAAGGTATTTAGGAATATATTTATTATAACTTAATATTTAAGTATTTTCATTTTCTTAATTCCCGGAGAACCGCTTGAAAGTTGCCGATAGGAATGAACCTTTTGTAAAGACACCTCAGTGAACAATCGAAGGACTCCAGCAGTCATGCGTAGGTCGGTGCTCCATATTCCATTCATAGCTATTATTTGCTTATTATTCCTGTAATGCACATTAAAGGACTGCCCTTGATGCCATTCAGTGTCTATAGTGGATATCCCGCTGTCAGAAATGTAGGTCAAAGAAAAGCATCAAGTGCTTTTCCATTCTGTATACTAACCTCCCAAGGGCATACAGCAGATTAAAAAGTTTAGAGACATATTCCTGTAATAATTGGCTTCCTCTTGTTATGCAACTGCTTTAGTGACGCATAATTTCTAGCAAAGCATGCACATCATATACATTTTACTGGCTTCACCTAATTCTCTGCCTTGCAGCTTCTAATATGTGCCCGCAGATTTGACCTACATAATATGAATAGAAAATTATGTAGTAGTACGACAGAAGCAGCCAGTAGATTGAGGTGTGCAGATGAGGCAAAAAATATTATATAAACCCTTTTGCTATTTTATCCAAAATTATTGCAAAGTAACAACAGCAAGTAATATATCATGGTGTGTTTGTTCACAATAATTTAAAGGAGTATTCCATAATTGTAATTAAAAACAAGGTAAAAGTGGGGTAAAATAATAAAAAGTCAGTACTCAATTTACTGATCACCCGCCAGTGCTGTTAAGCCACTGCTCTGGTCTCCGCTCCTCTCCACCTCCTGTCCCTTCTAGTGTATTGAGTCTAAAAACAGGAAGTGGAGAGGAGCAGGGATCAGAACAGCAGACGATCAGTAGCAGGGAGCAAAGCTGGGCGCTGATTGTTTATTATTTTACCATACTCTGATTTACCTCACGCTAATTAAGATGATATCGCCAATGATGAGTTTTCCAGGTTATATATATTGATTACCTATCTTTAGAATAGATCATAAATATCAGATCCAGTGTAGAACCGAATAAAAAGGTGTTAAGGGAGCTTGCAGAAATAATGAACAAAGCTACCACTAGTCTCAATAATGACATCATAATAATGACTGGGTTCTGCACTCCATAATTAACGTAATAGAAAAAAAAAATGTAAATAAATAAAGAGCTCAAAAAATTCCCATAGAAAATAAATGTATTAAATACACATCATTAAAAAAATACATACATATAATTCCCCCAAAAAATGTGACATTATACTGTAAACAGATTACCAGTTGTGATGGGAGCAGTAAACACTGAACCAAAGGGTATCTCCGTTACATATATCCACAGTTACATAACACAATCACCGAAGGACACCTTAAAAATATTGGCCAAAGACGACTGCAAGTTTTAAAAGGGTGTAGCAGCCTCCAAATATAATAAATTCGTATCAATGCTCGCAGCAACCAACAGGGACAAGGCCCTGAATACTAAAGGCAAAGTGCCTAACCTGCGACTACCAATGTATCAATACTGTTGTAAGAATGACCCCTATTTACAATTGAATGAATATATAGTACCATAGTTAATGTGCATAAAGATGTGCATAAAGATGTAGCTTACCCCGGAAGAGTGACTGCTCCCTGCAAGCCTCAACGAGCGTTTCGCATATATTATGTCTCGTCAAGAGGAATAACTATGATGAAAAGGGACTCCCCTAAAATATTCAACATCACCCAATAATGGTTTGTCCTGCCGGTCATGTGTGACAGTCCCATAAATCCAATCTGACTTGCGGTGCATGATCCGTAGTAAGGGACCAAGCTGAAAATTGGCTTCAGTCCAAATCTTGAGGCTGGCACTTGTGAAGGCGAAGATGTCTGAAGCGTAACTTCTGGAGCAGTCTTTGACATCACCTCACCATACCTCCAATATGGAAATGGACCTAAACCCAGTACCTCCCTATACCGATCATGTGCAATACGATTCTGTGCGTATTAATAGGACTCCTACTACTAAGAAAAACACTTCTAGGGGAATAGAATTAGCAGTTCTGGGTGACATACAAAGAATATATCATTTACAACACAAATACTCTCACAACAATGAAAAGAATAGTACTTCAAAATAAAGTGCATGTATGAGGGGATGCTGAGAAGTTCCTGGCTTTGCCCCCTTCCAGATGCAAATATCAGATGTTTACAACTGTTATAACTATTTTTAATTTCAGGTAGAACCTGAGATGGCAGAGGCACAAGGAAGTTTCAAGTCTGTGGAGTTATGGGCCGTCATGAAGTTTTTGTTTCTCTAGGGAAAGGACAAGCAAGGTCACATGTGAATCCCTGCTCACTGCACTAAAGCCTTATCACTCCAGGTAAGTAGCTTAAAGGGAAAAGGGCTCCTGGATTATATAAAATATCAATAGACAAAGATCAGTTTCAATGAGTTTGCAAAATAAGCATAAACTACACCCCAACTCAGTCTACATATCCTTACTATACAAAACCAAGTTCTGGACCATTAGGAAGAGTCATACACTGATGTCCATGCCCACTGGCATCTCCCCTCTCCTAGCAGGCACAGCCAGCGGAATACCCTCCTGCAGCTCTGTGGTGCCAGTGGCCCACGCTAGTTGGCATTTCTCCTCTCCAATGTCCGAGTGTGAGCTATCTCTGTCATTCCACGATTCTGGCCATCCCTACCTTCTGGTGTGCGTTACCTTAGGACACATGCACTCTCCCTGGCTATTAAGGGGCCAGCGCACAGTCCAATTAGGCCTCAGCCAATGGCTGCTTTCCCTGGCATATATAAGATGCCTTCCCCTAAGGGTAGGTGTCTGAACAATAAGGTTCCTAGCTTGCATAGTCCCTACAAAGGTGCTTTGTGTCGTCTGAACTCCTGGCGGGTGACCTCTATCTGTTTACCATTTTGATCCTGTTAGATTTGTCCTAACCTCTGCCTGTTCATTTTATTGACCCTGTGCGGCCTAACCTGGCCTATTGTCTGTTTACCATATTGAACAAATTATGATTTTGCCTATCCCCTTGGTGCCAAGCATTAGTGTCTCTTGACTTGTCTGGATTAGCTGTCACTGAACGAAGACTACTCCAAGAGGTAGCAGCCTGCTGGTCGCCCTGCAGTGAAGACCAGATTCCTGTATAGGGGACTCTACCTTTTTAACTGTCACTTCCTCCAACTTCTCCTGTGGGTCTCTAACTTGTGTGCACTATGGTCTGAACACCATACACTGCTCTAGGAGTGGTCCAAAACAAGGCATATAGGGACCTGGATAACCCTACCTGGCACCAAAGTCCTTACATTCACTATCTCATGTTTTAATATATGTATTTTTTCCTTACCGTACTACATAATAGTAACAAAGTAAAGTTGCTAAAAAAAATTATTTTATTGTCAAATTATAAAAGCTTTTAAATGCAAGTTGGCCTGATGTGTATAGTGAGTGCTCCAAAGCTCTATGGATGATATATAGAGTGGTCATGGAGCAAATCTTTGCAAGAGTGCTTGTCTGAAATAACATATGGCGATCAAAACTAGGACAAGGTAGTTGCTGAAATGTATCAATGTTTTGCAGAGAAAGTAAATTCAACTTTCAGTCAAATATACAGTTTTTTGATCAATGATGCTCTCGGTCTGGTCTTGTTAGGCCTCTTTCACACAGAGTGTACTTGTATTACGTATTTTTTCCTTTCATATGTACAGCACCCTGGAATAAATGGTGCTTTAATGATAAAAATACTAATAATAAGCCTTTTCCATCAATGGTTTTCACTACCATTGGTAGGAAATTCTCTGGAAATACCTGTTTTAGCACAGCAGTGCATGTCACATATGGAAGACACACGGGGCAAAAAAATGGACAAACGAACACACAAAAGAGCCTTCATGAAAAAAAAGTGACCATCTTGTCACGATCATCATCACCACAGACACGGACATTTAAATGAGGCCTTAGGTGGTATTTCAGGAATTGCATGATCTACCAAACTTAGAAAACATTGCGACCAACAACATTTACTTGAACGGGCAGGATAGTACAAATGTTGGAGGCAAATATGCCCTTAACTCCTCACTCTGACTGTGTTACAGCAGTGCAGCTCTATCTTCTACATTAGGGTGTGCATAAGCAGCCAGAATATTCCCTGTGCATTGCTATAGACCAGTGTTTCCCAACCAGTGTGCCTCCAGCTGTTGCAAAACTACAACTCCCAGCATGCCCGCACAGCCAAAGGCTGTCCGGGCATGCTGGGAGTTATAGTTTTGCAACAGCTGGAGGCACACTGGTTGGGAAACACCGCTATAGACAATAAGGTTATAGTTTAGTAGCATCCATGACTGAAGTTGAGCATCTATACATGGCTAGTGTTACAAAATATAGAGAGCGGGAGAGATATTTGTCAGCAGAGACAAAGGTACAGTAATTTTTATTATTTATTATTAAAGCGCTATTCATTTCATGGCGATGTACATATGATAAGGGGTATACAAATATAATACAGACATTTGCACCAAGCATAAACGAGACGAATTACAAACTGGTACAGAAGAAGACAGGGTCCTGCCTGTGAGGGCTTACAATGTACGAGATATTGGTAGAACATCTGTACAGGACATAAAAATATGTACAAAAATCTATACAACATTATATAAACATTCTAAAAACATGCAAGTTCAGTCTAGATTTTAGAAAATGTCGTTAGGTGCACAACGTATTATACTTAAATAAGTAATACTCAGCAGGAGATAACGGCAAATACTTCTCAGAGTGACATGATTAGATTTTTGAATTGATGTTCAGCTTAAATTTTAGAGATACAGTCGCTTTAAAGCATAACTTAATTAGAATTCATAGGGAGAGAGTCTCCTCAGGCAGGAAGAATGATCAGATAAAGAGGACATAGCACAATGGCATAAAAACATCACAGACAAAGAATCTGAGGATTTACTGCTTGTTCTGGGAACACAGAGAATTCTACGTCAGTAGCAGTAATCTATCTACTGGAATCCAACGTGTATGCAGTGTATAAAGCATAAACTAAGCTGAAGTACCTGACTGAAATCTATAGCACCGGTCCTAAAATGTGACTGTTTGTAAAAATCATATGCTGTTTATGAACAATAAGTCTTGAACAACACATATTGTAAGTGGCTTTATAAAACCACAGGCTACACAGCATTTATGCTAGCTTAGAATAATACAATTTGTTTGTAAATTCATATTACTCTATACACAAAAATTAAGGGAAACATTTCAGACCCCAAAAGTGTGTTGTTAGGGTGACCACCAGTCCTACAGGTGGAGCCAGACAGGCAAGGGCGCACTGCCAATTAGGGGAGGTGAGGTGATTTCTTCAAGCAGTGCCACCTAGGGACAAGTTGGGGAGACGGCAGGGCTGTGGGCAATGAGCACTTCCATTGGCGCTCATCTCTCCTTATTCAACTGTCTTGAAGACAGTGATATAGTTGAATGCTGCGGCAGGGCACAGGAGGGATGTCTCCCTGCCAGGCCGTTCCCTCTGATAGGCTTCAGGCCTAGTACTTGTAGCCTATCAGAGGTCGGCGCAGACAGCACAATGATGTCATCATTATCTCTGCTGCCTGAACCAGGCAGCATACAGCTCAGGACACAGACTGGTAGAGGCCTCATGAAGGTAAGTATTTAACTTTATTATTTTTATTTGGCAGCATGCTGTTGGGCCACTATGGGGGAGAAGCAATGTTTCTACTTTTGTACTGGCCCACATAAGAGGGTATCTTTCGTACTGGCACACATTATGGTAAGACACTATAGGAGCATTAGCTCTACTATGGGCACTAAAAGGGGTCATTTTTAATACTGGCATACATTACAAGGGTGTATTTATTGTACTAACGCACATAAGGGTATTGTTTGTACTGGCACATAATATGAATTATTACTATTATTACTACTGGGGGAGCATTATGGTGGGAGCACAATGGTAGTATTATTACCATTGGAGGCACCATTAACACTAAGTGCAGTCTGGCAGAGAATTATTACTATTGACAGGAACTTTGGGAGCCACTCTGGCACAGCATCAGCACCCTGGCATAATTATTTTTGGGAGACACTATGTTTATGACACTATTAGTGTCGTGGACACTATTTGCTGGGTATAATTATTTTTTAGGGCACTGTGTGGCAATAATTATTGAAGGCGGCACTATCTGTGTGGTACTAGTATTTTCAGGTGGGTTATCTGTTTCTGCAGTATAATATTGGGGAGCATAGTGGGCACAGTATTGGAGATGGCAGAATGGTGTGTTCAGAAGCTGTGGCAGAAGATGTCTGTTTGTCCCACTATGCAGAGATAAGAAATGGCTGAAAGAAATCATCATGGTGGTCTGACCCGAATGGAGAAGATGAGGAAAGAGAAACGTCTACATCAAAAGAGACATCATTGGTTGTAAGATGTATGTGGAGTGTATTACCTTGTATGTTTTGAAGGGCTGTATGTAATGTTTTCCAAGTATGCCTTTAACAGTAGTGTTGGAGGGAAGGGGTTAGGGTGAGAATTTGGCATGAGGGGAGGGGGCAGCAGCATATGTCTGTCCGTGAACACTGCTTTATACCATAGTACTTTATAAGCATAATATCACAAACATATGCAGTATAACCTGGATGCATACACACTGAAATATTATACTGTATGTCTGAATAATGATGATATACAATGCCTTCAGAAATTCGGAAAGTCTTCAGTCCCTTTCACCTTTCCAGGGGCAAACTGGAAATTTAAAGCAGCCCTGGAAAAAACTAAAAGTGGCCCCATGTTGTAGTCAGGCCTAGATTTTCAGAAGATGGGGCCAACACAAGTAGACAGGGTCAAATCAAGTGGGCAGGGCCAACAATGCAACAGAAGGGCAGTATGGTGTGCTATACTTTGGTTCTGCAGCAAAACCAAATACCAAAGTGTAGCACAATACACCACCCCAGCAGAACTTCTACTGGGATAGTATATTGTGCTTCACTGCACTGCACTGCACTGTGGACTTTGGTTATTTCACTGGGGCAGTATACTGTGCCTCACTGTGGTATCTGGTTCTCCTGGGGCAGTATATTATGCTGCACTGCAGTATTTGGTTCTGTGGGGCAGTATATTAGTTCTGTAGCAGAACCAAAGTGCAAAATGCACTGCCTCATCAGAACCAAATACTACAGTGCAGCATAATACACTGCACCAGCAGAACCAAATACCACAATATACTACTGCCCAAGGAGAAGTTCTGCTGGAGTGGTGTATTGTGCTACACTTTGGTATTTGGTTTTGTTGCAGACCCAAATATATCAGTACAGCACAGTATACTGCCCTCAGCAGAACTAAGTACCACAGTGCAGCACAATATGCTACTTCCCTAGTAACACAAAATAGCTCCTCAGAAGCTGGATTTCTGTGGTGGCCAGTGCCAGCTCTCACGTTCTGTCCTCACATTTCCATCAGACTCTCCATCTTGGTGCCCCAGCAGTGTAATTCCGCTGTCATCTTCAGTACTCTGCCAGCTAGGCTCCTCAATGCCCTAAATACTATTCTGTAGACAAAAGTCCCTCCACTAATAATAATATCTGCCTATAGTGCCCCAGCAATAAAAAGCTCAATTGTGCAACCACTAATAATAATGCCCTCTACAGTGCCTCCAGATCTAGTAATGCCCCTATAGTGCAACCAGTAACAATATTGACTGTATAGTGCCCCCTCACAATTCCCCCAGAAATAAGAATGCCTATTGTGCTCCAGTACTAATGCCCATATAATGCCTCAGTATGTATATCAACACTATATAGACTACAATTACCCTACATACACAAACTATACATACTTAATAATACCCCCTACAGTGCTTCCAGTAATAGTAATGCCCCCTATAGTTCAACCAGTAATAATATTGACCCTATAACGCCCCCTGAAAATTCCCCCAGTAATAATAATGCCTACTATTGTGTCCCAGTACTAATGGCCATAAAGTGCCCCAAGAAAAATTAATGACACCAGTATTAAAATCTGCTCCAATGACTTTGGCAAGGGAAGCTGTGTGTGGCTTCACATTTCTGTGGTGGCCAGTGCCAGCTGTCACGTTCTTTCATCACATTTCCATCAGACTCACCAGAGTCTGATGGAAATATGTCAGGGCTGTGGCAGGACACCTATTCAAATAAATGCCATGAGTGCCATGTAATACACAGTCACACTGAGTCCTCCAAAGCTTCTCTCATAGGGCGGCTAATGGTAAGGATCTAACACAGGAAGATCCCTCTATGACGTTTATATGTAGAGGATATGAAAAGTGGCTGTCCTGATGCAGGGGTCAGCAAACTTGGGAACTCCAGGTGTTGTGAAATTACCCAGCATGCACATTTGGTTGGCTACTCCCATGATGAATGTAGTATGCTGGAAGATATAATTTAATAGAAGCTGGAGTGCCGGAGGTTGCTGACCACTGTCCTGATGGGACAATACAGTAGATCACAAGGATGTAATAACACGTTTACCAGATAGAGACTCACTGGTAAAAAGATATCATAAAAATTGACCCTATAATTGGTGGCTTGGGTCATACATTCCATTCAGTAACTTGTGCTAGATAAAAATGTTCACTCTTTTCCTTTCTTTTTTCTTTTTTGTTTGGATATAAGGCAGGAAGATGACAATGATGTGGACTGGACAGTCAAGCAGCTTTGGATCTGGTATGGTCCTGTCTGAATTGCAACCCCCTGCAGAGTAGCACCTGAGGCCAGAAGCTCTACTTGTCTGATGGATGGTGTACCCCTGGTACTAATAGAACATAGACAGTGGATCATACTACAGTGGAGTGTGTGGTGAAATGCTCCATGCCTGATGATGGCAGAGAACTGATCATCAAATAATAACTGCCACAAACTGAACATACTATATCTTACTCTGAATAGTGAACACGTGATCTTTGTGTGTGTTTTTGACAGTTTCTGTGCATGTTTGATTGATCCTTTTTGCTTGTGTTTTCTCTTCAGTTTATGCCAAGCTGGCATTTTGTATGAAACTCCTCCCTTCCCCTCTCTTCAAGAAGGAGGTGAGTGAGCATGCTGTTGAGTTTGAAAAGATTTTTGATACTATTTCTATAGCTCTAGAAGGTCATAGGGATAGAAAATTTACTTATCTCTTGTTTTCCTAGCGCCTCATGCCAACCAGTTTGTTTGCTCAAAGGCAGTTTTTGCTACTGGATGAAGAACCAACACCAAGACCAAGTGATAAACATTGGGCACAGCAAGCAATTACTAGAATGTTGTGTGAGGGGCTGAACGATGAAGAGACCATAAAGATGGCAAAAGTTGAAGTATTTAATAGGCAAGAAAAGAAAGAAGATAAGAAGAGAAAGGAGAACAACAGTGAGGAGGACGTCAAGATTATCAGTAAAAAAAAAGTGGAAGAGGCCATTATAGAGGAAGAATGAAATGCCATGGAAGATGAGATAGAAGATAAGGAGGAGATGAAGAACATCAGCGGGAAAGATAAGGAGGTTACCAAGATCACGGAAGCCACAGAAAAAGAGGAAGAAAAAGAAGGCCACAAAAGAAGAAAGCAAAGAATACAACTCCAGCCAGGATGCCAATAATGTTATCCCATCTGACCCAAAAGCAGAAGCAGATTTCAGAAGCAGACATAGAGGAGAAACAGGATTAGGCAGCATTCCATCTGCCACTATGTCAACCGCAAAATGCAGGGCAAGAGGAACATCATATTGTACAACCCGGCTACGTTTCCTCTAAACTATTGCTTAAAGGGATTATTCGACAGTAAAAAAGTGGCCCAGACCTGCAAAACCCAGGATGGGGATGATGCTCACCTTATCCCTGCCGCTGGATTCAGTCTGTTGGGCTCCCAGGCCAGCAGGTCCACTCTCACGTGTGCCGAGGACAACATCTGTCGACGGGGTTACACGTGACTGCTGCAGCCATTCACAGGCTGCAACGATGACCTGCTCCCCTTGTGTCACTGCGCGACATCACATCTCATGCAGGGGTGGGATGTCACGGTTGAAGAATAGTATTGGCTGCAGCAGTAATGTGTGCCCCTGTCGACGGACATTGTCCTCAGTAAACGTGGGAGTGGAACAGCCCGGGGAAGGGCCCAACAGAGCGAATCCATCAGTGGGGAGCAGTTGAGCATCAACCCACCCTGGATCGAGCAGGTATGGGCCACTCTTTTACCGTCAGATAACCCCTTAATAGGCAAGAAAAGAAAGAAGATAAGAAGAGAAAGGAGAACAACAGTGAGGAGGACGTCAAGATTATCAGTAAAAAAAAAGTGGAAGAGGCCATTATAGAGGAAGAATGAAATGCCATGGAAGATGAGATAGAAGATAAGGAGGAGATGAAGAACATCAGCGGGAAAGATAAGGAGGTTACCAAGATCACGGAAGCCACAGAAAAAGAGGAAGAAAAAGAAGGCCACAAAAGAAGAAAGCAAAGAATACAACTCCAGCCAGGATGCCAATAATGTTATCCCATCTGACCCAAAAAGCAGAAGCAGATTTCAGAAGCAGACATAGAGGAGAAACAGGATTAGGCAGCATTCCATCTGCCACTATGTCAACCGCAAAATGCAGGGCAAGAGGAACATCATATTGTACAACCCGGCTACGTTTCCTCTAAACTATTGCTTAAAGGGATTATTCGACAGTAAAAAAAGTGGCCCAGACCTGCAAAACCCAGGATGGGGATGATGCTCACCTTATCCCTGCCGCTGGATTCAGTCTGTTGGGCTCCCAGGCCAGCAGGTCCACTCTCACGTGTGCCGAGGACAACATCTGTCGACGGGGTTACACGTGACTGCTGCAGCCATTCACAGGCTGCAACGATGACCTGCTCCCCTTGTGTCACTGCGCGACATCACATCTCATGCAGGGGTGGGATGTCACGGTTGAAGAATAGTATTGGCTGCAGCAGTAATGTGTGCCCCTGTCGACGGACATTGTCCTCAGTAAACGTGGGAGTGGAACAGCCCGGGGAAGGGCCCAACAGAGCGAATCCATCAGTGGGGAGCAGTTGAGCATCAACCCACCCTGGATCGAGCAGGTATGGGCCACTCTTTTACCGTCAGATAACCCCTTTAACAATTGCAATAGTTAAAATTCAATTTCATTTATTTACATTATTCTGGAAAGAAAATAAGATAATGATAAAAATAATAACAAGATAATGATAAAAATAATAACGGTAATGGTAATGGTAATGGTGTAACAATAGAAATACTATAACCCCACATACATATGTGTATTGTGCCTGCATTTTGCCTGGTTGAAGTCTCCTCCCCCCCTGAGCCTTACTTACCTGTTTGGTGTGTGTCTCCGGTGGGGATGATTATTCAATCAGGTGGGAGTGTCACATAAGTGTATATAAGTCTTGGTTTTATGTATTTTTGTATATCTTGATGAAGGGCTAGAGATGGCATAGCCCAAAACTCGTCACAGCAATTTTGTCCACTTTTTGATGTCGGGATTTTAATGGAAGCTAAATAAAGTCGATTGCACATGGAGCTGGATCTTACCTGTAATTTTGGACACTGCATTTATTATACCTCGTACATAACGTATAAGTACTCTGTGTGTGTATACTATGTGTCAGGTAGGACGTATAAAAGATGCAGTGGATACAGATATATGTGAACAGTCATATATTATGGTCACTGTGTGAGGTACGTGAGGTATTTGGGGTTGTAGTTAAGGTTAGGGTCAGTCTTAGGGTTAGAATTAGTATTCGGGTTAGTATATTAGGGCTGGTATTAGGGTTAGGGTCATTATTATGGTTAGGATTTGAGTTAGGATGATTATTAGGGTCTTTATTAGGGTTAGGATTAGTATTATAGTTAGGAGTCAGTATTAGAGTTAGAATTAGTATCATGGTTAGGAATAGAATTAGTAATAGAATTAGTGTCCGTATTAGGATTAGTATTAAGGTTAGGGTCAATATTAGGGTCAGTATTAGCATTAGGGTTAGTATTAGGATTAGCATTAAAGTATGGGGGCGGTATCAGGGTTAGGAGTAGTGTTAGTATTAGTGTTAGTATTAGGATTAGCATTAGGATCAGTATTAGAGTTAGGGTCATTATTAGAGTTAGGGGCCACTATTAGGGTTAGGCGTAGTATTAGCATTAGAGGCCAGTATTAGACTTAGGGGGTCAGTATTAGGGTTAGGAGATAGTATTAGGGTTAGTATTAGAGTTAGGGTCAGTATGAGGGTCAGTGTTATGGTTAAGGGTCATAATTAAGGTTAGGGGCCAGCATTGGGGTTAGGGTCAGTCTTATGGTTAAGGGTCATAACTAGGGTTAGGGGCCAGTATTTGGGTCAGGGGCCAGTATTAATTTTAGGGCAAAGAAAAGGACAGGAAAGTCTCTACTCTGCTCACCTGTCCCGGCGCGGTCCCAATATCATATGCAATGGCTCCCAAGATCATCACACCAGCAGTTGGGGCAGTGTGTCACTCCACGGTAAAGGCAGAATTGAAGTGCTCAACACTAGGACTCCATACTCAAACCTGACCATCATCGGCCCAAAGAGAACCTGGATTTATCACTAAAGATAATAAAGTTCCAGTCCGTTACAATCCAGGTTTCTCGTTAACACCACTACTGCAAACAAAGGCGACAGTAGCTGGCAGTCAATGGCAGGAAATGCGCCATCTTTGGATAATGGGCAATTAAACTGTTGGAGCTGTTTGTCAGAGGATCAAACCATCCTGTCTACTGATGGTCTGTGTGGGCCATCCAGAACTTTATCGCCATGTTTGCCCTCACGTAATCACTTCTCCCAACACCTCCTAACAGCTAGATCATAATGGCCTAGATGGGAGTCAATTCTTTAAAACTACCATCCTGCAGTCCTGAGTGTATATACATATACAACAGTTGGTCACCCCTAGTAGTCATACAAGGGCCACTAACAGCTCAAGGACACGTGCAGGACATCCTGCAGCCACATGTGTTGCTTCTCATGGCAGGACTTCCAACTGGCATTTTTCAGAAGGATAATGTTTGTGCACACAGAGCCTAAGTTTTCCAGGAATTTCTCCACTAGGTTGGTTGAAACACTTCCATGGTCTGCCCAGTCACTAGATTTATCGCCAGTTGAGCATATATGGAACCAGCTGGGGTGCCAACAACCAGCAACCTACCAGTATGCAGGACCTATAAGCCCAGCTTCAACATCTGTGGACAAATGTGCTGTGTGATACCATACAGAACCATTTTTGCCTCTATACCCTACTAAATCTCATTTTGTGTCCAGGCTTCAGGCGATCCAACAGAGTACTAGATCCTCCTTTCATCTAATATTGAAATCACAAAAATCATAATTACATCCACACATATAATGTTTCATTCAATTCCAACAACTCCTTGTGTGTTATTTTTTGTCAATGAGGGTACAATTGTTATACACCATATCATTGTTTCATAGACGAAAACAAGTAAAATAAAAATGAAAAAAAAAATCAATCACATGTGCAGTATAATTCCCATCACATTTTCCTACCAAGGAAATCCATGTCTTGCAGTAGTTCATACACTAATCAGTCTGAAAGGCTTAAATCTTTACTTAACTGTTTGTTTGATCAATGCTTATTGTATTCTCATAAATGGCTTTCCTTTTCATCTGCAAATATTTGTTTTCATTTTCCAATATATGGTGAATTATGCATGAAGTTTATGCACAGTTAATGTAACCACTGGGGAAAAAAATAAACAATAATGAATTGAAAGAATTTGGTCCAAAACAGTAGTAATCCTATAAAAATGCAATACTGGTGAATAATTCATAGTGCGAGAAACCACAGGATAGATATAGATGTGATTGAAGCAAGGAGACAGTATGACCAGTCATGCACTGTTATGCTCATTCATTTGTGCTTATTTACCTATAGCTCTAGGAAGAAATTCCAAGGCTTATGGATCATTTATTTCTAGGATGAAATGCCTTAAAGGGCGTGTCTTGTGTATTTGATTAATGATTCATTAAGTAGATTTAAGTAGTGAAAGAAAAATAATGGGTTTGTTCTAATCATTTATATTTTAAAGCCATTTCTAATGGTGGCCATGTTGGTGACACACACTTCCTTCTTGGACTGTCTGTATAGAGGTACAAAAGGATGTGTGCTTCATGGCAGCTGCAATTAATGGGACTTTCATGTTACAGTCTTTAGGTGAGAGATGGAGTATAGCCCTGAGCCCCAGAAGAATGAGACTGATACGGAACACACATACAGAGCTTTTGCTGTGTGTTAACTATACACAGTTGCTATTTTATGTTATGTAGAGCTATCATTATATCCCTTGCTCTCTAATAATGAGGTGACTCTTGCTGTGCTTCCCAGGCAATACAACAAAGCTGACACAAGTGAGCTCCAGAAGAATTGTAAAAAAAAATATCATTTTTTATAATAAAACCTGATGTAAATACAATTTTGTTTTCTGTTGATAGATCCCCTTTACAACATTAGGGGGCCAAAATGGGTAGTCAAGCAGGAAAAGTTTTTGACAAAGGATTCAGAGAAGTGATAATCACCTCTCTGATCTGACTCCCACTTGTCTCTACTTCCTGGTCCCATTTAGACACACAGGAAAAGACTTCTTAGCCAATCGTTGGCTTGGGTGGATAACCGATCAACAACCCCTATAATCCTTTGCATATTAGGTCATAATTCATTTTCCAATGATTATAAATTAACAAAATTACAGTAAATTTACACCATAGCATGAACATAGTTGGTCTCAGATTAAGTATTCTTAATTTTGAAAATGGATGGTCATGGGAAAATATAAAATAATAGCCCTACAAAAATGCTAGCACTATATCTGACTATGCTTCTTTTAATTGCTTATATCTATTTCCTGCTTTTGGCCTTGTAAAAGGCCACATTGTCTTGCAGTTCTGTGACAGAAGCAAGTATCTATTAAAATCAGATGGCAGATTAAAGGGGTTTTCCGCAGGTAGAATATTAATAACCCATCTTGAGGACAGGTCATCAGTTTCTGATCGGCGGGAGTCTTACTCCCGACACCCTCGCTGATCAGCTATGCTTAGTGTTGCAGCCCAGGCCCATTTACTTGAATGGGTGTGAGCTGTACCTATGCCATGCCATGATGTCACTGGCCTAGGGAGAGACTGCGGCACTCATCAGAGCGCAGCAGCCTCTTCAAAAAGTTGATCTGCAGGAGTGCTGGGAGTTGGACTCCCACCAATCAGATATTGATGACCTATTCTGAGGATAGGTCATCAATATTTTACTCCAAGGAAACCCCCTCAAATAAATGTTTTTGTTTCTATTCAGATTTTTTAATAAAAAAATACTGTATGTGAATACAGAAGAAACATCACAAACATTTTTCAAAAATATAGAAAATCATTATAGATAGCAGTCTAATAAACAAGCACAATTATTTTCCCCTGGGCAGAGCAGTAACCTATGAGTAAGTATAAGTCATATGTTTTATGGGGCACAAACTGAAACAGTATTGGGGGAGCAGGCACAATGCAAGGGGTAAAATACATTAAACTGGGTGTATCTGGGGAAGCAGAATGACATACTGTATTAAAGGGAACCCGTCAGCTTGTTTAGGCCATAGAAACTGCCCACAATACCATTTTCATATGCTTATGGTGCTAGGGAAGTGACTTTTGATCCATTTTTGTATAAATCTACCGAAAATCCTATTTCATTCTTGTTCCCACCATATGCAAATTAGTTGCTTACAGTCAAGTAGGCCAGTGCTTTCCTCCTCAAAGTCAAGCTTCCCCAGATCAACACTTACCCCCCCCCCCCTTTTCCCTCATGCAACATGATTGACATTCTCTAGGCCAGGGAACATCAGCCTCCTTTCTGATGAGATCCCATACAGGCTCCATTCATTCTCATTTCCGATGCAGGCCACTTGTTCCAACAAAGAGCTCTCATGTGGTAGCCTCCTTGACTTCAAACACCTAATCGGCTTATGACGGGAACAAGAATAACAGCGGATTTACATGGTAAAAAAGGGGATTAAAAGTCACTTCTGGTGTGGACACTGCGCCAAAGTTCTGCCAGTGGGCACATGGTGTCTGCCTCCTATTGTTTTCAATGGCAGGCAGTACTGCATTAGCATGCTGGGGATTTAAAGCTGTGACTGCGCCAAAAAGGTCATGGTGTGTGGACAGCCGCCACTTGGAGCCGTAGACAGGGTCAGCTTGCAATTTAGCTTAATTTAGTGGAACTATGCTGTGTGCGGGTCAGCATCCAAAATTAACAACTGTGGCCAGTGGTTTCTGCTGTGGAATAGGCGGTGGATTTTGACAGCATCACAATCTGCTAAGTGTTCCTAGTGTGTTAAGTTTTCTTTTAGTCAAAAATGGGTACAAGATTTAATTCCAAGAACTGTACAATGCACCAGAGCCAGAAGACATTTTTAACATGTGGAGCACAGGAAATCCAAACATTAATGTTGGAAAGACTTCTTTGCAGTAATAGTAGTCACACTTTGGAATACTCAGTTTAGTTACATATGTTTAACTGATTCAAGAAAATCATGTAAGTGGGGTTGGGAATTTTTTTTTCCCCTATTAAGGGAATGTTGGCTGCAGTTGGATTGATCTGGATTTGAATAAAAACACCTAGGTTTGAGGAAGGTTGAAGTTAGTGGACCTTTCAACCTAAGCAATAAAGTAATAGGAGTTTTGGACATTAGAATTGCATACGTGAACCCGGTCTTATATTCTTCCTCTGTGTAAAAGAGTTGTCCACCAGTTAGATAGCGATGACCTATCCTGTTACAGCCACTACTTAATGACCTATACTGAAGATAGGTCATAATTTTCTAAAAGTTTGACAACCCCTTTAAGATTTACTCCTGGTTCATACATGATACATACATGAAAATACTCCAAAAACAAATTGTCCCCAAAATCCTAGAGTCCACTTGAATCTTAGTAAAATTAATGCACTATTCTATAGTTATTCTATAACCCAATGCTGTTACACGTACTACTGGGGAGATTTCTGAAACTGTCTAAAAAAAAATTGTCCAAGGCACATTTATTAAATAGATTATGGCACAATAGTAGTGTAAAAAGGTAGCACATTATGGTGCAAACCATATTTGATCATAATTTCATAATTTACAATTTTTCACTTCCCCCACAACTTTTTAGAAGGAGTAAGAAAAGTGGGCGAGGATTATCAGGATTGGACTGATTGACTGCCCATCAGATTTACTAGAATGTAAGCCAAAAACTGGCATACTTATAGAGATATGCAAATCGATTGTAAACTAATCAAATTTGACACAAATTTTCCAAAACTTTAGGTCAAAACCAAATTTTTAATCATTTTGGACAAATTTCTCAAAATAGCATCAGCCATTTTTCAGAGCAGAAGACAAGAAAGATGAAGAAGGAGGATGACATGACCACAGGAGGTGTGTGTATATACAGTACATCAGCAGGCAATTGCCTTCAAAAAGCAAAAACTTTTCAGTCCAAATTGTACAGTGCAGTTTGTTTTTAAAAAAGCTGTCTGTCACCGCCAGAAGCCATGCCTTACCCATAGACATATATGTCACTGCCATTTTAGGATTACCAATGCTGTCTTGGCTTAAAGAGCTTAAAATGAGTTGCATACAGTCCCAGAATGTCATCCACAACTTTTCAGGTCAATTGGAGAACTTTTTATTTAGGTCAACTTTATTCAGACCCCCACTTGAATTGACCGATTCAGTTGAATCAAATCCGAATTTCAAGAAATTCTCTCATTAGTCATTACTAATAAATCATCCTTCAAACAGACACCAGCTCATTGCTGGCATTGATCTAAATTTCTGGCACACAGAGTGCTGGAAGATGTGCGAAATTTATTAAGAGGCTTGGCACAATTTGTACCAATTGCCTTATACTATGACTGGCCTATGTAATGCCAATTTTGGAATATCTACTCCGTCTACGTCACTGCACAGCTATTCAATTCCTTATTCTGTCAAAGAGAAGGAAACTAAAAAGATCCAGACAAGCACTGATTTTCCATAAAGCAATCCCAAATGCAAGGCAGGAGTTCATCTCTACCATTCTCCTCAAGGCAAGAAAGATTCAATTACATTTGGGTGGTAGAACAAGGCAAGTGCTGATTGGCAGAGACATAAGAGTACACGACAGGATGCTTCATTAATACACCAGTATCATGACCCAGAGAGAAAAAAGAGCTGCATGAGCAAGATATACAGTGACTGCCAGCAAAGGGACAGCACTCTGACATGTAACATAAAAAAGCTCACTGTGGATGATCATGCACAGGATCGGTGATCAACAAGGCCATGATGAATACAGACATCTTGGAGTGCAAGGCATAATAAAATAGCAGCTTCTTGTCATACAACCTTGTCTCATAGCACAGATTTTATAAAAGTGTTATCTCCAACTATGCAGGGCTTACTAAATTGCATATTTTTGGGATGTATTTCTATAGCTGCTTTTGCTTCTATTATGTATTGTTGCAACATGGACCTGCTTCTAAAATGAAGAATGAGAGACAGAAAAGGCTCTGCATTAAGGGCTCCTATATTCATTACTGGGGCAATGCTCTCTGGCTTTCATTATATAACCCATCGGAGATTTGTAGCATGTGCTCCTGTGCTGAATGTAAAGGCCTAGAAAATAGAATCTGTATTTTGTCTCATTTTCATCATTTGGTTCATGGACTGAGGGCAGCATAGTTTAGTGACAGACTTACTGATTTCATAGGTCTGTCACTTCTGAACTGGTAGTCAGTACTGACATGCAGAACCCTGCAGCATGCAACAACACTGCCAAGGAGAAGAGTCCAATGAGATTTGCCATCCCCACCCTCCCGGGTTTTCTTTCCTATGCACAACAGGAAAGACACCCGTCAGTCATGGTCCAGAGGCAAAGACAGCAATCCTCATCAGACTCATCTCCGCAGTGCTGCACACTGCCGGGTTTGGCATGTCAGTAAGTACTGACTGCCAGCTCAAAAGTGACGGATATCAGCGGGCCTGTCACTATACTATGCTGCCCTTAGTGAGAGTAGAGTAGTAGAAGTGATAGGTTCCCTTTAAAGGCAATGTGTCACTAAAAATGTTATCTGCCAGTAAAAACCAAATAGTAGCACATCTTCTTTCTAATCTGTTTTTATTTTCTGATTGTAGATTTCTTACTTCTGTTTCAGGAACATTATTATGGAGCGGCCATCTTGTCTGAACTGTTCTTAACAGCATTTACAAAAAATTAAGAACATTTATTTATGGCATCCACATGGGCCATAGACACAATGGTCAGGAGGGGACCTCATTGACTTACATGGGAGAGTTTTCTGGGCATGCTCTGTGACCTGTGCTGAGGTCATTGTACAAGGAAATAATAGATAAGCTGTGACAATCACCTATTGTGAATGATGGATCCTGTCTTATCTATACACAGAGGTGATATCATTAGTGTCACCGCCGGTTCTGGGAGACGGTCGGTCAGAGGTTTCTCCCTGTCTTGTGTATGACATTATTTGTTTTGGTTTCACTTTGCTCAGTTCCTTTCTCTCCCTCAGCTGCCTCTTATCTTTGATTAATTGGTTTGCTTTATATTCTCTCCCTTACTGCTCCTCCTTGCGGTTTTAAATTACTTCCTGGATGAAGTGTGTGGTGCTGGAGACTGCAGTTGTTTTGCTCTAAGTTGAGTGCATTCCATTTACTTTGTGTTTTGTTTGCTGGCTTGATTCTAGGTGACCCTGGCTCCCTCCGTATTCAGTGCAGGGAGTCGGTGGCCGTGTCCCCTCACTACTATAGGGAATTCAGGTGTCACTTAGTTATAGGTATGAGGGCATGTATATGTCTACCATCGGGACCTGTACATGTGCACAGTAGTTTGGGAGAGTTCTTAGGGATTTATAGGGCCCTCCTATGTTTTCCTTAGTTTGGGATCAAGCCAGTCTGTCGTTATTTATCAGTACCTGCTAACTGTCCTCCATCCTTGACAATTAGAGGCAGGTTTACAATGAGTTAACTGCAGTAAAGTGATCTGTACAGACCAAGAAGTGGCGCCAATTATTAGACATAGGGGCCTGGGCGACAACTGCAGGATTTTTTGTTTTAGTTTAAATATAAAAAGTGACCATGGGGGCGTGGCCTAGCCTGCATGGCGTGAGGAAGCAGAGTTCCAGTGCTCCTCCCAAATCCTGCTAGAAATCCGAAATTACCCGGCCAACCAGGGGATATTTGAGCACCCACAGTCCCCAACATGACACCTGTAGTGGTGGGAACATTTTAAGCCAATGGACGGGCAGCAGATAGCGGTCTTACGATCGGCGCAAGAAGAAGAGAGGTCCGGCGCCACGCGAATCCCCTGCAAACGGCTGCATATCACAAACTGCGCCAGCACGGTGTTGGAACATCCCACTGGGACCAGTAGCGAAACTAGAGTAGTGGGCTACTGCCTGCGCCCAGAGGAGGCTTGTGTCCCGCGGTTCCAGCGGTACCCACATGGTGAGTGCCATCTTGGCTTGAGACATGGAGAAGGCATACTGAAGCCTCTCCCACCTGACCAAACAACTGGAGCCGAGCAGCACGGCAGCATGGGTGAGAGTCTCTCCCCTGAGACATACCTGTGACTCCCTCACTGTTGAGCTGACGGGACAATTCTTCTGGCAAGAACTGGAAAGCCCTCTAGGCATTCTATAACATAGGCAGGGTGGAACTGACATAATTGCCCCCCTGTGAAGAGACAAGACAGCATCGCTAGTCTGGCTGGCTAGTCTCCCACATCGCCTTGGATCCAGTTTTAACGTGTTCCCTACAGTATACGGGACTTTTCTTTTGCCTCCACTATATATCCTACTGTCTGGGGACTGTTTCTATGGGCCGCAGAAACCCCTCTGTGGCTACGTCGACTGTTAAACAATTCATGGATGCCATTATTCAGACAGAACATGTAAGTGAGGGATCACAAGTCTCCGTGCCCTCTGCTGAAACATCTCAAATTATGAAAGCTATCGCAGCCTGTCAAGCTGCTCTTACAACAAAAATAGATCATCTCCAATCTGACCTCAGCTGCTTGCGGCACGACTTTGACAAAATCAGGGAAAGAACGTATGCAGTGGAGCAAAGAGTAAGCAACGTAGAAGATGCATCCAGAAGGATGGGAACAGACACCAGGCAGTTATTACAGCAGGTCCAGATACTACAAGCTAGAGCGGAAGACGGTGAAAATCGCAGCAGACGCAATAATGTCCGCATCCTGGCCCTACCAGAACGTGCAGAGGGGTCCAACCCAGAAAAATTTGCGGAACAACTCATTAAGGATGTTTTGCATCCCATCAATCTTTCCGGTACATTTGTAGTGGAGAGGGCACATCGAGTTCCGACTAGGCCATTACCGCCAGGATCTCCGGCAAGGCCGTTCATCATGAAAATCCTGAATTACAGGGATAGAGATGCCATTCTACTGGCCGCCAGACAGAGGGGCAACATCACCTATGAGAATGCCCGCTTATCTTTCTACTCGGACTTCACAGCGGAGGTACAAAAAAAGAGGAAGCAATTTACAGAGGTCCGTGCACGGCTGGGAGATAAAAATGTGAAATACGCTATGATCTATCCTTCTCGGTTATGGGTGCAGGACGGTGAAGCTGTCCGCTTCTTTAATACTCCTGAAGAAGCTTCTGATTGGATCGACAGGAACCTGAATGCAAGGCCCCAACGCTGACGGACTGAGCATGGGCGGTGACAGTATGAAAAGTTTACTTTTACCTGTATGGCGGTCTATATTACTGCATAGGGGAAAGGTTGGGAATGTCAGTTTTTACCATGTTATTGTTGTTCCTGACACAAGCTCTTACTGTGGGAACTGTTAACTAGTTGATAGAAATTCTGTTTGACCCTATATATGTGTGCCGGGTAACAATATCCTGCGCAGGCAGGCACTGTTACCTGAAGACGTGTACATCTGAAATTTTTCACCACTGAAATACCTATAGGGTGTACATGGTAATGTGAAGAGTTAGGGTAGGGCAAGCATACCCTAAGTTTGGTTAGTTCAAGGATACAGGCTCAACCATGTTTGGGAGGATTGAGCAGGGTGGGATGGGAAGTTTCGGTGAAGATGGGTGGTGGGGGGGGGGGGAGTTCTGTTTTGAATCTGTTTTTGAGATGCTTTGTATGTGTGTATGAATGGTCCCTCATCGGTCGGAAATACTGGAGCGTCAGAGGTCTTAATAATAAGATCAAGAGATCTCTGGTGTTCAACTATTTAAAAAAGTATAATCCGGATATTGTGTTGCTGCAAGAAACGCACCTACAGAGCGAGAAAGTGCTTGCTCTACGGCGTCCCTGGATTGGTCCCACGTATCATGCAGCATACTCAAATCATGCTAGGGGTGTCTCAATATTAATTGCTAAGAGTCTTCCATTTCAAATAGTCTCTGTGCAATTAGATCCACAGGGTAGATATGTAATGGTACATGCCAGTATAAGAGGGATGCAATATTTAATAGTGGGACTATATATCCCACCGCCATTTCACAGAGAAGTCCTAGACCTGATTATAGCCAAAATAGCAATATTCCCAGTGGTGCCTTGTATTATCATGGGCGACTTTAATGCCACCCTAGATCCTGTACGGGACAGATTAAATCCCCAGACCTCTCATAATAACGCACTTTCTTGCTGGGCTGATACTTATAGCCTGATAGAGACATGGCATTATTTACATCCCGTAGATGCACAATTCTCATGCTATTCTGCCTCCACTGGCTCATTATCACGTATAGATCTAGCCTTTGTCAGCCAAGATCTGTCACCTTACATCAGGTCTAGTGAATATCTGCCGAGAGGCGTTTCGGATCATGCCCCCCTCTTCCTGATTCTGTCCCAAACATTGACGCCGGCTGACAAACAATGGCGGTTAAATCCCATGTGGCTAGACATCATACCAGTGGTGGGAGAATGTGTAGATGTCATGGGTAAATACTGGTCAGAAAATGAAGGGTCTATGAATCCCCTGATGGAATGGGACACTTCTAAAACTGTGATGAGGGGTGCACTGATTTCCACGATTGCAACCTACAGGAAGGAATTAAATATAAAAAGGGCTAAACTGGAGGGGGAAGTATTAGATAGTGAGAGGAAATATATAACAGATCCGTGTAGTGAGAACTAAAATGTGTGGCTAAATGCACAGCGAAGGTTCAATTTGCATTTGACTGAATACACTCAGAAAAAGCTCTTGAACCAAAGACAAACTATCTTTTCGGATGGAGACAAATGTGGCAGAGCCTGCCATATTTGGCCAGATCTGAAACCCAGCAGACGATAGTGGCAGGAATCCTGAACGAGCAGGGAGAGTTGTTGAGGGAGCCTAAAGATGTTTGCCGTCAATTCACCTCCTACTATACTACATTATATACCCCTAAGACCACGAATACCCCGGAATAGATTGCTAAATTGCTATCGGATATCAACATCCCCTCTCTTGATATGGATGATACGGAGATCCTAGCAGCCGACATATCAGATTCAGAGAGTGAAGCCGCCATTAACTCATTAGCGACTAAAAAGACTCTGGGGCCAGACGGATTCCCAGCTGAATGGTATAAGCGATTCTCAAAACACCTGGTTCCTAGAATGGGGAAGCTACTGAGATCTGCGCTAGAACATAACTCACTGCCTCCTTCCTTCTCGGAGGCAACAATAGTAGTAATACATAAGCAAGGGAAGCCTACCGATCAATGTAGCTTTTATCGGCCTATTTCGCTTCTGAATCTGGACCAATCCGGTTTCATGCCCGGGAAAACTACCGATATCAATCTCAGAAGATTATTCACTAATCTCCAGGTTAAACACGATAATCAGGGTATGAGAGTTCTGGCCTCCCTAGACAATGAAAAGGCTTTCGACTCTGTAGAGTGGAACTTTATGTGGGCAGTGTTGGATCGGATGGGTTTCCCTGCGAAATTTCTGTGTTGGTTGCAGATTCTATATGGATCCCCTTCAGTGAGAGTCAGAGTAAATGGATACATGTCAGACCCCTTTTCCTTAGGGAGGGGCAGCAGACAAGGTTGCCCTCTCTCCCCTCTACTATTCGCATTACTAATGGAGCCACTGCCGATACTCATTTCCTTTGACTCGAACATAGAAGGCTGGGACATAGCCGAAATAACTGAAACAATTTTGCTGTTTGCTGACGATATGTTGGTATACCTAGCTGATCCGGGAAAATCCCTAAATACCCTTTTAAAGGTTGTGGACCATTTTGGTAGTTTCTCAGGTCTTCGGGTGAACTGGACCAAGTCAAGCCTATGCTTAATTGACTAGTTAGATCCTACTCATACATCACTGAATGCCAAGCTCCAGATTGTAGAGTTTTACATATTTGGGGATTGGTATTCACAAGAAGGTAGTGAAGTTCTATGAACTGAATGTGATCCCTACAGTCCAATACCTTAGTAAGAAACTAGAAGCCTGGGGGAACCTACCTCTAAACCTATGAAAACTATGAGCGTATGAATATTATAAAAATGATTCCTCTTCCAAAATTGCTATATATGTACAGGGCTGCCCCGATACTTATCCCTAAGAAACATTTTACTGCAGTAGATAAAGCAATCACTCCCTTTCTATGGAACAAATCCACTCCCAGGATAGCAAGACACACCCTTCAGGCAACATACATACAGGGAGGCCTTGCTCTGCCTAATATGTACATGTACTACGTGGCTGCACAGCTAAACTACGTGGCGTGGTGGGTGCGAGCGGATGCGGGCAATCCAGCGGTGGTGTTGGAGGCGGCCTTGATGGGATCCTATGAAGCACTTTCAAATCTGGCTAACAGGAAAGGGGCTGGCTCCGCAGAACACTATACCCAATCTATGGCTGTGGTGGTGAAGATTTGGGTTACATGGAGTCAGATGAGCAACTCTAGGACAGCGTCACCCGGTCACCATATTTGCCTCTATGGAGGAATAGAACCTTTCCGAAGTTGCTCTCATTGTTAGAATTCGAATTCTGGCCGCAAAGGGGGTTATGATATCTTTTATCCAATTATACGATAAGGGTCTCTTCAGATCTTTCAGTAGCTTGAAACAAGATATCAACCTGCCCCAGCATAGTCTATATAAATACTTTCAACTTAGACATGCCTGTCATACGCAGTTTGGCAGGGAACCTCTAAAGCTGGAGTGTGGCCCAGTGGAAGCAGTGATTAGGAGGGTTCCTCTGGTCAAACTGGTGTCGGCTCTCTATGCGTCGATAATGATGCTACAGGATTCTCCCTTAGATAACTCTATTGTGAAATGGAAAAAAAGATATAGAAAACCTAGATGATGCACATGTGAAGGAAATTAGCCACACCTGAAGATCAACAGTGGTAAGCTCTAGCGACCAGGTAATACAGGCTAAATGGCTCCATACAGTGTATTATACTCCTGAGAGAATATTTAAGATGGGCAAAGTACCAGATTCGAGGTGCCCGCGGTATGGATTTGATGGGGGTTGCCTAATTCATATGATTTGGCAATGCCCAATCATCCATAACTTTTGGACAGAAATTCATGCCTACATAAACAGCAGATTGGGTCTCCCTAATGTTTGTACCGCGCTGACGAGTCTGCTGGGGATAGCGAATGAGGTTGTTCCCTCTAGATTTGGCAGGAAATTGTACAGAATACTATTGTTTTATGTGAGGAAAATGATCTTCCTTAATTGGAAGCCCCCTAGGACTCCTACTGTGCAACAGTGGATACAACTAGTTAATACCAACCTTGAACTGTATAAGTTTACATATGAGAAACGATGGACACCAGACAGATTTGTGAAAATCTGGGGTCCTTGGATTGGAGCCCAGACGCTGTTACCCTAATGAGACAGGATTCTTGGGCTCTGACCGATGAGGGTGTGTATGAATGTGTGTGTGTGTACGCAGTACCTTTTATTATCTCAAGTCAGATTTAATTGGGTGTTATATATAGTATCCAAATACCCTGCGCTGCGGACCTGGACAAAAGTCAAGAAAGGATGCTATGATTAACCCCATGTTGATTACTGTACTGTGCTTGGAAGTGATGTACCTGTTATTGAAGTGTTTGTAATGCTTTGTTAATCTTGAATCAATAAAAAGATACTATTAAAAAAATATATAAAAAGTGACATAAAAAATTAAAATAACATCATCAAAATTATTAAAAAATATGTTAAACATAAAAAAGTGATTTAAACACTAGGTTATTTTCTGATGACACATTCCCTTTAAGGCCAAAAGAACACAGTTGGCACTCCGTTACTCTCAGTGGCATGGTGAACGTGTCAGGGATCAGCTCCCATACGCATAATAGAAGATAAGACCGGCACTCACTACGATGCAATTTCTCTTCTTTATTAGTCACATAAGGTGCAATTGTGACGCGTTTCGGCTCTAGTGATGAGCCATTCTCAAACAGATGGTCACAAAAGTACCGTACAGGAGATCGGGGAATCCCATTGGCCGGACACCCCCCCCCATCAGACACTTATCTCCTATCCTAGAACACGCACAGTGTGGCCTGAAGTCTGGGGCCGGGCTCAGGCAGTGTGGGACAAATTCTATAAACAACCCCGCCCCCCCCCCTCACACAACTATAATGACCTCAGCATAATTATAACATATAATGGGCCCCTATGTAGTATTATAGCCATAATTATGGCCCCCTTCAGCCCCTCCAGCATACAGTCCCATGTAAAATACATCACCCCCCCTGCCATCAGCCCCTCCAGCATACAGTCCCATGTAAAATACATCACTCCCCACCTGCAGCCCCTTCAACATACAGTCCCATGTAAAATACAAAACTCCCCCTGCCTTCAGCCCCTCCAGCATACAGTCCCATGTAAGGTACATCATTCCCCATGCCTTCGGTCCCTCCATCATACAGTCCCATGTAAAATGCATCACTCCCCCTTCCATCAGCCCCTCCAGCATTCAGTCCCATGTAAGATACAGAACTCCCTCTGCCTTCTAGTCCTTCTTGCAAACAGTCCCATGTAAAATTAATCACTCTCTCTGCCTTCAACCCCTCCAGCACACAGTCCCATTAAAAATATTATCAGCCCCCCCCCTCCGCCTGCCTTCAGCCCCTCCAGCATACAGTCCCTTTAAAATATTATCACCTCCCACCGCCCGCCGTCTTCAGCCCCTCAGCATACAGTCCCATGTAAATAATATCCCCACTCCCCCCTCTAACATACAGTCTCAAGTGGAAGGATTATTTATTCCTCCTCCCTTCAGCTCCTGCAAAAAGCCCCACAAGTAAAAATAACAGTCTCTTTCACACACCGACCTGCAGCCTCTGCTTCTCTGTCCAACAACCTGCTCTGTAAAATCTCCCGCACATCGTGAGGCCCTGCCCCCTGTATGACGAGGCTCCGCCTCTTCCCCTGACATTATACCTACCAGAAGCAACTCCATTTTAATCACTTCGGTCGCTCTGTTGCCTCATAGGCTTCAGGCCACTAGCCTGAAGACATAAGGAAGAACAGAGGGGACGGGAGCCATATCGGGTGGAAGCCAGAGCGAGGCCCCCACCAGTGCGAGGCCTTAAGCGGCGGCCTAAGTGGCATCATGGAAGAGCCTTCTCTGGTGCCCACCTACAAGCATTAAAGCGGTCTCAGTCAGGCAGGTCCTACTCTAAACCTGCCTATGCCGTTCAGCATCTATGTTTAGGAGAGCAGACCCTGCACATATAGTGTGCTGCTCCTAGTTATCTCTGTGTGTATCAAGTAACCAATGAGAGGAGGAGCACACACAGCTATATGTACCACCTATCAAGGTCGCCGGTGGGATAGGCAAGGCAAAAGCACACAAAAATGCTACTGCCCAGACAATATAGAAGCGTATTCTCACTAACTAATCAAAAGTCACAGAAAAAGGTAAAAAAAAATAATCCTGCACAATATGATAAATGAATATGCGGATGTGCATGGCTACATTTATAAAAGAAAAATCACAGAAAATAATGCGCTAACACAATAGATGCTAATTATTTAGGGACTAAGCTCTCACTATAAGTGCAGGTTCTGCGCTCCTGAATGTAGATTCCCAATGGCATAGGTAGGTTTAGAGTAGTACCTACCTGACTGAGACCACCTTGGCACTGGTAGGCGGGCACAGATGTCTTTTGATCAAAATATATTGGCTGAGAGTCTCAGATCAAGTCTTGCCAAGAACAAAATGATTGGGAATGCTGAAATCCAGCCAGATCCTTATCTCCCTTGACAATGGTGGGATTGTCGTTAGGTCCCCATACACATTAGAGGGTAGATAGCGCTGCTGAAATTGGCAAGTCCATTTACTATTCTGAAAAACAGTTAGTTGCGCTCAGGCTCGGACTGGCCCACAGGGGTACAGGGGATTCCCCCGGTGGGCCCCTGAGCAAAGTGGGCCCCTAGTCTCCCACCCCCTGCACAAGCGGCACATAACACAGTAGACTTACTGCACTACATACATATATTCAATATACAGCACCTCAACCAGCCTGTGTTCATATAAAAAACTTGTTATTTATTATATTTGAATGTATCCATACGGTGGGCCCCCAAAATAAATTTTACTGGTGGGCCCTAGGCACCCCAGTCCGACACTGGTTGCGCTGCTATCTGCGACTTCGCCTCGCTTATGCTAGGTCTAAAATCGTGGAAGTGGCGTGGGTGTAGAAAATGGTCTAAATGTAAGACAGCAAGGAAGCTGTCTTATATTTAGAACTGGCGCTGGATGCACCGAAGTTATGTAAAGGCCAGCTAAACACCGTAAACCCCTATGATTTATTCAAACAGGTAAATGGATTGTGGGATCAAATATCCCCACATCTCATGTAGTGTTTTATCCTAAGTCGATTCGCTCATCCCTAGTAGTGACTAAACAAGACGCCTGTGTTTACTAATTATGTTCAGGAATGGGCAAATGATGGAAGAGTATGGTGATGGCTGCCTGTATGTGTAATATATTGAAGTAATGAATGAGTAGTTAGAATTCACAAATGCCGGGTTCCTGCGGTGATTTAATATATACATGAATATGATATACAGTACTGTATATGAATACAATAAATGTCAGATGCTATAACTCAGTTTGCTGGTTTCCTAGAGTTACATATCAACCTAATGACGAGCACACAGTGCAGTGAACACGACTGCTGCGCCCAGAGAGAAGCACAACACTGTCACATTGCCTTTAACAACGCTGCAGGTTTTTTCCCCAGGGGCAAGGAAAGCATGGCAATTTAATCCAGTCATCTCATATGCCGAAACCTCTGATTGCAAACACTTTGCCGTAATAGCTCTAGCCTTTTTAAAATGGATTGCACTTTCTTTCTTTTTTTTTTCTTTTTAAAGCTGTGTTCAGGGAAAAACTGGACTTTGAAAAAGAGAAAAGCTTTTGGTTGCTACTTGGTGCCTAGTGCTCAATGAGAATTTTTCTACTGACTGAAAAGCTTCCCTTAAAACGGCTAAAACATTAATCAGCACAAATCACTTCAAGAAAGTACATGTGCTCCTTGGCATTAGGAAGCATCTCACACTGGTTGATGAAGTTTCTCTAAGTGGGAGTATGATAATGCTGATGTATTGCTTAATATTGCCCAAAAAATAGGTCACTGAGTAATGTGCTCTCAGCATGCTGATATGAATGTTTTCTGCATTTCCTTTGCTCTTATATTAAAACTACACCCAAAGAGTCAGTCGTATGTCTACTCAAAAGTATTATAGGAAAAGAGGAAGCAAGCTTGCCTTTTATGATATCATTTGGCTAGTACAATAGCTGGCAAGCCTTCAGAAGAGCCTTGGGCACAAAATGTACTTAGTGTCTGTAACTGTGATATGCAGAGACTAATGTCCTAGAATGCAAAAGGAGCCTATGGGTCAAGTGTGTGGTGCATTTCATTTAACTCAGATGTAAGTTTAATTCACGAAACTTCAGGAATGGTATCCGCATTTTAAAGGGTTGGTCAGTATTATACTATAGCATAGTGATAGAATATTATAAATTCGGCTATGGACACCTTTGCATCCATTTTTTTATTGAATTGCATATATTATGTGATAAAATTCATTTTTGCAATTGGTCTTAATTAAAAAATCTTAAGGCCCCTTTCACACGGGCGAGTTTTCCGCGCGGGTGCAATGCGCGAGGTGGACGCGTTGCACCCGCACTGAATCCGGACCCATTCTTTTCTATGGGGCTGTGCACATGAGCGTTGTTTTTCACGCATCACTTGTGCGTTGCGTGAGAATCGCAGCATGTTCTATATTCTGCGTTTTTCACGCAACGCAGGCCCCATAGAAATGAATGCGGCTGCGGGAAAATCGCAAGCATCCGCAAGCAAGTGCGGATGCAGTGCGATTGTCCCACATGGTTGCTTAGCAACGGGACCAGATCTTTATTATTTTCCCATATAACATGGTTATAAGGGAAAATAATAGCATTCTTAATAAAGAATGCTGTGTAAAATGAGAATGAAGGGGTTAAAAATAATAAAACTTGACTTACCTTAGCCACTTGATCGCGTAGTTGCGATCTGTCTTCTCTCTTCAAGCTTCAGATACCAGCTAAAGGACCTGTGATGATGTCACATCACATGGTCCAATCACATGGTCCATCACCATGGTAAGATGGACCATGTGATGTGACGTCATCACAGGTCCTTTAGCTGGTAGCTGAAGCTTGAAGAGAGAGGACAGATCGCAACTACGCGATTAAGTGGCTAAGGTAAGTTAAGTTTTATTATTTTTAACCCCTTCATCCTCATTTTACACAACATTCTTTATTAAGAATGCTATTATTTTGCCTTATAACCATGTTATAAGGGAAAATAATAAATTCTCCAGAATACTCTACCCGAAACCGGACTTCAGTGATTAAGTCCGGCTTCGGGTCTGGGTACCAAACATAGCGATTTTTCACACGCGCGTGCAAAACGTATTACAAACGTTTGCACCCGCGCAGAAAAATCGCGCATATTCCCACATGACGCCAGTGTGAAAGAGGCCTTACTGTTTGTTTCATGTAGCCTGCATGTCTTCAGATGCATTGCAGGCTGCACAGGGAAATCTGTCAGAAAAGCTCTCTCACTTAGGCCTCATGCACACGACCGTTGTTTGATTCCGTGTCCGTTGCTCCGTTTTTCGTGATTTTCTGCGGACAAATTGGTTTTCAATGGGTCCGTGGAAACCTCGGCAAATGCACCGTTTGTCCTCCGCGTCCGTGGTCCGTGATTCCAGTCCGTCAAAAAAATATAACCTGTCCTATTCTTGTCCGTGAAAAACGGTTCACGGACCCATTCAAGTCAATGGGTCCGTGAAAAATGCGGATGGCCATCCGTGTGTCATCCGCGTTCCGTGTCCGTTTTTTTTGCGGATCCCTTGGCAGGCACTTGGGAAACATTGTCAGCCTGTCTTTTGGTAAAATCTTTTGGGTCATGTCCACTAAAAAAAACGGAAGACACACGGAAACACAACGGAAGGCAAAAACGGACACGGATCACTGAACAACGGAACCCCTTTTTGCGGACAGCATAAAAAAACGGTCGTGTGCATGAGGCCTTACTCTGTAGCCATTATCTTGGCTTTCCTGAAGAATCTTTTGAGTGGACATCCTTTTATATAAGTTTATGTCATTTCACTGCAAACATACCAGTTTAAAAGCTAATTCAGGAGACCAGAGATAAGAGCTACAGGGTGAGCTGTCAGAGGATGTCTGACTGATTTCACTGTAAGCTGTACTGAGCAGGCTGCATGTATGTGAACACATGCAGGCTGCATGAGAAATACAGTTGAGGATTTTTAATTAAAGCAAATTTGCACCACCCCTAACCATACATATACACAACCCTGAAAGCCTAGGAACATGGTTTGTGTACTTGCAGTCATGTGACCAGCATCCTGAAATAAATGCAATTGCATGCAACATTAAAGGGGCTTTTCTGAGATATTCGTTTTTTTTACTGGTGACCTATCCTCTGATAGGTGTGGGTCCGACACGCGGGACCCACGCCGATCAGCTGTTTCCGAAGGCAGCGGCATTCCCGTGAGCGCCGTGGCCTTCTTTCTGCTTTTCCTAGGCTGAGTGATGACATGCTTAATTTATTGATCACGTGGCCTAGAAGCAGCCCAGCCCTATTCAAGTGAATGGGGCTGAGCTGCAATACCAAGCACAGCCGCTGTACAATGTAAGACACTGTGCTTGCGAGAAGGCAGTGGCTCTCACAGGAATACCTTTGCCTTCTCAAAACAGCTGATCGGCGGGGGTCCAGGGTGTCGGACCCCCACCAGATACTGATGACCTATCCAGGGGATGGGTCATAAGTAAAAACAAATCTTGGAAAACCCTTTTAACTATATGCTTCCAGCTTGTCATTTCATATACACATTACTGTGCAAAAGCCATCACTACCTTTTCATTCATTTAATTTCCAGTCCAAAAAGCCATTATGCATAGGATATTTAATTTTTAGTATCAAGAAAATATACAGAAACATCAAGTTAACAGCAGATTACACAAACAAGAAAATTATGTGCTTGCTCCTGAAACAGCCCCAGTCAAATCAATTGAACAGAGTTGCAATCCTAAGATTTCTGCAACAAATCTGGTCTGTCTGAATACACCCTAACAAGTTCAGACTTAGAAATTGGATGCATTTTCTTCTTCTCATGATTCAAGTAATCCCAAAGAAGCAATCTGGTATTTTCCTCCCTTAATTAGCCTCAAGGTAGTTTAATTCAATGACTGCATCAACTCCCTTTTCACAGTTAGGCCTCATGCACACGACCTTAGGTGTTTTGCGATCCGCATTCTGCGGATCCGCAAAACACGGAAGCTGTTGCGGAACGGAACACGGCCCATTGTAGAAAAGCTTATTCTTGTCTGTAAAACGGACGAGAATAGGACATGCTATTTTTTTTCGGAGCCACGGAACAGAGCAAAGGACACGGACAGCACACGGAGTGCTGTCCGCATCTTTTGCGGCCCCCATTGAAGTAAATGCGTCTGCACCCGAGCTGCAAAATATGCGGCTCGGACGCGGACCCAAAATACGTTTGTGTAAATAAGGCCTTACTCAGTATAACAGCACCATATACATTTTTTGAGTCCTCATTAGTGATGAGCGAGCATGAGTACCGGTTCGGCTCGAACATCGCTGAATACCACGTGTGCTCTTCGCATTGCTCGAATCTCCCACCCCCCACACTTTTGGCGCCTCCTAAGCAGCCAATCAACATTCAGGTAAGTAATTCCCTTCAGTGTAATGCCATAGCCATGTTAGCTATTAGCCTTACATTGATTGGCTGGCCGGAACACGTGATACCAGTTTATATAGGAGCCGATGTCCCACGCTCGGATCATTTAGCGTCAGGGAGAGCAGACAGTAGACAGGGACAGATAGTGTTTTGCTGGAAATTCACAGATTTGACTCCCAAAAAACTATTGACCAAACAGTCCTCTTGTGTGTTTGACAGCAGTGCAGCACCATTTTTTTTTTACCAGGAGTTAAATTCAGCAGTATCAGTAACATAGTAACATAGTATATAAGGCCGAAAAAATACATTTGTCTATCCATTTCGACCTGTTTCCTGCAAGTTGATCCAGAGGAAGGCAAAAAACCCCTGTGAGGCAGAGCCAATTTTCCCCACTTAAGGGGAAAAAATTCCTTCCCGACTCCAATCAGGCAGTCAGAACAACTTCCTGGATCAACGACCCCTCTCTAGTAGCTATAACCTGTAATATTATTACACTCCAGAAATACATCCAGGCGCCTCTTGAATTCCTTTATTGTACTCACCATCACCACCTCCTCAGGCAGAGAGTTCCATAGTCTCACTGCTCTTACCGTGAAGAATCCTTTTCTATGTTTGTGTACAAACCTTCTTTCCTCTAGACGCAGAGGATGTCCCCTCGTCACAGTCACAGTCCTGGGAATAAATAGATGATGGGAGAGATCTCTGTACTGACCCCTGATATATTTATACATAGTTATTAGATCTCCCCTCAGTCGTCTTTTTTCTAAAGTGAATCAGGGACAGGCATCTTCAAGAAGGGGCAGATAGTGCAGGGCTGGAAAATGGCTATATAATTGGCTACTAACTATATCTGTGGGCAGAGCGGTGCCCAGGGGTCCCCCTGCACTTACTAGTATGTCTGGGCGCCGCTCCGTTCGCCCTGTATAGGCTCCGGTGTCCGAGCTCCCTCTGTTGTATGGGGCGGGGACTTTGTATCAGGCGTGTCCCTTGCTGCAGAGCTGGCCAATCACAGCGCACAGCTCATAGCCTCGGAAGGGTGGTAGTTTGCAACCTGTGCCGTACCAAAATGAGTCGGGGCGTGAACACTAGCAACCTCACCACCACCAGCATGATCCGCCACATGGCATCCAAGCACCCTAATAAGTGGGCCGAACGCCTGGGTCCACAATCTGGGTCTGCGGGTCACACCACTGCCTCCCCTTCCCCTGTATTACGCACTGACGGCCAATCCCCTGTCGAAGGCGCAGGCCCAGATGCCCCTTGCCCTGCACCTTGACCTTCACATGAACCGTCAGCAACAACACCTACTTCCCTGTCCCAGCGCAGCATCCAAATGTCAATAACACAGGCATTTGAATGCAAGTGTAAGGAAATGCAAATACCCACCCACAGGCCATAGCACTAAATGCTCAGCTTTCCAAATTACTGGCCATTGAAATGTTGTCATTTAGGCTTGTGGACACTGAGGCCTTCCGCAGCCTGATGTCAGCAGCCATCCCTCGGTACGCAGTCCCCAGCCACCACTATTTTTCACGGCTCGCCTTACGCCTGTGTCCCAGAACATCACCCGTGCCCTGACCAACGCACTTACTGGGAAGGTCCACCTCAGCACAGACACATGGACAAGTGCTGGTGGCCAGGGATGCTACATATCCCTGACCGCACACTGGGTGAATGTTGTGGAGGCCGGGAGTTAGGCCTTATTCACACATCCGTTGTGTTTTGCGGATCCACGGAGCCGCGGATCCGCAAAACACGGACACACCGGCAATGTGCATTCCGCATTTTAGCGGACCGCACATTGCCCGGACTCCATAGAAAATGCCTCTTCTTGTCCGCAATTGCGGACAAGAATAGGACATGCTCTATTTTTTTTGCGGAGCCGCGGACCGCAAAATCGGCGGCGCGCTCCGCAAAATCGGATGCGGAGAGCACAGTGTGTGCTCTCCGCATCGTTCCCGGCCCCATTCACAGTCAATGGGTCCGCATGTATTCCGCAAAATTGCGGAAAACATGCGGACTACATTGCGGATGTGTGAATAGGGCCTTAGTCGTACCTTGGGATGGCACAGGTGCTACCCACACCCAGGATTGCGAGCCCTACGTCCATCAGGGTCTCCGCCAGCAGCTATGTTACTGGCTCCAACCCCCACTTCTCCTCCGCCGCCTCCTCCTCCTCCACTTCCACCTCCAACAGCAGTCAGCCACCAGTCGCTAGCTGCAAGCAGTGTAGCACTGCTGTGGGTAGGTGTCAACAGGCCGTGCTGAAGCTAATCTGCTTAGGGGACAAACAGCACACCGGCGCAGATGTGTGGCACGGTATAGAGACCAGACCAAGCTGTGGCTCTCGCCACTCAACCAACAACCAGGCATGGTTGTGTCTGACAATGACCGTAACTTGGTGGCGGCTTTGGAGCTCGGCAACCTGACACACATCCCATGCCTAGCCCACATCTTAAACTTAGTGGTTCAGCGGTTTATAAAAACCTACCCCAATTTGGCAGAGCTACTAGTGAAGGCACGCCGCGTGTGTCCCCATTTCCGCAAGTCGTCCACAACTTCAGCCGGTCTGTGCACGCTGCAGCAGCGCTTGCAGCTTCCAGCTTACCGACTGTTGTGCGACGTGAGCACACGCTGGAACTCTACATTCTACATGTTGGCAAGGCTTTGTTAGCTAGCCAGCAGGCCCTCAACCATAATGTTTTAGAGAGTCAGCTCACCAGCAGGCCCTCAACCATAATGTTTTACAGGGTCAGTTCTCCAGCAGGCCCTCAACCATAATGTTTTATAGGGTCAGCTCACCAGCAGGCCCTCAGCCATAATGTTTTATAGGGTCAGCTCACCAGCAGGCCCTCAACCATAATGTTTTAGAGGGTCAGCTCACCAGCAGGCCCTCAACCATAATGTTTTACAGGATCAGCTCACCAGCAGGCCCTCAACCATAATGTTTTACAGGGTCAGCTCACCAGCAGGCCCTCAACCATAATGTTTTACAGTGTCAGCTCAGCAGCAGGCCCTCGCCCGTAATGTTTTAGAGAGTCACCAGCAGGCCCTTGCTCCAAATGTTTTTGAGGGTTACCAGCATGCCACCAATCATAATTTTTCAAGGGTGTGTATGATACCCTCCTTTGTGCGTAATAAAGGGTGTATTGTAGTGCCGTTTCCTTGTAATTTTTGGCAGCCCTTTCACTTAGCCCTTTCATAGGCTTTATGAGTGTTGGAGTCCCACTACCTGAACAATTGTACTACAATGTGAACGGGGTCCTCTTTTATGTGATATACAGGCTGTTTCAGAGTACCTCTTGCTTGTAATTTTTGGCAGCACTTGCACTTTATATACAATTGAATATACAGGAAAGAATGTTTCCTAACAATTTTTCCTGTAAAAGTGGCATACAACTCGGACAACATGGTTCCCAGCAGCGACCTGGGAGTCCAAGATGCATCCATACATCGTCCCCATGCTGTTCCAGATGCATTTTGGTGGTGTTTCTGTCACTTTCAGACCTTTTCCAATGGACCAGGCACCCTTCCCTCTTCAGAGCAGGGGGTGCCTGATTGTCTTCCATTGACTTCCTTTATACTCGGGTGCTCGGCTGAGCGCACGAATATCGCTATGTGTTCAGACCGAGTATATCATGCCACCATAGGCATCTAATTAATAAGGGGGAAAAGTACTGGACAGCTTCTTTAAATTATGTTGAGAGCTGGGCTTAGGGATGGTCAGTATGTTGAACTGAAAACACCAATGGATGCATCCTGAGGGCATGTTCACATGGCAAACATTTGCCTTGTAAAAACAGTGTTAGTGCTTGGGTTATTCTCTTGTGTAGAATCATTTTACCTAATCAAATTTGTCTTTATCAAAATGCCTTCAATGAAAAACAAATTGCCAACTCCAAATGCTCATATACTACACATGATCCTCCACAATGCTTTACTGATGGTTGAGGGTGCAGTTAGAAGTAGTATACATACAGGCTTCCTTTCTATAGATCTCAATTTATTATTTTAATTTTTTTTAACATTAAATTTAACAAAACCAATAATATGCTGTTACATTGTACATACGCACCAATAAGCCATAACAATAAAACTATATGCCTACGCTTAGGGACAATACCGTCATAAAGCTCAGGACGCAGAAATACAGCCAAAATAAAATATAAAAAATCTAAACCTACTCAAGCCTGTACCAGTGCTGAATGGATTCATCAACTGTTAAATCCTAGATAACCCCTTCCTTTAAGAATAGCTTGAAAGGGGCTCTTTCAGCATGATCAACTTTATTAACTAGGCATACTGACTGGTAGGGCTCATCATACTGATAAAAATAATACCATCCTTTTGTTTGAAGGATAAACAGCTACAGAGATATCTGCCTTTTTATTTATATGCAAATGAGCAGGTTGGTGCACCAGGGTAACACCCCCTTGTGCTCTGCACACTACTCCCTCCTCTCGATTGACAGAGCTAGACATCAGTCGTGTCTTAGCATATACGTTTCATAAACACTACTTACTGTATCTTTATCATAATGAGAAAAGTGGATTTCAATGTTTAGAAAGCTAATCTACATATTACTGCTTCATACTCAAGCACAATTATAATTATAAAGAATCCACTAATATGTGTTAAGCTTTCTAAGTGTAGAAAATACATTATTCTTTATGTAGTAAGGATTTAGCTTGGTGATAAGTGGTCAGCCTTGCCTGTAGAGTTCCTAAGTTCAAACTTTACCATATTGAGAATGGTTGTTTTTATGCTTAAAGACATAAAACATATTACTGGTTTATTCACAGGCACAACATAGGATTATAAAGACCTACATAAAGGCTACAGTAAGTAGTGTATATGATATGTACATGTTAGGACACATCTCTGTCCTCAGTATGCTGAAATCTAGCTCTGTCAATCAAGATTGGGAAAGTGTACAGAGGACAAGGAGGTGTGACAAAAGCAGTGCTTCAAGGGTTCACTCCCACCCACTGGTGCTCCAACTTGCTCATGCATATGAATAAAAAGCAGCTCTCTCTGCAGCTGTTTAGCATAATCCAAAATTTACTTTAATATGAAAACAGGACTTAAAGGGATTCTATCAGCTAGGTTTAGCCTATAGAGCTGAGGACATGCGCTGCTAGATTGCCGCCAGCTCTGAGTGCTTTTATTCAGACCAAAAAACGAGTTTATATAGATGCAAATGAGGCTAGTAAGGAGCCCAAGAGGCTGTTACCAACGTTTCAGGAGCCCAGCTCCACCTGGCATCCTCCGAATTTAAAGCGCTGTAATCTCGCGCATGCCAGCTAGCGCATGCACAGTTCATTCCCATGAGGCTGATGCAAGCACAGGGAAGTAACACGATGCCAGCACTAACATGCGGTGTACTTGTGCGAGATTACGATGATCTAACTGTGTGACGCTGGTGGAGCAAGGAGATTCGGGGCGGTGCTGTGCTACTTCACAGTGGGCGTGGCCGGGCTCCTGAAACACTGGTAACAGCCTCTTGGGCTCCTTACTAGCCTCATTTGCATATATATAAAAAAAAATTGAATAAAATCACTCAGAGCTATGGAAAATGTATATTGTGAACATGCTAGCAGCGATCTAGCAGCGCATGTCCTCATCTCTATAGGCTAAACCTAGCTGACAGAATCCCTTTAAAATCACTAAGCAACAGTCTAGTCCTTTTTCTCCTTAGCCCAGGTAAGATGCTTTTGACATTGTCTCTGGGCCATGAGTGGCTTGACACAAGGAATTCGACAGTTGTAGTCCATGACCTGGATATGTCTGTGTGTGGTGGCTCTTGAAGCACTCCCTCCAGCTACAGTCTACTCCTTGTGAATTTCCACCAGATTCTTTAATTGCCTTTTCTTGATAATCCCTTCGGTTATCCCTGTTGCTTGTGCACCTTTATCTACCACTAAACATTCCAGCAATATGCCTGGATACATCACTCATTGAACAGCCGGCTTCTCTAGCAATGGCTTTTTGTGGATTACTCTCCTTGAGGAGGGCGTCAATGACTGTCTTCGGGATAGCTGTCAAGTCAGCAGCCTTCCCCATGATAATGTAGCCTACTGAACCAGACTGAGGGACCATTTAACCCTTTCAGGACCGGGCCTTTTTTTTATTTTGCATTTTTGTTTTGCACTCCCTGCCTTCCCAGAGCCATAATTTTTTTATTTGTCTGTTCACCTAGCCATATGAGGGCTTGTTTTCGTAGGACAAGTTGTACTTTCCAAAACTACTATTTAGTATTGCATATGATGTAGTGGAAAGTGGGGAAAAAAAATCCAAATGGGGTGAAATTGCAAAAAAAAAAAAAAAAGCGATTCCACCACAGTTTTACAGGTTTTTTAATTAAGATGTTCGATGCACGATAAAACTGACTGGTTACTTTTATTCTACAGGTCAGTACGAATCCGGCGATACCTTATATGTATAGTTTTTCTTGCGTTTTGATAGTGATAAAAAAATCAAAAAGTGGAAAAAAAAAATATCAGTTTTATTTTTTTGTCACCATATTTTGACCCCTAAAACTTTTTTGATACTCCTGTACACTGCTCATTTCCAGTTGTTACAATCATCACTTGTTTATGTACTCCTCGGCATGGGCATGATCACCTGCTCTGCTGCAGCCAACCACTGGCTTCAGTGGTGACGCATCCTTCTGGTGGACATGTCACTGCTGAAGCCAGTCATTGGCTGCAGAGGAAGAGATGATCATACCCTTGCGGGGGAGGACGTAAACAAGCCATGTAGCAGAAGAGACACTGGAGCAGCATGGAGCTGATAAGTATGATTCTTTCCATAACAGAGGGAGAGTTATTTATTCCCAGTCAGGCCCTTAAAATATAGCCCACTAAATATAAAGCTAAACTTTTTAGTATTTATTTTTATTCCCATTTAGACTTGTACATGATTCTCTGAATTTCCAGGACATACATATATAGCTGAGTACAAATTGATAGAGTTCCTAAAATTAAGTGTCTAACAGCGTTTTCCAGTTATTAAATGCATGGTGTTTATATATTTACAGAAATGTAGAAAATTTCAGATATTGTATTTCAATAAATATGTTTCATGTTCTATAAGTAGCTTTATTACTTACATGATAGTGAGAAAAAGTCCAATGTTACCACTTTACTCCACTAAATTTGTTATTACTAATAATGGTCAGAACTCCACAGCCCTACCATACTAACATAGGAGACCTGACAGAGCTGCTTCCCTGAGAGTTCTAAAAAGTGCTATGCAGAAGGAAGATGCATTACATTACAAAAATAACATTGTCCAATTATTTTTTTATTTAAAAATAACAATAAGCAACACATTTAAATAAAAAATGCAACATTTTAAAGGCACCATTACACGACTACTGCAGATAAAAGCAAACAAATTCTTCAAGTACAATATTTATTTTTTATACAATTTGCCCTGCAGCCGATTTTAATTTAAATTTCATACAGACACATTTCAATCCATCTAAATAAAATAAGACATATAATACAGGCACGTTTCTGTTCACTTTTAACATTCATAACAAATGTCTATTTCAAAATAATCTTGACTGTAAGACAATTTACAATTTTTTATTTTTATTTTTCATCCTTAAAATTGAAAATATTATAGGATGTTGCTAACATCCAAAATTGTTCTTACTATGGCCCACATGTACTGTTGTTAGTGTACCAGAAATCTTTAGACTGTCTAAGTTTACACTGTCTAAATATTAGACAGGAGTAGTAAATCTTCCTGTGTTCATACTATGTGTATGTTTGGTGCTTGCTTCAGAAATATATTAAAGGTGTTGTGCAGACTGTTTGTATCGATGACCTATTTGTATTGGTCATCAATACAAGCCTGTGCGTCAGTGAAGCGTGTTTGTGTTAAAAGAAAATGGAGAACCCCTTTAAGCGCAAGCTGTGGATTTGCAAATCTTATTTGGATTTGGAACATTTATAGATGGGAAAATTTGTTTTAAGTGGGTTGTCCCTACTGAACATCTCCTGTCCCTACTCCCTCTTGAGTTATATGAAAATCAAAGATGGTTTCTCACTTGGGATTCCCCTGACGAAGCAGTTGCTGTGAACAAAATTAGTAGCCACATCAATCTTCCCCTGGAGATTACAGCTGATCCCTGGGCCAAAAATGGGGGAATCATTTATATAAATGGTTGGAGCTGCAAGTGTTCAGCCAAAGGGGTTTCCAAGTGTTTTTTTATTAGTGTTGACCTATCCTTTGTCTGATCGGTGAAGGTCTGACACCCGAGATCCCCGACGATCAGCTGTTTGAGAAGGCAGCGATGCCTGCAGTAGTGTTGCGACCTTTTTCCTTGGCCAGTGACGACATGTTCATCAGTCACATGGCCTAGGTGCAGCTCAGACCCATTGAAGTGAACTGGTCTGAGTTGTGATACGAAGTATAGCCACAATGCAATGTACATCGCTATGCTTGGTAAGCAGAGAAAAGGCTGCGGCACTACTGCGAGCGCTGCTGCCCTCTCAAACAGTTGATCGGTGAGGGTCCCGGGTGTCGGACCCCAACCGATCAGATAGCAATAAAACAACAACACTTGGAAAGCCCGTTTAAAGGGTTTGTCTGGGTTCAGAGCTGAACCCGGACATACCCATAATTTCACCCAGGCAGCCCCCCCTGACATGAGCATCAGAGCAGTTCATGGTCGGATGCTTTGTCTTGCTCTGTGCAGGATCAGTGTTTAGTGACGTCACCTTCTCTGATAGACGGGCTTTAGCGCTGCCCTAGCCGTTTTACAGGCTAGGGCAGCACTAAAGCCCACCCATCAGTCCCGGTGACGTCACCGGGCTTACTGCTGGGCGGAAGCCTCCGCCTGGCAGCCCAAAGAAGAGCCCGGTTCGTCATCGGAACTCCACAAAATGCCTTTGCCCTGCGTGATTCAGCGCAGGGTAAAGGAGAGCATCGGAGCATGAACTGCTCCGATGCTCTTGTCAGGGGGGCTGCCTGGGTGAAATTCTGGGTATGTCCGGGTTCAGCTCTGAACCCGGACGACCCCTTTGAATGAATAGAAATGTCAATCAATTTTTAGAGGAAAGCATCAATATTTCTAGACTAGTTCTAGTACCACAAGAACCTTTCATACCTGAGGTCTGGTTAAAGACCTCTACCTACAATATTCTCCATATCTGTAAACACAAAATAGTAATAGTATGATTCTTTAAAGCATATACAGTTTTTTTATATTCTATTTGACAGTACTGTATTCATTCAATGTGTCATGGAGGGATTGGAACATTTAGGCTGGCTTCACACGTCCGTTAAACCCGGACGTGAGCAGTCCGTGGAAATGCAGGCTGGATTTGTTCTTTACAGCCGGAGCGCACGGCGTCACTGGTTGCTATGACACCGTGCGCTCCCTGCCGCCGCTGCACTGCAGTAATACACTGGTATGATCTATACCAGTGTATTAGTGTATTACTATCCTGCAGCGGCGGCAGGGAGCGCACGGCATCATAGCAAGCAGTGACGCAGTGCGCTCTGGCTGTAAAGAACAAATCCAGCCCACATTACCACGGACGGCTCACGTCCGGGTTTAACGGCTGTGTGAAGCCAGCCTTACTAGGCATTTCAGGAAAAACATTTTCATCAAACCAAAGAGTTCTGGTTAAAAATATATTTCTGTATGATTCGAACAGTTTTCCAAGAGTTCCCTACTATTAAAAGAGAAAATAAATCCAATTATTAATTCAGGGAAATATAAACCATGGAAAACTAGGGATGAGCGAATCGACTTCGGATTAGGGCTGCAATGAGTACTCGATTAAATCGAGTAATTCGACACAAAAAAATCCTCAATGCAAATTTTTTGCATCGAGGATTCGTTTGTGTCACATGACCACAGAGCGGGAGTAAAGCGTTTGCTATTACTCTGCTCCATGGTCTCCTGCTGGCCCGCAATGTGCTTGCAATACTTACCTTTCCAGCAGGGGGCCTCCAGACACTCCACAGCACGTCCATGGTGCCGCACTGCACTGACCTCCTGACGTACGCACGACGTGACCTGACACGCTGTCTGACATCAGGCCCAGAGCAGTGCATATCGATGGAGTGTCAGCGGCACCCATGCTGGAAACTTAAGTTGGTGCACCGAGGGGGTGGGGGCACGACTAAGGCCAGGTGCCCGGAGTGCACAGCGTCATAGTTACCAATGACGCTGTGCACTCCGGGTGTTAGGAGGAGGGCAGGCTGGGCTTTTACTGACAGTGTCTCCGCATAAAACTTTGTTCTAATACTGTACAGAGCAGGAGCTCCGTATAGTATTAGAATGTATTGGCTCAGATGAGCTGAAGGTATTGCTTGGCGAAGTCTCACGAGACTTTGCGCAATAACTTCATAAATTAATTTGTACTGTAAAAAAAACTATTTCTGAAATTGGGTTCGGTTCCAAGAAATAACTTTGGCTCATTGGAGCCAATATATTTTAATACCGTATGGAGCTCCTGCTCCGTACAGTATTAGAACGAAGTTTTATGCGAATTGACTTCGGATGTTTCATCCGCAGTCGATTCGCTCATCCCTAGAAAACACCAAGCCACATCTAGTTGGAACTTCGTGATTTTTTTTTTACAACATAAAAAGTTAAAAAATACATAAATGTCCACCCCATTTTTGTGAAACCATAGCAGACTTAACCACTGATTTTCCCATTTCTAAATAACTCTGAGCCCTATTATTCTGGAATTGGAGTATTGCAATTACCATGGATAATTTTGATGTGACTTTCACATTTGTAATACAGGTCGAAGATGTCAGCATAGCCCTGATCTTTCCACCAGGTGCACAGCTGCCTATTCCAGCCACAGTCTAGAACATAAAACAGTTCTGGATGCTCCATCCCAATCATGGAGAAGAAGTCTTGATCTCCTAAATGACCTTTGAAATGATATTTTTCTGCAAGTAGGCGCACTGCGTTGGGTTCTAATAGCTGATTGTAAAGTTTGGATTGGCGCATGGCTTCTAGGTTCAGCAGCATCACTCCACTGTTAAATCCAGGCATCCCATCTGGTGGAGGACCTCCTACCTTGGCGTTTGGGTTTTCACGACGGTACTGCCAAAAAGTATGTCTGTTGGTGACAAAAAAAGAGAAAGCAATTTGTTAAGATATTCAAAATTGATCATTAACTTCATAAATATTAAACAATTCGTTTTACCTTTTTAAAAAAATATCAATCAATTTAGCAAGAATAACTACAATATCAGTTTTTTTTATCTTTTATATTTCAACAAATAAAGCTCACCTTTAAATTCAAACCTCACATTGGGGACGGAGATTCAATATAGAGGAAAGAATAGTAAATCTTGTCCTTAAGGATAAACTTTTCCCGTTTCTGATATGTGCACTGAAGGTTCTAATACCTAGACACTGGCTAGATACGGATACCCAAAAGATCAAAGAATGTCTACATGAAGTAGAACAGATCAATAAAATGGAACGCACGAGATGGACCGTATTAGACAATTATAAGAAGTACTCACAATTCTGGTCTAGCTGGAATGAATACATTACCTCAAACCATATAGTGAAATACTAGACTAGATTTGTCTCTCTCTTTTTTCCTTTTTCTTTTCCTTTATCCATTTGGGCTGAAGTGTACAATCCGCACCAACTTCCAAAAATCTATACATCCTTTTTGACACTATCTATATCACTATAAACTCTCTTTAGCTTTATTTAACCTACAGTAAAGGTTCCAAGAAATTATGAATGGAAAATTGTACAGAAACTGGACGCAATTGTAACCTAAAATGTTTTATTGTTATGATCTTGGAGTTACTCACCGACAAATTTCGAGTGCTTATGAATACACATTTGGTGAGTTCCTCTCAAACAGTTACAGTTTATATCACATGCCCTTTCATTGGTTCTACTTCTTAGTAGCACTGTAAAGAAAGCTAATACCTATCTTATTTGTAGGTGGTACTTAAAACTGTAATTTCAAGATACTTGTATATTGTCTTGACCCACTTATGAACAGTTTGTTTGAGCAATTCCATTCTTGTTCATTAACATGCTTTTGCACATCCAATTGTTAACATGAAAATTTAGACTTGGCGTTCTTCCGATCATCATTTGCCCAGGGATGCTGTCTGTACGCGATTCCTCTGATTTATTAAGTTTTTTATTTTCATGTATCTACTCACAATGGACTCTAGATGCTTTCTTACATCTTTACTTTTGTTTGTTTGTACCCTTTTATTCTTGAAAAACTTCAATAAATCTTAAATTTACAAGAATAGTAAATCAGTTTTTTAAGGTTCACAATTCAAATCATTATCCCTTCAAAAACTCTGGGATTTTCTGTATTTGCATTTTTTCTTCTCCTTTCCTTCCTGGAGAAATAACTATTATTTTTCTATTCATATATTTAATGAATTTAATATGGCACACAATGTAGTGGAAAACCAGAAAAAATGACAATTCTGCCATAGTTTTATGGGTTTTGCTTTTATATTGTTCACTAGGTTGTAAAACTGACTGTTACCTTAATTTACATAGTTTTTGTATTTTAATACTAAAAAAATAAAAACTTTGGAAAAATTTTTTTTCTTTGCTTCGTCATACTCTGACTCCGATAACCATTTTATATTTATGTCGTTTTACATCTACGGAGCTGTGTAAGGGCCCCTTTTTTTGCAGGTCGATCATTTACCATTTGTGTGTATGACTTTTGATCACTTTTTAATTTGTTGTTTTGGGGGAGGTGAAGCAATAATCACAAAAATAAACGTGGCCTAAATGGGTGGGACTGCTCCAAACCCCAAACACTGTGGCGTGTTTCTAACTGGGGGGGCAGTTCCTCCGCATGTGGTTCGCAGCGAACGGCTATCCCCAGCAAAAATTGCATACAATGGAGGATACCGGCGCGAACCACAAGCACCACACAAACATCCTACACAAAATAAAACATGTGCGGATGAAAATATATAAACACATAACTAACAGAAAAAAGATGCACCACATGGATAAGCACCTGACAACACTGGCTAATCCCTCACTCTGGTGTTAAAAGCTGAGAGATTCGCCAATATTTCCAATCAGGAACATATCGGAGCCCCTTTAGGCACCACTACACGGTATCTCAGCATGACATGGGGTCCTACCACTAGACTACCTATGGTGTGTGAACAAGGTCTGAACAGGTATTAAGCAGCCTACAGCCCCATCCCACTCACCTGCACTGCAGGACCAACAATGCAATGGGGAACAAATGAGGCCGCAAGCTACACCTACAACAGACCATGTGACACCGGCTTCAGGTGCAACAGAATGTTTACCAGCCATATACAATGGCACATTCAATACATATAAAACAAGAATCACAAAATAAACGTGGCCTAAATGGGTGGGACTGCTCCAGACCCCAAACACTGTGGCGTGTTTCTAACTGGGGGCAGTTCCTCCGCATGTGGTTCGCAGCGAACGGCTATCCCCAGCAAAAATTGCATACAATGGAGGATGCCGGCGCGAACCACAAGCACCACACAAACATCCTACACAAAATAAAACATGTGCGGATGAAAATATATAAACACATAACTCACAGAAAAAGATGCACCACATGGATAAGCAACTGACAACACTGGCTAATCCCTCACTCTGGTGTTAAAAGCTGAGAGATTCGCCAATATTTCCAATCAGGAACATATCGGAGCCCCTTTAGGCACCACTACACGGTATCTCAGCATGACATGGGGTCCTACCACTAGACTACCTATGGTGTGTGAACAAGGTCTGAACAGGTATTAAGCAGCCTACAGCCCCATCCCACTCACCTGCACTGCAGGACCAACAATGCAATGGGGAACAAATGAGGCCATAAGCTACACCTACAACAGACCATGTGACACCGGCTTCCAGGTGCAACAGAATGTTTACCAGCCATATACAATGGCACATTCAATACATATAAAACAAGAATCACAAAATAAACGTGGCCTAAATGGGTGGGACTGCTCCAAACCCCAAACACTGTGGCGTGTTTCTAACTGGGGGCAGTTCCTCCGCATGTGGTTCGCAGCGAAACGGCTATCCCCAGCAAAAATTGCATACAATGGAGGATACCGGCGCGAACCACAAGCACCACACAAACATCCTACACAAAATAAACCATGTGCGGATGAAAATATATAAACACATAACTCACAGAAAAAAGATGCACCACATGGATAAGCAACTGACAACACTGGCTAATCCCTCACTCTGGTGTTAAAAGCTGAGAGATTCGCCAATATTTCCAATCAGGAACATATCGGAGCCCCTTTAGGCACCACTTCACGGTTTCTCAGCATGACATGGGGTCCTACCACTAGACTACCTATGGTGTGTGAACAAGGTCTGAACAGGTATTATTTTTTCTGTGAGTTAGGAGGTGAAGCAATAAAAAAAACCCCCTGCAAATTAGCCATTTTGAGTTGTTTTTTTCCCATTACGATATTTTAGGATTCAGCGATGCTAATGAGTTTTGTTTAGTTGTTTTATTGTGGGTAGTTTTTATTTATATACCGTGTATATATATATATATATATATATATATATATTATTATTTTTTTTTCTTAGGGAACTTTAACATGTAATAGTTAGATCGCTTGTGCCATAGACCGGAATTAATTACCATTGCAGCCTATTCCATAGCGAATGAACGGATTCCCCGCCATGGGGCCCTATGAATCAAAGTTACGTCGGTGATAATGCCAGCATCATAATAATGCAGCATCTATAGGATAAACTAGGTGACTGTGGCTTTCGGCAACATAGTGATAATAGAAGAGATGCAAAAGCAGAAGTCCCTATTTGTAAAATAAAGACAATGTTTAATACCTGTGGCTCTTATGGCAATAAACATGGAGAATATGGACCATAGTGAAACACGGTCTAAGCATTCTAAAATACCCAGAGCGCATGTCAGCTTGAAACATGACATCAAATGTACATTCACTTGTTGTCAAGGTGTCAATAGAAGACACTAAGCGCTCTGTTCTGTAATCCAGCATGACGGGGAGCGTCTTTAGGCCTAAGACGGTGAAGAACACAAGACGACTAATGTGTGCACAGATGCACGTTCCTGCAAGCCCTCTATGTAGCACAGGGGAAAAGGACATGGGGCGTTTCACAGGCATGGTATAGTGCAGTCATAGCTGACCTTAAAGGGGGTGTTTCATCTTACTGCTACTAAGGCGAGATGAGACAGTGTTGCTACCACCTCCTGGCTGGAAAACGTCAGAGCGCTCCGGGATTGATACATTGTTACACATACTAATCTGGCAGTACCCACAGCCTTTAGAGGATCTGGGTTCTCAATATTACATAGCTCCTGATCTAATAAAGATTCTCGTTTATGTTGTGTAATCTGTTGGTACATAGGTTCAGATCCCTTACGATTCTTTTGACTCTGGTGAACTGTGAGGGACGGAGATAATGTTTAGTTGCTCAAAGGTGGCAGCTAGCTTATCTGTTTGATATGTGTCTAAAATACTGACTTCTTCCTTACTCTTATGTAGGGTAAAACTCAACTCAGGGTATATATTCGATCAATAAACTGAAAGAACGCCACAATGGATGATTTGGGCTTATGTCCATATGCAAAAGATGTAATCAATAAATCGAAGCTAGATGTGAGCATGTGCTTGTCATAATAGAGGAGGATAAACAGATCTATGCTCAAAAGAAATCATATATGCATTTACATATTAGACCCCATTGCAGTCCCCCGTTGTTGGCCATAGAAATCATCTCTAAACAAAAACTAATTTATCTGAAAAAACAACTCAAGCTGTTTCATACAGAAGTCCTGTTGTATGGGATTTAAAATTCGGACTCAGTTGTCAAAAGTTCAGCTGTGGCTGCTAATCCCTTGTCATGTTGAACAGAAGTATAAAAGCTAATAACATCCAGTGTTAATGACCAGCATTTAACAGAAATTCTAGCTAAGCTATGTATCTTACAAAGAAAATTGCTGGTATCAAGCAGGAAAGAACAAGAATGCTTAACTAATGGTGTACGAATTGTTTTAAGATATAGAGCTAGTAGGGATAAAATAGAATCAGTGGAGACCACTATGGGTCTTCCAGGGGGATTATTCAAACTCTTATGGATCGTGGGCAGTATCAAAAAGCATGAAATAAACCTTTATCGCCATATTCGGATTGATGTGACCTCCACCGCAGAACAAAGTTATCATATCATATATGGCAAACCCTTTAAAAAATATAAAAAAATAAATAAATAAAAATCCACTCCAAACTTAGCAGAACATACTTGCTTAGCATATAACATTGTCAACATGTATCGTCATAGACATGTCGATAGATGTCCCCATGTAAATAGGCTCCTGATCAGTCGTCAATCCAGCAAATTTATGTATTGAGGTAACTGATCCTTTGCTTTCAGTATCTACTGGTGCAACAATAATTGCAACTAAACATTTCCAGTAATTGTTGATTAGTCCTGCATATCGGTTTGGAGGAATTTCAGCCCATTCTTCTGTATAATAATGATCTTATATTAATAATAATAATAATCTGTATTTATACAGCGCCAACATATTCCACAGCGCTTTACAATCAGGGGTTCATATACAGTCAGTAATAACATAGCAAAAGACAAGTCAATAATTAGAAAAAGAGGAATGAGGACCCTGCTCGCAAGAGCTTACAATGGATTACACAAAAGGTAAAAGTGCTTGTTCTGTACAATGGTCCAGCCATCTTGGGAAAATAGGGGAGTAGATATAAAGCTGCATGAGCTAGTCACCAGCCAATATCTGTAGAACTTTTGGGTGCATGGGTGCTAGAGTATGAGTGGAGAGTATGGCGGAGGATCAGGATCAGGAACTGATGATAAATGGGCTATATATGGAGAGGTATCAGATCAGGGGATGTGATAAGTTTGCAGAGCGTTGAACATGGGTAGGGTGGTAGAGATAAGAGAAGAGATGTAGGGGGTGCAGCATTGTGGAGAGCTTTGTGGGTGAGAACAAGCAGTTTAAATTGGATTCTATACTGTATGGGCAAGCAGTGAAATAACTAGCACGGGGGGGGGGGGGGGGGCAGGCAACAGTGTAGTGGTTAGACAGACAGGTGACCCTGACTGCTGCATTAAAGATAGATTGGAGAAGGGAAAGTCTGGTGAAGGAGAGGCCAATTATTGGTGCATTACAGTAATTAAGGTGGGAATGGATCAGGGCAACATTGAGAGATTTTGTTGTTTCCATAGAGAGAAAGGGATGTATTCTAGAGGTGCAGGCAACATAAATGGGCGAGAGATTGAATATATGGGGTGAAGGAAAGATCAGTGTCAAACATAACACTGAGACAGCAGGTGTGCTGCCTAGGTGTTATGGTAGTGCCACACACTGAGATGGAAGTATCTGGTTTAGGTAGGTTAGTAGATGCAGAGAACACAAGAAGTTCTGTTTTTAAAAGATTCAGTTTCAGAGAGAGGACATGATGTTAGAGACAGCAGAAAGACAATCACTGGTGTTCTGTAATAAAGCAGGAGTGAAGTTCGGGGATGAAGTGTGTAGTTGTGTATCATCAGCATAAAGATGGTACTGGAAACCAAATCTGCTGATGGTCTGTCCAATTGGGGCTTTGAAGATAGAGAAGAGGGCCTAGGACTGAACTCTGAGGAACCCCAACAGCAAGAGGGAGAGGAGAAGAAGTGAAGCCAGCGAATGATACAATGAAACAGCAGTCAGTGAGATATGAAGAAAACCAGGAGAGGGCAGTATCCTTTAAGCTGATAGATTGGAGGATGGTGAGTAGGAGATATGGTCTATGGTGTCAAAAGGTGCAGAGAGGTCAAGGAGAATGAGCAGAGAGTAGTCACTGTGGCATTTTGCTGTCAGGTGGTTATTTGTCACTTTGGTGAGGGAAGTTTCTGTAGAATGTAGGGTGCAGAAACCAGATTGTAATGGATCAAGGAGAGAGTAAGAAAAGAGATAGTGGATGAGGTGAGAGTAGACTAGGAGTTTAGGGATGAAGGAAAGTTTGGAGACTGGTCTGTAGTTAGTTGTGTAGGAAGGGTCAAAATAAGTTTTTTCTAATGATGGAGTAATGATAGAGTTTTTTAAAAGAGGAGGCGGACATACCAGAAGAGAGAGGTTGAAGATTTTTGCTAGATGAGTGGTGACAACCAGAGAGAGAGACCGGAGTAGGTGTGAGGGAATTGGGTCAGAAGTGAATGTCGTAGGACCAGAAGAAAAGAGAAACATGGATAATTCTTCCATGACTGGGTCAAACATGGACAGTGAGCCGAAGGAGGGTGGGTGAAAGAAATATAAAACAGCTTCAATTTCATAACATCTTTATTGGATTACGGTCAGGATTTTAAATTAGCCATTTTGTTAAACTTTATTCTTCTTGACGATTCTTTGGAAGAACAACCTGTGTGTTTAGGGCCATTGTACTGCTGGATGACCCACATTCTCTTGAGATTCAACTCACAGACAGATGTCTTGACAATTTTCCTTTGGAATTAGCTAGTATAATTCAGAATTCTTTGTTCCAACAGTGATCACAAGATGTCTTAGCCCAGATGCAGAAAACTGGGGCAAACCTTAATACTTCCCCTACCATGTTTCACAGATGTTATGAGATTTTTATACTGGAATGCAGTGTTTTCCTTTCTTAAAATATAACGCTTCTTATTTAAGTCAAAAAGTTCAATTTGGTCTTATCCGCCCACATAACATTGTCCCAAGAGCCTTCTGGCTTGTCCAGGTGATCTTTAGCAAACTGCAGATGGGAAGCAATGTTCTCTTTGGAGAGCAGCTTGTGATCCTGCCATACATACCATGCTCATGAACATTAGCTAATATGAGAAAGGTCTTCAGTTGCTAGAGGGTACCTTGGGTTCCTTTGTGACTTCGTAGACTATTACACACTAGCTTTTGCGATGATCTTTGTTAATCAACCACTCTTGGGGAGGGTCATAATGGTCTTATCTGATTGAGGATTGGTGGATGCCAAACTCTTAGGCCCCTTTCACACGGGCGTGATTTCCACGCAGGTGCAATGCGTGAGTTGAACGCATTGCACCCGCACTGAATCCGGACCCATTCATTTCTATAGGGCTGTGTACATGAGCGGTGATTTTCCCGCATCACTTTTGCAGTGCGTGAAAATCGCAGCATGCTCTATATTCTGCGTTTTTCACGCAACGCAGGCCCCATAGAAGTGAATCGGGCTGCGGGAAAATCGCAAGCAAGTGTGGATGCGGTGCGATTTTCCCGCATGGTTTCTAGGAGACGATCGGAATGTGGACCCGATCTTTATTATTTTCCCTTATAACATAGTTATAAAGGAAAATAATAGCATTCTCAATAGAGAATGCAAAGAAAAAAGGGTAATAGTGGGTTAAAAATAATAAAAAAACAAACTCACTTACTCCATTTGATCGCGTAGCTGCCGGTCTCCTGTTCTGTCTTCAGCTGGGCTGGGGTTGAAGGACCTTCAGTGATGTCACTGGGTCACATGGTCCAATCACTTGAGAATGCGATTATTTTCCTTTATAACTATGTTATAAGGCAAAATAATAAAATATACAGAATACTCAACCCAAAACCAGACTTAAGTGATGAAGTCCGGCTTCGGGTCTGGGTACCAAAGATGCCGATTTTTCCCACGCGCGTGCAAAACGCATTAAAACGCTTTGCACTCGTGCGGAAAAATCGCGCATTTTCCCGCAACGCACCCACCTCTTATCCGGCTGTCAAATGTGACGCCAGTGTAAAAGGGGCCTTAGAGATGGTTTGTAACCTTTTCCGTCCTGATGAGCATTAACAGCTCTTCTGAGGTCCTCAGAAATCTCCTTCCGTTTATTGTGAAGATTAGACTTTGATAGATCCCTGGTCTTTAACCCCTTCCTGACATATGATGTAATAGTACGGCATGGCGGCAAGTTGACGTACTATTACGTCATGATGATCGGGCAGGCACCGGAGCACTGCGTGCCCGATCACTGCAGGGGCCTGGCAGTCCCTGATAGCTGGGTCCCTGCTGTATCTGCCGGCAGCGCTGCTGTGGCCGGGACCTGTTGAGTGGCAAGGCCGCCCGATGCCTTGCACGGCATTGGGACCTGCCTTCTAGGGGGGCCGAGGAGATCCAGCCCCAGGCTGGGACTCCTAGGCAACCTGTTAGTGTATTTCTCAATGTAATACACTAACAGGCAATGCATTACAATAGAGATGTATTGTAATGCATTGCAGAGGGGATCAGACCCCCAAAAGTTGAAGTCCCAGAGTAGGACAGAAATAAAGTTAAAAAAATGCAAAAAAAAAGTGTTTTTAATAAAAAATAAAGTTTCAAGTAAAAAAAGAAAAAACTAATAAATAGAAAAAAAGGGAAAAAACACACATATTAGTTATCACCGCGTCCGTAACCAACGGCTCGATAAATACATCACATGATCTACCTGATAGACACCATAAAAAAATAAAACTGTCAAAAAAGCCATTTTTGTCACCTTACATCACAAAAAGTGCGTTGTTGCACTTTTTGTGATGTAAGGTGACAAAAATGGCTTTTTTTGACAGTTTTTATTTGTATAAGGCTGACATTTCGAAACACACTTGTTGTTAAGTGTGGCGTTTCGAAATGTCAGCCTTATACAAATCACGCATCTGTAAGGTGACTTGTTGAATCAGACATCCTCCACTTACAGTTACGCATCAGACACCTAGGAGTTAATCAAGTAGTCTTTTAATCCGGAGATTGTATTACAAGATATGCAGGGAATCCAGATGGTAAAATAATTATGCCTCTAATAATCTCCTTGACAAGAAGATGAGATACTACACAGATTTTCCTCAGATTCTCCTCAGAATTACAGCACACACAAACAGCAATGCATGACAGGGAAAACAGGAAGTGGCTAGACTGAACCAAGTAGAAGCTGAAACAGAGGGGGGAGGAAGAGAGGAGCATACCAATACACAATGCAAGATGAAACAGACTGAAAAAGAACACCAAGCAATCAAAAAGGCATATGTCCCACAAAATGGTACCAATAAAAAGTCACCTCATCCCGCAAAAAGTGAGCCCCTACATAAGAAAATCGCTAAAAAAAAAAAAACTATAGCTGTAAGAATATGGAGACATAAAAACATGATTTTCAAATATGCTATTATCGTGTTAAAGTAAAATAAATAAAAAAAGTATACATATTAAGTATCGCTGCGTCCATAACAACCAGCTCTATAAAAATATCACATGACCTAACCCCTAAGCTGAACATCGTAAAAAAAAAAAGTGCCAAAAAAAGCAATTTTTTGTCACCTTACATCACAAAAATTGCAACACCAAGGGATCAAAAAGGAATATGCCCCCCAAAATAGTACAATCAGTCAAAAAAAAAAAAAAAAACAGCCTCTCAGACAATGGAGACACTAAAATGTGATTATTTTTTTTTCCTTCAAAACTGCTATTATTGTGTTAAAGTGAAAGAAATAAAAAAAAAAGTATACATATTAAGTATCGCTGCGTCAGCTCTATAAAAATATCACATGACCTAACCCTTTCAGCTGAACACCGTAAAAAAAAAAAAACATTGCCAAAAAAGCTATTTTTTGTCACCTAACATCACATAAAGTGCAACACCAAGCAATCAAAAAGGCGTATGCCCCCCAAAATAGTACCAATCAAACAGTCACCTCATTCTGCAAAAACTGAGAGCCTACCTAAGACAATCGGTCAAAAAATAAAAAAACTATGGCTCTCAGACTATGGAGACACTAAAACATTATTTTTTTTTGTTTTAAAAATGCTATTATTTTGTAAAACTTAAATAAATAAGAAAAAGTATACATATTAGGTATTGCCACGTCCGTAACAATCTGCTCTATAGAAATAGAACAACGTGCAGGCACTAATGAATGGGCACCCCGGTTTAAATTTATTGATTACTTCTTGAGTCCTATGGTTTACAGCCTCCCTTTGTATCTTAAAGATACTGGAGATGTTCTGAAAAAGATCGATGGTATACATCTTGAGGAGAATATGACTCTTGTAACCTGTGATGTAGAATCGTTGTATACATCTATTCGTCACCAGGACGGGTTGGAGGTCGTTCGATTTTTCATCTCAACTTCACAATGGGCAGGTGAGTTTGACGAGTTGATTTTGGAATTGTTGGACTTTCTCCTCCATCACAATTTTTTTATGTTCAAGGAGACCTTCTACCTACAGCTCCAGGGAACAGCTATGGGGGCGTCTTGTGCGCCCTCTTATGCTAACCTTTTCCTGGGGCTGTGGGAGAGAAGGATCTTCTTCACGGACCCTGTCAGACTTAATGAACAGGTACAATCATGGTACCGTAATATTGATGATGTTCTGTTTGTCTAGCAGGGATCCGATTCTAAACTTGCAGCATTTATGGATACCTTGAACACCAATAATCTGAACATTCGATTAACATATAAAGCGGAACGAATAGGTATGGACTTTTTAGATCTTTTAATCAACGTGGACCAAATGGGTTATGTACAGACAGACTTGTTCCGTAAAAAGACCTCTGTTAATAATCTGTTGATGGCGGATTCGGCACATCCCAATAAGCTGGTCTCGGATACCCATTGGCCAAATTTGAAAGACCTTTTGGTCAGGAGTCACTACACTGGCCTAAAACCTGAAAGAGTGTTTGGATCCGAAGGTCCGAGTTGGGGCAGTCGACCCTGTGGAAACTGTGTGGCATGCCCTAATGTGTTAAAGACCACCAAATTTACTAATTCCAAGGGCGATAAAGAGTATGAGATCACTTATTCGATCACATGCACCACGGTTGGTGTTGTCTACATGGCGAGCTGTCCCTGTGGATTATTCTACGTGGGTCTCACGTCAAGGGAAATGAAGAAAAGGGTACGTGGTACGTTTTAAGTATTGTAGCGGCCAGGGATGTGGAGAACATTTTAAACAGTACCATGATTGTAATGGCTCACTCCTACTTGTTAGGGGTATTGACAGGGTTCATATAAGTGCCCGTGGTGGCAATTGGAAGCGCCTCCTTGCCCAACGAGAGGCCTAAATGAGAATCTTAGTTTCATTTCCTTTTTTTGATAGTCAGATACTGCTCCATGGAATTGATTCCTGTGTACCTCTTTCCTGTTCTTCTGCTCAGTTTTGACTATGTTTTGGGCATTGTGTACCCAATTGGGTATCGGGTTGTTTTTAATGTTGCCTAGCTATCTGAGATGCACTGATTGTGTTGCTTTTCCTCTTTCTTATAGAATCCATTTATGCATTCATATAGAATTGGTTGGACGACTGTTGGATGGGTGTGATTTGTATCTGATATGATGCCGGAACTTTGAAATTCATGTTGTCTACGTGGGGATTTAACTGGACTTTTTCCATGTTCAGAGGATTTTTAGCACTTTCCCTTCTCCCCCTCCCCTCCTTTTTTTTTTTTTTTTTTAATTAACACATCATGAATAAATTGCATTGGTTTTATTATTATCACAGTTATACTATATGCAGTTTTATATGCAGTTTAAAATGTATTTTGCTCTATTCACCTTTATCAATTCACCGTAGCACGGTGTAACCAATATAGCCAATTTTGGCTATATCCATAAATTATTATTTGCGCATGTTGTGGGATTTTTATGTATTGTTTTATTTTTCACTTTGCACTTGCACTTTAACTGTCACTACCTTCCTCACGATTCACTTCCCCTCACTTTCTTCTGATTTAAATATAATACATGGTTTTCCCACAACATGGCTAATGTGATGTATTTAATAGTTTAGTTCTGGCATTTAGTTACTTGTTTACACATTCTCTGGTTTTCCGATCATGTGACATGGTCTAGTCACGTAATCGGCTGAGTGATTTGATGTTTATACTTTCTATCTTTACGTACCTACCGTACACAAAGATTGTTTATTCTTTGTTGATCGGTAGGTGTTTACTTCGCATCCTATTATCTATTATATACACTCTATGGACATGTTGTCCATTTTTCCGACCTTCCGATCACATGACATGCTCATATGACGTGGGGAGGCAGTCGCAGATGTGACGTCTTCACTGTGCTACGGCGCACGCTCATCACGGTTAGTGACGATTTGGCACTTCCGTTGTTAGGAGGTGCAGGTCTGATGTTTCACTGTAGGATCAGGGGCGCAATTTGCAAGGTCAATCATGGACTTTTTCCAATGTGTAAACGTCACTCTTTCAGGTTAGGAGGGGGTTTATACTTGATCCTTATGTTCCCCTGATGAAGCAATAAGAGCAAAATGTACGTTGGGATTGGCGAGCAGTAGCACTTGGACACTTTATGTAAGCAATTTGGTTGACAGATTTATGATATATGTATTTGCTTTACTCCTAGCTGGGATTTTGTTTACTGTGGTCATGCTTGAAGCATTATGCACTTTATTATTATGACATTGCTACCATAGACCCTGTTAAAGTGTTAATTATATCTGCCTATTGCTTGCCATTTATTAAATTGTGCTTTTTCTGCTCTTTACTTGGGCTATTCATGGCCCAGTATATAGTGTTCTCCACCTCTTGTATTTTTTATATGATTTTCTGTGAATCATGAATAAAAATTAATTATAATATTGCGCTTTTGGCCTTTTTTTGGTGTTGCAAAAAATGGAACATGACCTAACCCCTCAGGAGAACGTTATAAAAATAAATAAAAAAAACTGTGCCAAAACAACCAATTTTTCGGTCATCTTGCCCATAAAGTGTAATAGTGAATGATCAAAAAATCATATGTATCCAAAAATGGTACCAATAAAAATGTCAACTCTTCCTGCAAAAAACGAGCCCCTGCACTAGACGATTGGCAGAAAAATAAAAAAAATAAGAAGTTCAGAAGATGGAGACACATAAAAATAATATTTTTTTTCAAAAATGCTTTATTATGTAAAACGGAAACACAGAAAGTAGACATATTTGATATCATTGCATCCGTAACAACCTGCTCTTTAAAAATAGCACATGATCTAGCCTGTCAGATAAATGTTGTAAAAAATAAAAACGGTGCCAAAACAGACAGTTTTTTGTTACCTTGCCTCACAAAAAACGTAATATAGAGCAATTAAAAATCATATGTACCCCAAAATAGTACCAATAAAACTGGCACCTTATTCACTAGTTTTAAAAATGGGGTCACTTTTTTTGGCGTTTCTACTGTAAGGGTGCATCTAAAAACCAGTCCAGCAAAATCTGCTTCCAAAAACCATATGGCGTTCCTTATCTTGTGCACCCTGCCGTGTGCCCTTACATCAGTTTATGACCACATGAGGGGTGTTTCTGTAAACCGCAGAATCAGGGTAATAAATATTGAGTTTTGTTTGGCTGTTAACCCTCGATGTGTTAAAGAACAAAATGGATTAAAATGGAAAATCTGCCAAAAAAGTGAAATTTTGAAATTTCATCTCCATTTTCCTTTAATTCTTGTGGAACACCTAAAGGGTTAACAAAGTTCGCAAAATCAGTTTTAAGTAACTCGAATGGTGTAGTTTCTACAATGAGGTTTTTAATGTGAAGTTTTCACTATGTAAGCCCCACAAAGCGACTTCAGACCTGAACTGGTCCTTAAAAAGTGTGTTTTGGAAATTTTGTTAAAAATTTTAAGAATTGCTTCTAAAATTCTAACCCTTCTAACGTCCTCAAAAAATAAAATGACATTTACAAAATGATGCCAACATAAAGTAGACATATGGGGAATGTTAAGTAATAAACATTTTATGAGGTATCACTTTCGGGGTAGAGGGGGTTAAATAAAACAAGTTGTCCACTCACCCCTTATTGCTATCCTACTGGTTGAAAACAACTGACTAAAAATTTTACATTCAAATTAATTATCTGCAAATCCTAAATGTTAACATACTTTTGCCACTCACAGATACGTGATATTGGATCATTTTCCTCAATAAATAAATTACCAAGTGTAATATTTTTGACTCATTTGATGTGGTTATCTTTATCTACTTCTGTGATAATCTGATGTAGTTTTAGGTTAAATATATGCAGAAATCTACACATGCAGCAACTCATAAAAGCACATCAGTGCGAATCTCTACCAGAAATTATTTTTGATTCCCTTCAAGAACGTTACATTGTATTCTGGAGACAATTCTTTTAAAATGAGAAGGAAAAGTATCCACAAGAGAAATGTGCTTGTTCAGGATGTCACACTGTGAAGCTGAGGGATGGAAACATTTCCAAAAAGGAAATGGTTCCTTTACCCAGACAACTACTAGTACAGAAAAAAATAAAATAAAACTAAACATGGAAAAACAAATAAAAAAATAACAAAAACATTAGAAAGAGAGACAGTCAGTGGAATGGATTTGTCTAACATCCCCGTAAATAAGTAAAAAATATTGCACAATAATTTCCCATAAGTGAGCAAAATACGGCACAGACTCTCAGGATATTCCGGTAATTAAACAAAGTTGTGACTCACAACTCACTCAAAAATAAAGTAGAGCACAACACGAACTGCCAAAACCTTACTGGTCTATTAGGCAATCTACTATGCAGTCACAAATCCAAAATGATGATTTTCCTATATCACATGAACATTCCATTATTAAAGGGACTGCATGAATACATGGTTTCATAGCAGGAGTCCGAAGCCCGAGCCCAGCTATTTTCTGCAGTAAAAACTGCTATGAAAGCGTGATCTATCCCAATCTTTCCCTGCGGCTGGGAAAATAAAGTATGACTAGTACCAATTTAAAGGGGTTGTCTCACTTAACGAGGACCTGTGACCACTCCTGACATGTCTGTTTTAATAGCTACATCTATTCCCCATGCAATAACAAGTCTGGAGCATCTATTCTTATCACTCTATCATTCCTATATTATTTCAAACAGAAGTTTTGGATCAATTGCTAGCAGTCTGCGGTAAGGATACAGATGGATGTTACCAGTTGAGGGTGTGTTCTTGCACAGTCTCACTCTATCCAGTCAGTGCGGCCATTGTCAGACTGTGTAGGTACACCCCAAACTGGTTACCTCCCCTCTGTACCCTTACTGCAGACTGCTAGCTATTCATTTATAACTTCTAATAGAAATAATGAAGGAATGGCGCAACATTTATTCCATTACTTCTCAGACCTCCTGATATTCAGTTTGCATCCTGCACCTAATTTCAGAGTCTCTTCCTATCTACAGCCACAGCCCTCCTTGGATCCTTTCCCCTCATCTCCACAATCCAATCTGCCATGTAAAACCTGTACCAGACAGATGACAGAAATCTGAGTAGTGATATGAAGTTGTAAAAAATAAAAAAGGGAAACAGCACGTCCAAACAGAGGAATTTATTCCAGATGCAACGTTATGCTTGACAAAGGCTCATCAGCCGAAACGTGGCATCTGGAATAAATCCCACTGTTTGGGCGTGCCGTCTCCACTTTTTTATTTTTTACAAGTTCATTGGACTGTTTATATATAGGGGGATTTTTACCACCCCCTGGAGACGAGCACCCACTGCTTACAGACCAAGGAGTGCTGTTCATCTCTGCATCTATACCTGAGCAGTGATCTGATGGCGTTATATCAGATTCAGCAGCACCAGAGGCTAGTTAAAGGACTTACACACACTCTGCAGAAAAAAACTTGTAGGACATTTTTAAATAGGACAACAGTTAGTTGCTTAATTTTGCAAATAAATATGAAGCAAATAAACAAAAACAAAAAAATTCATAGGCTTTAAATGGCTTCTAAGGTTGGGTTTATCAATGCCAAAGTTAGAGGAGTATTACACAAACTGAAAGGGGTTGTCGCACTTCAAACAGCATTTATCATATGTAGAGAAAGTTAATACAAGGCACTTCCTAATATATTGTTATCCATATTGCCTCCTTTGCTGGCTGGCTTCATTTTTCTATGACATTATACACTGCTTGTTTCAATGGTTATAACCACCCTGCAATCCATCAGCGGTGGTCGTGCTTGCACACTAAGAATAAAGCACTAGCCCAGTGATGGGCAACAGGCGGCTCTCCAGCTGTTGCTAAACTACAACTCCCACCATGCCCTGCAGTAGGCTGATAGCTATAGACAGGCTTTGCATGCTGGGAGTTGTAGTTCTGCAACAGCTGGAGAGCCGCACGTTGCCCATCACTGCACTAGCCTATGTGCGGTCCCGGCCACCTGACGCTTTTTCCTATAGTGTGCAAGCACGACCACCACTGATGGATTGCAGGGTGGTCATAACCATGGAAATGAGCAGTGTATAATGTGATCGAAAAATGAATCCAGCCAGCAAAGGAAGTAATATGGACAATCACAATACATTAGTAAGTGGCTTATAGGAACTTTCTCTACATAATAAATGCTATTTTCTGAAGTGAGAACACCCCTTTAAGCATTTAGAGTCATGTTAAAGATATGCATCCCCTTTTATTTTAAATTTGTTTTTCACTTCAAAAAGGGCATGGAATTCCAGCAGAAGGTAGCAATTTCTATGCATCTTTATTGTTTTCTTATCATAGGTACTCAATGTTCACCCAAAATGAAGAACACAGTGATGTATATAAATCATCTACAGTATTGGTCTTTCAGCCATGCATTCGGGATATCATCACACTGACTTACATCACAAGGTCATTTAAGGATAATATTAAGTGAGGAAATCCCACAATGTGAATTTCAATGTAACCACTATTAAACATATTTTCCGAAGGCTGCTTAGACGGACATTGCATAACAATAGGGAAAGAAAAAAAGGACGTACAGAGCAATGTCCTTGATGATCTTATGAACGGTACTCCCAGCAACGGAACAAGCCAGTACACCAGACAAAATCTATTAATATCAAGGTCCGTAGTTGTGCTTATCCACTAGTAGGCCCTTCAGACTAAAAACTTTTCCTGCTGTTTCATGCAAATACAGGAGGACCTGTCACTGATGTGTCTGAGGCGCATCAGTGACATACTGATAAAGCACCACGTGCAACAAAACCCAAAAATTAAAATTTGCTGTGAAACCCAGTACAATCTTTAGATTTTTTTTTTTTTTTGGGTTGACATGAAGATTTACATATTTTAGACAAGAAAACTATGACCTACAGAGGGTCAAGAAAACCAGGATGAGAATGCACATCCCTGATATAGTAAATATAAAACCAAAGTTTATTGTGAGAAACACTGACACATAGACAAGTTAAAAATTGTATACAATGAAACAAAGTGTCGGTATCAAGTAAACCAACACAGATGCAGTGTCCACTGCCGTCCAAAGGTATATGGACCTTAACCATAAACACCAGCTACATTATAATGTACTTTCAAGACATATAACAGCATATTAATGTGCAATATGGCATCAATAGAATGAGCAAGACCCAATCCGGTCAATAAGACGGTGCCATAACGTGTATCTCGGCTGGTATGTGGACCCAGGCAGCATGAAAGAAGAACATCCCACGCGTTTCGCCAGTACAGTCCGGCTTCGTCAGTTCTTTTCCGGTATAGAGCCCCTATGACGGAACTCTATGCTGGAAAAGAAAAACTCAAGTGTGAAAGTACCCTCAATTGTGATTTCCTTATAATAAGACCAAGCACAATTCTCTGAATGGGATTAAGAAAAACGCAAACGAAAGTTGATCCCAACCAACTTTTGAAGCAGATTAACGAGAACAAACCAAGTGGGGGAAGAGAGGGAGTGTTGGCCCTAATTTACTTTTATTGGCGCAAGCTACCTTAATTTTTATACCGTTTATCTCCCCGTATTTCCGAATGACCTATTTTAGAGTGATATATAAAGCACTAGGTGCTGTGAGACTATAACTCTCAGAAACCTGATGGAAAATTTAGTTCCAAAACTTCTTACACCTCACTACAATCAGAACCATTACAGAGTCAGTTTGAATTGGGAGATACTCTTTAGAACCTTAGCCCTTAGAGGACCTTGCGATTTTTCGTTTTTCACTACCTGCTATCCCAGTCATAACGTTTTTATTTTTCCGTCAACATAGTATTGAATTTTGGGATAATTTTTGCGGGACAAGTTGTACTTTTTAACGGCAATATATAATACAATGTAGTGAGAAGCAGGAAAAAAATTCCAAATGTTGAATTGCGAAAAAAACGCAATTCTGCCACAGTTTTATGTTTTTGCTGGGTTTTTTTTTATGACGTCACTATGCTGTAAAATTAAACTGTTATCTTCATTCTCCAGGTCAATATGATTACAACGATATCACACTTTTATAGATTTTCTCGTGTTTTAATACTGAAAAAAATAAATAATAATAATTTATTTTTTTCATCACCATATTCTGACCCCTATAACCTTTTTGTAATAATGTGTATGGTGCTGTGTGAGGGCTAATTTTTTTGCGAGGTGATCTTTTCAGCGATGCTCTTTTGAAGTGCGTGTGAGTTTTTGATCACTTTTTATAAATTTTTTGGTGGCGTGGAAGTGACAAAAAATGTAACATAGTAACATAGTATATAAGACCGAAAAAAGACATTTGTCCATCCAGTTCGGCCTGTTTCCTACAAGTTGATCCAGAGGAAGGCAAAAAACCCCTGTGAGGCAGAAGCCAATTTTCCCCACTTAAGGGGAAAAAAAATTCCTTCCCGACTCCAATCAGGCAATCAGAATAACTCCCTGGATCAACGACCCCTCTCTAGTAGCTGTAGCCTGTAATATTATTACACTCCAGAAATAAATCCAGTCCCCTCTTGAATTCCTTTATTGTACTCACCATTACCACCTTGGTTGTTTTAATTTTTTTTCCATTATGCCATTCGCCATATGGGATTAATATTGTTATATTTTAATAGTATGGGCGTTTTCGCATGTGTCGACGCCCATGATGTGTCATTTTTTTGTATTGGTTATGTACTTTTATATTGATTATATATAGCCATCATTAAACACTTCATTTACAATATACCAATACAGTGATGCCACCTGGTGGCCTGTATTGGTATATCTTAGTAATAGCTGTGGGAGCCTTGTTGAGGCTTCTGGCTAATACACTAATGTAACAGGTTCCATGATCTCAGCCGGACCGCTCACATGCAGTATGCAATATTTCCCCTGTTTGCCTGGAAGTCCCATAGAAGTGAATGGAGCAGTGGTCACATATTTGCAGCACTGCCCCATTCACACAGGAGACATAAGACCCTATTTTCTTTCTTTTTATTTTTCACAATAAATTTTTATAGAGTTTTTGCAACTTTTTTAAGTTAATAAACAGTTGACAAAATAATTGTGCAATATATGAATTTCATGCTTTTCATTACTTACTGTCAGGGTCTGCCGCTTTAGATTCAGGAGGGGAACCTGCAGGGTCATACTGAACCTCCCTCTGTCAGCACTCCTTCCTAAAACTAATCTTAGGCCCCTTTCACATATGCGTTTTTGCTTTCCGTCCTAGAGTTCCGTCCTCGGGGCTCTAGGACGGAAAGATACTGATCAGGATTATCCTAATGCATTCTGAATGGAGAGAAATCCGTTCAGGATGCATCAGGATGTCGTCCGTTCAGTATGTGAACGTTTTTTGGATGTTGACAAAACCGCAGCATGCTGCGGATTTGTCTCCATCCAAAAATCCGGAAGACATGCCGTAACGCCGTATCCGGAATTAATGCCCATTAAAGTGCATTAATCCGGATCCGGAATTAAGCTAAACGTCGTTTCAGCGCATCGCCGGATCCGACGTTTAGCTCTGCACATGCACAGCAGCAGTTCCGATCGGGGCCCCAGTGTAAGCTGGGGCTCTGATCGGTTACCATGGCAGCCAGGACGCTACTGAAGTCCTGGCTGCCATGGTAAGTACTCCGCAGCAGTGTACTTACCTGCACTGCGGCCTCCGGGCGATCCCTTATGACGTCACAGATCCCCCCCATAACAGTGTCAGCCACAGATCCCCCCATAACAGTGCGTCATCCACAGATCCCCCATAACAGTGCGTCATCCACAGATCCCCCATAACAGTGCGTCATCCACAGATCCCCCCATAACAGTTTCCTCCACAGAACCCCCATAACAGTGCGTCATCCCCAGATCCCCCCATAACAGTGTCCTCCACAGAACCCCCCATAACAGTGCGTCATCCACAGATCCCCCCCATAACAGTGTCATCCACAGATCCCCCATAACAGTGTGCCATCTACAGGTCCCCCATAACCCCAGACCACCATTATTCTCCATTCACACGTCCGCAATTCTGTTCCGCATTTTGCGCAACAGAATTGCAGGCCCATTCATTTCTATGGGGACACACTATGTCCCGCCCAGATCCGGAATTGCGAATCCGCACTTCCGTTCCGCAAAACAATAGAACATGTCCTATTCTTGTCCGCAATTGCGGACAAGAAAAGGCATTTTCTATGAGAGTGCCGGCGATGTGCGGTCCGTAAAATGCGCATTGCACATTGCCGGTGTCCGTGTTTTGTGGATCCGCAGATCTGCAAAACACACACATACGTCTGAATGGAGCCTTAGTTCAAAACCCACTAAAAGCATACCTTTTGATTTTTTTTTCTCATTTTCCTCCTAAAAAATCTAGGTGCGTCTTATAAATCGAAAACTATGGTAATTTTTCTTTTTTGATGGAGGGAAAACAAGGATAGTGATATATTTAGGTATATATATCAATTTCATTTCATATAGCAGTATTATCATTTTTAGAACAATTAGTAATGATTAGGTGACATTACTATAAGTCATAACTAGTAATCAGATTAGTGGGGTTAAGATACCAGTATATCATCAAAAAAGTTCTCACATAACACATAGCTATATAAATAAATACACGTTACACAATTATAAAGTATTTCGAAGGAAAAGAGTCAATTGGGAGATATTGTTAAAACTAGGACTCTCTTTTCATGATTGGTGGGGTCCCAGTGTTCAGGCCCCCAGCAAGTATACATTTATTACCTATACTGTGGATATCTGGTAAATATTAAAGGGATTTCCAAGCTTCTGATACTGATGACGTATCCTCAGGATAGGTAATTAAAATACTATCAGTGAGGGTCCGAAACCCCGCGATCAGCTGTTCTCTGAAACCTCTGGCGCTGGAACTAGCACTTTAAATGGAACAGGAAGTACAGCTCTGTTCAAAGTAGAGTGGCAGTTCTGAGTTACTGCTGTAAACTGGCATGGCAATTACACTTCGAATAGAGCTATACTCTTGTATGGTTCTTTGTGACAAAAAATAAATAAAATATTGTACTTTAGTTTTTAAAGGGGTTATCCAACACCAAAAATGCCCCCCCCTCCCCCTCATATGCCCGGGCCCCTCACACAGATTGTACTTACCTTGCTCCTTGGCACCCGCGTTGCCTCTGATGCCGGCAGGGCCGCTGCCGTGGCAGCATCAGAAGCGACACGGGAGCCGGGGAACGAGGTAAGTACAACCTCTGTGAGGGGCCCTGGTATTTTGGGGTTGAATAACCCTTTTAAGTTGGTATATTCACATTAAAAGCATTAGAAGGGGTTCTCACTATTTTGTTTTTCTATGTTATATGACGCCATTTGGTTTAGTGTGGGAGTTGTTTTTTCAGTCTTATTTTTTTTTTTTTACTTATGTTGGTAAATATGCCTTTTAACATATGTTCCCCATGATATAATACTCTTTATATATATTTTTTTTTATTCTGCAGTTTTCCACTACAACTTGATAATCTATTGGGGCACCAGATACAAGGCAAAACAGCCACCTCTGGTGAATGAAGTCAGTCAGCTGAAGGTTTGTTGGGAGCTGTAGTTTTGCAACTTCTGGAGTGCCCCAGTTTGGAGATTGCTGCTGCATCTGATTTAATGTGCTACTTGACAGTGCTGCATCGTACAATGTTTAATGGTATCCAGAGTCTTGTAGTAGTCACAGATCCCCAGCTGAAACACAACACCTTCATTCAAGTAACTGAGTTGGCATCTAAAAAATAAACACTAAAACAGCCACTGTCTGTGAATAAACGCTCTGCTGCGAGACGCTCTGCTTTACAGATCTCTTCTAATTCCAATCCACAGACAAATATAGTTGAGGCAGCGTTTTGCAGAGGCAAGGTACAGATATGAGCCATGTCTGGGTCAGCTTGTGTGAAATCAGGTCATAATGCTTCTAGCAGCCGCATGGCGACACTGTCTCATAAGCAGGAAATGCCGGCATGTTTCCGTAAGACTGAAAATAAACATCTAAACCGCTGCAGCACTTCTGACCTTCATGGCACCAAAGCCCCTGTTCACTCTACAGATGATCTCCACAGCACACGTTAATAACTAGACTCAACTTTATAATGATCAGAAAACACAAGGCGGTAAGCATGTCCTGCACATTGTACGATTACATGGGTCAGTACATTTTAAAGGCAATCTGTCACCCCAATTCTGGACTACAATCTGCAGTAATACATGAGTAGTACTGTAGGAGAGTCCAGACTGCCGATTTGTATTGTCCTACTGCCCCTGTCCCTTCACTGTCAGCACTCAAAGATAGGCTGAAACACACAGTCTGGACTGCTGCGCTAACATAATAGTCCTGACAATGTATTTCAGCACAACTTTAACACCTTAGTGACCACCAATACGCCATTTTACGGCAGTCACTAAAGGGCTTTAGGCTGGGCCACTGCCATCCGACGGCGGCCCGGTCTAAGTGCTGCATGGGTCCCCCGTGCAGCAGAGAGCGGGGGCTTGGCTCTTGCTATAACAGCCCAGACCAAACAGAGTTCTGATCCAGGTTGGCAATGGCGCCCGCCACATGTCAGCGGTGATAGAGGGAGCGGGACTCCCTCTGTCTCTCATCAGCCCAGTGCAAATACAGTCACGGGGTGCCGATGTGTGTATAAGCAGGTTGGGACCTGGTGTAGGCTCCAAGCTTGCCATGAGCGTTCCTCAGGAGGCGCAGCCCGCTGGTCAATGTCATTATAGCACTGATGTTAAAATGCATTGCACTATAGGGATAGTGCATTGTATTTTAGAAGCAATCAAAAAATGCCTGTTATAGTCCCCTTGAGGGACTATTAAGTGGTTAAAAAAAACATTTATTAAATAAAATAAAAAAAACGTTTTTCCATTGAAAATACTTTGGAATGAAAAAAATTGCAAAAATAAAATCTCCGCCACGTTTTGTATCATCGCGTCCGTAACAACATGCACTACACCAATATCATGTAAAGTATGCCCTACGGTAAACATCATAACAAAAAACAACAAAAAATGCCAGAATTGCTAATTTATTATTAGTCACCACCAAAAAGTGATCAAAAAGTGTTATTTACCCCAAAATGATACCAATGAAAACTACAAATCGTCCTGCAAAAATCAGGCCCTTACACAATTCTAATAGAAAGAAAAAAAAAGTCTTGGGATGCGACGATACAAAAAGATTTTCTGCAAGATTTTATTGCACAAAAGCAGTAAAATGTGGAAAAAAAAAATATGTATTTGGAATCGCTGTAATCATAATGACCCAGAGAATAAATATATGTTATTTATGCTGAAAAATAAATGCCGCTAAGTTTATAACATAAAAACTCAATGGCAGTATGGAATGTTGTGTACCCCAAAACGGCACCATTAAAAACTACAATTTGTCCTCCAAAAAGCAAGCCCTCATACAGCTACATAGATGGCAAAATAAAAAGTTACAGCTCCGATGATGAAAAAAGAAAAACACTTAGTTAGTAGGGCCCAAAACAGTAAATAGTTACCTAGACTCCTTATTTCCAATATATTACTGTAGATAATAGAGATTGTATTGACAAATTCCCTTTAATATTCATGCTTTTGACGTCAACAATATTCTCTGCTTAAAGGGGTTTTCTGGGTGTTTGATACTGGTGACCTCGGGATAGGTCATTAATATCTGAGTGGGGTCTGACACCCTGCCAATCAGCTGTTTGAGGAGGCCACATCACTCCAGTGAGCACTGCTACCTTCCTCGCAGCTTACCAAGCACAGCACTGTCCATTGGACTGAGATGCACCCTGGCCATGTGACCAATGAACATGACATCACTGGCCTAGGAAGAGAACACCGCGCACACTGGACCACCATGGCCTCTTCAAACAGCTGATCAGCTGGTTATCAGATCTGATAATGATGACCAATTCTGAGGATAGGCCATCAATATCAAAATCTCAGAAAACCCCTTTAATTCTTGCTCACACATTACTACATATAGTTTAATGCTATTTCCTTTCAAACAACATGATCAGACTTAGGCCTCTTTCACACAGATTGTTCGTGGAAAAAAAAAATTAAGAATAACAATCTATATCTCCCAGCGAAAAACGTATTTCATCCAGATTACATTCATTTCTATGGGGTCAGGGCTTGCGTAAGACATGCACAATATACATGCTGCGAGTTTTCTTGAACGCAAAGATGAGGTACACAGACCCTTTGAAATGAAAGGGTCGGGATCCAGTGCGGACGCTGTGTGTTCACATCCAGACAGAAAACTCGCTCCAAGATATTGGGGGAGATTTATCAAAACTGGTGCACAGGGAAACTGGCTTAGTTGCCCCTAGCAACCAATCAGAGTCTACGTTTCATTTTCCAAAGGAGCTATGAAAAATGAAAGGTGGAATCTGATTGGTTGCAATGGGCAACTGAGCCATGGTCCTTCCCCCTTTTATATCATGCTATTTATAGCTTGAATAGTATTAGTAAAAGTATTGTATTCAAGCCATACAAATCGGAAGGATAACTGCAGTTAAAAGGAGACACCACTGAAAAATAAAGTTTCCCATGTGTCAATTTTACCACACATAAACCTGTGGAAAGGTGTGACACCATTTTTTGGAAGAAAGCAGCCATGATTTTCTAATCCTTGACAACCACTTCCATAGATGTTTCTTCTTGAGGTTTTTATCGCTAGATATATATATATATATATATATATATATATACATATGTATTCTACAACATGTGGGCCTGTTGCATAGCAACAGACTGAATCAGGCTTCAGTGACACACTTTCTCTTCATAAATGAATGGGCATAAATCTGTGTCACTGGTACAGGCACCAAAACTTCCTGCGTGATGTAGCTACATGACTGATCCACACAGACTCTCTATAATCACACATACTGGTAACGATTGGACTGAGTTATAATGAAGAAGAACACAGTTCAGTCTTATATAAGAAAATATTGCAGGGTATATACCGTATTTCTCACTTTAGAAGACACCCCCCCACACACACCCAAAAGAGGAAGGCAAATGGCAGTGCGTCTTATAAAGCAAATACTAATGAGCTATTTCATTATGGAAGCGCTCTTTAGTATGCAGGACGCGCTGAGAGAGGGGACTTGGCTATACTCACCGATCCCTGGTTTTCTTCCAGACCCCGCTCTTCCAATACTGCAGCACTCCACCAGAAGCCTCTCCTCAGTAAAAGACACATGAAAGCCCGCCAGGAGTTTGCAAAAGAGCACCTAGAGAACTCTCAGACAGTGGCCTCAATTGTAAGCATCATGTATGGCAGAAAGCAGGCTTCACGTACCATATACCATTCGTACAGTGAAGCATGTTGGTAGCAGCATCAGGTTGTGGGTGTGTTCTTCAGCAGCTGAAACCGGGAGACTAGTCAGTGTTGAGGGAAAGCTAAATGGAGCAAAATAGAGATATTCTCAATGGATCTCAGACTGGGTAGAAGGTTCACCTTCCATCAAGACAATGACCCTAAGCACACAGCCAAGACAACACAGGAGTGGCTTAGGGGCAACTCTGTGAATGTTCTTAAGCGGCCCAGGCAGAGCCCAGACTTGAACACAAATTAACATCTCTGGAGAAAGCACAAAATAGCTGTCCATCCAATCTCACAGAGCTTGAGAAGATCCGCAATAGAAAGATGGCAGAAAATCACCAAATCGAGGTATGCAAACCTTGGGGCATCATACACAACAAGACTGGAGGCTGTAGTCACTGCCAAAGGTGCTTCAACTAGGTATTAAGGGTCTGAATGTCAATGCAAGATTTCCGTTTTTCCTTTTCAAGGATTTTGTTTCCACTTTCTCATTATGGGGTATTGAACACCATCAAGCATACTTTTGTATAAGTATTGCACTTCCCAGGCAGAGAAAATATGAAGGGGCAGGAAGCTTCAGGTTAGCCCACCTTCCTCTGTTAGGGTTCGGCTACACAATGACAGAAGTCACACAACAAAAAGTTTTATGCTACACCAAACAATGGTGTCACAATGCGACTTCGGCAGTGGCAAAAAATCCATCTGAGGGCTTATGAACATGAACGTATGGCTTCCGAGACATACAGTCCATGGGCGAGCCATATGTCCTGGAGCGGCAGCGATCGTGTGCATGATAATATAAGTGTGGGACAGTAGTCCCATGGATGGCCAGACGTGCTCAGCGCCATAGTAACCAATGATGCTGTGCGCCCCAGTGCACACGATCGCTGCCGCTCCAGGACATATGGGTCGCTCATGGACGCTTTGGAAGGCATATGTTCATTTGCATGAGCCCTTAGATGGATTTTTTTGTGACTGTTACATTACAGTCTCAGCATGTCGTATTGCGACATCATTGACTATCATTACAAAAAAATGTTCTGCAACTTTTCTGCGAAAAAAGGCGCCATGTAGCCAGACCCATGGACTTGCTGAATGTTTATCAGGCAAAATAAATCAACCCGGCCTCTCCGTGTGTCTGTATTGTACAGGGAAACACTGAAGGTGGAAAGGGGGCGAATTTAACCTGTGTTTTTAATATCCGTGGCAGAGGCACTGTCAATCTCAGGGCTGACGTTGCGGAGGCGAGCAGGGAAGAAGCTTTTCACAGCTTGCCTGTTTTGGGCTTAAAGAAGTTGTCCAAGTGTTTAAGTGATCAGTATCTGATCGTAGGGGTCCAACTTCTGGCACCCCCTCCGATCAGCTGTTTGAAAAGACTGTGGTGTTCTGGTGAGCGCTGCTGCCTCTTCCTAAGCCAGTGACATCATATTCATCACATGGCCTAAGTGCAGCTCAGTCCCATTCAAGTAAATGGGTCTCAGCTGATCGGCAGGGGTGCAAAGAGTCGGACCCCCACCGATCAGATACTGATGACCTATCCTGAAGATCAGTAGCTTTCATGCCTTTTTAAAGGCTTGAAACTACTTATGCTATATGGCCTAAACTGATTTACTGAAAGTTATATATTGCTAGAAAATATTCGGCAACCTCTGCAAACAATTTATTGCTATTCATAGAGAATATTGCGACTTCCATGGGAACAATCTTCATGAGTTGGACTCCTGTCCCAAGATACAGAATAAATAAATATGAGAAAAATCCTGATCCTGAATTCTGATCAGGTAGAATATGAATTGCAAGCTGAATGCGTCTTGTGACAGGTTTCAAGTTGAGAAGAAAGATATTGCCATTATTATACTTCTGTCATACAGAAAATGGCAAAAGATATGGAAGGAGCTTCTCGATGAACATGGCGTGTTGTCCCAGAATTCTCCAACTAATGCATATAGAATATTTTATCATGGGAGAGGTACTTATAGAGATATTACCCACAAAGCAATGAATACATCAATATTGAAAGAAAGCAATAAGGATAGCTTTGCAGAAAAGTCTTTTTACAGGGTGACACTGCAATTTAAGATCAAGGCAAATAATGTAGTTCGTCTATGACATATATGGCTATGTATATCTTCAGGGAAATTTGTTATGATTGTATTTTACTCATTTTGGGCTAAAATATTTTTTTATGGTCTTCATTAAAAATATTCAGCCGTTCACTAAGGGTTAACTGTTTAGCTGAGGGGAATAGTACTGCCATCAATAAGATAAGAATTTAGCTATAATGTTTATAAGGTTAGAGATAAGGAGCCGTCAGCTGAGCTGCCTGACGGAACAAAAATATAGAGCCTGCTACTAGGGAATCTCAAGGCAGAGAAAAGGACTCTGAATTTTAATAACGAACAAATGAAAAAAGAAAAAAGAAAAAAAGATTTAGCTCAAAATAAGTGCAATGCAAAAATAAAATAAATCCCGAAGGGATGGACTAAAGACAGAATAAAGGACTTTAGGTGATTGGGTGGACAAAAGAGAATAAATTATAACCCAGAGGATAATCTGACCATTGAACTGAAGACAGGTAATGGTTATAACAGTACTGAAACAATGTCTCAACATGGGGATAAGGCCCCATTCCCACGTCTGCAATGTTCGTCTGCACCCGTTCCGCAAATCTGCGGAATGGGTGCGGACCCATTCATTTTGAATGGGGACGTGATGGATGCGGAGAGCACACACTGTGCTCTCCGCATTCGCGGAGCGCGCCACCGATCTTCCGGCTGGCAGCTCTGCAATAATATAGAGCATGTCCTATTCTTGCCCGCAATTGCGGACAAGTATAGGCATCTCTATGGGGCTGGCGGCAAAGGTGTGTTGCGGATCTGCAATTTGCGGATGCGCAACACACTACGAACGTGTGAATGGGGCCTAACAGTTTTATTTTCTCAATGCATTACAGGCTTGGGTCTGTAGTACTGCCCATCTGTAAGACCCAAGCCAGAGGGTACCACTAGGTTGTAGTTCCTTCAAGTAATGCTACATATCAGAATTTCCTAATTAGTATCTGAATTTTCAAACAATTGCAAACTGCACTGCAATACAGCAGCTTGTTCCCAGACCCTGAATCTCATCTGTGACACGGGTAATTAAATAGAAGTAAGTATACTGCAGAAATATGTAAGAAAAGTTATAAACGGCATAACAACTCAGATATGTATCGCAATGTCATAATCTGAAATATCTTCTCATTTTCAGTGATTGCAAGGGCCATTGATTTCAGTGAAGGAGGAGGATGTGCTCCTTACAAATGCATACACTGCATATGCTGTGTTTTATGTTGTGTGAATTCATGTCTGCTTCCTATTGGTGGATGGTATACAAGTCTGCAATGCAGATATCATTACAAAGCCCGCACTTTCTGTTTACATATTTGATGCTTATAGATTGCATAATGCTACTTTCTACAGGAACATCTAGCATATTTGATGCTTGCCCATGCATTAACTCCTTTATGAACAGCTCTTTTTTAAGGAAAAATTGAATGTCTTCAGTTTATTAGAAGGATATTAAATCAATACCTATACACATTTCCTTCTCAATATATCTATTGTTTCTCTTGATCTCATGGTCAAAAACAATGGGCTGTAAAACCAATAAACGTATCAATTAGGGCTCATGCACACGGCCATTGCCCTGCCGCGCTCGAATTGCGGCCCACAAACAGCAGGTCCGCACTATCCGGTGTGGGGAGTCGCTCTGGTAGATAGCGGTGCGGGTGCAGTACCGAGGCAAAACAAGGAGTCCAGAATTGTGCAACAAACAGTGTTTTATTCACACTGACACAAAAATAAACAGAAACAGTCTCTTGGTGGTAATTCACACAGGTCAGACACAAGGAGGCAAAGCAAAACAGGTCAACACAGGTTCAGTCACCTGGGAGGTGTAGGTGCAGGTTCGCACCACGCTGTCGGCCCCGCCGCAGGAGAATCCAGCTTCAGGTAGCCAGGAACAAAACACCTCCTTGCTGAGCTCTTTCCTCCAAGACAGAGAACTCCTCAGCCCTGTTAGCAGCTCCAGGATAATCACCTCCCCAGCTGCTAAGGAGGCTGCCTTTTAAAGGGGCCGGATAAAGTCCGGCCTGGACCGTGGGGAGTAGGCACCCACCCTACACTTTACCTACTCCCAGTAAGAGCCGGCCCGGATTAGCTTTGCAGCCAAACTAAGTCACAGAGTCTAGCAGCACTAGCTGCTGCAGACAAAAAACCCGGCTCTCACCTCACCGAGGCCAGCAACCTCGGTGACACGTACCTGCCATCGCATATGATACCTTGCACCCTCTTACACACCCCCCCCCTTTGTTCAACCCTGAGGGGGTGAACACACGTGAGGCAGTGGACGCGGGACAGGGCATCTGCGTTGCCCTGCAAGCGGCCTGCCCTGTGTTCCACGGAGAATTTGAAATTTTATCTTAGGATAATTTTTATTGATTTTCAAGAATTATTTCAATTTACAAAACATTCAAAAGGTGTTGTAAATACACAGATTAATACAAAAAGAAAATATACATATGAACAAAATGTGTATACAGATTGTATATCAGATTCCACATTTTCCTATTAACGTAAACTGTTTTTTGAAGGGATAGGAACCACCTGGTGACCCGAGCATTCCTCTCCTTGGCCTGGCTCATCCATTTGAGGGGGGAATGGTCGCTCACCAGACGGAACCTCCTCCCTAACAGGTAGTAGCGGAGAGATTCGAGTGCCCACTTGATAGCCAGGCACTCCCTCTCCACTATACTATATCTGGACTCAGCGGGACTGAGCTTACGGCTCAGGAAGACAACGGGATGTTCTTCCCCGTTGACCTCCTGCGACAGTACCGCACCGAGGCCTACCTTCGAGGCGTCGGTCTGTACGACAAACTCCTTGTTGAAGTCGGGTGTCACCAAAACCGGGGACCCACACAGGGCCGACTTCAACGCGGAGAAAGCCTCCTCCGCCTTCTCACTCCAGCTAACCCTCCCAGACTTTCGCCCCTTCAACAGGTCTGTCAATGGCGCTGCTATTGTGGCAAAGTGGGGCACAAACCTCATGTAGTATCCTACAATCCCCAGGAACGACTTTACCTGCCTGGTGGTGACCGGTCGGGGCCAGTTGCGAATGGCCTCTACCTTAGTTACCTGAGGTTTGATGACTCCCCGCCCAATTACATATCCCAGATATTTGGTCTCTTCCAACCCAATCGCACACTTTTTTGGATTGGCGGTTAGTCCAGCTTTCCTCAGGGCATCCACTACCGCCTGCACCTTGGGTAAATGGCTTTCCCAGTCGGTGCTGTGGATGACTACATCATCTAAGTAGGCCGAGGCGTACCGACGATGTGGTCGCAGCACTATGTCCATTAACCTTTGGAAAGTGGTGGGGGCGCCATGCAGGCCAAAGGGTAACACCTTGTAGTGATATAGGCCCTGCGGGGTAACAAACGCGGTTTTTTCCTTAGCCGTCTCCGTTAAGGGTACCTGCCAGTACCCTTTAGTGAGGTCCAGCACAGAAAAATAACGGGCTTGTCCTAAATTTTCAACAAGCTCGTCTACTCGGGGCATGGGATACGCGACAAACTTGGATACTTCATTTAACTTATGAAAGTCGTTGCAGAACCGCAACGTCCCATCCGGCTTGGGTATTAGGACTATGGGACTGGCCCACTCACTTTTCGACTCCTCAATGATATCGAAGCTTCAACATTAACTGCACTTCCTCCGCGATGGTCCGCCGCCGAGCCTCGGGTACCCGGTATGGTTTTAACCGGACCTTGGCCTGAGGCTCAGTGACGATGTCATGTCGGATGAGAGACGTGCGGCCAGGGAGGTCTGAGAACACATCCGTGTTCCGACTGAGGAACTCCCTGACTTCCTGAACTTGTTTGGAAGACAGGCTGTCTGCAATTTTACCGTGGTTACTGCTTCACAGGCCTCGAACTGTGGGGCTGGACCCTTTTCACCTAGAAGCCCTGGTCGGGGGCTGTGGACGCCGGCCGCGTCCCTATCTTTCCACGGCTTAAGTAAATTCACGTGGTACACCTGCTCCGGCTTGCGCCGCCCTGGCTGGTGTACCTTGTAATTTACTTCCCTACCTTCTCGATCACCTCATAGGGGCCCTGCCACCTAGCTAGGAATTTGCTGTCAAGGGTGGGTACCAGAACCAAAACCCGATCTCCCGGATTGAAGTCCCGCACCCGAGCCTGACGATTGTACACCCTACTCTGGGCTTGTTGTGCTGCCTCCATATGCTCCCGGACCAAGGGCAACACCCTTTCCATCCGTTCCTGCATCTGGGCGACATACTCAATGACACTTTTGTGGGGGACAGGCTGTTGTTCCCATGCTTCCTTGGCGATATCCAACAGGCCCCGAGGGTGTCTGCCATAAAGCAGTTCGAAGGGCGAGAACCCAGTAGAGGCCTGGGGCACCTCTCGCACTGCGAACATGAGATAGGGCAGAAGCAGGTCCCAGTCCTTCCCATCTCTAGACACCACCCTTTTAACATATTTTTTAGAGTTTGATTAAACCTCTCAACAAGACCGTCTGTTTGCGGATGGTAAACGGACGTCCGTAACTGCTTTATACGCAACAATTTACACAGTTCCTTCATTACTTTGGACATAAAAGGGGTCCCTTGGTCTGTCAGAACCTCTTTTGGCAGGCCCACACGGGAAAACATCTCCATTAACTCTTTGGCAATGAGCCTAGCTGAGGTATGTCGCAGAGGCACCGCCTCCGGATACCGAGTGGCATAGTCGAGAACTACCAGAATGTGTTGGTGGCCCCTAGCAGACTTTGGTACAGGCCCAACTAAATCCATAGCGATTCGCTCAAACGGTACTTCAATAATTGGCAGAGGTACCAGAGGACTACGGAAATGTGGCTGGGGGCTAGTTACCTGACAGGTTGGACAGGACTTACAATAATTTTCTACCTCCTTGAACACACTGGGCCAATAAAACCGCTGCAGTATGCGGTCCTGGGTTTTCTGCCACCCCAGGTGTCCCCCAAGAACATGTTGGTGGGCAAGCTCCATGACAAGCTTGCGATACGCTGTGGGCACCACCAACTGTTCAACAGGTTCACCTCGGATTTGGTTCACCCGATACAACATATCCTGCAGAACAATAAATCGTGGGAACATTAATTCAGCCCCTGGTTTCTGGGGTTTACCATCAATTTCCAGCACATTCTCCCAGGCCCTGGTTAGGGTTTGGTCCCGGTGTTGTGCGGTCCCAAAATTTTCCCCGGAGACATTGAGGTCTGCCAACTCAGGTCCCGGTGGCAAGTCCTCCGTGTCTCCCACCATTACACTCAGTGGGGTTGTCTCCCCACTACCGCTGCAGCAGTGGTCACCCCTACCGCTGGCCCTTCAGACTCGGGCTCCCAGGGTTCTGGCCTTCCAGTGGTATCAGGCCACTCTGCTAGGGTTACCCCTGTCTCAGGGCTATTAGACACCTTCACCTCAGGCCACAGTGATGGAAAACCAGGGAAGTCTCTCCCAATTATCAGTTCATAGGGTAGCTTTGTGGAGATCGCCACCTCACAAGTCCAGGTGCCGGCTGCCGTGGACAGAGACATTACAGCAGTGGGATAGTCCTTTAAGTCTCCGTGAATGCACACCACACCCACTTTCCGGCCCGTATACTGGGTGGGCTGTACCAGGGCAGCACTTACCAGGGTTACCAGGCTCCCTGAGTCCAACAGCGCCACTGCCAGGTTATCCCCGACTTGCACCTGGCACAGATGACGACTGTCTATTGTCTCGGGGTGCCGGTCGCACACAGTCTCCGGGCATACATGGAAGGCCGGTACCCATAATTAGTCTCCATGGGTTCCCCCACTGTGGACAGTTGGCCCTTATGTGTCCAGGCTCCCGACACTGCCAGCAGACCACTGGGGACGGATCTGCAAGAGGTACATCCCGGGCGGGTTTGGCCGGCGCCGGGACTGGGGTGGAGACTTCCGGGTTTGACTGGCCCTCCCAAAAGAACCCCTTGCAGGTTTCTGGTGGCCTCATATCGCTCCACCAGGTCGACCATCTCAAGGGCATTGGTGGGGGATACCTGGCCGATCCAGTGTTGAAGGGGGTAAGGCAAGGCCCTCCAAAACATGTCAGCCAGCAGCCGGTCCAGCATAGCAGTCGGACTTAGAACCTCAGGCTGCAGCCATTTTTGCAACCTGTGCAGCAACTCATAGTACTGCGGCCTGGCGGGTTCAGCCACTTTAAAGTCCCACTGGTGGACCCGCTGAGCCCGGACCAACACGCTTACCCCCAGTCTGGCCAGGATCTCCCCTTCACCGTGGGATAGTCAGCAGCCTGGTCGTCTGCCAAATCAAAAAACTTGCTGGGGTCCGGATGCCAGGAACGGAGCAACCACCTCGGCCCACTGGTCACGGGGTAACTTTTCCCTCACGGCGACCTTCTCAAAGACCGCTAGGTATGTCTCCACGCCGCCTGCGGGGTCATCTTTGGGATCGCCGCACGGACCGCTTCCGAGCATCATGGACGTGGTGGGACGCTCCTGCCGCCTGTAATGCCATCACATGTTGTAGCAGTAACTGGTTGGTCTCCCGCTGCTGCACGTTAGCTTCTACGAGAGCCTTCACAGCAGCCTCCATGTTGCCAGAGATCACAGGCTGCAACTTTGCCGGCCTAATATAGGACATTCACTTTTGCTCCGCACAAAAACAAAGTTCGGGCGCTCACGCCAGCCTCACTGCGCATGCCCGCATCCGACACCAAATGTGGGAGTCGCTCTGGTAGATAGCGGTGCGGGTGCAGTACCGAGGCAAAACAAGGAGTCCAGAATTGTGCAACAAACAGTGTTTTATTCACACTGACACAAAAATAAACAGAAACAGTCTCTTGGTGGTAATTCACACAGGCCAGACACAAGGAGGCAAAGCAAAACAGGTCAACACAGGTTCAGTCACCTGGGAGGTGTAGGTGCAGGTTCGCACCACGCTGTCGGCCCCGCCGCAGGAGAATCCAGCTTCAGGTAGCCAGGAACAAAACACCTCCTTGCTGAGCTCTTTCCTCCAGGACAGAGAACTCCTCAGCCCTGTTAGCAGCTCCAGGATAATCACCTCCCCAGCTGCTAAGGAGGCTGCCTTTTAAAGGGGCCGGATAAAGTCCGGCCTGGACCGTGGGGAGTAGGCACCCACCCTACACTTTACCTACTCCCAGTAAGAGCCGGCCCGGATTAGCTTTGCAGCCAAACTAAGTCACAGAGTCTAGCAGCACTAGCTGCTGCAGACAAAAAACCCGGCTCTCACCTCACCGAGGCCAGCAACCTCGGTGACACGTACCTGCCATCGCATATGATACCTTGCACCCTCTTACACCGGGCACCGGTCGTGTGCACACCTAAACTGAGGTAGTAACAACTGTACGAATGCCCACATAATCCCTAGAGGCCAATGCAAATTCTGTCTCTCCCAACCTCTCCATCCACATGGTCCCTCAGCTCTGCAGAGCATGCATGTGCCTTGAAAGAGGAGAAAGCCACTGCCAGACACCTCTGGTAGCAGCTTTCTCAGAGAGAATAAAAGAATATTGCAGCTGAAAAACATCTGGCTGAACCTCATCTCCCTCAACATCTGCCATTGGGGAACAGTTGGCAGGACCCCACAGGAATTAGATTTTTGGTCCAGTCAAGATAGGCAGGTTTGGCCAACATTTATCTGATGTATATGACCAGCTTTACAGTTCTTATTAATTCCAATGGCGGTTCGAAGCCTGTGAAAAAACAGCAGAAGTGGTAAGGTATGCAGTTTTCAGTGCCAAGATTTAAACTGCAGAGCAAATAAATAAGGAAGAAATAAGGAAAACAAATGAGTATTACAAGAATCCATAGTACTTTGCTAATAGTACTTTTATTAACCCCTCTGCGCTCCCTGATAATAGCATGTCAGTGAGGTGCGAGAGGTATATGGAGTGCTCACTCCGGCAGTTGCCAGTTGTGCATTACAGCCAACACCCAGCCGCAAAGACCAGTTCCAGAGATAATGCAGATCCTGGTCATTTAACCCTTTCATGTGCTGCAGTCACTAGTCATTGTGGCCTCCTTGGGGTTTAGAAAGAGGGAGTAGACTACCAATCGGAGGCCCCACTCCAATCAGTAGCTATGACAGCCTTGTAAAGGCTATCAGCTCTGTCATAGCGAGTTGCCTGAAAAGCCGTTCCCATGGCACAGCCTAATAGGCAGCTACTGAAAGTCCCCTAGACTGCAATAGTAGCTATCAGAAGTTTACAAATGCACACTGTATACTGTATTAACAAAATAAACATAGTCGGTATTGGTGCATCCGAAAATGACTGAACTAATGAAAAAAAAAAATGTTTTTCCTCAAGAAAAACTATAGGCTGTACTCACCGCTCCCTGTTCTTCTTCCCTGGCACCGTGCCGCATTGTACTGACAGTGTACAGCACCAAGACGTAGTGTGTCTACTATATCCTGACGCTATATCTATATGAGATCTCAACATAGTGCAACATGTTGCAGCCATGCAAGCGACATTTCCAAGGCAGCAGGACGCTGTAATGTTCAGGGAATATGGGCGTTATTTTGCCCGATGGACATGTGATCTGCACGTCTGTGCGGATGTCAGCACAGGAGGCAGATCTGGTCACTGATATTGCGCGCATCTTGCGATAGTTTGTATACGTGGACATCTCTGCGAGAGGTTGGGCCGCACACATGACCGCGATTTTACACCCATTTTTGCGGAATTACAGCTGGAAACGCCGCAGAGCATGCGCAGTCTCATGAGGACGCGGAATGCGGGTAGCCATCAGTATGACACCAGTACACAGGTGAGCTTCACAAGCTGTAGTGGGATATGCAAAGTAGGCCTGAAGTGACTTGATTATGTGATTGACCAAGAATAACGATGTTCACTTCTCTGTATATGATTGGTGACATGTACTAGGGGGGCAGGTATGTGTTTTACTATTTATATGTCTTGGTGATCACTTTGAATGTATCCTTGACAAAGGCTAAGGCAGCCAAAACGTTGCATTTTCTGTACACATTGCTATGGAGTTTTGAATAAAAAAGATTCTTAGAGATGCTGCTGTATGCCTTGTTTTCTGCTATATGCAGTCAGGTCACTGTGCACTTCAGGACAGGAGAAGACCTGAGAGTGTGACTGCAGGAGAGACTGCCGGATCTGCAGAGTAGCGGTGGAGCAGGAGAGTTAAGTTAATTTATTTATTTTAGCTCTGACGGGGGTCTGATCCAAGATTCCGGTATGGGAGTCTGATCCGAGGATCCGATAGGGGGGTCTGATCCGAGGATCCGATATGGGGGTCTGATCCGAGGGTCCGATATGGGGGTCTGATCCGAGGGTCCGATATGGGGGTCTGATCCGAGGGTCCGATATGGGGGTCTGATCCGAGGATCCGATATGGGGGTCTGATCCGAGGATCCGATATGGGGGTCTGATCCGAGGATCCGATATGGGGGTCTGATCCGAGGATCCGATATGGGGGTCTGATCCGAGGATCCGATATGGGGGTCTGATCCGAGGATCCGATATGGGGGTCTGATCCGAGGATCCGATATGGGGGTCTGATCCGAGGATCCGATATGGGGGTCTGATCCGAGGATCCGATATGGGGGTCTGATCCGAGGATCCGATATGGGGGTCTGATCCGAGGATCCGATATGGGGGTCTGATCCGAGGATCCGATATGGGGGTCTGATCCGAGGATCCGATATGGGGGTCTGATCCGAGGATCCGATATGGTGGTCTGATCCGAGGATCCGATATGGTGGTCTGATCCGAGGATCCGATAAGGGGTCTGATTGGAGAATCCGATATGGGAGTCTGATCTGAGGATCCGATATGGGTCTTCTAAAATGAAAAATACAGTAAACTCCTAATTTGCTATTTTTTGGTTACTTTACCCCTCTCAAAAAATTGGGAGGAAAAAATTATCAAAAAGTCGAATGTTTCCCAAAGAGGTACCTATAAAACTATAGCTCATCAAGAAAACAAGCCCTCACACAGTTCTGTAGATGAAAAAATTAAAAAGTTATGGGGGTCAGAATATGGCAAGTTTTGACAAATTAGGATATTTTTCTACAAGAATAAATATAATATATATAAACAGACCAAGAAGTAGGACACAATAGTAAGATGGACCAGAGATTTCCTGAGTCCTGCAGTAAAGCATCCACAATATACTTAAATCCCAGATCCCCAAATAATTGGCCACCTATTATGTAAGCCACTTCCTGAATTTCATATATTGTACTATTACATTTAAATATTTCTCTGGCATGTCTATTATATATTGTATAGCTGTTAGATAAAATGCTGTATTCGTTTTTAATTAGTTATTTTGAATTAATCATGTTGTTTAATAGCATATCACACGCCACATCCTTAGAGTCAAGAGTAGATATAAACGCACATTATTCTCCATCCTACTCCTAGGGTTATAAGTAAAAGTAGCTGGAGGAATATCTGTTCATAAAATTGGCCAAGACTCAAATGTCTGGTTTCAGTTTATTTACTCTTTGCTGTATTCAGCACATGCTCAGCTAGGAAAACAAGCTTCACGTAGATCTTCAATATTCTATCTACTGCTTACTTCTGAAGATCCAGAGCACTGGACATTGCCGGAAGTAAACTTTCACTGAATCAGACATTCGAAGTACCAATAAATAATGTATATGATCCCAGTGTCCTCTTGTAACCATATAATCCAACAAAGGAAAATGTGGGACGTAAAATATGCCCAAAAGATCTGGCTTTAATATTGATTTCTGAAAAATAGCCTGAAACATTTTTTAGCAAGCCTGTATCAGCATTACTCCAACTATAGAAAGGAAATACTTCCAAATGAAAGGGGTATCTGAGATTAAGGTCCCTTTACAGGGGCCAATGATTGGTACAAGGAATTGGTTGCCAGGAATTAGTGTTCCTAGGAATGCTCATTCCCGATAATAGCCCTGTGAAAGATGCCAATGATCACCCAATGAACGACTAAATATCGTGTGAAAGTGTTTATGATGTGTCCATTGAAATCACAGTTTCTGGGCCGCTTGTCCCATTTAAAAGGCATGTGTCAGCAGATTTGTACCTATAAAACTGGCTGACCTGTTGCACATGCGCTAGGCAGCTGAAGGTATCTGTGCTGGTGGTACAAATCTGCTAACAGATGCCCTTTAAGCAGAGATCTGCTGCCCAGAAGTAATTATTCACTATATACATGTAAATGCAGCTCTCACCTCCTCTGACAAACAGGCCGTTATCGGGAACAAATAATTTGTTCCCGACAACTGCCTGCTTTGTCGGACTGTGTAAAGGGGCTTTTAAAGTCACTTTACATAGGCCGATTATCAGGAATAAACATTTGTATGAACGTTCATTCCTAGTAATCGACTCGTATAAAGATGCAGCCGATCACCAAATGAACTAGCAAACACTTGTTCATTGGGTGAAAGCATCCTAAATGTTTCTTGGCAGCAGATCGTCCAGTCTAAATAATGATCTGCTGCCCAAAAACAATGGATCTGAATGGGGACAAGTAACTCCAGCAATGATAGCTCGTTCTATACAGAAGAGATGATTGCTGGATGTAAATGCAGCGCTCACCTCCTCTGAAAAGCAGTCAATTCTTGGGAACAAACATTTTGTTCCAATAATTGCCTGTTCAGTCGGTCCCAGTAAATAGGCCTTTACTTTTCTATAGATAAGGCAATTAAAATTTCCATCATCTCTCACTTACTAATTTACTCCGATGTGCTGATTCAGAGTCTCTCCTCTCCCGCATGTGTAGTATATCAATGTGCCACATATAACATTCGACATATATTTCCTGGCTTTGCTTATTGTACTTGTCGTCATACAGGGTTTGGTGCTGTTTCTTAACTGTGCATGTACTGTATGTGAAAAGCAGACTGCACACGTGCAGTCAGAAAGCGGTGTACTGGGTGGGCACTAATATTGGCAATGTGGTGTACTGGAGAGGTAATCTGGTAATCTAGTAGATGAATAGGGCAGGACAAAAACATGCACAAGTTAAGGAATATGAAAAAAAAAAAAAGCTGTTAAACATTATGGGCTTACAACAAAAAGAGCGCTCTCCGCAACATAAAAACTAACTGTCCCCCTATGACCACTTGAAATGATAGTGAATATCTACCCATTTCAAAGGATTGACTAAGGTGAAGAGATACAAATGTTTTCTTGTAACTCCAGGAGTACATTTGACAACCTGCTTATTTGTGACTAATGGGTTATTTAAATCACTGTTGTGCAAGTATGAACTTCACAAAGTAGATACAGGCTTCTTATTGACCTTCATGGTGCATTCTTTTTCATGACCGATACGACTCTCCAGAGGACCACCGGCTTGAAAGAGCTGTTTGTAAACAGCATCTCTAGCCTGAGGAAACATCTGCAGGACTGCACTTCCAAGCATTGAAACACAAAGAGCTAGGCAGGACATTCCACAAGGACTTCCCCTGCTGTCTCAGCACACACTCACATTTTTCTGCATCTGATGTGCTTTAATATGTTATTTTACTGGACAGCTGGTTACGGCGTGGGGAATTATCTCTGCTCCATGGTTGTCTTCCCCATAAAAATAAATACAAAAATATGATAAAATACTATCACAATCCTCACAAGTCATCAGTCAAAGATGCAGAGTCATGCAAATGTAGAAACTTTGCAATTCCTATCTTAGAGGAACAGATAAATGGCCTGAGGGGTTAATTGCCTGAGATCGCAGCGCCCGGTCATAGAGGGCGGGTGCCGGGTATGTCATACCGCTGGTGGCACCCGCTGCCTACACTTAAATTAATGTGTTAATTATATTCATTGGTGGGTGCAGTGCGGCCCCCCAACCCCAGTATTGTAAAGTATAATACTCCCAAGTATTATAACTATTATAATCATTAGTGGCGCAGTGGTACACAGGATCCCCTCCCCTCCTCCTCATTGGTGGCAGTGGCAGCTTCTGATGGGAGCCCCAGCAGAGAAGTCGCAGGGCTCTGATCGGTTACCATGGCAGCTAGGATGCTACTGAAGCCCTGACTGCCATGGTAAGCTCCCTGCTGTTGTGTGTACTATGCACATGGCAGCAGGGAGAGTGTGAAGTCCTATTCACCCTAATAGATCTCTAATAGGGTGAACAGGACAAGGGATTAAAAGATTCCAGGTTGTAGCTCCTAAGGGGGCTAATATTTAGTAAGTAAAAAGTAAAAAAAAAAAAGGTTAAAAGAAACACCAAAATACTAAAAGTTTAAATCGCCCCCTTTCCCAATTACATATAAAATAAACAATAAAAAAAATAAACATATTACATATCGCCACACCTGAAAAAGTGTGGACTATTAAAATATTTAAAAATATCTCCTATGCGGTGAACGCCGTAACAGAAAAAAATTAAAAACAGCGAGATTCACCATTTTTTAGTCGCCTTGTCCACCCAAAAAATAGGAAAGGACTGTTCTATTATGGGCCGGTTGTTCCATAACATGCGGAATGCACGCGGCTTTTTGGTGTTTTATTTTTTTCGCATGGTATCGAGTATCGCAATACTTTTTTATGGTATCGAAATCGAATCAAAATTTTGGGATTGTGACAACCCTAAACACAAGTATACCAACCTTAATGCTTCCTATAGCAAAAAAGTTACAAGTGAACTTACTGTATGACCACTGGATAAAATTTGATAGGGTCTTGTATTTGGGACTTGTGCACACAGTTGAGCTTTTGACTGGATCCAAAGTAGAGAAGTCTTTATTATGTTCTCTCTCTTTAGAATCCACTCCTGGCCTTAGAGAAATTAAATATATATATATATATATATATATATATATATACAGTGGAGGAAATAATTATTTGACCCCTCACTGATTTTGTAAGTTTGTCCAATGACAAAGAAATGAAAAGTCTCAGAACAGTATCATTTCAATGGTAGGTTTATTGTAACAGTGGCAGATAGCACATCAAAAGGAAAATCGAAAAAATAACTTTAAATAAAAGATAGCAACTGATTTGCATTTCATTGAGTGAAATAAGTATTTGAACCCTCTAACAAAAAAAGACTTAATACTTGGTGGAAAAACCCTTGTTTGCAAGCACAGAGGTCAAACGTTTCTTGTAATTGATGACCAAGTTTGCGCACATTTTAGGAGGAATGTTGGTCCACTCCTCTTGCAGATCATCTCTAAATCCCTAAGGTTTCGAGGCTGTCTCTGTGCAACTCTGAGCTTGAGCTCCCTCCATAGGTTTTCGATTGGATTAAGGTCCGGAGACTGACTAGGCCACTCCATGACCTTAATGTGCTTCTTCTGAGCCACTCCTTTGTTGCCTTTGCTGTATGTTTTGGGTCATTGTCGTGCTGGAACACCCATCCACGACCCATTTTCAGTTTCCTGGCAGAGGGAAGGAGGTTGTCGCTCAGGATTTCACGATACATGGCTCCGTCCATTTTCCCGTTAATGCGAATAAGTTGTCCTGTGCCCTTAGCAGAAAAACACCCCCAAAGCAAAATGTTTCCACCCCCATGCTTGACGGTGGGGACGGTGTTTTGGGGGTCATAGGCAGCATTTTTCTTCCTCCAAACACAGCGAGTTGAGTTAATGCCAAAGAGCTCTATTTTGGTCTCATCAGACCACAGCACCTTCTCCCAGTCACTCTCTGAATCATTCAGGTGTTCATTGGCAAACTTCAGACGGGCCTGCACATGTGCCTTCCTGAGCAGGGGGACCTTGCGAGCCCTGCAGGATTTTAATCCATTGCGGTGTAATGTGTTTCCAATGGTTTTCTTGGTGACTGTGGTCCCTGCTAATTTGAGGTCATTAACTAACTCCTCCCGTGTAGTTCTAGGATGCTTTTTCACCTTTCTCAGAACCATTGACACCCCACGAGGTGAGATCTTGCGTGGAGCCCCAGAGCGAGGTCGATTGATGGTCATTTTGTGCTCCTTCCATTTTCGAACAATCGCACCAACAGTTGTCACCTTCTCTCCCAGCTTCTTGCTAATGGTTTTGTAGCCCATTCCAGCCTTGTGCAGGTCTACAATTTTGTCTCTGACATCCTTGGACAGCTCTTTGGTCTTTCCCATGTTGGAGAGTTTGGAGTCTGCTTGATTGATTGATTCTGTGGACAGGTGTCTTTTATACAGGTGACTAGTTAAGACAGGTGTCCTTAATGAGGGTGACTAATTGAGTAGAAGTGTCTAACCACTCTGTGGGAGCCAGAACTCTTAATGGTTGGTAGGGGTTCAAATACTTATTTCACTCAATGAAATGCAAATCAGTTGCTATCTTTTATTTAAAGTTATTTTTTCGATTTTCCTTTTGATGTGCTATCTGCCACTGTTACAATAAACCTACCATTGAAATGATACTGTTCTGAGACTTTTCATTTCTTTGTCATTGGACAAACTTACAAAATCAGTGAGGGGTCAAATAATTATTTCCTCCACTGTATATAGATCCCAGAGAAGAGGCAGCACTCCTAAATTAATGGTGATGACCCATTTATCTAAGCAACGTTTCAGCCTACTCCATGAGGCCTTTGTCAAGCCTCATGGAGTAGGCTGAAACGCTGCCTTGGAATAAATTGGGTCATCACCATTTAACTCAGGAGTGCTGCCTCTTCTCTGGGATCTATATCTGTGTGGAGGATTGTCCGTCCTCCTGAGGATTTTGCACCCGCCAAGCCCTTTGGACGTCCTGCTGCCTATCTCCGGATTTATATATGTATATATCTATATATATTTATATATCTATATGTATAGCGTTTAGTACTATCAACCGTTTCTGTTGTCTTCCAATAAAGGGGCAGTCTGGTTTCAGCCAGTAAAGCATCTTTGTATAATGTAAAATTAAAAGAACTTTGTAATATACTTTCTGTATGAATTCCTTGTCACAGAGTATTAGAGTCTCCAGGAAGTGATGTGCAGCCATGTAATCGTTGCATCAGTGTGCATAGTGTTACTATCCTACCTTACCTAAACCCCCGGTACTACAATAGAGCAGTATAAGATAATGAAGGTAACTTATCAAGCCCTCTGCACATTTATTATTGGGCCAAAAAGGTGAAATTTTTTGGCCATGCCCCTTTGTGCCGTTCTCCGGCACATTTGCCAAAACTAGGATAGGCATTATCAGCAGGAGGCATAGCCTAAGAAGCCCCACACATTTACCATTACTTCTGCAAGGAATTCCTGAAACCTATGCCAAATCCTAGCTGTCATATATTTCAGACTGCCGTGCACGGGCCTACCAAGATGTGCCAAAATTATTTCTGAACATCTCACACCATTGTACACTACATGAAGACTGGTGTTACCAAAGCCATTCTTGATAAATATCCCCTGAAATGACTCTTCTCATTCTCTCACAAAGCGGACAAGTGAGCTGCAGAAAACAGGAAGTGTCAGTCTATTGTTTCTGCTCTAATGGCCAGCACGAAAAATTGAATGTTTTTTAATCGCATAAGCACTGCATTTACTGATGGAATGTAATACCGGTATCTCCCATGTGAATACAGTAGTAACTACCCACATATTGGAAGGTGTCATTTAGCAAGTCAGTGGGTCTGTATGGACTTCCTCCTTTTTACATAAAATACAGATGATTAAAATAAACCCATAGGCCTAATTCACACGTCCGTAGTGTGTTGCGGATCTGCAAGTTGCGGATCCGCAACAGACCTTGCCACCAGCCCTATAGAGATGCCTATACTTGTCCGCAATTGCGGGCAAGAATAGGACATGCTCTATATTATTGCGGAGCCGCCGGCCGGCCGTGTGTGCTCTCTGCATCCATCACGTCCCCATTCAAAATGAATGGTTCCGCACCCGTTCCGCAGATTTGCGGAACGGGTGCGGACGAACATTGTGGACGTGTGAATAGGGCCTTACTTTTGAATGCCATCAGCCAATATGCTCTTAAAGGGGTATTCCCATTTTAGACATTTAACAGGTTATGCCATAAATGTCTGATAGCTGTAGAGCCCTCCTTCTGAAGTTAGGCTTGATTAACACATCAGTGATTTTCATCAGTCATTGTAAGCCAAAACCAGGTACGGGTCAAAAACACAGGAAAGGGGCAAATCTTTCCATTATACCTTACCTCTGTGTAGCCACTGACTGTGTAAAAGCGGCCTTAAGAGTACTTTTCTATTTCAAGGGGTATTCCCATCTTAGCACATGGCACTGTAATATTGCTACAGACAAGAAAGACATCCAGACCCTGTTTCAACTCTTTTAGGACAACATCCTCTGGCATAGAGTTTAGTAGTCCACCCATTCCATTTATGTCCTTTTTCGTGTCAGTTTTACCCAGAATTTTATCATATCATAAATACTTCTCTAACCACGTCCCCCGATTCTGCAGTAATGTCCCCCGAGACTTTGGGCATCACACGTGTCAATCTGAAGTGACTAGCCACAGAGATGTGACGAGTTACTTCTCTTCTTTGCTGGGGAGGATTTTCCTCACTGTGACGATCTCCATCACACAGGCTACTGATGTACAGTAGCGTGATCTCACAAGGACTGGGACTTCTCACGAGACCATGCTGTACCATAGCTTCCAACAAGGCAGCATCTCACCCAGACCAGAGTGATACACTGCCTCAAAGAAGAGCCCAACCGCTGCGTCTGTCCCGTTGGAAGCTACGGCACAGTGCGGTCTTGCGAGAAGTCGCAAGATAAAGTTGCATCAGGAGGCTGTGTGATGAGAAACTTCACACCGGGGAGAAACTAGTTACTTCAGAGTGGAGAGTGGTGCCAGAAATCTCAAGGGGCATTACTGCAGAATGGGGGTGGGCAGGGGCGCCTATTCGTAAGTGAAAGTATGCCTTGTTTAGAGAAGTGTGGCCAAATAAAATATAGAAGTTTCACTTTATTTTTTGATTGGTGACAGGCCCTTTTTAAGGTTATGCTAGGCATAATAGGACCTGAGTTTTGCACTTTCAACTCAATACATTAAAAAAAGTAATAAAAAATACAAGGAATGCTAGTACGTGACAAAGTAAAGTTGCGACCACAGTGAGTGAAGAGCTAACAACCTTGTCCTCCCAATAAATCTAGTAGGTAGCCTTAGACATAACTGCATGAAAATAAATGTAACATTCTTACAAACCAAGAATAAACATTTTGTAGACCCGGAGATACATGCATGGAAAAACTTCTTGTTCTTGTTCAAATTTCTGGAAAAACCCAAATAGAATTTAGACCACATTCACAATCGAGCAGGCTGCGAGGCGGAAAATATCCCTGCTGGTCTATTATTAGTTTACAAGCAACAATATATATGATGTCTTGTTTAGTGACTTCTATTAAAGCAAAGTGACCGCGGCTTATGGATTGTAACTGGAAAAAACAAGTTAGAGGTCATTATCGTTAATCATGTTTTTCTTCCCTAGCTAATCAGCACTTGGGATGCACCAGACTTTCATTTCACACACAAAATAGGACATGCAAAGCATATTTTGCCAGGCTTATGTGATTAGATCCATATTTGACCTTGGATGTAGTGACGTTGCCTGCAAAGAGTGTTGACTTCAGGCCAATATAATCAGACGGTTGCTGTTTTATTTGTGGGATTCCAAGGATTAGGGGAAAAAAAACATTAAACACAACAGGGGATATTAAGAAAAAAAGAAAGCTGAACTTAACCTTCTTAAACAATGACATGCACAGTTGGTTCTAGCACGTGCTGTGACTCCTCGTGTGTCAAATACATGGCAATATGTTGTGTCGTATTAACACAATGAAAATCACTGAATGTGGCCGCTTCACTGTCTGACATACAGTGGGCAACTGTTTCAACTGAAGGCAAATACATGAAGTGAAATGATAACTGCAACATGGGAAAGGGCCTTAAAGAGGTTTTCCATTTATAACCCAACACAGGATAGGGGATAACCATCAGATCAGTGAGAGTGGTACCGCTGGGACCCCCACCAATCACAAAAGCAAGGGCCCTGTACCCTGTGGAGCTCCCCTGAAATGGACGGAGCAGCTGGACAGAAGTGCACGCCGTCACTCCATTCATTCCTATGGGAGCTCCGGAGAGAGACGAGTACAGCTTGATATTGGTTTGAATCTGACGAAAGGGCCAGTTCGGCCCTGAAATTTGTAATTCCCTACCTATAGAATAAATATATCACAATTACCTGCTGAAGTCTCCTCACCAATACGAGCAGTGTGCCGATTCGTGTTATTCTGTACTCATCCTCTGCAGTCGTGCCTGCCTATGCCACTCTAATTTCCTGCACAGCAGCCCATTGTGTCTTCAATGCTCTGAGTGCAACACTGAAAGGTGAGCCTTCAATCTGCTACGCTGCAACCCCTTGTCCTAAGTTGTCCTATCTGAGCTTTTCTTTGTTTATTCTTGCAATAGATGGAGAGACGGCCCACATTTCCTCCCAGCTGCTCATTCCATTTAAGGGGGCTCCACAGGGTATGGGGTGCCCGTTCTTGTTTTCAGTGGGGGTCCCAGCAGTAGGACCCCAACTGATCAGATAGTTATCCCCTATTCTATGGATGGGGGATAGCTGGTTATAACCTGAATCAGTGATTGTTCAGCCAACAGCTATTGAATGTGCATGGGGAGCTTAAGGCCCATTCCCTCTCGGCTCTCCATACACATGCTATGGGGAGAGTGGAGAAAGCCACTGCCAGACAGTTCTGGCGGTTGCTTATCTCTCAGGAATACAAAAGGATCAGGCGAAATGAATATCATCAGTTGAGGGAGAGTTGGGAGCTTCCCACACACATTAGTGTCTCTCTGCAGGTTTGATCTAAAAATAAGTATAATATGTATGGCCAGCTTTTAAGGGGTTTCTGGAATTTTAAATTGAAAGCATGTAACCCCCCGTCGACAGACGTTCATGCAGGATCAATAAAAGGACTATAGCAAATTGTTCATAAAGTTGCATAACTTATTAAATATATTAATAATATAACTAAAATGAATATTTCTGCTGTTGCATTTTATCCTTTTAAAGTATATTTGGTTGAAGGAAACGTGTCACCAAAAATGTCATCTGCCAGTTAAAATCAGATAGCAACACTTATCTTTTTTATCTAATCTTTAAAAAAAAAAAAAATTGCAGATTTTTAAATTCAGTGTCCTGAACATTATTAGGGGGCGGCTATCTTGCCTGAGCCGTTCTTAACCACTTCCAGTCCAGGCCATTTACCCCCTTCCTGACCAGGTCTAAATTTGCAAATCTCACGTGTCACTTTATGTGGTAATAACTTTGGAACGCTTTTAGTTATCCAAGCCATTCAGAGATTGTTTTCTTGTGACACATTGTACTTCATGTTAATGGTAAATTTGAGTCAATATGTTTTACCTTTAATCATCCAAAAAATCCCCAAATTAACGAAAATGTTAAAGAATTTACTGTTTTCTAAATTTGAATCTCTCTGCTTTTAAGATAGATAGTGATGCATCAAAAAATATTTATTAATTAACATACCCCATATGTCTACTTTATGTTGGCGTCATTTTAGTAATGCAATTGGGGTAGATCATGAGATATTTTTATATATCCGGTCATTACGGATCCAACGATACCAAATATGTCTAGTTTTTTTTTTTTTTACACAAAAAGATTTTAAGAAAAAAAAAAAATCATCTTTTTGTGTTGCAATTTTTATTGCTACCATTTTGGGTTACATACAACTTTTTGATTCATTGATTGATATGTTTTTTGTGAGGTGAGAAAACTAAAAAAACAGTTTTGGCATAATTATTTTTTTTTTTTTACACTGTTCACTTGATGGGGTAGATCGTGTGATATTTTTGTAGAGCCAATCGTTATGGATGCAGCAATACCAAATATGTCTATTTTTTTTTTTTTTTTTACAATTTACACACAGGTTTTTGTGTTGCAATTTTCCTAGAGCCATATTTTTTTTTATTTTTCAGGATATGGTCTTGTGGCGGGATTTTTCAGGATATGGCCTTTTTTTGGCGGGATGAGGTGATGGTCTTATTACTACCATTTTGGGGTACATTTGACTTTTTGATTGATTAATATGTTTTTTGGGAGGTGAGCTCACTAAAAAACTGTTTTGGCACAATGTTTATTTATTTTTTTACGGTGTTCATCTGATGGTGTAGATCATATGATATTATTATATTATTGTTGCGGACGCGGTGATACCAAATAAGTCTATTTATTTTTTTCTTCTATTTTTTAACATTTTTTAAATAACGGATTTGGGGGACATTTTTTATTTTATTTTTTAATGTAAAACTTTTTTTTTTCTTAAAACACTTTATTTTGTTTACTTTTTACATTTTTCATTTTATACTTTGTGTCCCCCATAAGGTCATACAAGGCCTCTGGGAGACATTTAACTTTTATTATTTTTAACTATTGATTTCTCTTGTAACTGGGGCTGACATAGGAGCCCCAGTTACAGGGGAAATACCCCCCCCCACCCCCGAGAGGCTGTACAGCATAATACATCGCTGTACAGCCTCAGTGCATAGCTGATCGAGGTCTGTGTAAGAACCGACAGCTTCTGCACTCTCCCGGCCCCAAATTCAAATGACCACCAGGTCAGGACAGGAAGCGGCATAGCGGTCCCGTAGCGGTTCTTCTCTCTGGGGTGCCCTGCTTTCACTGACAGCGGGCCCCCCGCTCGGCAGCTGCACGATTAACATGCAGCTGCGATCTCTAAATGGACGTTCCAGAACGCCCATTAAGAGATAAACCGACCGCCCAAGGACGTTTACAGTCAATGGGCGGTCGGGCAGTGGTTAACAGCATTTACAAAGCATCAAGAAAATAGCTTTACTGTAGCCCCACAGTCCATAGACACAATGGTCAGGAGAGGACCTCATTGACTTCTATGGCAGAGTTTTCTAGGCATGCTCTGACCTGTGCAGAGGTCATTGTACGAGGAAAGAATAGTTAAGATTTGACAATCACCTGTTATAAAGGATGGATCCTGCCTTATGGACGACATAGGCGATATAAATTTGGGCCACGATATGGATTTTGTGTATATCGCACATATCGAGATATGATTAACCATGGGAAGCTGTAGTAAATCATTGCGCGCCGCAGAAGATTCTGGCTTACTGCTCCTTGTCCTCCCGACTCCACACTGCACTGTACTGGCCAGGGCCTGGCGTGCACACAGCGTCAGCCCGTTTTGATGACGCTGTTTACAACGTCAGATCCCGCCCAGTGCTGGAAGAAAACGCCACACCTGCGGACTCCATTAGCCAGCCGCTGCCGAGCACCCTGCAGGAAAGGTCAAAGTGGTAAGGCTAACAGTGACTCTTGTGGGGGGACGGGGACTCTTGCTGAAGGATCGTAGGGGTTGGGGGGCACTGGAGGATCAGGGGGCGGGGGAGTGGATAAGGAAAGGAAATGGGCCTGGGGCCGCTGATCATCTTCTGATGGCACTGCAGACTCCTGCTCTGTCTGAATAGCAGGGGGGAGGGCACACATGGAGTCTGATAATGGCAAATGCCATGGGGCTGATCTGATGGCACTGGCTCACTGCTGGGGGACACATGGAGTCTGATGATGGCACATGCCATGGGGCTGATCTGATGGCACTGGCTCACTGCTGGGGGACACATGGAGTCTGATGATGGCAAATGCCATGGGGCTGATCTGATGGCACTGGCTCACTAGGGGACATGTTTGCATCAGACATGTGTACCCCAGCAGTGAGCCAGCGCCATAAGATCAGCCCCATGGCATTTGCCATCATCAGACTCCATGTGTCCCCCAGTGCGCCAGTGCCATCAGACATTATGGCCCATGGCATTCGCCATCAGACAGTCTGATAGATGATGGCAAATGTCATGGGGCTGATCATTGGCACTCATGTCTAATGATGGCTATTGGCAAATGCCATGAGGCTGTGACGCAGACTGATGGCAAATGGCATGGGGGCTAAATGGCGCTGGCTGGGGGAGATGTATGATTATGGCAAATTGGCAATGGCATGGAGCTGGGCTAATGATTGGCTATATCACACTAAAAATATTCTTATTGAAAATAATATATCGCAATATATATGGAATATCGCACATGATTCAAAATATATCACAATATGGATTTTAGGCCATATCGCCCAGCCCTACACTAAGTGGTGTTTTGGGGAGCTGGTTGGTAGACCCAGTTTCAGATAGAGGGAAAAATACTGTGCTGTTAGTGGTCAGACGAGCTAGGATTTGTGTTTATGTGTTATGTTTTGATGCCTGTAAAAGTGACAATAAAGCTGGTCGTGGCCAGTCTGCACCCAAATCTGCAGTGTTGGTGTGGCTTCTTGAGGTGTGCCAACAGTCTAAGGTGAGAAGACGGTGATCCTAGAGAGCTAAGTGACCCTGAGTTGTCACAATATATATACATTGTAAGGGATGGTTCTCTCACACGGGGTCAGCAATGACAGTCTTCTTAACAAACAGGGGTTTTTAAGCTCAAACAGTGCTTTATTTGTCACACAGCACATGACACTTCCAAGTTTGGCATCACTTGGCACAATGAAGTCGCAGCTTCACATCACAATGTGTTACATCAACAGAAAACAAGAAATCCTTGCCTGGCTAGGCACTCACTATACAGAGGTTTTCCCCAACTCACCTCTAGGTCAGTGTTCACACTGCAATATCCGGCTTCACTCAGCCATGCAGTCAGACAGCTTCCTAGCTGTGACCAATGCAACCCATTGGGGCCTCTGTCCACCAATCCTCCTGACGGTGACCACACAATACCTTGGGGGGGATATGGTACAACAGTTCTCCCGACTCTGACCATGTGACACCTCTTTTCTTCAGGCGTCGCTGAGCATCCCAAAACTCAGGCTTCTTCAGCCTTGTGGCCCCCCAGACCTCCTGGCTTGGACCACAAAGAGCCTCTGCAGGCTTCCTATTCAATTCCCCCTTCCACACACTCTCAGAGTTGCTTTATCCCCAAGTGATTATCGCACCTGTTCTCACCTCAGACCAGGTGAACATCTGTAGTGGATTAGGGTTGTCACGAACCAGCGGGTGTGAACCGACTGTACCACGTATCCTACCTCCAAGGGCATTGTCTAAGTGAACCCCTCGATCTTCACAGTACCCCAGGTGGTGGGGACAGACTTTCCCGAGGGAAACACCAGGTCGCTACCTCTTGAAGAGGATAGGCACACGAGGCAGCTGGTCCAGGCGGACCAGGAGGTACCTGAGAAAGGTATCAGAGGTACAGGCGTCGTCAGCAGGCTGAGACCTAACCAGGAGCAACAGTGCAGGACCGAAGGATGAGGCAGAGGCAAAGTCAGACAGGCAATAGGTAAGGGCAGGCGGCACAGGTACAGGTCAGGCAATCCGGTTCGGTAACAGAAAAGTCAAGGCAAGCAGGCAAGGATCAAACAGGCAGCATAGTCCAGGAATACAAGTACGAGTCAGCAACACCAACGGATATCAGGAACCTTAGCAGGACACAAGGACCTTGACACTGAGGCATCTAGGAAGGGGGCTGAGCCACTTATATATGTGCAGGAGGGCTAGGATTGGTTGGCAAGGTCACATGATCCAACCCATAAAACACAGGAAGTGACGGGCACCGGCCCTTAAGGAAATGCTGCAGGAAACAAGCAGCAGGCATGCTGTGGCCAAGGCTTAAAGGAAACACTGGCAGCAGATCACCGCTGAACATGGTGCCCGGGACCGTGGCAGTAGGCAGGGGAACAGCGGCACACAGAAGCCGCTGTTACAGGGGTATGGACTGAGATATACACACCCGCCACACATCTACCGTGTACTTCACCACTATATATATATACATACATGCATACACACACAAAAACACTTTTTATCATTTCTCAAAATATTTAGTTGCAACCAAAACCTTTCTGCATTCAACCTCCAATTCTTGCTATATAAGGAGGCGCGCGTATAAAGTGGTTCTTTCATCTGTGCAGACAGTAGGACTACTATGGTTTCTAGTAGTGCCAGTTTTGCCCCCAAAAAAGAAGAATAAAAATGCTTGAAAACAGATTAGGCAGCAACAGCTTGAGCTCAATTACGGAACCAACAGGACTTGAATTGTGTGTTTGTTTGAGGCGTCTGCAATCATTTTACAAGTGCATAAATCTTTGACATTACAGGAGCTTTCAAAGGCAAGATCACTAAATGGGTCAAGTCTGACATCGCCACTGTGCATCATAAACTGTGTAACACTGAGGGGTCCTGGCATGGGCACATACAGCAAGAGCGTCACGCTGTCCAGAAACACTCAATCTCAGCTAGTAACAAACTTAATTAAAATCTAGCTCAATGAATCTGTCCTTGTGTCTCTTCATAAAATGTAGGAAAATAGGCTAAAGTCTGTTTACCACTTATGTAAGGGATTATATCACCGGTGACAAAATTTCTGACGTAACTTTGTTCTTCACATCAAAAAATAAAATAAAAAGGCAGAAGTAACCAGCCCAGACTGAAACCACTAACAGGAAGGCATAGAGAGGCAAAATTTAGCCCCCCTGTTCTCGAAGCTATTTCTAGAATGACAACAAAAGGCCAAACTTAGAAACCGTATTATCATCCATGGAGCCTCAATTATAACAAACAATGGGGAGAAAAGACATAGTCACTCCGCATACACAAATGCTATGCAGCTCACTTGAACAATGCTTTATAAAACACCATATAACTAAGACTGATCAGTGTTGCCCAATATTCTAAAAATACAACAAAAACAGGTCCAGAAATAAATCTTTATTACCAGACAGCATATCGTGCATCTCTTTACAAGAATGGAGTCAATGCAATTGTTATGTTACAAAAGAGAAGCAAAGAATTTGAAGACTAAGTCCGCTTTCACATGACCAAGTTTTTCATGGGTTGTGAACACACAGCATCCGGACTGAATCCTGAGCCGTTCATTTCAACGGGTCTGTGCACATGAGCGTCGTTTTTCATGCATCATCTTTGCATTCAGGAAAAATCGTAGCATGTTCTTTATTGTCTATTTTGCACACATCTCTGGCTCCATAGGAGTGAATAGGAATTGCATGGAAAACGTAATGCATCCGGATGTGTTTTTCAATGATGGTGGCCAGTAGATGTAGACTGTTATTCTTCAGATTTTGTTTCGCATGCAATCCTAATTAGGGTTGTCATGATACCAAAATTTTCGATACCATAAAAAAGTATTGCGATACTCTATACCATTCAACCTGCGCCACCAATGACGATAATTAACGTTTAATACAGATACAGGAGGCGGGCGCCGGCAGCAAAAATCACATAGCTGGCACACGACCTCTATGACAGAGAGCTGCGATCAGCAGCAAGTAACCCCTCAGGTGCGGCACCTGAGGGGTTAACTGCCGCTGATCGCAACTCCCTGTCATAGAGGCTGGGTGCCAGGTATGCGATCCTGCAGCCGGCACCGACCTTCTGAATCTGTATTAATGGGTTACTTATCTTCATTGGAGGTACAGTGGCCACAGACCCTCCCCTCCTCCGCCCCGCTCCCCTCTCATTAGTGGCAGCAGCAGCACAGGGGAGAGGGAGAGAATGCTCCTTCTCCCCTGTGCTGTTGAGGGAACATGGCGCGCGCTGAGAGCCGCACATGCCATGTTCTGGGATACTAGACTGCGCAGTCTAGTATCGGTAAAAGCCAAATCCCGGTATTGAATTGATACCGGTATAAAAGTACTGATTGGGTATTGATAATTCGATACCCGTTGCAACCCTAATCCTAATGGAAAAAATGCAAACACTGAACTCAATCGCAGAAAAAAATAATAGAACCATCAGATTTTTTGTGAACAGATCCTGACACAATCAGGATCGCTCATGTGAAAGAGACCTAAAAGCTACGTTACAGGGAATAAGTTTTAAACTGCCAAGGGTCAGTGGATTAAAATGTTTCTGAAGATTGGATGGATATTTCCACAAGTCGATCAAATGATCAATCTATAGCTTATTGCTCATCATTTTCTTAAATTACGCTAGCCAATTATCATCATGTACACTAAAAACAAGTGAATGGTAACACATACAAGCATGATCATCCGACAGCTATATCTCGCAACTCCAACAACAACAAAAAATCCATGCATGCATGTTCACTTCAGTGGTGAGTGGAAAATAAACAGTTGCCAGACAGGAGGTGTCTGCATTGGACACAAATCCAACATGAAGTCCGGCATTCCCAACCCTCTCCCCCATGTTTGGAGGTCCTCATAAACTTTAGTTTGTAGGCTGATCTCGCTGGAATCGGCATGTTTTGGTCTAATGTGTACGGCCAGCAAAAGGTACTGTAATCAATTCGATATCTGCCATGAATTACAGATTATTGTAATTGCATAACATAACTTAAAATGTGCAATATACAGCTACAGATCTGTACTCTACATGCAGGTGCGTAGCTAAAGGCTCATGGGCCCTGGTGCAAGAGTTCAGCTTGGGCCCCCCTTCCTTCAGTGCTTTGTGGCCATGGAAGCATATAGCCTTCAGCAATGCCTGAGGCAAAAATTCAAATTCTTGACCTAACCCCTTCCCTCCAGCCAGAGGTGCAACTTGACAAAAACAGGTCCAAAACATTGCACTTGCCATCTGCACTTGTTCTGTTGGGAGTTTAATGCAGATGCAATGTGTCTGAATGGAGAAGGCATCACATGGAGGTAATCTGCCTGGTCACATGACCCTCCATCAGCCGCCATCTTATGGAAGAGACCTCTGTGTGAACTGCACAAAAGACTTTGTAAACATGGGGCATACCTCATGAAATATAGAAAACGGTGCAGAATTTCAACAAAGACTATATCAGTAAGTGCAATAAAATCATCTCACAAACATATTGGTCACAAGTAGCCAGGGAATGGTCAACCCCTTTAAATAGTGGCTTTAAATTGTAATGGCAGAGCAGAAAAGCTAAGACCTGGAGCATGGATTGCCTTCTGTAAGTCTGGTGTAATATACATTTAGTGTGAAGAGGGTACATTGTTGAAAACGTGATTGGCGAGATGTGGCCGAATAATAAGTGAGAACACGGTAGAAGAATCCAAATTCCTATGCTCAGGGATCATCTGGAAGCAGTAATTCAGAGCAGTGCCTGTTTGCAGCAGAGATATTTGCACGTCAAAGCAGGTCAGCTGGCAAATTCCTGCCAAGATTTTCTGTCACAGGAATTTGCAAGTTGTTTTCAGTAACTTACAATAATTATGTCTGCCTCTCAACTCCCTGTTTCCACTGTATCTTTATTCACAGATGACAATGCTGTCCAAAAATAATACCCAAGAATCACAGCAATTATCCAAAGTTGCCCCCTGGTGACCTATTGTATCTGGACATCATATTATTTGAAGTCAGGTGGCTAATTCTTCCTCTGCATTCCTTGGAGCTATTACATGTATTACCTTGAGTAGAAAATCTTGCTTAGCAGGAAGGAACAGTATTAGAATGGTGTTCATATGGCTTGCAGAGTACCTACCAAATTCTGCACTGAGCTTATGAGGAATCCCACATAATGCTTCGTAATATTACAGTATAGTTTAATGTAAGAGTTTCCAATGTCAGAGTTTACCTCAATGATCACCATGCCCCCATGCTTGGCTGGACACAGCTATGAAGAGAAGACACTTGCAAGGAGAGAATAGTGACAAGTTCTGCGGATTAAATAGGTCTATAAAAGTTAAAGAGGTTTTCCAAGACTTTGATGCTGACGGACTATCCTCATCGCAGTAGCATCACAACCTTCTTGCAGCTTAGCCTAGGCCACGTGGCGTCACAATCATCGGTCATGTGACATAGATGCAACTCTGAAGTGAATGGGGCTGAGATGCGATAACTAGTATGGTGAGCTGAGAGAATGCCGCTGCGCTACTGCAAGCGCCAATGCTTTCTCAAACAGCTGATCGGCTGGGCTCTGATCAGATCCAGATGATAGGTCATCAGTATAAAAGTCTTGGAAAACCATATGTTGTCATTTTGGCCTTATTTAATTTTTTTAACCAAACCTCTACTGCAATAGTGCCAAAAAAACACAGCAAGATAAGCAGATGTTAACAAGTGGTAGCCTCACCAAGTTGTCCCATTGGTTGAGGTCCATGCCAAAAATGAGATATATCACATCGTAAGGATACATCACCTCTGTAAGGCTAAGGATGAGTTCACACATACGTCCATATTCCGGTATTCCGCCCTGACACAGGAACAGAATACCAGGAACACTGAATCCGAGATATTACCAGTGCCCAATGGATCTGGACCCATAATGTGGTCTGTCAGTTTTACGGCTTGAATACTGGCATTCTGATGGGCAAAATCCATTCTGTCAGGTTTCTGTTATTTTTCATCGGAATAGTACAACAGGCGTTACCTTTTATCCCATCAAAAATAACTGAAACCTGATAGAACTGACAAACTGCGGACAACTGAAGCTCAAAATACCCCAATCAAACAAACAGGGATTAAAATGGATCAGTTATTTTTCCATTTTTCTGATGGAACAGAAATACATAAAACACAACACTGACGTGAATAGACTGCTGCTACCAGAGAAAGGTCTGAGCAGCACATCATTCCTGTCAAGACAGCTGGTGGGCATCTCACAGTTTAAGAAGAGCTAATCAAGACCATTGTACGAAGGCTACAAATACGGCTTTATTTAAAAAATAAATAAAAATGAGACTGTAGGCAACGTTCATATCTCCAGTAAAAGTTCCGTCAGATAAAAGGAACAAAATTCTGTACTTCAGCAGTTTCTCCAGCAGGACACCAGTATTAGTGCTGGACCACATTATAGTGAACAGGATGCAATTCCTGGTCCACAGAGTTGAACTTAGCCGTATCCAGAACAGCCCAAAGCATGACACATAGAAGGGCTTGTAAGAAATTAGCACTGTGTATGGTTGTCAGTCAATACTCATACACACTGTAAGATAGGATAGAAAGTACAGAACAGATTTAGTATCTTTCTGGAAGCTTTTAACAACAGACTGGTATCTTTGAGCCAGCAACGCCATGAACAGTTCAAAAAGTAATTGGCATGCACATTTACTGTAATTTGTATTAAAAACCTTCTGTACAGCAAAAGTGTCTTCCCTTTTCCTGTGGTTTCACCTATATTACCATACTGATCAAGTTGTGGTTCATATGGTTTCTCAGCTTACTGTCTGGGTGACCGCCATTTCAGTGCAAGCAGTTACTGGTGTAGTCGCTGAAAGCTCCATTAACTACAATAATGCCCCGCAGCTCTGTGTTATACATGATCAAATTAGGACCACCCAATCTAACAGCAAGACCGCTGAAGACACATGGAACTGGAACAGAAGATACAAAATGGGCCACAACTAATTGTTGAAAGGCCCCTTTACATTGGCCAACATGCTAGTTCTGGAGCAATGAGAATAAAGGAGCTGTCACAGGTCCAGGTTTTTTATGCAGTTTTTGAAGCCAAAAACCAGGAGTGGATTGAAAAACTGGAGACGTACAGTACTGAATGTGAGGCAGCACCCCAAGAAGGAGGTCACCATTAATCATGACCACTGAGCTTCATCAACTGAGCCTCTGGAAAACATAATCATTACTGGCATGAAAGGAGTTCTGATTGTTAGGATGAAATCGTCCATCAGATCTTCAGCAAAGAATCACCAATCTTTTATTAGTGATCTGTGAGGTCTTCATGATACGGGACCTCAAGTTTTTTGTTTCTACATCTGTGCACTGGTTTGGGAGGCAATCCTGATGGTTTTACTAAACGTTTGCCATATGTTGTTTTATGCTTTTGAATTTACAGAAATCTTCTTTCTTGGGTTCCTCAGTATACTGCTTGAATACATGGTGCTTAAGGGACGGTATATACCATAATGCCCTTTGAAGTACAACTTGGCCTTTAACAGATCAGGAATTTACACTGGTCCTTAATTGACAAGCAACTGCGTAAATGGAGCGAGCAGCTGCTAACATCTTGCTCCCTGGATCCTCAGATGGAAAACTGCTGTCATGTTATATCCTTCCTACAAAACATTTGGTATTTCCATGTATGCTATTTATTAGGAAAATGGAGTGTGAGCAGTAGAGAATACAGGTATTACCGAGAAACCAGAAACTTTCATAGAAATGAATAAATGCTCCATTTTTTAAAATAAATTTTACACATATATTTAATTGCTCCTTTTAGTATACAGTACATTAAACAACGTAGGTAGCATTACGTGAACAAACACATTAAATGTGGAAGTGTACCAAAAACTGCCTGGAATACACAAACCTAATCTCTCTGCCTATTGCTGTAGCAACTAGAGTTGTGTATGGGGATGAGCTCGTTCCCGATAAATGGCCTGGTAAAAGGTGGCGGTGACCACCCGATGAATGATTGTGCCCTTCAGTCGCCACCTAAAGTCATCATTTCTGTGCAGCAGATCTGCCTGTGTAAATAGGGATCTGTTGCCCAGGAACAAATTTTCTACGGGGACAAACATTTACTATAGTGATCCGTTGTCCCTTGTGAGGCAGTGACAGGCCTCATACATGAAGAGGTGATGTATGTTAGGATTTTCTGTGTTTTCCCCACAATCACCCGGCCTAAGGTGAGATGCGATAATCACTTGGGGATAAAGCAATCCTCAGCGTTTGAGAGGAGGAGTTAGGCCCCAGGGAAAAGACCTGGAGAGGGTCTGAGTGCCTCCAGCCAGGAGGGCTGGGGGCCATAAGGGCCCATGCACACGACCGTATTTTCTTTCCGCTTCCGTTCTTTGTGCGGCCCGTATGCAGAACCATTCACTTCAATGGGACTGTTGAAAATACTGAAGTTACTCCGTGTGCATTCCGTTTCTATTTGTCGGCATGGCCGTTCCGCAAAAAAGTAGTGCATGTCATTATTGTCCGCAAATCACGATCCAAGGCCCCATTCAAGTCAAGGGGTCCGCAAAAAATACGGAACGCACACGGAACACATCTGTATGTCATTTGTATTTTAAGGATCCATACTGTAGAAATGCTGTGCCCAGCCCATATTGCTCATGTGTTTGGTGATTAAAAAGTTACCATTTCCGATCCGCAAAAAACGGATCGCATAAGGATATGTTTTGTGGAATAACAGAACGGAAGAGGACTTAAATCAGAGAAAAAGAAACTCAGATGCGGAACAACGGATCAGTGAAAAACGGACCGCAAAACAACAATGATCGTGTGCATGAGCCCTAAGGTTGAGGAAGCCTGAGTTTTGGAGGACCTAGCGATGCCTGAAGAAGAGAGGTGTCACACGGTCAGAGTCAGGAGGACTGCTGGACCATATCCCTGGGATATTTATCTAATAACGGCTGTAAACTTCCCTCAGCTTATGGCACTGTCTTATCTGCATTCAGATTATCATTGTTTTTTTCCGTTGCTCTGCTCCATTAGGCTGCACAAGGAGACAGTCATGTCCGTTGCGCAGACTGCAAACCAAGGATCCGCAAAACACAGACATAAGCCAGGTGTCCATGTTTTGCAGATCCATGGTTTGCGGTTTGCAAAAAGGACACCGCTGTCTCATTTTCACGTGAATGCAGCCTCATAAGTGCCAGATTACCCAAATGGAGATGAATATACGCCATAAATACAATAGTCCATTCAGTATCCGTACAGAATCCTATTTTGTTTACCAGACTGCATGCAGGACTGTTTTTTTCAGTCTGCAACGGAAGCCCCGAACTGCGCCTCCAATGTTGATGTGAATAAGCCATGACATCTATGTGTCATTTACATTTGGGCATTCTATGCCTTAGTGGCAAATTTTCATTTTAAAATGCACCTAAACCTATAAACTTTTTTTTTTAATAACTAAATTGTATAAAAATAATTTTTATAATATATTTTATCGATTTTATTGTTCTCCTACTAAAACAGACCCCCAAAGTTCAGATCTTTCTGTAAGCGCTGTTCACTGCAGCACATATAGAATCCGTAGACTGCAGCCATGTAAAATACAGATCTGTGTTCTACAATATGTGCTGCAGTGACCCCTGTACTGGCAGAACACATCACTGCTCCGGCCTAACTTCAGTCTGCCCCACTGAAATCTCTGTTGTGCCAGGCTTAGCAGGGCAGATTGAGGATAGGCAGGAGCAGTGATGTGCATTCCTGCCAGAGGTCACTGCAGCGCATATTGTAGAACACACAATCTGAGCAATGAGTGCTACCCTTTCATACTGATTGTACTGCCCATTGGTCTTTCAGATAAGGCTACTTTCACACTCGAGTTTTGGCTTTCCGTTTGTGAGATCAGTTCAGGGCTCTCACAAGCAGTCCTAAACAGATCAGTGTGCATTCTAATGCATTCTGAATGGAAAAGGATCCGCTCAGAATGCATCAGTTCAGTCTCCATTCCGCTCTGGAGACGGACACCAAACACTGCTTGCAGCGTTTTGGTGTCCGTCTGATGAAACTGAGCCAATATGGCACAATAGAAAACGTCCTGGCTATGTTAAAGATAATACAAATGGATCAATTCTGAACTGATGCAGACGGTTGTATTATCTGAACGGATCAGGCTCTGCAGCAGTGTGGGAGTGCATAATAAAATTCTGCAGCACCTGAGGTGTGTATTATGATGTTCTGCAGCAGCTGAGGTGTGTATTACGATCTGCAGCACCTTAGGTGTGTATTAGGATGTTCTGCAGCAACTGAGGTGTGTATTCTCAAGTTCTACAGCAGCTGAGGCGTGTATTACGATCTGCAGCACCTTAGGTGTGTATTATGATGTTCTGCAGCAGCTGAGGCGTGTATTACGATCTGCAGCACCTTAGGTGTGTATTATGAAGTTCTGCAGCAGCTGAGGTGTGTATTATGAAGTTCTACAGCAGCTGAGGCGTGTATTACGATCTGCAGCACCTTAGGTGTGTATTATGATGTTCTGCAGCAGCTGTGTGTGTATTATGAAGTTCTGCAGCAGCTGAGGTGTGTATTACAATGTTCTACACCAGCTGACGTGTATTTTATAAAATTCTGCAGCAGTGCAGGTGTGTATTATGAAGTTCTACAGCAGCGGAGGTGTGTATTATGATGTTCTGCCGCAGCTGTGGTGTATATATATATATATATATATATAGTCAGAAAAACGGAAAGCACTCCAGGCAGAAAAACGCAGTGGTTTATTCGCCCATGTGGCACAGTAAGGCAACGTTTCGGCTCATACAAAGAGCCTTTCTCAAGCATTGAACACAAGTGAAGTGTGAGATATATATAGCTAAAACAATATAACCAATTGTCAATAAAGCAATTACAACAATCAAAGTGGTAATCATAAAAATAGTGGTTACAGCGATATAAAATATAAGCCAGGTGCACATAAAATGCTCAGTACATCAATGTACATACATATACAAAAATAGTGTGCATAGAAGGTATCAATATTATACTGTTGCAAGTAAAGTGCAAAATGACAGTGATTGGACACGTGTAATCCATCATAGTGTAATAAAAAGGGAGGGGGAATGGTGAAGCACAAGCAAAACATAACCATCATATGTATCTGAGTCCCAAATGCCAACGAACGCCGAACCCGGCTTGTAGTAGATGCTATATATCTAGCCTTTAGGCTACTTTCCCACTAGCGTTTATGTTTTCCAGTATTGAGTTTCCGTCATAGGGGCTCAATACTGGGAAAAAACAAACACAGTTTTGTCCCCATTCATTGTCAATGGGGACAAAACTGAACTAAATAGAACGGAATGGTCCAAAATGCATGCCGTTATGTTTAGTTGCGTTCCCAGAGAGGAGAGCAAACCGCAACATGTTGTAGTTTCCTTTCCATCCTGGGATGCAGAGTCAATGGGCACAGATCCGTTTTCTCTGCCACATCTGCCACAATAGAAAACGGAACCATTCCCTATTGACTTTCAATGGAGTTCATGACGGATCCGTCTTGGCTATATGTTAAATATAATACAACCGGATCCGTTCATAACGGATGCAGATGGTTGTATTATCAGTAACGGAAGCGTTTTTGCTGAACCTTGCCGGATCCAGCAAAAACTTTCATACAACTTTGCATAAATCAATAGTAAGGCTGAATATAAGACATTTTGTAATATATCTTTATTTTTTTCCCTCCCCTTTCCTAACGTCGTATTGTCTCTGAATTCTTTGATAAATCTGTATTGAGAAAATGAGACAGGCTACTACCTCACCGAAGGATCAGATTACATGTTCTCATAGAAGTCTATGGATAGGGGAGGCGGGAAGAGGAATGAGCTCCAGAGACAGACGCACACTGACTAACAGAAGCTGGAGCAGCTAATAACCATTCCAGTATACTCCACCCCAAACACTTTATTCACAACAATACTGCTCAGTACATCTCTCCCTAGTCCTAGGACCTATATGGTGCTCCTGAGTGATTCCGTGTGAGAGAAAGTTAGGGAGCAGAATCTACTGCCTCCATGTGCACTCTAAGGGGAGACATGACAGCAGGTAGCCCCCACCCACCAGCTCAGGAACCAAGGAAAATTAGATATGGAGCCAGCAAAGGGGAAAACTCTAACAAATGCCAGCTACAAGTCACATAGTGGCCAGTTATAAGTTATAACTCAGTATATGGCAGAGTATTCTGAAAAGTTATTTGAAAGTATGCTTTAAATCCCTGCCTGCTTCAGCGATGATGCACCTGTCTGAGTGATGACATGAGGTGCATTCACATGATCACTGCAGATAACCACTAGGGATTGGTTGTGAGTAACCTTTCTTTTTAATGCTTAAATTTTACTGCATTAAAATTTTTAAAACTCTCGGACAGCCCCTTCAAGGGGTCATCTGGTTTCCCATATTGGTGACCTATCCTCAGGATAGGTCATGGTTATCAGATCGGCGTAAGTACGACTCCTGGCACCCCGCCGCTTACCTAATTCAGGTGTGAGCAACCTTCGGCTCTCCAACTGTTCTCAACATGCTCCATTCATTTCTATGGGAGGTCTGAGAAAAGCAGAGCAAGTATGCATGCTGGGAGTTGTAGTTTCACAACAGCTAGAGAGCCGGAGGTTGCCTACCCCTGAGCTAGTTGAAGACACCACAGGTCTCGTACGAGCTCTGCATTCTCGTCACTGTTTACCTGTGTGCTGTGCAGAGAAATTACAGCTGCTCCATCCCATTCACTTGAAGGACAGGGGATCAATATGGGAAACCAGACAACTCCTTTAGGCCTTATTCACACGTCAGAAATTTTTCTTTCCAGTGTTTTCTTTCCGTGTTTCCGCAAAATTCTTTCGTTTTTTGTTTTTTAGTTTCTCCGTATACCTTCCGTGCTTCCGCAAAACTTTGGAAGAACAAGAAAAAAAAAATATATGTTTCCAGGATAACTTTTCATTTCCTGTGGATCCGTAATTACGGATACGCAAATACGGATGACATGCGGATGACTTTTGTAACCTTTCCACATGTCATCCGGATTTATGCGGATCCATTCACTTCAATGGGGCTATGGTCCGAAATTTGCGGACAAAAGTAGGACATGCTCTACTTTTTTTACGGTACCGCATTGCGGAAATGAAAGGATTTGCGGGTGCTGAGAGCATACGGAATGCTCTCTGCATATTTAGCGGACCCATTGAAATGAATGGGTCTGCATATCTTCCGCATTATTTCCGCATTTTTGCAGAAATAATGCGGAAAAAAAATACAGACGTGTGAATTAGGCCTTATGCACACAAAAATGCATGGACCAAAGTTTTAGGTAAATTCCAGCATAACCAACAAAATTTTCAAAAATGGATTTCCTACATAAAATTCAATTTAGATCAAGCGGTGGCCTTCTTAAAAAGGTGATTATTTAGGGATGTTTTACTGTCGTTACAAATTTACTTCAGAAAAATCTAGAATATCCTGTATACTGTATGGGAAATTTACTTTAAGCTTTACAATACTCAAGGAATATTGGACATTGAAATGCCACATTGAAAGAGCCGTCAAACTATCTGCTATTGCTTTAAATCGCCAATAAACAAAAATAAAAAAATCGAGCTTTCAGAGGGTGAGAGACGTCTGCATTGAGCCAAAAGGAATATAGGTTATATGATTGCCTGGACAGATAACCTAGTAGCACAAATCCATTAAAGCAATGTAGGTCACTGCCTGCAGAGACAGCTGTAGATCCAAGAGAAGATCCATACAATACTGGACACGTCTCACCACAAAAAGAAAGAACACTGCTCTACATACACGTCCTGGAAAAGTCTCGCATTACCTTATGAAGATCAACTATGCATTAAAACATGCGGATGACGATATCTGGTGAATCGGTCACAGAATTATCCTACAAGGGTTGCTAGTTCACAAACAATATTTTCTGAGAAAAAGATGTTCGCGATGAAAGATCACTTGTTCTTGTCCCTGTGCCACTGACCACTCATGGCTGGGTTGAGTGATGACTAACGGCCAATGTGAACTGAAATGTTTATGGCTGCATATGCAGAACAGTTGTTCATCTATCAACCTACTTCTATCTAATCGGTATGGCTTCCTTAAAGGGTCACTTCAGGCAAAAACTAAAAATGAATCCTTTGTCATGGAGCTAGGCAAGCTCCCAATAACAGAGCAGTGCTGTTCTCATCCACATTCATACAATCATACAACCGTATTTGTGGTACGCATCTGATCCGCATCGGACCCATTCATTTCAACGGGTGCGCAAAAAATGTGGACAGCAAACCATTTGCTGCCAGCATCCATATGTCTGTTCTGTAGCCCCACAAAAAAGATAGAAAATGTCCTGTTCTTGTCCGTTTTGCAGAAAAAGATAGGCATCGTTACAATGGATCCGCGGAAAAAAAAAAGGACTCAACACAGACGTCATCTGTATTTTTTGTGGGCAGCAAAATACATACGGTCGTGTGAAGGCACCCTTACCCTAGGTACACACCTAAGCGTTTTTCAGCGCATTCCTACGCGCTGAAAAACGCACAACATGTGAAATGCCATGTATCCCTATGGGCATGGTACACATTTGGGCGTTTTACAGCGCGTTTAAACGCGCTGAAAAACGCCTGACCCAAACGCTAGTGCTTGAGCTTCTTTGGGGCGTTTTTTCAAGCGTTTCCACCCATTGGAATGCATGGGAACGCTCCAAGACGAAGATATGCGCGTTTTCTGTTTAAAAAACGCGCATACGAACGCGCGTTTTTCTCATTTGACCCAGCATTGAAAAGGCCGCTTCGAGGTTCAATGCAGAATCCTAGGCCCCAGCATGGAGGAAGCTGGATGTGAGGCGGAGACCCTTTTTAGTGGATCTGGAACCTGTCAATCAAAAAAACGCCTCAAAAACGCGAGTTCCTTAAATGCAAAAACGCCCATGAAAACGCGCGTTTGACGCGCGAAAAAACGCTCAAGAAAACGCCCGCTCCAAAAACGCTTAGGTGTGTTCCCAGCCTTAGAGTCAGTATAAGAAATAGACACAGGGAGCATCAAATCATGTTACAATGATGACTACTCCCCAAGTTCACGAGGATGTGTAGGTGTGGCTGGGCGGACAATACAGAAACAACTGATCTATCTACATTATTAACATTCCCCAGTAGTACCCCAACCCTGGCGAGGTAAGGTACACTTACGTAGATGGCAAAAGGTTTCGATGCTGGGGCAGTCAGAAAACAAGGAGCCCCCAAGAAATGTCACCCAGCCCTTGTATTTGCTCATACAAACCTGCTCATTTTTCCGCTACGCTGTATGTGGATGGTGTTTTTAGCTTGTATTGTACGCCAATTTGCAGTGGATATGCCACAAGTGAACATGGCCTTGTTATTTTTGCCAAGCAGCAATATGTTTTATATTATTAGAAAGAATGAACGTTCTGCTGTCCCAAAAATCCTTTCATCCCACTCTAAATTATTAAAAATGTCACATTTAAACAATTAGAAAACCAGAACAGAGCGGAAAGGCAGCTCCAACTGTAACAAATTTGTAAACGCAATCTGGTAGATAAAAGCTAAATCAGATACGCACGGCACATAAAATTAACATTTTGTACCATACAGACGCCCACATTGCTTTAAAAAGCCAACAAACAATATATATGTTATATATTCAGAATGTTTCTGTTCTAACAGATTAATGCCACATCACACTACTTGGCTTCCCCGCAAATGTAGCAACCTCTAATACAAGGGATATTAATAGTCTTCCAGAACTATTTCATGTGCAACTTCACTTCATGGATTAACGCTAACAGACAGAAAAAAAAACACAGCAGACTTTGTTCTCGCAGACTATTAGCTATAATTAATGCTGCGAGGAAGGAAAATCACATTAGTTTGCAGCTGCTGCTCATGTAAGGTTCTTAGGGCAACACTACTGATCATTAAAATTAGTCAGGATAAGGAGGATTAAGGAATGTTCAGGAATCTACAACTTTACAAGGATGTTATAACTGAAGACATTCAGTAGAGGCCATGATATGTAAGAAATACATCAGTTTGGTCTGTAATAAATAAGGCTTGTAGGAAGTATAAAAGAAAGAAGAACATTTGAGCGAAACATTCCAGACGGACCTTTCCAATACTGCCATCTGTCACAGGCAATGGTTCTGGAACCATTGTGCCAACTAACCAGTTTGACTTTGGGCTATTCCTGTGGTGGATGCCCTGGCGGGCCCCAGGTTTTTACCCTTTAATCCCCTGTACAGGGATCTGGTCTTTGTTGCATGGGAGCCATCAGGCTGTAGTTGGCAGCTGACCCACGGAGGTCAGGGACACCAGTGCAAAGTACAAAGGGATCAGGCAATACACATAGTCAGAACCAGGTGAGGTCAGGCAGTCAAAGAACATGCAAATCTGAGAAACAGTCCTAGGACTAGGGAGAGTGGTACAGGGTCAGAATCCAGGCAAATGGCAGAACCTGAACACAGGCAGAATAAGGTCAGATCAGACAGACTCGGGTCCACAGACAGACCCTACAAAGGGTCCAGCGGACTAGAAAGTCCAGACAAAACTTGATGCGACCTAGAAAATAACCAGAAAAACGTTCCTGGGACACTAGAGGAAGTTACAAAATGACACTCTTGCAATGGAAGAGGAACCTGCAGGCGATATATAACAGTCATCATTATGTGTCACATTGCCAAGGCAATGCAAGGCCTACAGCGACGGCACGGCAGGAGGGAGGGAAAGTCTTGCTGGAGAAAGGCGAGGCGAGTAACCATTCCCACTGAATGACTACAGAGGAATTGATACCGAAAATATACAATAAAATGGGTATTTTTTTATTTTCTTTTTAGGTACTACGTGTGTCAGCACCCTGCTCTATACCTTTAAACGGTCTGCCACTTCATGGCTGAGTTGCTCTGGTTGCTAAACATTTCCACTTTGCAATACCACTCACAGTTGATGGTGGATTATTTAGGAAGTTATTTCAAATGAGCGTATTCAGTTCATAAGACAGCGGCTGTACTAAACCATACTGACGTCATTATGCAAGTACAATTCAGTACGGCCAAGTTCGGGCAGGAGCTCATGGCATATAAATCATTGTGATGCCAGTAGTTTGTCACAAAAGCAGTGTTCAGTCATGGAAATACTGCTGTCCCTTAAAGCCTATTTCACAGACTGAGTACGCTTGTGTGAAATCTAGATATTAAATAAAAATATTTTTTAATATAGGGTTTAATACAGGGCTCGACAAATCCCAGGCGCCAGGTCGCCATGGCGACCAGGAATTTGGTCCTGGCGCCTGGGTATTTGTCAGCCCGTTTTCTCAGGTGCCCGGGCGCAGGGCCGACGCAGACTAGGAGCGCCGGCCCCCTCATGCTGCAGCCGCCCGAGCGCTCTATAGAGAGCCTCAGGCGGCTGCAGCACTGCCCGGGCTGGCGCGTCCATGAGGGCGCACCGCCCGGGCACAGCATGAAGAGAGGGACTGACAGGAGGGGAGCGCTCAGCGCTCCCTCCTGTCAGTCCCTCATTGTAGCGTGGCCGAGCCGGTCCGCGGTACAGGAGCATCTGTCGCCTGTACCCGGACGGACTGACATGAAGTGCGCACACAGTGTGCACTTCCTGTCAATCCGCCCGAGTACAGGAAACTAAAGCTCCTGTACCCGAGAGAAAGTGAATGACAAGGAGGGGGAGAGGGAGAAAGTGAATGACAAGGAAAGGGGGAGGGAGAAAGTGAATGACAAGGAAAGGGGGAGGGAGAAAGTGAATGACAAGGAGGGGGAGGAGAAAGTGAATGACAAGGAGGGGGGAGGGAGAAAGTGAATGAGAAGGAGGGGGGAGAAAGTGAATGACAAGGAGGGGGGAGGGAGAAAGTGAATGACAAGGAGGGGGAGGGAGAAAGTGAATGACAAGGAGGGGGAGGGAGAAAGTGAATGACAAGGAGGGGAGGGAGAAAGTGAATGACAAGGAGGGGGAGGGAGAAAGTGAATGACAAGGAGGGGGAGGAGAAAGTGAATGACAAGGAGGGAGGGAGAAAGTGAATGACAAGGAGGGGGAGGAGAAAGTGAATGACAAGGAGGGAGGGAGAAAGTGAATGACAAGGAGGGAGAGGAGGGAGAAAGTGAATGACAAGGAGGGGGAGGAGAAAGTGAATGACAAGGAGGGGGGGAGGGAGAAAGTGAATGACAAGGAGGGGGGGGAGAAAGTGAATGACAAGGAGGGGGAGAAAGTGAATGACAAGCGGGGGAGAAAGTGAATGACAAGCGGGGGAGAAAGTGAATGACAAGCGGGGAGAAAGTGAATGACAAGCGGGGGAGAAAGTGAATGACAAGGGGGTGAGAGAAAGTGAATGACAAGGGGGGAAAGTGAATGACAAGCGGGGGGGTGAGAGAAAGTGAATGACAAGGGGGGAAAGTGAATGACAAGAGGGGGGGGGGGAGAGAAAGTGAATGACAAGGGGAGAAAGGGATTGACAAGACGGACCCCTCTGCCCTCCCCTCCGGACCCCTCTGCCCTCCCTCCGGACCCCTGTGCCCTCCTCCGGACCCCTGTGCCCTCCCCTCCGGACCCCTCTGGACCCTGTAATCCTTGTAAGGGTTTCCACATGTCATGGCGGCCACAAGTGGCGATCACTTAGACGCTGGCAGCATCTGACGTGTCATATAACCTATTGAAAAGGGGAAGCATTATGGGGGGCCCTATATACTCGCACATTATGGGGGGCCACTATGGAAAACAGGGGTAGGAACACTATGGGGGCATCTACTGGGGGCCCTATGTACTGGCATGCATTATTGGGGGGCTCTATAGAGAAGTGGGGGGGAGCACTATGGGGGCATCTATTGGTAGCTTTATGACGCGGCTCCGCCTGGCTCCTAACTTTTTTAGCTGGCTCCTAGATTCAAAGGAAATTTGTCAAGCCCTGGTTTAATAAGTTTTTTTTAGAGTTTTGTCCATAGGTTTTTCATACTCAATACAATGGCAAAAGCTGTAAAATATAAAAATCTGTTTAATAAAAATAATCAGATTGTTTTATTTTTTTTTAAAGCTGCTGAAAAGTCGAGCTTCACTTGTATTAATCGGGGCTGTGGAGTCGGAGCCAGGGCTGGAGTTGGGAAAAAAAGTACCGACTTCAGCTTAAAAAAGAAAAATCTCTTATTAATATTGTATAATTAATTTAACTTTCTTAGGAAGTTTAGAAATGTTAATAATGAAATATATTTGTTTTATCAATCTAAGGCTCTTATTTTATTGTCAGAGATGTTGCCTGTGTGGTTACTGCTTTGCCACCAACAGAGGGTAGAAGAGAGGTTGCTCTCCATGCGCTCGACCAGGAAAAACTACATTGCGATGTGACGCGTGACATTTTTTGTAATGATAGTCAATGTTGTCACATAGCGACATGAAATGCGACAGTCGCGGAAAATTAGGGATGTCCCGTTACCATTTTTTTAAGACCGAGTACGAGTACCGATACTTTTATTTAAGTACTCGCCGATACCAATTACCGATACCTCGTATAAATAGCGGCGCAGTTGCCGATAGCAACGAAAAAAATTAAAGCTGGAATTTGGTTGCTATGGACAACGGCTTTTCTTTTCCTTTGTACAAGTGTTAATAAATTGATAAATGGGAATATAATAGTGTTTTCCAACCAATGTGCCTCCAGGGGGATCTGTTATGGGGGATCTGTGGATGACACTGTTATGGGGGATCTGTGGATGACGCTGTTATGGGGGATCTGTGGATGGCACGGGTATGGAGGATCTGTGGATGACGCTGTTATGGGGGATCTGTGGATGACACTGTTATGGGGGATCTGTGGATGACGCTGTTATAGGGGGGGGGGGGAATCTGTGGATGACACTAATGGGGGGGGATCTGTGGATGACACTAATGGGGGGGGATCTCTGGATGACACTAATGGGGGATCTCTGGATGACACTAATGGGGATCTCTGGATGACACTAATGGGGGATCTCTGGATGACACTAATGGGGATCTCTGGATGACACTAATAGGGGGATCTCTGGATGACACTAATGGGGAGATCTCTGGATGACACTAATGGGGGATCTCTGGATGACACTAATGGGGGATCTCTGGATGACACTAATGGGGGATCTCTGGATGACACTAATGGGGGATCTCTGGATGACACTAATGGGGGATCTCTGGATGACACTAATGGGGAGATCTCTGGATGACACTAATGGGGGATCTCTGGATGACACTAATGGGGGATCTCTGGATGACACTAATGGGGGATCTCTGGATGACACTAATGGGGGATCTCTGGATGACACTAATGGGGGATCTCTGGATGACACTATGGGGGATCTCTGGATGACACTATGGGGGATCTCTGGATGACACTATGGGGGATCTCTGGATGACACTATGGGGGATCTCTGGATGACACTATGGGGGATCTCTGGATGACACTGTGGGGATCTCTGGATGACACTATGGGGGATCTCTGGATGACACTGTCAGGGAGCTATGTGGATGACACATATATAGCATATTATGCTATATACGTGTCATCCACAGATCCCCATTAGTGTCATCCACAGACCCCATAGTGTCATCCAGAGATCCCCCATAGTGTCATCCAGAGATCTCCCATACACTACTGACGTAAACTTATCTTTAATGTGGCCGGAATTACTAACTATTGATGTGCAGTCTCCCTCAGGTCAGGCGCTCAGTCCCTCCATGCTCCTCCTGCCCAGCGCGCCTTCTACATTCATAAAGTGGGCGGAGCGCGCAGGAGGGACGTGAGGTGCTTGGAGGAATCGGGCAGCTTGAGCTCTCAGTTCCTCCATGCGCCTCATGTCCCGCCTGCTCGCTCCGCCCACTTTTATGAATGAAGAAGGCAGGCGGGGCTGGAGGAGCATGGAGGGACTGAGCGCCTGACCTGAGGGAGACTGCGCATTAATAGTTATTAATTCCGGCCACATTAATAGAGGTTAGGTTTACTTCAATAGTGTATAGGAGCTGCCGGACCGGAACTTGCAGTATCGGCAGCGGTATCGGCGGCATTTTCACGAGTACAAGTACTCGTGAAAATGCCGGTATCGGGACATCCCTACGGAAAATCTATCCAAGTTGGATTTTTATGTGACTGTCGTGTCGCAGTCACAGCAAGTCGTATTGTGACACCATTAACTATCATTACAAAAAATGTTGTGCGACATTGGTGTGGTCACAGTGTAGTCGTAGCCTTATTGTTGCACGACACGTTGCCTTTTAGCCCTAGCCTACAGACAAATTCATAGATTTCTTATTAAAAGCATAACACAGTTTTACAGTTATTATATATTTACTTATAGGAATTTAAAGGGAAACTGTCACATAGAAAACACGTACAAAACTGGTGACACGGCTACATAGCCACAGAAGCAGTGAGTCTATCCTTACCTTTATTGTACATGTCCATGGCTGCAACCTTCTAAAAAATTATTTTTACTGTCATTGTGAAGACATGAATTAGACACTGAAGTGCCCCGGCCTGAACAATCTCTCTTCGCTCTCTGAGCCTTGCTGAAAACCTGTGCATGTGCCATCAGTGACAAAGAGATACCGCTTGCTGTGCATTGCGTACAGTCACTGAACAGTAAGCTACAGTTAGGTCCATATATATTTGGACACCAACACAAATTTTGTTTTTATTACCAGTTTACTAAAACATATTCAAGTTATAGTTATATAATGGACATGGACATAAAGTCCAGACTTTTAGCTTTCATTTAAGGGTATCCACATTAAAATTGGATGAAGGGTTTAGGAGTTTCAGAAACTTTACACGTGGCACCCTGTTTTTAAAAGGGACCAAAAGGAATTGGACAATTGACTCAAAGGCTGTTTCATGGGCAGGTGTGGTCAATCCCTTCATTATTTCATTCTCAATTAAGCACATAAAAAAAGAGAAAAGAAAGAGAAGACTGCATGAAAGTAACTATAGAGGGTTCACTGCACGGTGCAAGCCACTCATAAGCTTCAAGAATAAGAAGGCTAGATTGGACTTTGCTAAAGAAAAAACATCTTAAAAAAACAGCAGACTTCTGGAAGAACATTCTTTGGACAGATGAAACCAAGATCAACCTCTACCAGAATGATGGAAAGAAAAAGGTATGGCAAAGGCACGGTACAGCTCATGATCCAAGGCATACCACATCATCTGTAAAACACGGCGGAGGCAGTGTTATGGCTTGGGCATGCATGGCTGCCAGTGGCACTGGGTCCCTAGTGTTTACTGATGATGTGACACAGGACAGAAGCAGCCAGATGAATTCTGGGGTTTTCAGAGACATACTGTGTGCTCAAATCCAGCCAAATGCAGCCAAACCGATTGGTCGGCGTTTCATAATACAGATGGACAATGACCAAAACATAAAGCCAAAGCAACCCTGGAGTTTAATAAAGCAAAGAAGTGGAATATTCTTGAATGGCCAAGTCAGTCACCTGATCTGAACCCAATAGAGCATTTCACTTGTCAAAGAGTAAACTTCAGACAGAAAGGCCCACAAACAAACAGCAACTGAAAACTGCTGCAGTCAAGGCCTGGCAGAGCATTAAAAAGGAGGAAACACAGTGTCTGGTGATGTCCATGAGTTCTGGACTTCAGGCAGTCATTGCCAACAAAGGGGTTTCAACCAAGTATTAGAAATTAACATTTTATTTACAATTATTTAATTTGTCCAATTACTTTTGAGCCCCTGAAATGAAGGGATTGAGTTTATAAAATGCTTTAGTTCCTCACATCTTTATGCCATCATTTTGTTTAACCTATTGAATTAAAGCGGAAAGTCTGAGCTTCAACGACATCTGAATTGTTTTGTTCAAAATCCATTGTGGTAATGTACAGAACAAAAATTAGAAAAATGTTGTCTCTGTCCAAATATATATGGACCTGATTGTATATCTCTCTGTTACTGATGGTGCACATACAGGTTTTCAGCAGGGCTCGGAGAGCTCTGTCTATCCATCGTGAATGGAGAGAGGTGTTGGGCGGGGCACTTAAAGGAGCGTTGCCGTTTTGAAAAACATGTCCACTGGGCTCTCTTTTCATCCCTATGCAGCCATGTGTTTTCTAGGTGACACTTTCCTTTTGTTATTTTATTTAAGTCTCCTTTATGTTCTGTCTAAGCTACCTAATTATTGATATGATGGTGAGAAAAAGCCGGATATTCCCATTTTACTACAGGAGATTTGTTATTACCAATTATTATCCATTTATGAAGGAGCCGGACGCTGATAAAATAGAGGAGCCGGACTGGACCTTTGGACGCCACAGTCCTGGTATTAATCCTTCTTGTGTTATCAGCTCACGCACAGGCTCCGCAGTGATCCCGTCAGGCTCTGGAATGCAGACACTTGTTATACTGTTTTGACTAAATATGCTATTGTTTTCTGAGAACCAATTAACAGATTTTATCGGCTTCATTACATGGTTCATTACATTAACTATTTCATTGCCAGATGTCTCTATCAAATCTGAACCTGATGCCAGCAATACTACTGTTTCTTGTTTTGCACAGACACTACTACTTACTTGTATTTTTTGCTTCACTTACATTACATACATAAAGTGCAGGGGCAGACTGTCCATAGACCTTACAGGGACATTTCCCGGTGGGGTAATGGCACAAGGGGGCCGCCGGCTGGGTACATAATGTTCTGATGCTTCCAGCATTAATTAATGCTAGGAGCATCAGGTACATATGCACCCGACCAGAAGCCACAGGTGCCCTCCTGAATTCAACTGTACCACCGTCCTAAGGACAGTAGAATGCTGTGGCGAGGGTGGCATATTTTGTGCTGCACTGTGGTATTTAGTCCAGCTGGGGCAGTATTTTGTGCTGCACTATGGTATTTGGTTCTGCTGGGGCAGTATTTTGTGCTGCACTATGGTATTGAATGGCTCCGCCTACTTCTGTTGTACCTGTCATACTTGTGTTGCCCCATCTTCTGTCAATTTGGTTCCGCCTACAACATGGGGCCAGTTTTAGTTTTTTTTTTTTTTCCATGGCCACTTTAGTTCCCAGTCTGCCCCTGATAGAGTAAAACATCTTTGATACAACCACCCAATAATTGCATTGAACTGTGGTCTTCTAGGGAAGTGGTATTCTCAATATGGACAATATATGGTGAATCAAAAAACCTGACAAACAAGCTTTTGCTCTCCTTAAATTTTATGAAGCATTCAGTGCAGGCGCATGTTAACCCCTTAGTGACCACCCATACGTGTTTTTACGGCGGTCACTAAGGGGCCTTAGGCTGGGCTGCCGCGTTTTTACGGCGGCCCAGTCTAAGCGCTGCACGGGTCCCCCGTGCAGCGGGGAGCGCGGGCCCGGCTCTCACATGAGAGCCGCGACCCTGCTCTAACAGCCCGGGCCGGCAGGAGTGCCGATCCGGGCTGTTTAACCCCTTACATGCCGGGCGCAATGGCGCCTGCGCATGTAAAGGGTTGACAGAGGGAGCGAACTCCCTCTGTCACCCATCAGCACCCCGCAGATGCGATCGCGGGGTGCTGATGGGCTGGGAAGCTCACCTTCCTTCCGGCAGGGCCCTGAGCCTGCCCTGAAGTATTCACCAGCAGGCTATGCCTCTCTGGCGTAGCCTGCTGGTCAAAGGTAGAATTGCACTGCATTTAAAATGTAATGCATTATAGATATAATGCATTACATTTTAAAAGCAATCAAAATACTGTATATTATAGTCCTCATGTGGGACTATTAAGTAGTAAAAAAAATTAGAAAAAAATACACATTTATTAAATAAAAAAAATTCCATGAAATATAAAAATATGCTTTTTTTTCCATTGAAAATACGCTTTTCAATGAAAAAAATTGCAAAAAAAAATTATCCCCCACATGTTTGGTATTGCCGCGTCCGTAACAACCGGCACTACATAAATATTACATAAATTATCCCCTATAGTACACGCCGTTAAAAAATAAATAAAAAAAAAGCCCGAATTTCTAATTTATTCTTAATTTTCACAGAAAAAAACGAAATAACAAGCGATCAAAAAGCGGAATTTACAAAAAAATTATACCAATGAAAAATAGAAGTTGTCCCGCAAAAATCAAGCCCTCACACAACTCCATAGAAAAAAAAATTTAAAAGTTATGGGTCCTGGGAAGTGGCAATGCAAAATCTTTTTTTTTTGTTAAAAAAGGGGTTTTATTGAAAAAAAAATAGTAAAACTTAAAAAAAACTATAAGTATTTGGTATCCCTGTAATCGTACTGACCCAGGGAATAAAAATATTATGTTACTTTTATCGAATAATGAACACCGTAAAATTTATAATGTACAAACGCAGTGGCAGTAGTACTATTTTTCCCCTTCTCCCTCCCAGAAAGAGTTAATAAAAGTTAATAACATAGTTATGTGTACCCCAAAACGGCGCTATTAAAAACTACAACTTGTCCCGCAAAAAACAAGCCCTCATACTGCTATATAGACGGAAAAATAAAAAAGTTATAGCTCTGGGAACGAGACCATGAAAAAAGGACGAAAAACGCTTGGTCATAAAGGCCCAAACAGGCTTGGTCACTAAGGGGTTAAGTATTTCCATTTATTTTCCTCAACCTTCTCACCGTCAGAAAACTGAAAATTGATATAATGCTTTATTTTTTTTTTAGGGGCTTGCGTCACAATTGCAATGCTCAATTCTATTTTCAGGTAGGCAGCTTTGGAAGATTGAAGACATGCATAGGCAACTACACCAACACACGCTGGCAGAGAACGTAGGGCTTATAAACTTGTGCATTATACAGAAGAAAACAGGCTCCTATTTCTCATTAATAGCATCCTTTGCCTTTGGGACATCCGTTATTTGCTCAAAATCTTAGATATGAGCTGATCAGCAAAATAATCACTGCTTGTTGTCCATGGCTGAACATCTCTTGTGTAAAAGTAAGAACATTACATAGATGATGTAGAAAAGCAAGCATAATTCATAGCTATAAAATAACACAAAGATGATGATCTTTCCGTAAGGGCGGAATTTATTTGTAAAGCTTTCTTTACATCAGAAATGAATTTTCATTTCTTCAGACATTAAATGGAAAAATTCTAAAGCAAGTAACATGTTATCATTGGGAAGGAAATGAGGAGAATAGCTCACCGCACTGCCATGATCGACATAAATAAATCCATCTCATCACTGCTGGCTTTACCCAGGTAATTCATATACTTTAAGGGAAAATTTATCATGAGGGTAATATTTGTAGTCCGTTTTACTTGGGTCTTTTTTGGAGTACTTTGCGTCAAAGTTATGAAATGGCACATGTTGTTTGTTAAATTTGGAGCATCTTTAAAACCAACACTTTTGTGTAGAAATGCTACCCCAGTTTTTAACCCCACCCCCTACTGCAGTACCTTTGGGCCTTTTTTTTTTTTTTAAAGTCCCAGTCATAAATCTGGATTGAAACTCATTAACATAGCTAACCACACCCCCTTTTTAAAACTGGAGAGGTGTAGAAATGCAAGAAAGTCTCAAAAATTTTGAACAAATGACCTCGAAAAGTCGTAAAAGCCCTGTTCGTTTGTAACTTTTTGAAAGTTGAATTAGTCTTACCGGTAATTCCCTTTTCGCGAATCCTCCATGACGGCACCTTACATTGAGATTATCCTCCTCCTCCAGCCAGGCAGGGACAGGAAGGTTCAAAAGGGCCCGCCTCCTCACCATCTTCAGTGTCTTCTGGTCATGACAGGCCCTAAACTTACACACTCACTCATACCCCTCACCAGTGAGATAAATAGCTCTGCTATACGTATTAACTGCATATATATAGCACTAACTAGGTAACAATTTCTATTATATATATATCTCTCCTCTTTCTCTTTTATTCTTTATTATATATATATATATATATATATATATATATTATTTATTTTATTTTTTTTTTTATATAGGGGGAATATACGAGGTGCCGTCATGGAGGATTCGCGAAAAGGGAATTACCGGTAAGACTAATTCAACTTTTCCCTCCCTCCATGACGGCACCTTACATTGAGAATTATCAGATTAACGCCTAGGGAGGGACCACCGCTTGTAAAACTTTTCTACCGAAGGACAGATCCCTTTTAGAGTCGATATCTATCCTATAGTGTTTTACAAAGGTGTGAGGATTAGACCAGGTTGCAGCTTTACATATCTGGTCCAGGGAAGCAGAAGCTTCTTCCGCCCAGGACGTCGATACTGATCTCGTGGAATGGGCTCTGACGTTAACTGGGGAACCTCTCCCATTGTCAGGTAGGCCTCGGAAATAGCAGATTTTAGCCAGCGTGAAATGGAGGGCCTGGATGCTTTAAGTCCCTTCCTAGCGCCCAGAAACTGGATGAAGAGATTATTCGACTTCCTCCAGTCCTTGGTTGCTGAAATATATTTGAGAACACATCTCCTAACATCTAGAGTGTGGAACTCTCTTTCTTTATTAGTCCTGGGATTTTCACAAAATGATGGAAGAACTACTTCCTCCATTCTGTGGAACTCTGACACTACCTTAGGTAAAAAGGATTCGTCAAACCTTAGAATTATTCTATCGTCGCTAACCGTCAGGAATGGTTTCTTAACCGAGAAGGCCTGGATTTCATTAACCCGACGTGCAGAGGTAATGGCGACTAAGAAAACCGTTTTTAGAGTCAGAAATCTTATGCTTGCTGAGTCTAAAGGCTCAAAGGGAGGTCTAGTGAGCCCGGAAAGAACGGTGTTTAAATCCCATGGCGCGGCCAGAGGTCTACATCTTGGCTTAAGTCTGTCCGCTCCCTTCATAAACCGGATGATCCAGGGTTTAGCAGCTAATTTCTCATCTAGGCAGGCGCTTAAAGCTGATATCTGCACCCTAAGAGTGCTAGGTCTCAACCCTTTGGAGAGCCCTTCTTGGAGGAACTCAAGGATAGACAGAATACTATCTGTAGATTTAGAGTGGTTCTCTGAGCACCAGGAAACGTATCTGTACCAGATCTTACGGTAAATCTTATTCGTGACTTCCTTTTTACTGGCTAGCATGGTATCAATTACACTATGAGATAGACCCCTAGCTTTTAGGACTGCCCTTTCAGGATCCAGGCTGAAAGGTGTAGGCTTACTGTTCTGGGGTGTAGGATGGGCCCCTGACTTAGGAGGTCCTCTGACCAGGGCAGAATCCAAGGTTCCTCCATAGACAAGCTTGCTAGAAGAGGGAACCATGAACGTCTCGGCCAATTGGGTACAATTAAAATTACGCTGGCCGTCCCCTCCTTTATTTTTCTGAGTACCCTTGGAATCAGAGGCAGAGGTGGGAAGCAGTACGCTAGGCTGAAGTTCCAAGGAAGAGCCAGAGCATCCACTCCTGCACTCCCTGATCCCGTGGATCCAGGGAAAAATAGACTGGGAGCTTTGCATTTGACCTGTTCGCAAATAAATCTATCTGGGGAGTCCCCACCTCTGCGTTAGAGCCTGGAAAATTTCCGGCTTTAGACTCCATTCCCCGGATCCAGCTTCCTGCGGCTTAGGAAATCCGCCTGGATGTTTTGTGTTCCTTTTAAAAATACCGCTGATAGGGAGAGGAGATTCTCCTCCGCCCATAGAAAAATTTTTCGGTTAAAGCTAGCAGAAGATCGCTCTTCGTTCCCCCTGACGGTTTAAATATGATACTACCGTCCTGTTGTCGGATCTTAACTGAACGTTGTGATTCCTCAGTTTTTGAGAAAAAGACGGAGGGCCTCCCATACCGCCAGCAGCTCTCGGTAATTCGACGAGAGTTTTCTCTGGGATTGGGACCATTCTCCCTGGCCTGACCATGACAGTAGGTGTGCTCCCCAACCCCGGAGACTGGCATCCGTGGTGAGGATCAGTTGTTCTCTTACCAGCCACGGAACTCCCCTCTGCAGGTTGGGTCTTAACTCCCACCACCTTAGGGACGACAGGATCTGATCCGGGATACTTATCGGTTTGTCTAGGGACTCCTGTTTTCCCCCACTCTTTTAACATATGGTTTTGGAGGGGTCGGGAGCGTATCTGCGCCCATTTTACCGCGGGAATACAGGCTGTAAATGAACCTATTAGGGCCATTGTCTGTCTTATAGTATGGGACTTCTGCTCCCTGAATTGCTTCACCTGCCCCTGAATCTTTTTATCTTCTCCTCTGGCAGAAAGCATTCTTCCTTCACTGAGTCTATCAGGATTCCCAAAAGATTATCTGTTGGGTGGGAATTAATTGCGATTTCTCCCAATTTAAAATCCACCCTAGTTCCTCTAACCTGCCTATTGTCTTGGCTAGACTGTCCTCTAGGGTCTTTTGTGAGTCCCCCACAATTAACAGGTCGTCCAGATATGGGACTATCATGACCTTCTCCCTTCTCAGAGGGGTAATCACTTCCAGCATGATCTTGGTGAAGAGTCTGGGGGCAGTTGTTATGCCGAACGGCAGTGCCTGAAATTGGAAATGCCTCGGGCACCCCTGAATCCAAACCGCAATTCTTAAGAACTGTTGAGAATGTGGGTGGATGGGTACGTGGAAGTACGCGTCCTTTAAATCTATGGAAGCAAAGAACGCTGCCTTCTGTAAAACGTTTATTGTGGTTTTTATGGACTCCATTTTGAATCTTTCGGACTTTATGTATTTGTTCAGGGGCTTCATATTTATAATAAGACGCATCTTTCCGTTCGGTTTTTATCATGAAGACTGTCGAGTAACAACCCTGACCAGCCTGTTCTGAAGGTACCTGAATTAGGACGTTCATCTGAACTAAAAGTTCGATCTCCTGCTCTAGACAGAGTTGAACCTGTTCCGAGCTCTGAACTGGGGTTATAACGAATATTGTGGGGGTGGGGATATGAAGGGTATACTGTAACCCTGACGAAGGGTACTCCGTATCCAGGGGCTGTCTGTGTATCTGTCCCAGCAATGCACAAATTTTTTCAGCCTTCCCCCACCGGAATCCTGATGTCACTTTTTAGAGGGTTCTTCGGTGCGGGAAGAAAACATAAATCCCCTATTTCTCTGTTTTCCCCCTCCAGTTCTCTGACTTATTCCTTTTGGCCTGAAAACTACTTTTCCTTTGGGGACGAAAAATGGAGTTTTTCTCTTCTTTTTATCTTCTGGAAAGCTCTTTTTGGAGTCAGAGGCTTTTTCCAGTATTTTATCCAGATCCTGCCCGAAGAGAAGATTGCCGTGGAACGGGATATTACATAATTTTACTTTAGAGCCTATGTCCCCTGACCAAGCCTTTACCCAGAGTGCCCTTCTGGAGTTATTGGCTAACGCAGTGACTCTCGCGGTCAGTCTTACTGAATCTGCTGTGGTATCTGATAAGAAATCAACCGCCTTTAACAAAAGGGGAAGGAATCCGAAAAGTTTTCATATGGAGTATTGGCTTTTAATAGAGTCTCTAACTGGACAAGCCAGATCCTTAGGGACCTGGCTACAGAAGTGGCCGCAATATTAGGCTTAAACAAGGCCGCAGCTGCGTCCCAGGTTCTCCTCAGGTTGGTATCTACTTTCTTATCCATTGGATCACGTAGTGACCCTGTATCCTCAAAGGGTAAGGAAGTGCCCTTAGCTAGTTTTGAAAGAGATACGTCTATCTTCGGGCAACTTAAAAATGGGGCTAGCTCGTCCTCGTCAAAAGGGAGTCTTTTTCTAATAGTCCTAGGTAAAAAGACCTTGCGGTCAGGGTTTTTCCACTCTCTTAGGATAAGTGACTGTATATTCTTGTGAATGGGAAAAACTCTCTTTTTCTTAGACTCTAGTACTGAGAACATCTTATCCTGGGCGGATCTATGAACTCTTTCTTCTTTAATCTCCATAGTATCCCTAACCGCCTTTAAAAGATCGTTTATGTCGTCCGACGAGAATAGGTAGTTCTTAAAAACATTATCGGAGTCAGAGTAGTTACTGCTATCATCGCTATCCGAAGAAATTTCAGAAGATGAAGAAGCAGAATCTTTTAAAGGTGATTTTTTCCTGACGTGCTGTGTGGAAGTGGAAGGGGTGCTAGGGACCGCAGAGAACTCTGAAAAGGCAGTACTAATCTCCTGCTTAATCAGAACCTGCAGTTCCTGCCTTAAGGACGGAACTTCTTCTCTAATTACGCTTTCCGTACATTTCCCACATAGTTTTTTAGCGTGACCCTCAGGGAGCCTAACTGAGCACACCCGGCATCTAACAGTTTTAGATTTCGGAGGTATCTTAGGCCTAACTGAGGTGTCCCTATCACTCTACACACATCCACAGAGAGAGAGGAAAGGGACACATTAACATCATCAGCAAGCTGTATTATATACTCACAACCTGGTGACACTCACTGCTACAGGTTGTTCCACGGTCTCCTCTAGATCCATCCTGGATTGTAGAGACTGCAGGAGCTTGCTGATGCCTGGTCAGAGGGTGACTCTCACCTTGCCCAGGACGCCAGTTTTAAATTTTCCCGCCGGAAATTGCAGGGGCCCTCCGGTCCGGCACGCCCTAGCCGGCTTAATCAGGCCCCCTGATGACGTCACGCGCCGGAGCCGAGAATCTCGGGCAGCGCGTGACTTGAAACCCGGAAGTACTCAGCTGAGTGTCCGGGAGCCGCGCGCGCGGCCTCACGCTGACGCCCGTGAGGCCTAAGGAGGAAGCCGCGGCAGGCACTCCGTAGGACGGGCTTACTTGCCCAAGGTAAGCCCGCAGCCCGGCGCAATGCGCCCGCAGAGAGCTCTCGATAGAGCCGGAATTCCTCCCATCCTCCGCCTGGCAGGGACAGGAAGACACTGAAGATGGTGAGGAGGCGGGCCCTTTTGAACCTTCCTGTCCCTGCCTGGCTGGAGGAGGAGGATAATCTCAATGTAAGGTGCCGTCATGGAGGGGAGGGGAAAAACAGAATTTTAGAACGCAGGGTTTGAATTGCCCGTGTGTCCAGCACTGCAGCAGTTCGTTACATCTTTAGTTAAAAGTTTTTCTCAGGATAAGTCATCAATATCAGATCAGTGGAGGTCCTGACTCCTAGCATCCCCGCCAATCATCTGCTTGAAGAGCTTATGGTGCTCCAGTGAGTGCTGCAGCCTCTTCCTAGGCCACTGAGGTCAGATTAATCGATTATGAGGCCTTGGTGTAGCTCAGTCACATTCAATGGATGGTGAAGTGTTTGGTAAGCTGGGAGGAGGGCGCAGCACCACGGCCTCCTCAAACAGCTGATCAGCAGGGTCCTGGGTATTGGACCCCCATCGATCTAATATTGATGACCTATCCTGAGGATGGGTCATCAATATCATAATCTCAGAAAACCCCTTTAAGCATTAAAAAGTCACTGAAAAGCTAAAGTGTGAAATATTAGTAGGATCATATGCTTGTATGTTTGGGAATTATATTTAAAGGAAATGTGTCACAAAATTTTTTATCTGCCAGTTAAAACCAGCTAGCAACATGCATCCTTTTTTCCCAATCTGATTTTATCTTCTGATTGCAGATTTATTGATTCTATTTTCTGAACATGACTATAGGGCTACCATCTTGCCTCAGACCCCTTTCACCCTCCTTCCCACTCTCCTGGGCCCTTTCTAGCCACCTCACCGCATTGTTCCACCGGATCTTCTTGGGACGGCTCCCATCAATGGTTGCCGGGAGCGACTCCCTCTGGTCCTGAAACTGTGATCGGTTTATTATCCTTGCAGGCCTCTAAACATATCTCACCCCAGACCAGGGAACTCCCTGCCTGCACAGATCTACTTGATGAGTATGCCAGACCACGAACAATGGTGGACCTGCGCACCTTTATCTGCTCACTACCCTCTAAGGCAGACCTGTCTAATTTTGCCACCAACATACTGCAGGAATGCAAGCGGGAATTCTCGCAGGTCCGCTCTGAACTGACGGTGCTTGACTCCAGAATTGATTCTGTCGTCCACGATCACCCAGCCCTGTCTGCTACTGTTTCGGCCCTTCAAAATAAGGTCCAGTCTCATGAGGCTCAACTGTACACCTTACATCAGCACCTTGAGGACATTGAAAACCGCAGCCGCCGTAACATACGGATTAGAGGCCTCCCAGAATCAATAACGACACCTGACCTACTGCATACAATTGTAGGAATATTTAACAAAATCTTGGGTCGCCCACCAAATTCTCATATAGAAATTGACAGAGCTCACAGAGCCCTACAGCCCCGTAATCCAGATGGCTCCAAACCAAGAGACGTCATCTGCAGAATATACTTTTATGTCGTCAAGGAGCAAATTTTAAATAAGGCTCGGCAGTCTTCCCTTCTGTTTCATGAAGGGTACCCAATCAAGTTGTTGCAAGACCTTTCACGCCACACTCTGGTACAGAGAGCTCTGGTACATCTTCTATTGGACCTCATCAGGGATCGGGGCTATCTATTTGCCCTCTTTGCGGGCCCCAAGGGACATGTTTCAGTTCTTCACAAACCTGCGGATCTACCAGAATTTCTTTACCTACTAGACCTGCCACTAGTCGACCTGGGGCCCTGGCACTCTATTCTCACACCTGCTCCAACCCAACCCAGGCGCCCTTGATCCTCTCAGATCACCAGCTCCAGAACGCTTGGAACAACCGTGTCATCCCCTCGCGGACGGAGACAGCAACGATCCGCTGGCTGCCAACGTGGATCTCCATCCACGTCTGTTACCTGAAGAGTGGACTACTGTTCATGTTTGGGACTACAAATCTTGAGCCATAGGGGCAACTCGTTTCGCGGCATCTCTGCCCTGCCGTCAGAAGTTGGCAATAGCACTAACGCCTTTTTTTCTTTGCCAGGGAATGTAGCTGGCTCACTTTCTCCTGGTTGTTACTTTCACCCAATAGTTTGGGGCAATCCCTGGGGACCAGTTTATCCCTAGCGACTGCTTCACTGGATCTTTTTGATCTCACTAGACAGTTATCTCTTCTTTCTCTCTTACCCCCCCCCCCTTTCTCTCTCTTGGTTTTGTCTGTTTTCCCCTCCCTCTTGTCCCCGTGTTCATTCCTTTGTCGCAGGTATGACATCACTCTCTACTAGCATAACACTCTCAATGCGAATGGCCTCAACACTCCTGAAAAGCGATCCCAGGTGCTCCAACACTTCTACCGCCAAAAGGTACACATTGTCTGTTTCCAAGAAACACACTTCAAAGGAGGTAGGGCCCCTGGCATCAGCACTTTACAAACTGGCACTTTGCAAACAACCCTGTGAACAAATCTAAGGGGGGTCGCCATAGCGATCCATAAATCTCTGCCTCACCAAGTGCTAGATTGTATTGCTGATCCCGGGGCTCGATACCTGATCCTCTTGCTCCTAATTCGCGGCCGAGAATTCACCCTTCTCCACGCCTACGCTCCTAACCAAAATCAGCTATTATTCATCTTGGACCTAGTCGATAAAGCCTTACCCCTAACCCGCGGAACGGTTATACTTTGCAGTGACCCTAACCTCCCCCGACACTACACTTGACAACTCCACGGGACGTGTCTCCCTTTCCTACGCGGCCATTAAAAAGGTTAAAAAGGCACTGCTTCAGCTACAATTATATCACCCGTGGCATTTGCAACATCCTGTGGACAGAGACTGTACATTTTACTCAGCTCCACATTCCTCATATAGCAGAATTGATTATATTTTTATGCAACAACCTGCACTCTCATGGCTAGTCTCCGCACGAATAGACAACATCTTGTGGTCTGACCATGCCCCGATGAATTGCTTCTTAAACCTCCCTTTCCTGTCCAAACGAGAGTGGACCTGGCATTTAAATGAATCTCTCCTCCTAGGCACAGTGTGCGCCGCGGACCTTAATACCACGGTAACCACTTTCCTCTCCGCTCATGCCGCAGATCCTACTTCTCTCTCAACACAATAGGAGGCCCTAAAATGCGTCCTGTGCGGGGTCCTCATTAAACGCAGCTCCAGTCTCAAAAAAGTAAAAGCAATTACCCTCAAAAACATACTACAAAAGGTTGCCTCCTTGGAGCTTGCCCACAAGCGAGCACTCTCCCTACCTGATCTCCAGAATGCATGTATGGATGCCTGACACCTCTTAGAGATGTCTTATAAGAGAATGATCCAAACCTGCCGTAGTAAATTTTACGAATACGGCAACAAGAGTGGTTACTTGCTAGAAAAGAGCTGCCTCTCACATCCCCGCGGTAAAAAATCCTGCAGACCGTATGGTGCACACCACCAATATTGCCTCATCCTTCCAATATTTTTATTCTGAACTATATAATCTTCCCTGTTCCTCTCAAACATGTGAAGACCAGGTCTTGACCCAGCACCTTATAACCCCAAGCTATCTGACGTACAATCTGCTAGCTTAGAAACTCCCCGAATTTACTGCCAGGTTTTATAAATCCTTCTCAACTCTCCTCACCCCCTTCCTGCTTCGTGTCTTCAACGCGGTGTCTTCGGGACATCCCTTTCCCGGCGCAGTCCACCTAGGCTCATATTGCAGTCATCCCTAAACCTGGTAAGGACCCACACTTGTGTGCTAGTTATCGTCCTATCTCCCTTTTATGTGGACCTCAAAATATTTGCCAAACTACTGGCTAATAGACTTAATGCCTTTCTGCCCTCCCTCATTTATCTTGATCAGGTGGGGTTTGTACCGGGGTGGGAGGCTCGCGACAACACCCTGAGGACACTAGACATCATTCACTACACAAAAGCTAACAACAACCCCCTCATGATTTTGTCTTTAGATGCCGAGAAAGCCTTTGGTAGCATCTCTTGGCACTCATTTCGTACTGTCCTCTCACGATTAGGAATAGGCCCGGGATTTATGGTGAAAATCCTTAGTTTATATCAGCGACCCTCAGCACGCGTCAAGATTAGAGTTGAGCGAACTTCTGTTTTAAGTTCGTTTTCCAAAGTTCGGGTTATCCAAGCATCCCGTTATGAATTCCACTACCACGGACCATAACGGCATTTGGAATCCATAAGGGGATTCTTCAATGGACCCGAACCTTGGACAACACGGAGGACCTGGGGTGATGTCACCGTCATGTGAACAGTGCAGGGGGCGTGGCTCAGTACTGGATTGGATAAGAGGTCGTAGGTTACTTCTCCTCCCCGTTCTCCATCCACAACGGCACGCGACAGGGATGCCCGCTGTTTCCCTTACTATATATCGGTCATGGAGCACCTGATGTCATCTATATGCACCAACCCAGACATATCTGGGATCAAGATTGGAGACAAGGAGCATAAATGTGCGGCCTTCGCAGATGATCTTCTGCTCTACATAACTAACCCTCACATCTCCTTACCGTCTTTGCTTCATGAGATGACCAGCTTTGGTAAATGGACAAACTTTAAACTCAACATGACCAAATCTGAGGGCCTAAACATCTCCCTGCCTTGCGCCTTAGTCTCTTCTCTTAGAACCTCCTTCCCATTTGTCTGGCCACTCACGGGAATAACATATTTGGGAATTAAGATCTCCGCCGACCTGTCACATCTCTACAGAATGAACTTTACCCCTCTTCTTCAAAAGTTCCAAAAAGACCTAGAGTTTTGGAGCCTACGGGACTTCTCTTGGTTTGGTAAGGTCAGTATATAAAAAATTATCTCATTGCCAAAGCTGCTCTATCTAGTGCAGACCATCCCCATCCAAATACCGTCAATATTCTGGTCGCAACTACGTCGCTGCTTTACACATTTTGTATGGCCAACTGGTAAACCACGGATCAGGTGGGAAACAATGACTCGCTCCAAGAAGCTGGGTGGGGTTGGTCTGCCGGACTGTAGACTGTATTGTCACTCTACAGCATACGTTAGGTTCCTGGATATGCTGCGAGCTGATTCTTCCAAATTCTGGGTTCATATAGCACGAGACTCCTCCTCTTGCTCGCTATCGGTACTCTCCTGGTTAACAGGCGTACCACGCTCTATCACCTCTAAGTCATCCTTTACGGCTAACCACACATTTGCAAATATAGCATCCATAAGCCGTCACACTTCTCTAATCGACACTAAGAGCCGTCTGACTCCAATCACCGACCATCCGTGTTCCCCCCCGGGACACTCATCTCGCCCCGTTCTTAAAGGCACTAAAATCCGCCCTCTCAGATTTCATCACGTCCTCGTGGGGTCGTCTCTGAAGCCTCTAGCCCAACTGGAAGAACCTCCGCACTCCCAATCTAGACATTCCTTTGAATACCTACAACTTCTGCACTTCTATTTATCTACATGCAAGACTCATACCCTAACTAGATGCCTCACCACATTTGAACAGATGTGCATAGCCCCATCAGCGGTATTCAGGGATATCTCAACCATCTATAAATTACTTATCCTCCAACGCTCCTCATATCCCCTTCCCTTTTGTCAAGCTTGGGAACAAGACCTGGGTGTACAGCTTACTCCCTCTCAATGGAACAGGACCTTCCTTCTCTCCCACAAAGCTCCACTAAGGCACAAGAAACAAGCTATAAAATCATCTCCAGATACAGGTACAGGGTGCCTACACTTCTGCACAAATGGTTCAAGTGTTGGATCGCTGCTGGAGATGTCACACAGAGGAGAATAAGATAATCCACATTTGGTGGCACTGTCCTATCCTGCGCCCATTTTGGAACTTCGTGCATAAAACAATACAGGAGGTAACAAGTATCCCTATACTAAATTCTCCTGCATCCGTCCTACTGTTTGAATTCGACTTGAAAATCCCAGCCTCACTTCTAAAATACATGGTCCAGGCATACTCCCACTTTGGTATATATTCTATTGTAATCTTCTTTACATGTTATCAGATACCCACTTAGATTGTTTGTTTCTTTGAACATTAATGTATGTCATTGTTAAGGAAATACTTTCTTGAAAAGCTCAATAAAAACTTGAATGAGAAATATGTCATGAAAAGTTTTATCTGCCAGTTAAAACCAGATAACCCACATATGCTTTTTTCCTAATCTCTTTTTATTTTCTGATTGCAGATTTTTTAATTCTATTTCCTGGACATAATTATGGGGGCGGCCATCTTGCCTGAGCTGTTCTCAACAGCATTTAGAAAGCATTAAGAAAATTGCTTTATAGCAGCCCCATGGGTCATAGACACAATAGACAGGGGAGGACCTCAATGACTCCTATAGAGAGTTTTCTGGGCATGCTCTGTGACCTGTGCAGAGGTCACTGTACAAGGAAAGAATATATAAGCGTTGGCAATCACCTATTGTGAATGGTGGATCCTGTCTTATCTATACACAGAGGTGATATCACTACAGGCAGGATAAGAATGATAGATGTGCAGGTAACTCCAATAAAGTGATTTGTACAGACCCAGAAGTGGCACCCATTATTAGGCTTAACAGCCACACAGGATTTTATGGTTTTTGACATAAAAATATCATTAAATATTCTTTAAAAATATGTTAAACATAAAAACATAATTTAAACAATTCCCTTTAAAGCAATTTCCTAAAATTGTCAAAGTGTTCCTTTCATTCCTGACCTTCTTTTCAATAAAGAAATCATAGAGACTAGGATAGAGGGCTTTTTTTTCTCTCTGTAACCAAATCCAATTCATTTTCTCTATAATAAGAATAATCATCTACAATGGCTTTGACCCAGGAAAATTCAGCCACTACACCGAAAAGCGTTCTGCTTTGTAGCAGATGGAGAGAATGCTCATCTCATTTGTATGAGAAGCTTAGGACATTCTGCTCTAGTGTTATCTTCATTGAGGTACAGCTCTGCAGCATGATGTCCTGATAAACAAATAAAATTGTATTCTACAGGGCTGAGAAGGGAAGGGCCTTAAGCCCCTTTCACATCAGCGTTTTTGCTTTCCGTCCTAGAGTTCCGTCCTCGGGGCTCTAGGACGGAAAGATACTGATCAGGATTAGGCCTAATTCACACGTCCGTCGTGTTTTGCGGATCCACGGATCCGCAAAACACGGACATTGGCGATGTGCGCTCGCACTTGCGGACCGCACATCGCCGGCACTCTCATAGAAAATGCCTTTTCTTGTCCGCAATTGCGGACAAGAATAGGACATGCTCTATTTTTTTCGGGAACGCAATTGCGGACCCGGAAGTGCGGATCCGCAATTGCGGACCCGGCCGGGACATTGCCTGTCCCCATTGAAACTAATGGGTCCGCAATTCTGTTCCGCAAAATGCGGAACAGAATTGCGGACGTGTGAATAAGGCCTTATCCTAATGCATTCTGAATGGAGAGCAACAGTTCAGGATGCATCAGGATGTCTTCCGTTCAGTATGTGAACGTTTTTTGGACGTTGACAAAACCGCAGCATGCTGCGGATTTGTCTCCGTCCAAAAATCCAGAAGACATGCCGTAACGCCGGGTCCGGAATTAATGCCCATTGAAGTGCATTAATCCGGATCCGGAATTAAGCTAAACGTCGTTTCGGCACATCGCCGGATCCGACGTTTAGCTCTGCGCATGCGCAGCAGCAGTTCCGATCGGGGCCCCAGTGTAAGCTGGGGCTCTGATCGGGTACCATGGCAGCCAGGACACTGAAGTCCTGGCTGCCTTGGTAAGTACTCCGCAGCAGTGTACTTACCTGCGCTGCGGCCTCCGGGCGCTCCTTCATGACGTCACAGGTCCGGACGGCACATTGATCTATACGCCGCGGGGAGCTGTGAAGTCATGAAGGAGCGCCCGGCGGCCGCAGCGCAGGTAAGTACACTGCTGCGGAGTACCATGGCAGCCAGGACTTCAGTAGCGTCCTGGCTGCCATGGTTACCTGAAAGCATATTGAAGACTGATCAGGATTGCCTGATTCAGGCAACTTGCGTTCCGACGGATCCGGCGGGCCGAAAGTGCCTGACGGATCCTCAGAACGCAAGTGTCAAAGAGGCCTTAGCCTGTTACATCACATTATCCATGTATCAAACCTTCCATATGTCTCTGGCATGAGACAAAAATATCCAGCTCGTATTTTAACTATACAGCAAATCTACCTCTCAAACATTTCACATACACAATTACACATGTAGTTACTCAGTTAATGGTGGGAACTCTCCCTTTTATAGCTGCCATAAATTGGTTAAGGCTACTTTCAGATGTGCCACAATTATAAAGAATTTTTAATTTCTTTTTACTCACATATCTGAAAAACTTTCTTCCCTTACTGTGGGTGGGCAGCAGCTTGTCACATGAGACAATCAAGAACCTGTATCTCTCAGGATGGATTCTAATTAGCCCTTATGAACTCGTTTCTGTCCTGCATAGAAAATTGTCCCCTTATACATTTTATTACTTGTATAACGTTTACAGCCAGATTTCACCCTTTAGAGACTCCATTTCTAATTGTCACCTGTCACTGAGATAGTGGGTGGAGACTATCAGCTATAACAACTCTATAAAAAATGCACAGAAGAGATCCTGCTCCCCTATGTTTTTGTAGAAAACTCTCAGAAGCATCAGCAGCATGGAGGACACCAAGCAGTGTAGCTGTGCATCCAGCACTGGGGTCATATAAAATATATACTAGAGCCAGCAGCATGCGTTTGTCAGGCTGCAGCTCACTCCCCCTTTTCCCCTCTCCATAGACTTCTGTGTAACCTTCAGTGAGGTGACTGACAGACTGTCATGTCTCTCAAGAAGAATTTAGCAGTGATTAAAAGTTAGTGAACAATTTAGGAGTTTGAGGGGGAGGAGGAAAGGCACCTAATAATGGAGAAAGGAGTTGCTTAGTGTTACATGGATCGCTATATCCACCACAGTAAGCCATAGAAAAAATACCACTTAAAGGGGATGGCCAATATATATTACTAACTGCACATGTGCTGGGAACAAAACGTGCTTACAACTAGTAATAGGTATTATTAAACTATCAACACAATGTCGGACAGCTTAATATGAATAATAAATGTTTACATGCAGGTCCCCTGATCTGTATGCTAGCACTGGGAAACTTTCCATTGATGGAGGATAATGTCCTTCAGCAGCTTCCATTCATTTACACTGGTGAAGGACAGGGAACTTGTGTATGCGCAGTCTGTCCCCAGTTAAAGTGAATGGAGGCCATTGATGGATGGAGTCCTGCTCCAGCGGCCATGTTCCTAGTGCAGTGTCGACATGCAAATCAGGGGACCTGCATGTAAACATGAACTATTCATATTAAACTATTGGCCATTAGTGCAGATAGTTTAAAAGGGTTCTCTGGGAATTATTTAAAATAGCCACCGGCAACCTGTCCTAAAAGGTGAGCAAGACTAGTTGCCTCCACTTGCAGAGCTGCCTAGGGGGGAGAGGAGCAGGGCCTCACCACACTCTGACACTTGCATATACTACATATTGGTGAGTTTTCCTGTCAGGCTGCTCAGCCATGATGGCATATAATAGGCATGATCAGGGCTGGACTTAGGTGTTCAGCCCCCCCTTATCATGTGCCAGAAGCCCCCTTATGTGCCAATAGTCCCCCCTTATGTGCCAGTAGCCCCCCTTATCATGTGCCAGTAGCCCCCCTTATGTGCCAGTAGCCCCCCCTTATGTGCCAGTAGCCCCCCCTTATGTGCCAGTAGCCCCCCCTATGTGCCAGTAGCCCCCCCTATGTGCCAGTAGCCCCCTTATGTGCCAGTAGCCCCCTTATGTGCCAGTAGCCCCCTTATGTGCCAGTAGCCCCCTTATGTGCCAGTAGCCCCACCCTTATCATGTGAAAGTAGCCCCCTTATCATGTGCCAGTAGCCCCCACCCTATCATGTTCCAGTATTGTGCAAAAAAAAAAAATAAAAAAATACACTTGTACTTACCTCCATGTCCGTGATGCGATGCAGGCCTCTTCCGGCCTGTGTCCTTCGCTGTACGGCTCCGGCGGTGCGATGACGTCATTGCGCCGCCTGCACCGGCCTGAACAGGAAGGGGACACGCCTCTCCCTCCTCTGTCGCAGCACAGACATCTGTATCGCTGTCCTCAGGACGGCGATACAGATGACTATGGAGATAAGCTCAATGGAAGCGCTCATCTTCTGCTGTGCACTGCCACCAGGCCACCCCCACTTGTCACCAGGGCCACGGCAGGCTAGTCCGGCCCTGGTAGCCTGTAGCGTCTGCGAGCTGCACGCCCCTGTTGCCATGGTGCCCTGTGCGGCCGCACAGCTCGCACACCCCAAAGGCCGGCCCTGGGCATGATTGCATCATTGCCATCTATTGTAGTGCAGTGTGGTATATAGTGAGACCCTATCCCCTCACCACCCTAAGCAGCTCTGCAAGTGGAGGCAACCAGTCCTGCTTAAATTCTAAAAGGTTTGATGGCCATTTTAAATAATTCCTTGGCTACCCATTTAATAATACTTATTACTAGCTGCATGCATGTGCTGTTACCAGCATATGTGCAGCAAGTAATATAAACTGACCAACCCTTTAGATAATTCGAAAACTGTACCGCAACCCTTTGTCAGACACCTTATTGAGTTGCAGTTAAAGAAAAGAGTCCCTACAAAGAGCTGCTTCCACTTTGGTAGATTCAAATTAATCATGCAATAAATGGTTCATAACCAACTTGAATGTATGGCATGTAATGTCGAGATTACCCTGGAGATCACTGGGAGGAATCAGAAAGCAGAAGAATTGTCCAGATGAGACAACCCCTTTTAAGTAAGAGGCAAATGCCATGTAAGGTCCAAATGTCAAGTAAAAAAGTGCAATAACATACATGAGTAAGGCATCTTTCACACTTGCGTTCTGAGGATCCGGCAGGCAGTTCCGTCCCGCCGGATCCGTCAGAACGCAAGTCGCCTGAAAGCATTAGAAGACTGATCAGGATCCTGATCAGTCTTCGAAATGCTTTCAGGTTACTATGGCAGCCAGGACGCTAAAGTCCTGGTTGCCATGGTAAAGTGTAGTGGGGAGCATGGGAGCGGTATACTTACAGTCCGTGTGGCTCCCGGGGCGCTCCAGAATGACGTCAGAGCGCACTATGCGCATGGATCACGTGATCCATGCACGTGGGGCGCCCTGAAGTTACTCTGGAGCGCCCCGGGAGCCGCACGGACTGTAAGTATACTGCTCCCCCGCTCCCCACTACACTTTACCATGGCAACCAGGACTTTAGCGTCCTGGCTGCCATGGTAACCATTCAGAAAAAGCTAAATGTCGGATCTGGCGATGCGCCGAAACGACGTTTAGCTTAAGGCCGGATCCGGATTAATGCCTTTCAATGGGCATTAATTCCGGATCCAGCCTTGCGGCAAGTGTTCAGGATTTTTGGCCGGAGCAAAAAGCGCAGCATGCTGCGGTATTTTCTCCGGTCAAACAACGTTCCGGTCCTGAACTGAAGACATCCTGAACGGATTTCTCTCCATTCAGAATGCATGGGGATAAAACTGATCAGGATTTTTCCAGCATAGAGACCCGACGACGGAACTCTATGCCGGAAAAGAAATACGCAAGTGTGAAAGAGCCCTAAGAAAATGCAGAATAGTTCATGTGACACTGTGTCTGGAAGCCATATTTTTTCTAATCCTAGACAGTTCATTTACAGAACAACTCCCATGTTTTTTTCAGACTTGCATGTAAAATTTAGATATTAAACCTCTTTTACTAATAAAGTTACATTTTTGATGCTTAGTTTATACATAAATTCCCATCTTCATTTTCAGTTACTGCATTGTGTGACTTAGATAGGACTAAACATTATGTCCTTATACTTACGCTACTCACAAAAAGTGATATTTGGTTTGTGGGTGAAATTTCAGGATGAACTTAAAATCCACTCTAACCTTTACAGGTGAACTTAATGTGACCTTCTCTAAACTTTTAAATGCACATGTCCAACTGTTCAATATTTCAGTACTTTTTGCACAACGTGCTGTTCTCCAACAAGAAGCTTAACAGGTGTTTGATCCATGAGTCGCCCAATAAATTTTCTGCTTCAATGAAAATTGCTATTTAAACAACTCTCCTCATCATGCTGTTCTTATTGTGACTTATGAGACCAAGAAGACACCTAACAATTGATCAACAGTACCTCGTCATTGCGAGGCTTCAAGCAGCATGTTCTCAGACAGAAGTGGCCACTGAGCTTAGGGTACTTTCACACTTGCGGCAGAGGATTCTGGCAGGCAGTTCTTTAGCCGGAACTGCCCGCTGGATCCATCTAATCTGATGACAACTGAAAGCATTTGAAGACGGATCCGGATGCGGTTCCATCTCACAAATGCATTGCAAGAACGGATCCGTCTCTCCGCTTGTCATGCGGATAGACTGATCCGTCTTGTATTATTTTTTCAGTTTTAAGGGCCTGTGCATGCATATACCGGATGGACGGATCCGTCCTTCAGGTATTTCTTAGTGCCAGATACGGCATTAATACATTCCTATGGAAATTAATGCTGGATCCGGCATTTTGGATGGAGATAAAACCGCAGCATGCTGCGGTATTTCCTCCATCCAAAACAACTGACAGTGACTGAACTGATGACATCCTGAACGGATTTCTATCCATTCAGAATGCACTGGGATACATCTGATCAGTTCTTTTCCGGTATTGAGCCCAGACTACGGAACTCAATGTCGGAAGAGTTTGCCGCAAGTGTAAAAGTAGCCTTAGAGTGTCACCAGCAGGTTGCAGCAGAGATACAGAGAGACTGGAAGAGTCACAAAAAGGCATAGAAGAGGACATCCTTTGGCCACATCCCACAATGATGATCGCTTCATTGTGAACAATGCCCTGCGGAACTTGATGATGATGAGTGCCACACAACTCCAGGTACATTTGAGGGAGGTGAGAGTGGTCTGTGGTCTGCGTGCTAGACGACCTGCAAGGGTACCTGACCACAGACGTCATCGCGTCTTGCATGGGCCAGGGAGCATCTACACTGGACAAGGGACCAGTGGGCCTCAGTGCTGTTAACTGATGAAAGTCGATTCACGCTTAGCAGAAATGATGGCCGCCAACTATGTTGAAGACGTCATGGAGAGCATCAGCCACTGTTGTCACCAGAAAAGCATTTGATGGTGGTGTTACAGTGTGGGCATGAGTCTCTAGTCAAAACAGAACTGCCCTACAATTTGTGACTGGTACAGTGACAAGATCATATAACTTGAATAACATCATTAATCCAGTCATTGTGCCTCTGCATGAACAACACAGGCCTAATTTCATCTTCATGGATGACAATGCACCAGCTCATCTGGGACGCATCATTAGTAAACGGCTCCTGGAGACTGGGATACCTCAAATGGAGTGGCCTGCAATTTTTACAGATCTGAATCCCATTGAAAACTCATGGGATCAGCTGAGTCACAGTGTAGAGGTTCGTAACTCTGTACCCCAGAACCTCAATGACCTGAGGGCCACCCTTCAATAAGAGTTGGATGCCAGGCCTCCGCAGACAATGAGTCGACTTGTGAGCAGCATGAGACATCGTTGTCAAGCTGTAATTGAAGCTCAAGGCCACATGACAAGTTATTGAGATGTTGACATTTTTGTGGGGGTATACCCAGCACTGGTGTTGGCTTTTGTTTCAATACATTGTTTGAGATGAGGAAAACACCATTGCATGCTTCTACTTAAATACCCTACTTTTATGATATAATGTCACTGTAGCGTGAACTTTTTAAGTTTTCCATAAATTTCACCCGAAAGCCAAATATCCCTAAACTTTTGTGAGTAGTGTATATCTTCCCCAGGAGGCCAGTTTCTCTCCTTCCTGTGCAGATTAAAACTACAAGCAGATACTGAAGGAGGATTGCCATCTGCTGTATTTCCGCCCCTCAGCAGCTCTTCATTCTTCCCACTACAGCCCTCAGCTTCTCCACACCAGCATAAAATGCTTAGAATCACTTGGTTACACTTAGCCGATAAATTAGACAACCAGCAAATGCAGCTATTCTATAAAACCCTTTATGTTAGATGTACAATGAGAATACAGACTGCCAGGAGGAGGATCAATATGTGGAAACTCATTTACAAACCCCCCCCTCTTCGGACAGCAGTATTCTGGGACTTGTAGGCAAGACTGCAGCGACATGGGAAGAAATTTTGTAAGAGCAGCAGCCATGTTTAATGAACATAGTAGGGAGAAAAAGATGGCAGACCAGCACAAGAAAACCAGAAAGGAGACTTGTGGCAGGGATAAAGCAACAGTAAGAACTGTTTGACATACTTCTAGACATATCTTTCAGTTTTGAGAAAAAAAAAAAAAAAACAATGGACGTACTTCTTTGACCCTTAGGATAACATAGTAAAATAGTTTATAAGGCCAAAAAAAAGACATCTGTCCATCCAGTTCGGCCGGTTATCCTGCAATTGGAAAATAAATGCAATTCCTCCACCGTTTTACGGGTTTTGTTTGTACGGCGTTCTGACCCTTGCCCTTCATTTTCTGGGTCAGTACAATTACAACGATACCCATATGTATAGTTTTTTTTTGTCTAAATAGTGTAAAGATAAATGTAAACTTTGAAAAAAAAATATTATATCACCATATTCTGCCCCCATGACCTTTTTATAGTTATATCTACAGAGCTGTGTCTGGACTCATTTTTGCGGGACAATCTGTAGTTTTACAGCAAGACACGGAGGCTCCTATTGCATTCTCTTCCTTTACTGATCACCAATAGCAGCAAAGAGATTAACATATGCAAAAAAGTAACCATGGTAACAGTAGGTCCCACCCCAACAGCCCTTATAATAGGCCATTCCTCCTGTGGACCTTCCTCTTTCTTTGCTGCTCACCAGATGAGTAACACCTTGCTCTGTTTTGTTCCTTTCTGTGATTGCTGTGATAATTTCTCATTTGTGGGCGTTTTTGTGCATACCCTTTAAATAGTTTGCACTCAGATTGTTTGTGTTTTGCTATATTGTGCCCCTTTTTGCACTTATGCTTCCCTTCTGTTCCTGCAGTTTTTCTCCTTCCCCTCTGGGTTTCTCAGTTATCTCTGTAGAGTCTCCCCTTTTCCTTTTCCTCTCCCTCCCTCCCTCCTGCCTGGTTTTCTCTGTCCCTCTCAGGACTTCTGCATTACATCACTGTCCTCTCAGTCTTACTGCACTCCTGTGCGGCTCCCCTCGGCCCCGCCTCCTCTCCTCTTCACTGCTTGGCTTTGCCTGCTGTATCACTCTCCTCTGCTCCTGCTGCAGGCTCCTCGAGTTCCCATGCTTCCTCCCGGCAGCAGCGAGATCTCGCGAGATTTGGCGGCCATCTTGGATCCCGTTCTCGCGAGATCTCGGACTCCCAGTCTCCCTGTGTGCTCTGCTGCCGGCTCCTGCTCTCACTGCTCTGCTGGCTGCTCTCCTGGGGTGATTAACCCCTTATTAGCTAGCGTTTTTCCTTCCACAGGTAGTTTCACATTAGAGCTCCTTTCAAACCCTCCTTAGGGTTGATTTAGTTACTGCTAAGCATATATATATTTAGCACTGCGCCTATATTTGATTATGGATGCCTCCACTAATCAGGCCAACCCCCGCTCCCCCTCAGGGGACCATAGCCCCATGGTGTTGACACACAAGCACTGGCGCTACAGCGCTCTGTATCCAGCGCTATCATGGAAGCCATGGGGTCCATGTCCTCCGTTATTTCACAGTCTATTACCCAGGCCCTGTCTGCACACCCCCCTTGTTGGGGCCAGACCACCCCCCTCTGTACGGGCCCAGCATTCCCATGCTGCAGAACCTCCTGTTGAACAGGAGCCCATGACTGGTGTGATGAAAGCCACCAAAGACGACGCGCTGAGGTCGCGTAAGAGAGCCTTTCCCCGCCAGGCTGAACGGGCGCGGGTATGGAAGTGTGCCAGAGCACAGGCTGAAAGCGAGTCCGAATCGGACTTCAGGTCTGATCCAGAGGATCTGGCGGAGGCAAGTGACCCATCTGAGGAGGACGACACCGTCCAGGTGTCTGACCCTGTCAGCATCGCCCCTTCTACCCCCATAGCTAAGGAGTCCGCCTCCTCCGATAATGCCCCTGCGTCCCTGCTTGATTCCTCTGGTGCTCCGATGTTTAACCCTGAGGCCCTCCACCACCCTAGGTCGGCGGAGTGGCTTCCAGCGGCCCATGTAAGCATTTACTTGGAGCACTGGGTCCGCCGTCCGTTATCTAAGGAGGCGCGCAGCAAGCTGAGGGCCGAGTGCCCCAGGCCCATTGTGCCCCATAAGATCTGCGACACCCCGGTCGACGACCCTAAGTTGACGCAATTCTTATCAAAGACCGGCTGGAACCCCCGTAAGGGGTTGGACTCGGCTCTGAGAGGCTGTCAGGATAAACTCCTGGACATATTCGGTCCCCTGGCCAAAATTCTGGAATTGGCGGAGTCCGCCAGAGAGGAGGGTTCTCAGATTGACCCCGAGGAGCTCACTGGCTGGGTACAGCGAGCCATTTGCATCGCCGGTGGCACTAATGCATCCCTCTCGGCTAAGAGGCGCAAAGCCATACTCCTTAAGATCGACCCCAAATTGACAAACCTCGCCCTCACAGAGGCAGGCAGAGAGGCACAGGGTCTATTGTTCCGTGATTCGTTCATCAAGGACCTTAGCCGTTACATTGGAGCATTTACCGCATTGGATAAGGCCCAGTCCACCATGCGCAGGGTCTTCCAGGGGCGGGTCTCTACCAGGGCCGGCAGTAGCAGGGGCCGACTGTCCGGCCGCTCCAGCACCCGTGCCAGTGGTGCAGGTCGAGGCTCCTTCTCCCAGAGGTCGTCCTTCCAGGAACAGCAGACTTCGTCCCCATTCTTCCCGTCCAGAGGTGGACAGTGGCACTCCCGTTCCTTCAGAGGGAACACGTCCTCTCGCAAGTCTTCCGGTAAGTCCGACCCCGGACGGGGATTCTTTGGCCAGTTGTGTAGGGGGCAGGCTCCAACATTTTTTTCCATGCCTGGGAGTTAGTCACCTCGGATCCGTGGGTCCTGTCGACAGTCAGAGGTTTCTCCATAGAGCTCACAGGCTCCCCGCGGCTTCTGCCTCTTCCCCCGGTCTCTCCTCGGCTGGGCCCGGGTTGCGCTCTGGTGGACGAGGAGCTCTCCTCCCTCTTCCGCAAATGGGCGATAGAGAAGGCTCCCTTCCCCTCGGGGGGGCGTGATAAGCAACATTTTCTTAGTCCAGAAAAAAGGCGGTCAGATGCGCCCGGTGATCAATGTCCGCGCTCTGAGCGGAATTGTGCGGTACCGCCGCTTCAAGATGGAGGGGATCCATCTGCTTCGGGACCTGCTGACTCCAGGGGACTGGTTGGTCAAGCTGGATTTGAAGGACGCGTACCTGACGTCCCCGTCTCCCCTCCCTCCAGAGATCTTCTCCGTTTTCGCTGGAGGGGCGAAGGGTGGAGGTTCACTTGCCTGCCGTTCGGCTTGTCGTCGGCCCCTTGGTGTTTCACCATGCTGCTGCGCCCGGTCATGGCTTGGTTGAGGAGTCGCGGAGTCCACCTCATAATTTACCTGGACGACATCCTTCTGATGCATCAGTCCAAGACGGTATTGGTAGAACTTCTACAGTGGATGTCGGATCTCTTGGAGTCTCTCGGTTTTCTCCTCAACAGGGAGAAGTCCTGCCTTGTTCCCTCCCAGACGATGGAGTTCCTGGGCTTCACGGTGGACTCGATCAAGGAATCCCTCAGCCTGCCGGGGGCGAAGTTGAGATCTATTCGCAAGGAGTTGAGGCATGCATTGGCCAACCCTCGCCTGTCCCTGCGGCATCTTGCCCGCATCATTGGACGGTTGGCGTCGTCCATCCAGGCAGTGTTTCCAGCCCCGTTGCACTACCGTGCCCTTCAGCGCTTGAAGATAGGGCATCTCCGTTCAGGTGCTTCTTTTGAGGACGTGGTGGATTTGGACGCGGACGCTTGGGAAGAGCTTCGCTGGTGGATCGCCAATCTGGAGGCCTGGAATGGCAGGGCGATCTTTGGGTTCCAACCGGAATTCACCTTAGAGTCTGATGCAAGCCTCCAGGGTTGGGGGGCACATTGCAACGGGGTGTCCACCGGGGGACCTTGGTCAGAAGACGAAGCGCGGCTCCATATCAACGCCTTGGAGTTGCTAGCCGGATCCTTTGCCGTCAGGAGCTTTACAAATGGGATCGCCAACGCCTGTATTCGTTTACGGATGGACACTATCTCAGTGGTCCGCTACGTCAACCGACTGGGTGGCACCCAGTCAGCAACGATGGCGGGTTTGGCGAAGGAGTTCTGGTCGTACTGCCTTTCCAGGGACATCATGGTCCAGGCCGAGTACCTCCCTGGTCTCAGCAACGTTCAGGCGGATTGGAACTCGCGTCATCTGGCGGATGGCAGCGATTGGCAATTGGATCCAGCGCTGTTCTCGGTGTTATCGGACAGGTGGGGACCGTTTTCCATGGACCTGTTCGCCTCCCGGCTCAACTCGCATCTTCCCTGGTTTTACAGCTGGCGCCCGGATCCGGAAGCGACGGCGGTGGATGCGTTTCTTCAAGATTGGTCCTTCGGTCTCCTCTACGCCTTTCCCCCGTTCATGAATGATCCCACGGATGCTTCTTCAGGTGCGTCGCCATCGGGCGGAGTTGGTGGTGGTAGTCCCCTTTTGGGACTCTCAGGTCTGGTACCCGTCACTGATGGAACTCTTGGTGGACGTCCCCCTTCTCCTCCCGAATCCGATTTCTCTCCTTCGTTGCCCTCAGGGGACTCCACACCCCCTGCTGCTGGACGGATCCCTGCGGTTGCTGGCCTGCCGGATCTCAGGACTCCCGGAGCGGTCGTCGGAGTTTCGGAGGCTACTAGACGCCTCCTGGACAACGCTTGGGCTCCCGGCACCAGAAAATCTTATAGGGCGGCCTGGCGAACTTAGGCTGGCTGGTGCGTGGAACGGGACTTGGATCCCGTTTCAGCCCCTGTAGCGCAGCTACTTCAGTTTCTCACCTCCCTTTTAGAGGATGAGAAGGTTTACAGGACAATCAATTTGTTTCGTTCGGCGATTTCTTCTACGCACCAGGGCTTTGATGGTGTTCCTGCAGGGCAGCACCCTTCGGTTTCGCGCCTTCTCCGTGGCTCCCGTTTGGCTCAGCCGCGTTTCTCCTCCACTTGGGATGTCTACATGGTGTTGTCCTTTTTGTCCTCTTGGCCTTCTAATTCTGACCTCTCTTTGCGTCAGCTTTCGGCCAAGTTGGTCACCCTCTTTTGCCTTTTACGGCGCACTCGGCTCGTAGTGCTTCGTCAACTTCTCTGGCGGTCTGGGGTGCCCGCCTAGAGGACATCCTGCGGTTGGCAGATTGGTCTAGTGCCGCTACCTTTCGTGAACGTTATTTTCGGCCGCCTCCACATTTGTTTTCCTCTTTGGTAAGTCAGCTTTGAACTTGCAATAGGAGCCTCCGTGTCTTGCTGTAAAACTTAATGATTTTCCTAGTCTACGACGTAAAGTCATAGTTTTATTAAAGACACGGAGGCGAGTATTGCCCACCCTTCCCTCCCTGGGGTTTTGAGGTCATTTTCCATATTGTTCCTTTTATTGCCTGCTGCATTGCCGTTTTTTGTGCCTGTGCTTTCAAATTTATCAGTGTTTTATTTCTCCTAGGTTGTTCGGTCATGATTTCCCTGCTTTTTGCTGGCTATAATGTTATTGCTGATGCTATTTTGTTTTATTGCTGTTGCTATGCACGTTTTAGGCTTCAGTACCTGCTGGTTTGGTACATCGCTTACCCTGGCCATATGGCCTATTTTGTTTTTTCTCTTTCAGGTTGACTGGGTTCCGGTGTCCGTTGCTGGATTCTGCTGCGGTTGAAATTCTTCTAGTTGGCCATGTTGGCTCTGTTGACAAGTTTCCGTTGGTCGTCGCCCTGAGGATGGGGGCTCATCGTTTTGGATGCCTGAGATGTTTACGTAGACTGGTTCGCAAAGAAAGAGGAAGGTCCACAGGAGGAATGGCCTATTATAGGGGCTGTTGGGGTGGGACCTACTGTTACCATGGTTACTTTTTTGCATATGTTAATCTCTTTGCTGCTATTGGTGATCAGTAAAGGAAGAGAATGCAATACTCGCCTCCGTGTCTTTAATAAAACTATGACTTTACGTCGTAGACTAGGAAAATCATTAAGTTTTTATTCATACCATTTTGGAGTGTGTGTGACTGATTATATTTCACCCAAAATCCAAATATCCCTAAACTTTTGTGTGTAGTGTATATCTTCCCCAGGAAATTTGGGCCACTACAACAAAACAAAGGCATACAAACCTGTCAATATCTCGGTAAGTAAGGAAACACAATTACCAAACCTTGACTACTGTGCTAACTTTTAGACTTACTAATATATGGCCATTTTTATATTTTGTCTGGAAATTAATTTCAAATGGCATGGCTCAGCAAAATGGAACTTATGATTTAAAATATATGTAAACATAAAATATACAGACAAGTAAGGAAATAATCAACGGTGGTCGCAATGGCCATTGTTCTCAACAGAGCTTTCAAACACCACTTTCATAAGTGTGTAGGGGAACTTTAAGTTATGCCTTCTATATACATGAGACCTTTCAGGTAAAGGCAGATATTAACCCCTTAACAATTTTGAGCTTTGAGAAAAGGCACTAACGGTTCAGGCTAAGTAGACCTCGGACAGCAGAGGAAGGAAGACAACTGCCTTAACCCCTTGTGTCTCAGGCTTGGTACCAGCTAGAGATATGGGACTGAGTTGGAAAGCTGACAGCCTAGGCTTTAAAACAAGACCAGAATCGCAGCATGATCTCCTCTACATCAGGAGATGTTAAAATAAGGTCGGCAGTGACAGAAGCTGAAAGTAAAAGCAGGTTATTATATCTACCGATGTAGAACGGGTAATGCTGCCATTCTAGTCTTGTTTTAAAGCACAGACAGTACCATAAGCTTTTACAAAGCTCGAGATATAAAGATTAAAGCAGCCCTCCTTTATTCAGCTGGCTGTGATCTTATGTACCCTGGAGAAGAAGAGGGGCGAACAGCTGTCCTCAGCTCACTGTGCCTGCGCCGAATACACAAGCGGACGGCGCAGGTGCGGGATTTCGGCCGGAGGCAGGAGAGCTGAGCTGCCCGGCACTGTCAATCAAAAGAAGAGGGGCGTGGCCGCAGGTGGGAACACGGAGCCTCTAGGAGTAGGGGCAACGCCCTCCCTGCTCCTAGAGGCTAATTTGCATATTATATAAAATCGTTTTTTAGCGTTATCACAGGTCAGAAGGGCATTTAATTTACATTATTAGGTTGGTCTGACATTGGCCCATAGCTAATGTCAGACAGCTTATGAGGCCAAAATCTGGAGACAGAAACCCTTTAAGATATTTTTTCATTTGAGTGATAAACCCTTAAAGGGGTTGTGCAGCCAGTAAATATTGATGACCTATCTTCAGGAGAGTCTGATTCCCGGTGCCCCTGCCCATCAGCTAATTAAAGAAGAGGTGGCACTCGTGCAAGTGCTTCATCTCGGAGGCACAGTGTCATTACAAGTGCTTATTCCAATCATTTGAATGGGACAAGCACTTCTAATCGCACTGCGCCGCCGCGGTGGCAAGAGAGACAATTCACAATGTAATCTTGAAGAGGAAGCAGTGCTTGTAAGAACTCCTTATCAAACAGCTGAACAGTGGGGCAGCTGGGAGTTGGACCCCAATGATCAGATATTAATGAGGAAAGGTCATCGATATTTACTGGCTGCACAACCACCAGAACATTAAACGAGCCTTTCCCAAAAATAGAGATGAGCGAACATTTAAAAAAAGTCCGTTGTTCGGGGTTCGGGTGGTGGTTAATTGCGCATCCCGTTATGGATTCCACAATAGCGCATATGGAATCCATAAGGGGCGGCTACCACCAACCCGAACTGTAGAACAGCTGAAGGACCTGGCGTGACGTCACAGTCATGTGATCAGTGCAGGGGGCGTGGCTCAGCACGGGATTTGATCCCGTGCTGAGCCACGCCCCCTGCACTGATCACATGACAGTGACGTCACGCCAGGTCCTTCAGCTGTTCTACAGTTCGGGTTGGTGGTAGCCGCCCCTTATGGATTCCATATGCGCTATTGTGGAATCCATAACGGGATGCGCAATTAACCACCACCCGAACCCCGAACAACGGACTTTTTTTAAATGTTCGCTCATCTCTAGCCAAAAACAGCATAGACGCGAAAAGTTAAAAGCTGTTACCTGTAGACAGGCTGCATTTCATGTGCTATTCCAATGACTGAGTTCTGTAGAAAGTTATCAAACTCCTCAAACAGTTCCCGGATGTTGGTCTGGAACTTCAAATCCAAGTCTAGCTGAATGATTCGAGAGATATCTATCAATCAAGGGAAAGATAAGTTAGGTGGATATACAACTAACAGCACAAAAAACCAAACATAACACTAAATCAGTATATTGCAAAAGTTCACATACAGTGCATTCTGATCCTTTCACTTGTTTTCAGACCCGTTCACTTTTTCACATTTTGCCAAGTTGTGGCCTTGTGCTAAAATATAAAAAAAATCTAACATTTTCCCCATATCAGTCTGCACACCATATCAACTCTGCTACCCATAATGAGAAAACATAATGAAAACAGAATTTTAGAAACATTAGCAAATTTATTAAAAAGGAATAACTACAATTTCAAACGGACATAAGTATTCAGACCTTTTAATATGACACTTGAAATTTAGCTCTGGGGCCTCCCATTCCACTTGATCATCTTTGAGATACTTCTACACCTTGATTGGAGGACACTTGTGGTAAATGTAGTTGACTAAACATAACTCAGAGGGTGCTGGCCATTTACAGAGTGATGAGAAGAAAGCAAGGCTATTTAATATTTTTTTGCCACTGTATTCACTGAGGAAAATAAACTGTCAGATGAAATGCAGAATGAAAATTTCCCATTAAAAGTGACCTGTCTGACACAGGAAAAGTACAGCAGCGTCTTAAAAAGATTGAAATAGACAAATCACTGGGTCCAGATGGCATACATCCCCGTATCCGTAATTAAGTAATGTCATAGGCAGACTCTTATTTCTGATATTTAAGGACTCTATATTGACAAGGGAGTGTTCTACAGGATTGGGGCTTAGTAAATATGGTGCCAATATTAAAAAAGGGGTCAAAAACAGAGCCTGGATACTATAGGCCGGTACGTTTAACATCTTTCTTGGAGTCCTGCAATGAAAATAAGCGCATAACGCATAATTCAGTTTCTATGAGGAGGTCAGTTCTAGACTTGACCTGGTTGAGTCAATGGACGTCATATATTTTGGCTTCTCTATCATAAAATAAAAACTGGCCCAAAATTGGCCATATCCTTTAAACTTAATCTCCACCCCCTTAGACTGACAGAATAGCTCTTTTCAGTGTACCTCCTCCCCAGCAGCTGCAGTCAGGCTACATGGGTAGAAATAGCAACACAGTCACATCCCATGATCAGCTACCTGACACTGGTTGCTACAGTTAAGTTTACTGTCAAATAAAACTTCTTACAATGCTGTTTTAATAGTAACCCCAGTTACAGAGGGAATACAGCCCAGAGATGTTGTACAAGGCTGTACCTCCCTGCAGAGCTGATCTGGGTATGCTAAAACACAGTAGCGCGTGCAGACACCGGGCCCCGTCGATCACATGATTGCTAGGATGGAAGTGGAAAGTGGCATAGCTGCTCCCTGATCTCTAAGCTCAGAGCTCATAATGCACTGTGTAAAGAGGAATGGCACCATCCTGCTGCGTATCCCAATACTGTGCCCGGAGTGCTCCCCAATGCCCCTAAATATTACACTAAAGAAAAAAAGTATCCCCAGTAGTAATAATTCTCCCAGTAATAATAATGAAGTCTATAATCCCCTAATAATACTGCCGCTATATGGCCCCTTGCAGACGAGCGTGTCCGGATTTTGTCCCGATGCATTGTGGATGTATTCAGTGAAAAATGCGCAATTTCACAAACAAATTCATTCAGTTTTGTTTGCGATCGCGTTCAGTTTTTATTGCGCGGGTGCAATCAGCAATACCTGAGTCCTGTTCCATGGTGCCATCTGTCTCTGCACTTCAGATGGCACTATAGAACAGGGTGAGGCTTCACCGTGAAGGGCTCTCTGCATTAATTTGCGTCACAACCCCTCCCCTCTGCTCCGAGTGACAGCTGTAGCATCCAACCAGAAGACCACTACAGTTGTCACACAAAGCAAAGGGGAGGGACTGTGAAGCAGCTCAATACAGAGGGCAATTCACAGTGAAGCCCTACCCTGGGCCCTGTAAGATTTATTTGGCAGAATAACATTTCATTTTCATGTTCTCACTACAAAAGGTGCGTTTTACTGCTGTCCACAGCCCAAGCCTAGCACTGTCAACAGATTAGCATGGTGAAAACGCTGACAGACTCCCGCTATTGACCTATAGTGCATAGTCCCATTTGAAAAACTGCATTTGAGGGACTACAATTTTAAAAAAAAACATGTTACAAAATTAAGTATGTTTACTTTACCAATTATGGAAATTTGTATTTTCATATTTTATTGCTTGGTTTCTACAGCTCTCAGATATGAATAGATAAAGGCATGCACAGCTACCTCTCCATTCATTCTCCGCGTGAGGCAGGCCTACACTATCAGACACTTATGGACATAAACAAAATGAAAGGCGAGAAAAACCCCTTTAATAGACACAAATTAGGTGCTTGACACACAACATGCTTAGCTTGTGAGAGAAGAAACATTATTTTCATAGTTCAGAATATTTTCTAGGAAGAAGCAGAAGAAAAAGATTGCATCCGTAAATAAGGATTGCTCGTGAACTGACTACCGGTACTTCTTCGGGTAGAAGTCTACTAAATCCACCTATATAAGAAATGTAATCTAGATGCATCAGATTTAATCAGCTTTCATCACTGAAGCTACTGAAGAGAACAGACTAACTGTCTGTGACGTGCGCAACACATTTAATCCTACTACAGGAGACTGCAATATGATTACTGGAATTTGTATGTAGGCCACTTGTTCCTTAATGACTCATAACTGCATTTTAAAACATTCTCATTTTCAGAGCACAGATCATACATATTTTCTGAATAGACAAGCATCTGACCAGCCAGTAATATGTCCAATAGCCACCATCTCTAAACTTGGAGCGCAGTGACATCACGTTAATTTACAGTGCATTTGGAAACCCTTCAGACTCTCAATTTTTTCCTTTTGTTATGTTGTAGACTTGTGTTAAAATAAAAAAATCACGTTTTCTCCATCATTCTGCACTCAATACTCCATAATGACAAAATGAAACCAAAATGTTCAACATTTTTGCTAATTTATTGAAAAGGAAAAACTAAAATATTGCATTGACATAAGTATTCAGACCCTTTACTCAGTACTTAGTTGAAGCACCTTTGGCAGTGATTACAGCCTCCAGTCTTCTTGGGTATGATGCCACAAGGTTTACACACCCGGATCTGGGGATTTTCTGCCATTCTTCTCTGCAGATCATCTCAAGCTCTGTCAGGTTGGACGGGGACTGTCAGTGGACAGCGATTTTCAGGATTCGCCAGAAATGTTCAAGTCGGTATTGGGTTCCAGTCAGGGCTCCGGCTGGGCCACTCAAGGACATTCACATAGTTGTCACTTCTGTGTGGCATGGCTGTGTGCTTAGGGTCATTGTCTTGTTAGACTGTGAACCTTTATCTCTGTATTTTGGTCAGCGCTGATGAAAAGCTGATTGGAGCAGTCTCCCTGTCCCAACCACTGGAAAACACCCCCACAGCATAATGCTGCCATCGCATGCTTCACTGTAGCCATGGTATTTGTCAGGTGATAAGCAGTGTCCGGTTTCCTCCAGACATGACGCTTAGAATTAAGGACAAGAATTTCAATCTTGGTTTCATCAGACCACAGAATCTTGCTTCTCACAGTCTGAAAGTCCATTTGATGCTTTTTGCAAAGTCCAGGCGAGCTTTCATGTGTCTTTTACTGAGGAGAGGCTTCTTTATGGCAGAGTGGCCAGAAAGACCAGACTGGTGGAGTGCTGCAGTGAAGGTTGACCTTCTGAAAGTTTCTCCTATCTGTTCACAGGATCTTTGGCGGTCAGCCAGAGCTAGGTTCTTTGTCACCTTTCTTACCAAGGCCTTTCTTCCTCGATGACTTATGTTGGTGAGGAGGCCCGCTCTAGAAAGTGTTCTTGTTGCAAGAGCAGATTGGCAATGTATCCCACCGGGAAAATTCCTGGTGGGCCGATTGCCTTTTACTAGGCAGTGGGCTGTCGGAGCCCAGCCTGACTTTTCCCACAGCCTGGTGCTAGTGCACATTTCAGGCTGCTGGCTCTAAGCGCTGTCATTACACTATGCATGATAGCTCACAGCAGAGGCCTGCAATGTGTTTTATATATATATATATATATATATATATATATATATATATATATACACTGTGGGGATTTGCTCCGGTAGACAGGCTTGCGGACGCAGTACAGAGGCAAGTACACAGTTCTTTGAAGCAAGCAGTAGTGTTTTATTCACACTCAGGAAAAACAAAGTCTTGGTGCTTGTCCGCACATGGCAAAAATAACAACACAGCAAAAGTTCACCTGTAAGGTTTTGGTGTTTGTTCACACCTGGCTCACAGCTCAGCCACAGGAAAGTCCAGGTGCAGGCTTCCATGCAGACTGCACGCCTGCTTGTGGACTCTTACTCCCAGCACTGAGCCCCCACAGCACCACTGGCAGACGGAGGATAATCCACCCAGCTGACAGTGCTTGGTTGGGCTTTATACAAGCCTTCAAAACCCGGCCTGGAACGTGGGGAGCAACCACCCACCCAACACTTTAGTTGCTCCCAGTATCGGCCCGGATCGGCTTTGCAGCCACGCTAAAATACCAACGTGTCAAGCAGCACTATCTGCTGCTGACATACAAACCAGGCTCTTATCTCACCGAGGCCAGGAACCTCTGTGACACATACCTTCCGTCAATGACGGACCCTTCGGCTCTCTTACAATACACACACATAAACATATACAGCTTCACGTCTCTTCAATCTCAACTCCCTATGGGATATGGTCCACAATGCAGAATCTAAGTCGGTTAACCATATGATTTGCTTCCTTAAAATGTCTAGGATCTAAATCTAAAACTAATTTCATCAAGATGTTGTGTACACCTCATCGTAACATCACACATTTTCTTAAACTCTAAAAGGGGTTGTCCAGCCAGCAATATTGATGACCTATCATCAGGATAGGTCATCAATATCTTATCAGTTGTTTGTCGAGAAGGCGCTCCTTGAGCTCCACTTCCTGGTCTTTACACTACGCCTTGTCTCCTGTGCAGGGCCGGTGCAAGGATTTTTGCCGCCCTAGGCAAAATAAAAGTTTGCCGCCCCCCCCCCCCTTATCATTCTTCACTCCCCCCTCCTTTGTCATTCTCCCCCCCGTCATTCTTCACCCCTCCTCCCATGTCATTCTTCCTCCCCTCTTGTCATTCTTCTCCCCCCCTCTTGTCATTCTTCCTTCCCCCCTTTCATTCTCTCTCCCCCCCCCTTTGTCATTCTTCTTCCCCCCACTCTTGTCATTCTCCCCCCTCCCCCAGTGTAGCGTGGCCGAGCGCTTTATGGTCCCACGGGTACAGGAGCTTTAGATTCCTGTACCCTGACGGACTGACAGGAAGTGCACACTGTGTGCGCACTTCATGTCAGTCCGGCCGGGTACAGGAGACAGATGCTCCTGTACCCGCGGCCATAAAGAGCTCGGCCAGCCTAATGGACTGACAGGAGGAGCGCTGAGCGCTTCCCTCCTGTCAGCTCCTCTCTTCATGCTGAGCCCGGGCGGTGCGTCCTCATGGACGCGCCAGCCCGGGCAGTGCTGCAGCCGCCTGAGGCTCAATTCAGAGCGCTCAGGCGGCTGCAGCATGAGGCAGGCCGGCGCTCCTAGCAGCGCCCCTTGCCAAGGGGCGCTCTACGCGGCGGCCTAGTCCGCTTATAGGACGCGCCGGCCCTGCTCCTGTGGAGCGGAGGCGTAGTGTAATTACATGTACTCGCTCTATTCACTTGAATGGAGCTAGTACTTGTATTACACTGCACTTCTGGAAACGAAGTGCAGTGTAATGAAGGAGGAAGCGGCACTTGCATGGAGCGCTGCCTCCTCTTCAAACAGCTGATCGGTGGGGGGCTGTGAGTCGGACCCCGACCGATCAGATATTGATGACCTAGGTCATCAGTATTAACGGCTGGACAACCCCTTAAACATTTGGCTAAAAGGCAGAGAGTTAAACGGGTTAGCCAGAATCTACAACAGGGAATATACCTACCATGCTCCCTGTGCCGCTCCTGGTTCCCGCACCGCTGCTGCTGCTTCTCCCTGTACACAGATGAAAACATCCAGTGTCGGGGGGGAGCAGCCAATGGCAGGCGGGAACAGGGACGAACCTCTCTAGCGTCACCCGCAATGCTAGGGAGGCTCGTCTCCGTCCCCGTCTGCCATTGGCTGCTCGCCTCCCCCCCAGCGTTTTCATCCGTGTACAGGGAGAATCTGCAGGAGCGCCGCAGGGAGTGGGGTAAGCATATTACAACGGAAGTGCCTGGCACATGGGGGGGGGGGGGGTAGTCTGTTGTAGATACTGGATGACCCCTTTAATAATAGATCTAGGATGGCAGCTCTGAAAGAGCAAAAGATTATTTCTGAGGGTTTCTGAAACAAATCCGTCCTCAACTCATCTTCCTTATACACCATGGTTTTCAGAAAATGAATCGAAGTATCTGAACTCCTCATGGGGAATTTAATGTCTGGGTCAATCCGATAAAAAATAAAAACGTATCCAATTCTTGTGCCAAACCTGTCCAGATGAGGAAGATGTTGCCTATGTATCTCTACTATCCCTTAACAAACGAGATAGAGGACAGCCTCCTCCAACGGGGCCATAAATATATTAACACAAGAGGGTGCGACATTTGATTCCGTGGCGGTCAAACAAAAAGTAGCTACATGTCGATATGATTTCAAGGAGGTCAATCAAAAATTCACTGCAAGCAATGGAAAAGGATGAAGAATCCAAAACTCCTTTGACGCTACAAATTCCACGTTCATGATCAACTGAAGAATACAATGAGACAACGTCAAAAGAAACAAAAATAATCTCAGCTGGAATAATAGCTCTGATCTTTAACAAAAAAAAATCTGATATAGGAATTCGCATTTACATCAAATTGTCTTAAATCCTTTACAGGGATACTTCTCTTTTTTTTTGTCCTTACAATGACCCTCACTGTATATGTCATCACGAGCAACATTTACAAATCCTTTTTTTTGTTTATAAGAACGTGCAATTAACAAAGTCAGTAAGAAAAATACAAATCTATATCCGCACATAATTTGACTTTGATTTTAAATCTGCAGCATGTCAATTTATTCTGCAAATTTCACCTTTTGCAGTGCTGATGCAAAAGCTCTAAACCTGCTAATATTCACAAAAAAATTTACACTATTTGGTGTAGATTATGCTACTGCAAATACAGGCTCTGATGACTTGCCACGTGCAGCCAAAACTCTTAGGGCTCATGCACATGGACATATTTTTGGTCAGCATCCGATCTGCACTCACTTTAATCGGGCCGCAAAAGATGCACACAGCACACTGTGTGCTGTCCACATACGTATGTGGCATCTGTGGCATCTGCAAAAATATAGCACATGTCCTATTCTTGTCTGCATTACGTAAAAGGACAGAACTGGCCTATTATGGCCCGGGCGTTCCATCCTGCGAAATGCAGAATGCACATGGCTGGTTTTGCGGATCCGCAGTTTGCGGACTTCTAAACAGGCAATGGTCGCGTGCATGAGCCCTTAGGGAGAGTCCACTGCAGACTTTGTTGTGGATTTGCCATGGATTTCACCCTCTAATTTGAAAAGGGTAAAACCTGTGGTGGATAGAAACAACTTGATGCAGATTTAAAATCCGCATTGCAGGTCAATTTAGTCTTCAGTTTTCTTTCTACAGCACGTGGAAGGGCGTTCATAAAATCTTGTTCACACTGCTGACACTGTAAAACCCAGCACACAAATCTATGGCAGTCTGTGTACATATTCAGTGGCCAATTACCAGAATGATTCAAAACTGAACAAGACATAAAAAATAATTACTCCATATAAGAAAGTCTAGTGCCAAAGTTCTTCTTAGCCCCTTCGCCATTGAGACATTGGGGTACTCAAAGAGGCCTTCAAAATGAATGATACAGCTATTACCCCATGACCAGTTGGAAAAAGTTGATCATTTGAAAAATGCGTCCACTCTTAGGATGGTTTCACATCCGTATTCCCATTTCCTGGTTTCTGTTCTGTCACAGGAACAGAAAACCTGAAATGAGCGAGAGCTGAAACTGTTATATGAGGGACATTAAAAGGATTCTCCAGGAATTAAGAAAATGAAAATATTTTTTAAATATTACTTTAGTATAAATATATTGCCAAATACATTTCATTAGTTAATGGTTCATTTTGTCTAGGGAAAGATCATTAGGAGAAATAAAATGGACACCCTCCTATTAGTACACATAAAACCTGTCCTAATCACACAGCAGGACAAGTTACTTCACAGCAATGAGCTAAAGAGCTGCCTCATCCTCCTTTCTGTCAGGGATTATGATCCTGAATACAGATGATAAGATCTTGAGCTGAATTTCTGTAGGAATGGAGTTCATGAGGAGACATGAAGTACAAAGAGGACAGACAGGACAGGTAATGTTGGGCTGTGGTAATGGAGACTGCATACAAGTGCTGCTGCTCATTATCTACAACCCCACTATCCTCTCTGTACTTCATGTCTCCTCATGAACTCCATTCCTACAGAGATTCATCTGAAGATCATATTAAACTGTATTCAGGATCATAACCCCTGACAAGTAACAGAGATGGTGCAGCTCTTTAACTTGTCCTCCTGTGTAATTAGGGCAGGTTTTGTGTGGACTAAAGATTGCTCCCCAGACAAAACGAGCCATTATAACTAATGAAAGGTATTTGGTAATATATTTATAATGATTTAATATTTAAGTATTTTCATTTTCTTAATTACCAGAGAACCCCTTTAATGACGCCAGATGGACACCACTGACTTATAACGGACTTATGCCCTTTGGGCTCCTCATGGTGTCTGCCTATTCACCAAAAAAATCACTACAGGCTGCGTTATTTTGTTTTTAGCAAATTCAAGCGAAGGGCTCTTTCAATGCAGATGTGAACCTAGCCTCAAAGGGGTTTTCCCATCTCAGACAATGAGGGCATATCGCTAGCATATGCCCCCATTGTTTTATAGGTGCGGGTCCCACCACTGTGACCCGCACCTACAATGAGAAAGGAGCGGGGAAATGAACGGAGGGTGCACTGCGCATGCACAGCCGCCCTCCATTCATTTCTATGGGGCCGCAGAAAATAGCCGAGCACTGGCTTGGCTATTTCCGTCTGCCCCATAGAAATAAATGGGAGCATGGGCCGCGCATACGTGGTGCGCTCCTATTCACTTCTATGGGAGCAGCGCTTGGTGATGGACAGACCCCGGGAAATCCGGGGACCTCCAGCCACAGAGCTACCCGCTTGGTTCTCGTTGTAGGTGCGGGTCCTAGCGGTGGGACCTGCACCTAGCAGACAATGGGGGCATATCCTAGCCATATGCCCCCATTGTCTGAGATAGGAATACCCCTGTAAGGCCCATTAACATGGACTGATTAACTGGGCAATTATCAGGACAGAACCTTTTTACAAATGCTAGCTCCTGATAATTGCCCTGTGTAAACATGCTACATATCACTCGAGAAATGAGGAAACTGATTATTTGTCAAGTGATCCATCATTTATAAGGCACTTAAAATCATCATGTATTAACAACACAGCAACAATAATTCTGTATCAAGGTGAATGATCTGACACCATTCTGAGAAGTTCTGCTGGGACAGTATATTGTGCTGCTCTGAAGTGTTCGGTCCTGCTACGGCAGTATTTGTACTTTGTTATTTGGTTCTGCTGCAAATTGTAGCACAATATACTACACCCCTATGGTTTTGCCGGCCCTACCTACTTGAGTTGACCCCACCTACACTCATGTTGGCCGCACCTCGTTTCATTTTGGGCCCAGCTACACCATGGTACCAATTCCCAGTCCACCCATACTATCGATGGGTTTATCAGGTGAGTTGTCTGTGTATCTACGGCCATCTCTAAATGCTTTAAAGGGAGTCTGTTGACTATTTTTCACCAATATAACTAAGAGCACTGTAGCACAGAAGATTGTTGACACATTCCCAGCACTCCTGTATCCAGGAAAAGATATTCTGGTGGAAAAAAGCTCCTAAGTGCCAGCTCTGCTGCTCCAAGTGCCCAAAACAAACCAGACTGAAGAGGGGAGAGCTGCTTTAGCTGCTCATATCTTAGGATCGGTACCAGCTCGAAATATGGGCCTGACCTTGTTTAAAAGCTGGCATTCCAACCATTCAAACTATACAAGAGCATTATATCCACTATATCAGAAGATAGATCGAGTCAGGAGTGAAAGCTGTTTTTACTTTCACTTTCAGCTCGGCACTTGGGAGCTGTTTTTCAGCAGAATAAAAGTGCTTTTACCGGACATGGAATACAGACGCATAGTGGTATGCTTGGAAAGTGTTTGCAATCTTCTATGGGGCAGTGTTGTTAGTTATATTGGTGAAAATTAGGTGACAGATTCCCTTTAAAGGAGTTGTCCAGATTCAGAGCAGAACCCGGACATAACATGTTCTTCACCCAATTACCAGGTATGAGTGGAGCATCGGAGCATTTCTTGCCCTGTACTGCATCATGCAGGGCAAGGGCTTTTTCTTTACTACCAGTGACATACTGGGCTTTCCATGAATATGCTAGGCGGAGACTTTTGCCTAGCAGTGAGCCCGGTGAGACATCACTGGCACAAATGGACAGTCTTGGGGTACTTTCACACTTGCGTTTTTCTTTTCCGGCATAGAGTTCCGTCATAGGGGTTCTATATCGTAAACGAACTGATCAGTTTTATCCCTATGCATTCTGAATGGAGAGAAATTCGTTCAGGACGGAACCACTTGCCGGATCACTCTGCCACAAGTGTGAAAGTACCCTAATAGCGCAGCTCTACTACTACATGCTAAATAAGTGAAGATGAGGTTATGTCCGGGTTCAGCTCAGAACCTGGACAACCACTTATTATGTGAATGAGTACAAATGCTTTCCAGTCATTTCAAATTGAAGATAAGATGACAGTGGTGTCAGTCAAACATACAAGTGGACAGGAAACTCATTATTGGCAGGGAAATAACTAGGCCTGAAATAACAACTTTATCTCAGGTTACACCTTGGGTCTGATAAGTTCTCAGAACTTTTACAAAACATTTATAAACATTATCAGTGCCTCTTATAAGCCTACTTGCATTTTAAGTTTACTGCTCGTGGTCCTTTAAGATGTCATCAAAATACAAAAAGAGAGGCAGGGCAATCTGAAGAAATAAGCAGGTTGGTCCAACTAATATTGCTAATTTCAAAAATTATAGGCTTAACATGAGACTTCTAAAAGGACTTGAATGACATGTGAAAACATGATGACGATGAGGTTTTTTCAAGACGGTAACATAACAGGAAGCTTTGTGGAGACTCCAGGATAAGTGTGCACGCTGCAAAGCAATGTTGTTACACACTGCTCTCTTCTGACTAAGACATTTGACCAGTTTGTTGCAGTGAGTTTATATCTCCTTATGCTTTGCTGTTAAAATTTACATTGCAAGCCCTATCAGTGCCCGAAAATCTTATTATTAGTTATAAATACACTGTCTATGTGCTCTTTCTAAAATGTAAAAATGATTTGATAATAGCATTCATCCATCTGTTCTCCTGTGGAATTGGGTACCGTATCTACTCGAGTATAAGCCGACCCGAGTATAAGCTGACCCCCCTAATTTTACCCTAAAAAAACTGAGAAAAGTAGTGACTCGAGTATAAGCCGAGGTGGAAATGGATGTCACTGTTATGGGGGGGGATTTGGGGGATCTGTGAATGACACTGTTATGGGGGGATCTGTGGATGACAGACTGTTATGGGGGATCTGTGGATGGCATCCACAGCCCCCCCATCCCATAACAGTTCCATTCACAGCCCCCCCATGCCATAACAGTGCCATCAACTGCATCCCCATCCCATAACAGTGCCATTCACAGCCCCCCCCCATGCCATAACAGTGCCATCAACTGCGCCCCCATCCCATAACAGTTCCATTCACAGCGCCCCCATGCCATAACAGTGCCATCAACTGCGCCCCCATCCCATAACAGTTCCATTCACAGCCCCGCCATGCCATAACAGTGCCATCCACAGCCCCCCCCCCCCCCATTACCGCTCCTGTAAAGTTTTAAAATTCAATTACTGCATAGTGTAATTCATACTATAACTCTTGCCCCCTCTGTTCTAAATACCTCCTCACATGCCGCACTGAATACTCCATGCAGGCCGGGCGGGCGAGCGCAGCAGGCCGGGCAGGAACGTGACAGTCAGTCAGCAGTGAGCGCACCGGCCCCGCCACAAATGCCCGCCCCCAGCTCCTCCTCCCACTCTGCTCTCCTTTTTACGTGTATGACTCGAGTATAAGCCGAGTTCGTGTTTTTTGGCACAAATTTTGTGCTGAAAAACTCGGCTTATACTCGAGTATATACGGTACATAATTTAGGTTCCAAAAAGGTTGGATGATGTGAGTCATTATTTCAGCAGTGGCCATCCAAGTGTTACAATGTCCCCAGAACACTTATTTGTCACATACACATTAGATAACCGTTGGCTCTTTTGGGTGGCAGTTATCCCCGTATACGTATAGGCACTGATCTACAGCTCAGGTACAGCGGCAGACCTTGATAGGATCTGCCACAAAGGAGACCTGGTAAACAGGACAACATGCTCTGACACCCATTACTGTAGGACAGTGCACTTTATAAGGGTATTGCAGTCAGAACAGTTCATAACTGTTAGATCAGCAAGGATCAAATAACTATCACAATACTGGGATCCCGTCCAGTATGAATGGAGTAACATGTCGTGCACGTGCACAGCTGCTCCATTCAACTCTATGGGACTGCAGGAGAAAGTGGAGTACAGAGCTCCAGCAGTAATACAGACTTTGAAAGGAGCAGCCGTGCAAATGCCCAACTTGCAGTTCATTCATACAGGGACATGGGACAACTGGGGGTCCTGGCTGTCGGACACCTACTATTCTAACAGTAATTCCCTATCCAACAGGAGATTTGTTGTAACTGGAGTACTCCTTTAAACCTGGACTTGTCTGTAGAGGGATTCAAATGTATTCTTCATCTAAAAATAACTTGGCAATGAGTACATCCCTTCCAAGATCCTTGAGCTGGACCATATTAGAGATGGTGGTGTGACGATGCAAGGAAACATAGTACACGGGTTCATACAGTACTCACCAATCAGCCATTTATACCCCCTAGGCTACTTTCACATTGGCATTTTTTGCGGATCCGCCATGGTTCTGCAATAATGCTGCCATTACAATAATACAACCGCATGCATCCATCATGAACGGATCCGGTTGGATTATGTCTTTTATAGCCATGACGGATCCGCCATGAACACCACTGAAAGTCAATGTGGGACAGATCCGTTTTCTATTGCGCCTTGCTCCACACCACATGGCGGCCTAAAACGCTGCAGCGTTTTGGTATCCGTCTCCAGAGCGGAATGGTGACTGAACGGAGGCAAACTGATGCATTCTGAGTGGATCCGTTCTGGATCGCTTCTGAGAACACATAACAGATCTCAGGAACGGAAAGCCAAAACGCTAGTGTAGAGTAGCCTTAACAGGTGAAGTTAATAACATTGATTAGGAAGGTGCCTTTGTTATTTGGCACCACGATGGAGTGATTTAAAAAAGCTATGTTCAGAAAACCACGTTTTTTGTAAAAAAAAAAAAAAGTATATATATATATATATATATATAATAAAAAAGACACAAAATATTTACATACAGGCTGTTAATAGGGGATAAAAAAAATTTATGTAGTGTCCCTTTAAGTCCTTTATGCAGTTTCAAATCATTTGTTTGCAAGACTTGGTAAAAACACCATTAAATGCAAATGCATTTTCCTTCAGCTATAAAAATAAAGACATAATGCACAGAAGTATGTAGAGCTAGGAGGCTGGCTCCTGTTCCCACAATGACTGCGCTCATTAAATCCCCACAAGGCCCTGTGCTGCGCATTCTGATGATCACAGTTCATTATCTAGAGCAGCACGCCTTAGAATTAACGCCTCACAGCGAAGTTCAAATAAGTGAAGTTTGATTGTTTAAACTCTTAAGTACCTCTGCTCTCTTGTGAGCCGTGAAACCATGTAAAATCATAAGACTGCGCTACAGACAGGACTGCAATGCAGTTCCCGATTACTGCCTTTATTACCATTTTGCTTTTTACATCTGTAATACACAATAATGATGCTGTTTCAGCTCACATCTGAACAGCTGCCCACGTGCAGCTATTAGGATGCTTCATCGCTTGACGGAGAAGGACAAACCGGCAATTTGAACAATTCCTCCCAACTTAACAAGTCCTTCCCAAGTGACAATCCTCCTGATAATGAGGGGTTTTGCTTGTGCCCTCTCAGAAAAAAAATAAAAAATTCAATACAGCTCAGCACACCAGCTGGAAAAGGTAAAAACTATTCAGTTCAACAGAACGTTATACCAGTTTTGATAAATCTCCCCCATAGATGTAGCGAACATGTGTAATTAGCATATAAATAAGCAAGAAAACAAAAAAGCATAGGCATGTTAGTCAACTAATAAAAATACATAGTGTGCATTCCTAAGGTTAACCACTTCTTTACTGAAGTGTTCACGCCCCCTTCCTTACCAGGCCAATTTTTCTGTTTCAGCAATGGGCCTATATAACTACAAATAGCCATTTAATATCTGAGCCAACCTATATGTATTTGATTATTTTTTACGGAACACCTTAGACCTTTCTTTTGTGCTATTAAATGGCAGATCATTTTTTTAAAAATATTTAGGCATCTGTCGGCAGATTTGCATCTATGTAACTGGCTGACCTGTTGCATGTACGCTTGGATGCTGAAGGCATCTGTGTTGTGGTTAAACCTAGAGGCTCAGCGTTCTCTGCAACTTCTTCGCCTTCTGCATTTTGATTGATAGGGGCAGGCAGGTGAGATCAAGTTTACACTGGAGCGAGCTCACCACAGCAGCCCGCTACATACAATTCCCAGTGTATAATGATATACATGTACGGCATTATGCATTAAAGGGTTAAGGAAAGCTGAGAAAATTATGAAAAAATGTACATTTCTGTTAAGATTCCAAGACAAAAAATTTCTAAAACCACTGCCGTATATTTTTACTGTGAAAATGGATGCCATTTGTGTAATTTATCTACTGGCTGGGCATACCGCTAGGTCTGAAAGGACTCAAGCGCATTTTGGTAGCCTATGTTTCTATTGCTGGTTCTATGGCACTGTGCTGCCAAAACAGTTGTTTCACAGCACCATAACATTAGAAACTCCTTCAAAGTGACTTTATGTTGACTCCCTAAAGGTATTTATCTGGAGAAAATGTTGACATTTTAAACTTTTTTTAACATTCATTTTTTATAAATGAAAAAAATTAAATATGCATGCATTTGTATATTTTATGCACAACTATACTAAATATAGCTAAATAAAGCAAAAAACGTGTATGTTTTACACACACAAAGTCCGCTATACTATTACTTAAACTAATAAATATATATGTATATTTTTTATGACTAAAAAAGGGGTAAAAATGTGTGTATGTATTATACCACTACTAATACTATATACTATTGCTAACACTAGTAACTATAGCTATAACTAGAGATGAGCAAAATTTTCAATTCAATTTCGATTTGGCTACTTTGCTGAAGTTTGATGAAATTTGATTCATTACGATTTACTGTCTAAAGACAACGCGGTCACAGATCTACAGCGTCAGGGGGCACTTGCAGATCGTCATGTAACCCGACAGTTTTATATGTTGGGTTACAAATAAGAGCTTACCGCTATGACATATATAGCTGTGAAGCGTTAAGCAAAAGATTACACTGTTGGGACTCACAGTATCCATTTTCAAAACTCAATAGTTTTCTCTTGTAAGGAGAAGTTTTCTCATGTCTGCCCCTCTTTTGGGTTTGGTAACCTGGTAACATGTCGTAGTTTTATTCCGGCAGCCTCTCGCAGTGCGCTGCCGTGCCTCCGCCCCGCCCCCATTATAATCAATGGGGCTGGAGCGGTAGTCCGGGGGCAAACGTTCACAGCGCGAGGCTGCTGGAATAAAACTACGACATGTCGTAGTTTTATACCAGCAGCCTCTTGCCGTGCCTCCACCTAAACTCCATCCTGCCACTAGTGTGAAACTAGCCTTAGTAGATAAAGTAACTTTGGTCTCCAGTCAACCCAGGAGCTGAAGTTGCACAGACTCTGGAGCTCCATGCAAACCCAACACTGCTCCGTCTCCTCTATGTATTACATTTTGAAGTGGCTTAGACAAATTCAAAATACAAAGTGCAAAAGTAATACTATGCAATGAACAGAGCATGATACATTATTATTGCAATATACACACAATAAAATATTGCTTATTTATGTACACTACTTTCTCCTCTCTGGTAGCGCCCCCTGCTGTTTATCCTTCTGGTCCAGCTTCTCCTGCATTTAGAGGTGGACTCTACAGTACCATTTATTAGGATCACTGTAGCTGTGAGTAAGTTATTATTTTCTATGCAGGTTAGGAAGGGGAAGGGGTTAACAAGAGATAACTGCAAACCCTTCCTGGGAGATGCAAGTGCTTCATGAGCTGCCCACCCACAGAAAGTAAAGACACAAAACAGCTCCATGTCAGTAAGAATGAAACAAAATAGTAAAAATTACACTGGAGAGCAGAGTTTTATTTGCATTGATAGTTAAAATAATGGTGTGTGTTACACCAGATATTTTTTATATTTTAATTCATGGGGTAACATTTTTAATAACATACTTACATGACAAAAGTGATTAAAGAACATAGTAAAAAAAAAAAGATCTTGTAGAATAGCAAACTCCTCGTCAATCCCTAGGTTTTGCCTTGATTTTTTCTTCCAGGGATTTAATTTATAGGGAAACTACTTTGAGATGACAACTCAAAGTTTAATTGAAAAATTGTCTAGCTCCAGGCTAAAAAATAATAATAATAATAATAATAATAATAATAATGTTGGTCCCTTTAGCAAACAAGTCTAAAAATATGGGAAATAAACATTACTTTATCAACCATTCGAGTTACTAATGGTCCGTTTACATGGGACGATGAACTTGCAGATTGTCGGGAAGGAAGCGTTCCTTCCCAACGTTCTGCTGATCACTAGCAGAGAAGACAGGTGCATTTATATGCCCCGATCTCCTCCAGAGTATGGGGAGTAGCGATCACTAATGCCATCGCTCTTCCCCATACTGTCTTGTTGTTTCCCGGCAGCAGAACTTGTTTACACAGCACCATCTGCAACTGAGAAACGATGATCTCTTGTGCTGCACAAAAGATAGAATTACACGATGAACAAGCGTTTTGCTCGTTCATCGGGTAATCGGCAGTGCATTTACACCGCCAGATCATTGCTAAACAGGGTTACCAGTAACGCTGGTTAGCAATGATCCATTCAATTGTCGGCCCGTGTAAAGGGCCCTTAACTGGGAGAATTGTGAATTTGTGGATCTTTACAAGATGGCGGCCAATATACTATACATAGCAAATGAGGAAACTATAAAACAAGTCAGAAAACCAGGTCTAGATAAAATGTAGGTTTTCTCAACAGGGGTCTTTGAAGAATAAGGATTACATTTGGGAATTACATTTGCCCAATTTAAGAGATCCTAATCTTCATGGGCAATGTCTGATAAGGTTTTTTTCTCATTGAGAAAACATGGTGCCTGCATCTGGGGAAAAAAGGCATATCCTCCTCTACTAATCTCAAAAATCTAATATAAACATAGGCTCAAATAGAGATGAGTGAATCGAAGTTGACAAAGTGGAATTCGATCCGGATTTCAGGAAAAATGGGATTTGCACTGAATCCGAATTTCCTCACGCTTTGTGGTAAGGAATCGCATTTTTTCCTAAGATGGCTGCTGCACGTGTAACGACATGGAGCAAGGAACTCTGGGAACGAGGGATCACCCACAATGCTATGCATGCAGCCAATCAGCAGCCAGCCAGCCCTGTGATGTCACAGCCCTATAAATAGCCTCTTGGATTCAGCCATTTTCCAGTGTACTTAGTGCAGGGAGAGACGTCAGCAGGAGCTAGGGACAGTGCTAGGAAAGACTTTAAAACTTTTACTTTGCTGTATAGAAGTTCAGGGAAATGATAAGGAGGAATCATTCCACAGTATTGAAGCAGAACAGGGTTCAGCAGGGGAGTTTACAGCCTGGGTAATAGGAAAAATTACACCTTGCTGCACTGACTGGGGATCCAAATTACCATTATACAGCTCTGTAAATCCAGCAAACTGTTCATGTTATTGGGGTGCAAGTGCTGTTTGATACAACCATTAACACGGTTTATTACAAGGAAATATTTCTAAGTCTTATTAGCCCTTGTGCGGTGCAGTTATAGGTTCTAAAGCATTTTTGGCTTGTATTAGTGGGGAAAAAAGGGCTTATTAGCCGTTGTGTGATGGAGTGAAAAATTACAGCCCTTTTTGGCGTGTATTAGTGGCACAAAAATATATTTTTTTGTCGTTCAGCAATGCAGTTATATGTTCTAAAGCCTTTTGTGGCATGTATAAGTAGAAAGAAATAAGGGCCTATTTGCAGTTCAGCGGTGTAGTTATACGTTCTAAAGCCTTTTTTGCGTGTATTAGTGGCACAAAAATATATATTATTTGTCATTCTGAGGTGCAGTTATATGTTCTAAAGCCTTTTGTGGCATATGTAAGTGGAAAAAAGTAAGGGCCTATTTGCCATTCAGCGGTTCAGTTATATGTTCTAAAGCCTTTTTTGGCGTGTATTAGTGGGAAAAAAAGGGCTTATTAGCCGTTGTGTGGTGAAGTGAGAAAATTACAGACTTTTTCGGGGTGGCAGCTCATGTGTGGCACCTGCCATTTGCTCAGGACCTTTAAGGAGGTCACGTTATTTGCCAGTCGCCAGGACTACGGGATGAACAACGTCATTCCACTGCTTCATGTCCTGGAACAGATGCTGGTAAATCTGGCTGGTCAGGGGACTGGAGATAAGGTGCCTAAATCTCACGGCCACATGAGCCCTGCGGGGGCTGAACTGGAGGAGGACAATGGAGCACAAGCAATGTGTAGCAAAATGGGTGATTTTTATACACAGGTAACAGGAGAGGAGGAGCAGGAGTAGCCAGAGGAGCTACAGGGCAATGAGGAAGACGAGGCAGAGGACCCAACACACCGTGGCAGTATGCAGTGGAGATGGAGGCAGGGAGTCCCTCCGAGTCACTTGCCCAATGCATGCTCACTTGCTCGCGTAGTGACAGACGAATTGTCACCATTCGGCAAAGGGATGATTTCTGGCTCTCCACCTTGTTGGACCCTCGCTACCGGTCCAAATTGGGGGCCTTTTTTACAACCGCTGAGAGGGAGGACAAACTGAACTACTATAGAGACATCCTATGTAGTCAGCTGGCCGCTGCCTATCTGCGCCATCATCCATCCTCTCGCAGGTCTGACCGGGGTGGCCCTCTGCGCTCATGTTCCTCTGCCATGGCTGCTATGGCAGGGTGGGGGGGGGGGGTAGTAGCAGTTCCAGCTACATCAGCAGCAACTTGAGTCTAGAGTTACTGATGAGCAGCTTTCCTAATCCACCTAGTGAAACTACTCACCAGCAGCAGCTAGACCTGGAACAGGACCTGAACCAGCAGGTGGTGGCTTACGTGGACTGCACCCTGCCACCCCACATTGAAGATCCGCTGGACTACTGGGCAGCCAAACTGTATTTGTGGCTACTACTGGCAGTGTTTGCCCTGGAAAAAATGTCCTGCCCAGCCAGTAGTGTGGCATCAGAGGGGGTGTCTAGTGCGGCGGGGGCCATAGTTACCCCAACAACTCGCCTGTCCACCCAAAATGTGGAGAGACTGATCTTTTTCAAGATGAATCAGGCGTGGATCAGCCAGGATTTCCACCCACCAATGCCTGATGCATCAGACTAGATCATCCATGGTGCCACACCAACACTTTGACAAAAGAGACCGGTTTCTTCTGGCTACCTGCCTCAGCTACTATTCTGATGCTGCCACCCGCCTGATGCCACACATCTGATGCCAAATGCTCCTTCTTTTACCCACCATCTTCAGCTGGTACTGGTATTGCCATCCATCTCCCCACTCTGTCACCAGGTCACTCTGTGGTTTACTCATGCTGCTGCCACCTCCACACTATGTCACCTTGCCACTCTGTGGCCTCCTGATGATTCTGCTGCCATCTCCACACTGTCATTGTGCCACACTGTGGCCTCCTGATGCTGCTGCTACCGCCACACTGTCATTGTGCCACTCTGTGGCCCCTGGATGCTGCTGCCACCTCCACACTGTCATTGTGCCACCCTGTGGACACCTCCTGATGCTGCTGCTGCCACCATCTCCACACACTGTCATTGTGCCACTCTGTGGCCTCCTGATGCTGCCACCTCTACACTGTTATTGTGCCACTCTGTGGCCTCCTGATGCTGCCACCTCCACACTGTTATTGTGCCACTCTGTCACCTCCTTCTAATGCTGCTGCTGCTGCCACCACCACACTCTGTGGACTTCTCATGCTGTTCCCACCCTCCCCACTTAATGACTGGGCCACTCTTTTGCCTTTCGGCCTGGCTGACATCATCATTTATTTGACCCTTCTTCTGATCTGTCAGAAGGAAGGAAAAATGAGACGCACAATGGATCCTGTCTATATAACAGCTGTTAGACCTGCATGACATGGTCCCTATGCATCAGAATTGGCTTATGATTTGGTAGCCAAAAGAAGAAGTGGGTACAAAACACTGAAGAAATGCAAATATTCGATTCACGTGTCATCTCTGTTTTGGATCCACTCCTGCTTGTTTTGGCTTTAGCAATACTGATTGATTACTGACCAAATGCTGACCGAGTGAAGGCAAATGCTCCACAGACAGGATCTTTTTTTGGGGGGTTATTGTTCTGACAGATCAAAGGAAGGGCAAAATGATCAGTGACGTCAACACAAACTTACTGCTGACACCCACTTCACTCTGTCGGGGGGGCTCTACTTGTATAAGAGTTTAATGGAACAGGTTCTGTAGACATCTATGTGGAATCAGCTGATGATGGTGTAAAAGGAGTGCGCTTCTTCTTGACGCCAACATTGACCTGTAAGGCTGAGTTCACACTTAAGTTATTTGGTCAGTTTTGGCCCTGTAACTGCCCAAATAAGTCAAGGTGCGGTGATTCTAAGAGCGACGCCTGTCATCTACTTGTCATGCTGACTCACAGTATTGTGCACTACCACAGCAGACTCCCTATGCGTGTTACTAAAAGGCACAGTGTTCTACACCACTATAAAGGCTCTTTGCAGCCAGGAAATAGCAGATTTTTAATGCAATTCACCATGAATAAATTTGGATCGAACCAAATTGTTTCGGAAAATTCAGCAAATCGACCAAATCAAATTTTTGAGAAATTCGCTAATCTCTAGTCTTAAACATTGTAAATAACAGAATATTCTTTTTTAATTTGTTGAAGAAAGATAAACCAACTAGAATGCCATTGTCCTGAATCAGTGGCATTTTAAACAATAAGGCCATGAATTGGCCACACAGTGTGCTCTTCATGGTGCTCTACTGAGCAAGTGCTGCCCCACATTCAATTTACCACAACAATGGAAAAGTAGGAGCGCACCCCCAAATTTCAGTGTGTGCTTATAAAGGTGAGCACAATGCTCCAGCTGGATTTTTACCGGAATGGGGATAAAACGTATCTGAACAGAACGGAATGCACCAAAATGCATTCCGTTCTGTTTGGTTGCATTCTCATACCAGAGAGAAAACCGCAGAAAACTGCGGACTTCTTTCCGTCATGGGATGAAGAGCAAAACGGATCCGTTATGACCCACATAGCAAGTCAATGGAGACGGATCCATTTTCTCTGACACTATCTGACAAGATAGAAAACGGATCCATCCCCATCGACTCTCAATAGAGTTAGGACGGATCCGTCTTGGCTATATTACATATAATACAACCAGATCCGTTCATAACGGATTTAGATGGTTGTATTATCAGTAGCAGAAGCGTTGTTGCTGAATGCTGCCGGATCTAGCAAAAACGCTAGTGTGAAAGTAGCCTTATTGTGCATTCAATTACTTCAATGAACAAGGCCACAAACATGCATGCCTACCTTTCTGTAGGTTTATGTAATGTTGAGATTAATCATAACAAGAGCATTAAAAAAATCATCTGTCACCCAAGCAAAAGTCTATAATATGATGGCTATGGATAGAAAGCAAATGAAAGGACCGTAAACTTGTATGGAGGTGTATCAGATTTGAGACTGACTCATAGCATTAATAATGTTCTGCATGAAATCTAACCAAGTACCCACTAAAGGACACGCTCTTGAGCTAATAAAAAAATAACAGACCTTTTTATTCACAACAATCATCAGATCTCTGTCTTACTGTTATATAACTTGTTCTTAAAGTGAAGCTGTCACCACGAAATACAGTATAATCTGCAGGCCGCACGCTATAGAGCAGGAGGAGCTGAGCAGAGTGATATATAGTTTTATGGGCATAGATTCAGTAAAATGTGCAATGTATTAATTTAAACCTCTGCTCTTTTTATGCATCAGAGTCATGTGGGAGTCCCCGCGACAGTGAGTGGCAGGAGATATTTGAGACTGCAAAAACGTGATTTGGTTTGACATGTTTACCTTGTGAATCAATAGGCGTCTGTGTTGTTTCTGGTACTGGCCACACTCTTAACCTCCAGGTGTTGCTATTGTGGTTATTTATCGTTCCCCATTTAGGCTACGTTCACACGACGACATTTGTCGCACGATAATAAGACCCCAGAGGGGTCGCACTATTGTCGCGCGACAATTTTTATAATGGGAGTCTAAGGTGTCGCATTGCGACATGCTGCGACTGCGGCACGAAAGTCGTAAAAAATCCATCCGGGATGGATTTTTGGCGACTGTTGTGTCGCAGTCGCAACATGTCGCACGTGCGACACCACCATAGACTCACATCATAAAAATTGTCGCGCGACATTAATGTGACATCAATGTCGCGAAACCAATGTTGCAGTGTAGTGGTTCCCTATTTGTCGCGCGACAATTGTCGTCGTGTATACATAGCCTTATAGTTGTCTTTCCCACAATGCTGGGTGGTTTATAGCTTCAGTTGGACCTGTGGATAGCTGGTGTTTAGATGTCGGCTGAGTTCCTGGTGCTGCCATAGCAGTTAAGAGTTACCTTTCCCTTTGTATTTTGGCTTTTCTGTGTGTTGCATTTTTGTTGTTTTGCATTAGACCTTAGGGAGACTCCCGTTCATCCTTCCTTTTGGAGGACCAGGATGTCTCATTCCTGTCATTAAAACCAGGATCCTTTAGGGTTAGATAGGACTTTAGGTATTCCTGTGTATGAACACACCTACCTCTGGGGTCTGTTCATACTGGTAGTCATTCAGGGCTTTGATTAGGGCTTTCTCTAGGAGTTGTCCATCTTCCTTTCCTAGTTTTCAGGCCTTATTTCCTTTTTTCTGTCCCTCCTATGTTGGGTGTGGGGGTTTCCCTCCCACAATAGAGTGTGATATTAACACTACAGGGAAGGCTGTCAATCACTGAGTAGGACCGGCCACATGACTCAGATGCATAAAATGAGCAGAGGTTTGAATGAATACATTGCATGTTTTACTGAATCTATGCCCATAAAACTATATACTAATCTGCTCAGCTCCTCCTGCTCTATAACATGCTGCCTGCAGACTGCTCTGCATTTCGTGATGATCGGTTCCCTTTAAATATTACAAAGCTGCTTGGTTTTTCATTGCATTATCGAACAAGCACACAATACTTTTAATAGCACATGTAAAACTGTATCAAGCAACATTTCCGCTATATAAAATAGGTTAGAGAGGTTTATCAAATCCATCTCCATTCAACAGGGAGAAGGGCTCTTATTAATTATACATAATGTCGCTCTAGCCTACACGACTTTCCCCCACAGTGTACTTCACTAAAAAGGCCTTTACATAATCACTATTCCAATATCACTGGCTCAGATACTCCAGTTCATATTTCTTTCAGTAAACTCTCTTCAAAAGACACTGTAGCGGGAATTTATCATCTGCAGTGTTTTTTTTTAAAAAATTTTTTATTAGTTTTAAGTCAGTCTTTGCCTTGTGAGGATGTAAATGGCGCACAGGAATAATATATTTGGTGCAAATGCAATATGGTGAACTGAAATGTACGTAAAAGTACCTCAGGGGGTTGAGACTTTTTAAAAATGATGAGACTTTTTAACATTGAGACTTAAAGGGGTTGTGTCACTTCAGTAAGTGGAATTTATCATGTAGAGAAAATTAATACAAGGCACTTACTAATATATTGTTATTATCCATATTGCCGCCTTTGCTGGCTGGATTCATTTTTCCATCACATTATACACTGCTCGTTTCCATGGTTACAGACCACCCTGAAATCCATTAGCGGTGGTCGTGCTTGCACACTATAAGAGAAAGAGTGGCCGGAACCATGGGAGCGCACATAGACTCGTGCCTTTTCCTATAGTGTACAAGCACGACCACCGCTGATGGATTGTAAGGTGGTCTGTGACCATGGAAACGAGCCATGTATAATGTGATGGAAAAATGAATCCAGCCAGCAAAGGAAGCAATATGGACAATAACAAAATACATTAGTAAGTGGCATGCATCAACCCCTTTAAAGGGGTTCTAATCTGAAATCATGACCTACTTTTCACTTCACTTCTAAAGTGGCGAAGATCACCAAATGCTGCAAAACTATGTGCCAAATGTTGCACACAGGCATCACTTGGGACATTTTTAAGCCTCAAAACTGGCGCGGCAGACTTGATAAATGTTCTACGGCCTTCTTTCAGCTTACAAGGCACAGCACCGTTGGTGGTTACCGAGGTGGTAATTTGTACTGCAGCTCAGTCTCATTTACTTGAATGAGACTGAGCTGTGCCTAGGCATTGTGACCGATGAAGGTAATGTCACTAGCCTAGGAAGCGGTGTGGCCTCTCGGCAGGGGCGCCAGGAGTCAGATCCCCAACAATCAGCTGGTGATGACATTGAGAATAGGCTATCAATATAAAAATATCAGACACGGCGACTAAGGGGGCGTGGCCTAGGCTAAGGAAGGAAGCAGACGTGTGGCAGCCGGGCTCCAGAGGAAGATTTCTAATCTGTCGCCATCGGAGGCTTTAGAGACTCCATCCCTCCAAGATTTACCTCAGGGGAGATCCCCCATTACCAGAAGAGTCGACAGAGGGGAGTTTATGCCATTTTGGGTGGGGCCCTGAATCGCAGCCTACAAGCTCAACGGAATCCCAGGTCTCTCCTGCACAAGACCGCCGACCGGAAGTGCGAAGGCGCGGAGGTACTGAGGTGAGAGTGACAGACACCACATTCTCTGCCACCCTCAGAGAAACCATCACCTTTACCCTCCCCAAGACTCTCCCAGCATATCGGGGCACCACTGGCTCAACAAGATAAGAGGCAGGGGAGTTGACAGCCGCACGAGTGGAGGTGAGCGCTCTCATAGCTCACCACTAATTTAAGCAGGAGGGCCGTTCAGGCCGAGAGATAAGTAGAACCTCCAGCTCTGGCCCTCTGTCTGATCAGTCAAAAAGTGGGACTATCTGCCCTCACACCAGATCACCCTACCTAGAGCTGATACTCCAAGCAGCTGTGAATACCTGCACCGAACTCAGGTAAACTGCACCAGAACGAGGAGGTGTTGAAACTCCAATTTTTCTGGAATAGAGTTCAACCTGTTCTGCACAATACTGCTCACCACTAAAGCTATACAATTTTTACATATATGCTCCATGTAACTCCTTGAGGGAGACGAAGAGTGGAGTACCCCCTATATACGATTAAACATACTGGAAGCTGCTCCATGATATGGTGAAATACGGAAAACCAGTAGCTCCTTCCACACCTAATAAAGTGTCAATAAATCCTGAAATGGAGAAGTTTCTTCACAAGACTGCTCCAAATCTCGCACACAAGAAACCTACCGCGACAGCCGCCATTGCGGACCAACGGGAATGTATAGATACTGGTGCTAAAAGTGGAGACGCGACTCCTGAAAGAGACATGCAACTGGTCACCACAGAGAAAGCCTTGCAAAATATAATCGAAATGGCTCTCCGGCCAGTACTATCTGAACTTTCTGACATTAAACAAGACATTAGAGATATTGGAGGGAGAGTTGACAAATTAGAAGAAAATCAAACTGCCCTACTATCCTTTGGCAAAGCTACCACTGAGGCGTTTCAAGCATGCCAGGTCCGATTAAATAATATGCTATCCTACCTCGAAGACCAAGATAATAGAGGGAGGCGAAACAATTTAAGGATCAAAGGGGTCCCTGAACATGTTCTAGACTCTGAGGTCATGGAAACAACATACGCAATCATCAGACCCCTACTGACCGCATCAGTAGCAGGTGACCTCGTGTTGGAAAGGGCTCATAGAGGGCTAAGACCTAAACCCAAAGAAAGAGAACCACCGAGGGATATAATTTGCAAAGTTATGAACTCTCAACACAGAGACAATATATTGAAAGCTGCCAGACAAGCAACAGAAATGTCATACGAGGGATCTAAGGTCTCACTATACCAGGATCTTTCGGCTGTTACTCTCAACAAACTGAGGCAAATGCGCTCGGTCACTGACGCGCTGCGGGCAAAGAGGATACCATACAGATGGTTGTTCCCATTTGGTATTGCCTTTCCAGTACGTGGGGTCACGAAATATGTCAGGCGCCCAAAAGACCTTGTCCTAATCTGTGAGGACATCGGTCTCACCCCCTCTGAGACACCGGCGTGGTTATAGATCACATAACTGACTGACTTGCCAGACCTACCAGATGCAACCTCCTGAACGACAGTCAAATCCCGCAGACGCAACAAACGCCCACAAGCTGAGGATGACTGAAAATATTACAAGCTCTGCCCAGTTGTTAGAGCGTAATGTCACTCTTTCTGGTCCACCCTCTGAGTCCTGATATTGGTCCTTCGCTGTTTAGGTACATCACCAATGTCTGAGGGACATAAGAAAATTTCTAAAACAAAAAATATATATAACGTACAAGGGGCTTCGCTCTGTTAACAGTATTGATGTTTTTCCTGGGGGAGGGGAAACAACTCTTGTCATAGAGTCGTTATTGATATAAACAATACTGATACTTAGATTGTGTTAACCTATTTCGTTGGCTATTGTTTAACTTGTGATATTCTTCACTTTTACTAGTCATGTCCAATGTTAAGGTGTCTACTTGGAACGTGCGGGGAATTAATTCACCCCAAAAGAGATCCTGTGTCCTCCAACATCTGAGATCACTGCGCACAGATATAGCTATTTTACAAGAATCTCATTTTGAAAAGGGCAATTTACCTTCACTCTCTCAGAAATATTTCTCACAATGGTACCACTCCTGTTATAGCGAGTCTAGATCCAGAGGTGTTACCATTGCTATTAAGAAAGATATACCGTTTACACTTCAAGCGAGCCTAGAAGACCCAGAGGGCAGATTCTTATTCCTGAAAGGTTACATAGCTCACAGTCCAGTCACGATAGTGGGACTTTACACCCCCAACACAGGCCAGACTCCGTGGTTAGCAGAGATTCTCCAGAAGTTACAATCTTTTGGCACAGGGATGCATATAGCGGTTTGGGGGGTAACAAAGGATCCAGGTTGATGGCGTTAATGGCCAAACGTAAACAAGAACAGACGTATATACGAGAAATCAGACTAAATCCCAATGAAACTGTAAAAGAGACAAAAGATATAGCTGCTCAATTTGAGAAATTCGACTCTACGTTGTATGGCCTAAGAGCTGGCGAAACTTCACAAGATAAAGAGGTTAGACAGGAGAGGATAGGGCATTTTCTGCAGTCTCTACACCTCCCAGTATTAACAGAGGCACAAAAAGAGCATCTGTCGTCCGCCTTTTCATTAAAAGAACTGCAAACAGCGCTCAAAGAGACCCCTACAGGTAAAAGTCCAGGACCGGAAGGCTTGACAACGGGGTATTATAATATATTCTCTGACATACTTCTTCCACGCTTCCTAAAAGCAGTCACCACTGCGGCTAAGGAATATGATTTCCCCACTCAATCATTAGAGGCGCACATTACTGTATTGCACAAGGAGGGAAAAGATGCAAAGTCGTGGCAGCTACCGGCCGATTTCTTTATTGAACGTAGACATAAAATTATATGCAAAGATAAAGATAAAGCTGGCAAATAGAATCCAGAGTCTTCTTCCCTCTTTGATCAATCAGGAACAGGTTGGATTCATTAAAGGGAGGGAGGGAAAAGATAATACCCTTAGAATTTTAAATCTCATTCAGTATGCTCGGACAAAACATGTACCACTATTACTGCTATCGGCTGATGCCGAAAAGGCATTCGATAGAATCGACTGGGTGTATATGAAGAAAACCCGTGAGAGGTTAGGATTCCCCAGGGAGTATGTCATAGCAATATTTGCCCTGTATTCCAGACCATCTGCAATGCTCAAAATAAATAGTACCCTGTCTCGGAGATTCCAGATCACCAACGGCACTAAGCAGGGGTGTCCCTTGTCACCTTTGCTATATGTGCTAACCATGGAGACTCTGATACAGAGTATTAGACAACATGCAGAAATCAAGGGAATCAAGATCGGAGACTTCTGCCACAAAACGGCGGCTTACCCGGATGATCTGCTGATTATAACATCAAATCCTGACAGATCTCTTCCCTTGTTGGCTGAAATGTTTATGCCACAAAATCTATGGCCATGAACGTGTCCTGCCCCGAAAATATGATTCAAAGAGCTAAAAGTCGGTCTAATTTTCAATGGGTCTCTCAAAATATACAATACCTAGGTTTACAGGTGTCCCCAGATCCTGAAAGTGGTTTCAACTAAACAATGAACCTCTAATTAGAAGAATAGAACAGATCATTAAGGCCTGGCACATACCATACATATCTTGGATAGGGAGGATAAACTTGTTAAAAATGATGATTATTCCAAAGATCTTATACACCTTACAAGTTTTACCGATCTTTCTTCCTAAATCCTTTTTCGCGCACGTTAGAAAATTTTCCTAAATTATATCTCGGCGAAAGGGACGTGCAGAGTGGCACTAACTTCACTTTGTAGATCAATGCAAAAAGGGGGTTTGGGATTTCCAGACGTAAGGAAATTAAATAAAGCGATACAAATAACAAGGAATATAGACTGGCATAAATCCCCTCCTCATAAGCTATATGTCAGAATCGAGCGAGAAACGATAGGGTATTCACCTACGCAGGCACTCATATGGATTCTACAGGGCAAACACCCACCAAAAACCCTCCACTTACTAACAAAAGCCCCCCTCTCCATGTGGACCGGGACAAGTTTCCCCGAAAACATATGTGCCCACCCGCCACCGCTTCTCAATATGGGACACCTATTGGGTCTGAACAGCCCCCTCGCCAGCACCACAATGAGTAACCAATTGACATTGAGCAGATATAAAGTTGGGGACTTGTTGGTGGATGGAGCCTTTCCTGACCTACAGACATTTCGGACTGTAATCCCGCAAATAGAGATTGATCAGCTGACTTATTCCCAACTCCTATATAATTTCAAGACTATCCCGGCCCAGAAGACAGCGCATATGTTAGAGAGGGAACACACAGACATAGAAAAATTGACTGCCCAAAAGTTACCAACACCTAAATTGATTGCCACAGTCTCTAAAATACTGTCCAACCATATTAAAGACCACTCTCCCGCCTATATTAAAGCGTGGGAAAAAGAACTAAAAGTCCATTTTAAGGAGGATGAGGTGAATACCATCTATAGGAACTCATGCGGGCCTTCCAGATGCGTTACTCTACAGGAGACTTCAGATAAGGTAGTTAGTAGATGGTACAAAACGCCAGTAGTCTTACATGCCATGAACTCTAATATTCCAGACTCCTGCTGGAGATGCCTCAAGGACAAAGGGACCTATTCACACCTATGGTGGGACTGCCCCTCAATTAAACCGTTCTGGCGGAAGGTTTCACAGATAGTTGAACACATATGCCCGGGCTCCCCGCCTCTGACCACGCAACTACTGTTTCTAAACCTGCCACCGGGAATAAGACACACATTTAATGAAGCGCTTTGGAAACACTTGATTTTGATAGCTAAAAGCATGATACCTTTATATTGGAAACAAAGTCTCCCACCTGCTGTGAATCACTAGCCTAGAAAGTAGGACAGGTGGCAAGGCTTGAGGAAATAGGTGCAGGTTTTGGCAGAAGCCAGATCAAATTCCACAAGGTTTGGGATCCATGATTAGACTTTGTCAATAGCCCGGACTATCAACAGTTCATGATGAGAGAGTGAGGGGTTCTTCCTCGCACGTTCCACGGGGCTTCTCTGGTGTGTTGTTAGACACACTCGATTACGAATGAAACTTAATTGACTGTTTCAACTCTGTCTTGGGGTGAATATGTGTGATTGTGTAGACATTTATTTACTTATTGTCTAATTGTAGAAAGTGATCTTTCTGGAACTAGAGTAATCCAGACACAGTTTCTCAAGAAATATTACTTTATCGGTATCTAACTGCTGTTTCATTACAAAGCTTGCGCAATTTTGTAATAAGAAAATCCTTTAAATAAAGAATTAAAAAAATAAATAAATATCAGACCCCTTTAATTCCTTCATGACACAGCCATTTTTATTCTCTGTGTTATACTGGCAGGCAGTGTCAGACTGGGGTTCTGAGGGTAAAATTCATTCTGGGGCCCACTGTAAAGCTACGTACAAACGCTACCTGCCCACAAAGTGGCGACAGCAAGATGTCACTGGATGATTACTTCAACAGGGCAGGTCCCTGGGGATAGATTATACAGGCCATCCTGACTCCTTACCCAGAAGCCATCTCTGCCACTTGATTGCATCTATAATAACTAGGTATTTTATTAAATAATCTACACAGTTTTTTTTAGATGATTTGTTGATGGCTTGTTGAAATGCTGTACTCTGCCTATCCATATGTACTGCAGTCAGAATACTGTGCCATTTGTGCAGGGGATAGGAAAGTAGGGGCCCACTGGGGGAAATCACCTGTTCCCCTGTGGGCAGTCCAAACCTGCTGACAGGTATAATGCACTGCAACACAGAAATATTGAAAGCCACCTTCTGCAGAAGTTGGTAGATGTGCCTGACACACGTTTGATCAAAAATGTGCGCAAAGAGCTTCCATTTATAGCAGGTATAGCACCACTGTAATCCAAAATGAACCCTGATCTCTTATTCTTTTGTTTAAATGTATAACAGTGTGCTGCCATGCGTATTTTGTTGGCTGTCAGTGTATTATACCAGCCAGCAGAAGATACATTGTTTAAATCCCCTAGTGTTCTTAAAAAATTAAGAAAGTAAATTTGTTTTTTACCAAGCTGATTTTGGGGGGAAAAACACAACATTTAATAAACATATTTAGCATTGTCGGGTCCATAACACCACAAACTATAAAATGATACCGTTGTTTATCCCGCACGATGAACACCATAAAAAATAACACCACCTGCCATAAAATGGAACACCAAAATAAAACTACAGGTTGTCCTGCAAAAAAACACACCCACCGAAGAACAGATGAAATTGCTATGGGTCTTGGAAATCATTTGAGCAAAATCCATGCTCCAAATACCAAATGGCACTGCTTCCCTTCTGACTTCTGCAGTGTGCTCACACTGCTGTTCATGACCACATATCCTATATTTCCATACTCATGAGAAATTGTGTAAAATTTGTGGAATGCGTTTTTTCCCCTAATAACCGTTGTTATTATTATTAGAAACCCGCTACTTAAAATTTTCATGGCCTAATTATAATAAATTCTATGAAACGCATGTGAAGTCAAAATGCCTAATACAGTCCTAGATAAATTCCTTAGAAAATGTAGTTTCTAGTAAAGAAGTTTTTTGGGGGTATTTTTTAAGTTTTGGCCCTTTAAGGCCTCTATAAATCTGAAATGGTGCCAAAAAAAAAAAAACATACAAAAAAAATTGAGGTCTCAAAATCTACAAGATGTCCCTTTATTTCTGAAGACAGTTTTGAAGTCAAAATCAGGGTAATAAATATTCATGTGAACGACTGCTGTGTTCCAAACAAGATGGATTCAAACTACAAAATCTGTAAAAAATAAATAAATAAAAAACAACTATGAAGTTTTGAACTGTTTTCATGTTGACAGCCAGAAAAAGGAAGATGGGGGCAATTCCACTGGCTAAGCTATGCCCACAATTGTGAAAACGCCAAAAGTATAAAGACTATTGACGCAAAATTCACCAAATATATAAGGAGGCACAGGTCTCTTAATAAATTTGGTACATTTCAGGGAATTCGAGCTCCAGACTTTCAAATCTACACAAGCTATGAGCTGCCGTAGATTTGAACTATCATTTACACCAGTTTCTGGAGCCATAATTCATGTAATTATCTTGATAAATGCCTTTCAGAATGTTGTAGTATGGTACATATCACGTATCTTAGGGTTGTTTGGGGGGTGATGCAGGCTAATCAAGCCTCTTTGGTTACCACATTAAACACTTTAATGAAGTTAAAAAGAAAATTCTGCTGAAGAGTAAAGGCACATTTACATGCTCCAAGAAGCAGCCAATTGTCGGGAAGGAAGCGTTCCTTCCCGACAATCAACTACTCACTCAGTGGTGATGCAGCGCTACGTTTACATGCAGCGATCACCTCTACGGTATAAGAACGAGGGATCGCTACTGCGATTGCTCATTCTCATAGAGCTGTATTGTTTCAGATCACTGTTTTAGACAGCATGGTCTGCTGCCCAAAAATGATCATTTAGCTGCCTGCACCAACGACAGGATCACTCGATGAACAAGCATTTCACTCATTCATCGGGTGATCGGCTGAACCTTTACACATCTGCACATGTAAATTCACCCTTAGGCCCCATCTACATGTCCGTCGTATGTTGCAAATTGCGGATCCGCCACACCCCTGGCCGCAGCACCCCCCATAGAAATGCCTATTCTTGTCCGCAAGCTGCGGACAAGATTAGGACATGTTCTATCTTTTGCAGAGCCGCGGAACGGAAGTTTGGTGCCGCGTTCCGCAAATGCGGAAGCGGAGAGCACATAGTGTGCTCTCCGCTTCATGTCCGGCCCCATTGAGAATTAATAGGTCCGCATCCGTTCCGCAGAATTGCGTAACGGATGCGGACCCATTTGCGGACATGTGAATGGGGCCTTACTGTAAGCATTTTACTTTTTGAAGGCAGCAGAGTGCATTCCTGATATAGATGTGCTCTGCTGTGTGAATTAAGGGTTAACAGCTCCTAATCATATCAGCTATTGCTCAACATTTAGCAGGAACTGATAAATGGCTCTATTATAGTTATCTGTGAGAAGGACAGAAGAGTGACTGACGGTCATTACTGCTGGACTAGAAATAAAGAATTTTGTTGTGCGCCATCACAGTGAAAGCATCAGAGAAGCTCATCAGTGAAAGGCTGTAGCTGAAGCATCTGGAGCCTCAGAACACAAGCTTAATGGGCCCTTGCTCTCCTTATGGCGTCATTCTCCAGCAAAGGACAGTCATGTTAACCTCACAGCTGACGACTTCTCAACGGCTCCAGCAAAGAGAAACAGATAATGAGTACCCGTCATGTCTCCAAATCATGTAAGGGGAAAAAAAAGGATAGATGTGAGAAGTTTTCACTGATGATGAATGAAAGTATGGTTTTATAATACTACAACGTATGAGATTATGTCAGCGCATATTATACATGGCTAGACATGAAGTCATTAAACCCATATGTAATCCATTGTGGAATCTTGGAACATTGCAGACACATTGCTTTTCCCACATTTGAACAATCTTGTGCCATAAATAAAGAAACACCTAAAAAACAAACAAAAACAAAAAAGCCTTTGGTACCTACTGCTGCTGCAGACAGTCTTTGAGACGACACTGTTATTTCCTACTTGTGCCCAAGCATTTACACCTTCCTGTTTTGTATTTCTGCATATGGAGCCTGAACATAAATTGCACCCACATCAACAAGAAGCCAAAAGGCTACGGCTACAGTACACGACAACAGGAAACTGCTTGATATCGAGACAGAAGCATTGACTGAACCTATATACTGTATGTGGAGCACCTCTCACCACTTCTGACATGTCTAGTCAGTAAATACTGCTATTCTCCATGAAATAACTCTGCTGAATCTTTTCTGACAACTCTGCACTGATCCTCTGTTAGGCCTCATGCACACGTCCGCAAATTGCGGATCCGCAAAACACGGATGGTGTCCGTGTGCATTCCTAAGTTTGTGTAATGAACCGGGCGGCCCATTATAGAGATGCCTATTCTTGCCTGCAAAACAGACAAGAATAAAACATGTTATATTTTTTTTGTGGGGCTACAGAACGGAGCAACGTATGCGGACAGCACACGGAGTGTTGTCCGCATCTTTTGCGGCCCCATTGAAGTGAAAAACTGCGGCTCAGATGCAGACCAGAACAAAGGTCGTGTGCATGAGGCCTTAGTCCTACTAAAAGTATAAAAAATAACACAGCCATGAAGCAGTTTAGACGTGAGCGACAAGGGCACAGCCATGTGGGTATTCTATGGGCTCATTAAAGTGGATTGTTATTACATCAGGTGTTAATGGCTGTGTGGTTTTGTGTGTTATCACATGGCTATTAACAATGAACACTGAAAAAGGCTACTTTCACACCAGCGTTTTTACTAGATCCATCATGAACACCACTGAAAGTCAATGGGGGACGGATCCATTTTCTATTGCGTCCATTTTCTATTGCGTCTGGATCCGTCTTGCTCCACATCACATCGCAAACAGAAAAACGCTGTTTGCAGCGTTATTCTGTCCATGATGGGGACGCAACCAAACGGAACGGAATGCATTCTGGTGGATTCCATTTTGTTCAGTTTTGTCCCTATTGACAATGAATGGGGACAAAACAGAAGCGTTTTCCCCCGCTATTAAGATCCTATGACTGATCTCAATAGCGGAAAGGGAAAACACAGATATAATAGCAGCCTTAGCCAGGTGACAGACACATCGCGTGGCTGTACCCTAGTGGGTATTTGTCATGATGTTCACATCAATAATCCTGATTAGGGATGAGCGAATCGACTTCGGATGAAACATCCAAAGTCGATTCGCATAAAACTTTGTTAGAATACTGTACGGAATTAGAATGTATTGGCTCTAGAAATGAGCGAATTTCATATTTTGAAATTTGTTCACCCTTCGTTTGGTGGTAAAAGCAGAATTGCATTATGGATTCCGTTACCACGGACCATAACGCAATTCTATGACGGAATGCCTTTAGAGGCCTTCCGTTATTCATTCCATTAAAATAGAAGTCTAAGGGCTTCAAAACGGATCTGTCCCGTTTCCGTTATGCAGGGTAGTCCCACATGAGAAAGGATTACTAGCAGTGGCCTACTATCTACGTAACCAGGAGCACGCACTGTAAGGCACATAGTGACTTTATACTTAGACTTTTGGAATTCACTCTTACCCATAACTTTTTTTTATTTGACAAACGTTTCTACCACCAGCTCAGGGGGACGGCAATGGGTAACCCCTGTGCGCCCACTTATGCCAATCTCTTCCTGGGCTGGTGGGAGGACACTATTGTATTTCCTGATCGAGATGTTTGGTGGAGTGAAAAGATATCATTTTGGACAAGATATATCGATCATATCTTTGTACTCTCGAATGGAAGTATGGAGGAGTTTGTCAATATTGTTGATATTCTGAATGTTAATGAGGTCAGTCTCAAATTTACCTATGAGATTCAAAACAAATGTCTCACATTCCTTGCTGTGAAAGTATGCAAGCAAGGAGATAAACTAACAACTACAATATTCAGGAAATCAACAGCGACAAATACTATCCTGCACTGGGATAGCTACCAAAAAGAGGCATTCCAAGGGGGCAATACCTGCGAGTTCGTAGAAATTGCTCAAGCCCCGAGGAATTTCACCTTGAGGCTAGAAAGATCTGACACAGGACAGGACCGTACTTCTCACCCCTAAAAGATCACCAGAACGGGGACAGGCATCTGTTCGTCTGATCTCCACATTCGATGTTGCGAATGTGGAGATCAAAACAATCCTGGACAAATACTGGCTCTTTATTTTAATGGACCCTGATTTGTTGAATGCTGTCTCCCCCTATCCGAGTAGCTCCCCCTATGAAGCTCTGTGGAACGCACACGGCTGGTATCCGTGTTTTGCAGATCGACAATTTGAGGACCACAAAACACTTACGGCCATTTGAATGAGCCATAAAGACGATATAGTTCCAGACCACAGCAGTCCAGGTTTCTTATTCAGAACACCATAGCAAACAAAGGCGACGAAGAGACGGGGGTTTAATGAAGGTGCCCCCTGTGTCTTCATACACGTTCATATCCGAAGTCGATCCACTCATTCCTAATGTCTATATAGCCATCAATGACCACTAAATTTTCAATATAACAATACAGTGCTGCCACCAAGTGGCCTGTATGATATATTTCACAAATAGATGCCAAAGCCTGCTTGAGGCTTCAGGCTATTAGTACATTGTCAGGTAGACAATGAAACTGTGGGAGTGCTTGTTTGGGGATGAAATGACCCTCTCTGCTAGTGGACTGCTTGAGCCATTTGGAGCCTGTTTGCCATATGCATGCCCTCAAGTAACCATTGCTCCCAGCACCTCCTAACAGTAGGTCAGAACAGCCTAGATGGCAGGCAATTCATCAAAATGACCATCCTGCTTTTCTAAGTCCAATGATGTCCCCTCTTTCAAAGTCTGTCAACTGGGCGAAGGGTCTTCGAGCGTGTTGTAGAGCAGGTCTAACAGTCAACAATCTCTCACCAAGAGGTACACTGCTCACAAGTAGCCCTTGACAGCTTGTTTATAGAAGCATTTTGACACCCTCTTGTGGCAAGACCCAGTGTCTATGCAGATCACATCTGGTTTATAAAAATATTTCTGTCTGAGACTTAACTGCACGCAGCTCTGCAGTGATAAAATATTTCTATCTGGGTGCATTGTCAATGAGTATATATCAAGAGAGGAATCACTGAAAGCAAATTTGTCACCAAATGTCTTCAAATTTAGAACAGATTATTGTACCTAGAACAAAAGCATGTTCAAAGCTGTAGCTGCACTTTAATCACAAAGTGTACAATAGAACAGCCTATCCTACACTGCATTCTATACAATTTTCATGAAGCCTAAACCATTTCTGCAGCCAGTGTTGTTGAAATAAATATTTTTTTATTAAGTGGCCTACAATGAAAGAGAAACAAATGCATGATTAAAAGGGTATGTTCATGTGAGGAGGACACATTGCAGACTTTCCACCTGTATTTTTTGGCCAGAAAATCTACAACATATTACAGTAGCAGAAAGTAGATAAGATTTTATCAACATGCTGCTGAAAAAAAAATCCATGTAGAAAACATGTGGAAATTGGCCTGCAGTGCAGATGTAAATTCATGTTGCAAATTTTATTGTCAACTTCTCCGTATGCATAAGGTGAAATCTATGACAAATTTACATGTAACCCATGCAGATTTTGTCACAGTTTAGCAGTGGATGTTTTTTTGGCTCAGTCTATGTCCCATGCGAAAATTATAAATCATATTAGTGTACTTACAAATTAACAAATTTTTCTGAAGCAACATGTACAGCTTCAAGGACCTTCTCTATCTAGAATTACTTTGATGCAGAGCAGGCGGACTTTCCCGTTAGAAGTTGTATTTGGCGTTAAAAATGTTCTACTTGCCAGTAAACAACTATTTTTAGAAAATAATCAGGGTATTCTGTCTGCGACTGTAAGTAAAACAATGGAACTTGAGTTTTGTTCTTCAGTTGCCTTTTGTGCTTCGCTGTGAATATACTGAGGGCTCAACATGGAAGCATAAGAACGCAACCACACAGTCTGAATGCTAGTCGTAACTTTCCTTTTAAACAGTTTTTCCGGGTTTTTAATATTGACAACCTATCGTCAGGGGAATGGGATGGCTTGTGGTTACACCTGCTCACCAGTGCGATGTCAATGGCGAGCAGGTAAACAATGAAGGGAAGACTGCACTTCACTGGTCTTCAACCAGCTGATCGGCGGGGGTGCCGGGTGTCGGACCCCTGCCGATCGGATATTGATGACCTATGCTAAAAGAAAACACTTTAAACACGCTACAAAACTACTCTATGTAAAAAAAAATAAGAAAAAGATGTAATAAAATATACTCCGATCCGAAATAGCTGCAATCCTAGGACACACAGAAGACAATTGCACTGTGCCTCATAGTCAATCAGTGTTCACTGTCTCATTAATTTCATCATTGCCTCCTTAGCACGAATTCACAAATGATCTTCGGGGTGCTTGCCTCTTTCCAGAGTCATAACTTTTTTATTTTTCCGTTCACATTGACTTATGAGGGCTTATTTTTTGCGGGACAAGTTGTACTTTTTTATAATGGTACCATTTACAGTTGCATACAAAGTAGTGGGAGGCAGGAAAAAAAATTCCAAATGGGGTGAAATTGGGAAAAAATTGCAATTGCACCAGTTTTTTTTTTTTTTTACAGCATTCACTGTACAAAAATATGATCTGTTATCTTCATTCTCCAGGTAAGTAAGATTACAATGATACCAGACTTGTATAGTTTTTCTTGTGTTATTAATATTTTTTTTCAATCACCATATTCTGACCCCTATAACTTTTTTTGTAGTTTTTTTGGGGAGTGGAAGTGACAAAAAATAGTGAATTGGCCATTCCATTTTTTTCTGTTACACCAATCGGCGTATGGTATTAATATTGTTATAGTTTAATAGTATGGGTGTTTTTGCACATGATGTGCAGTGTATTTTTTATTTTGGTTAAGTACTGTGATTTTGGGAAAAGAGGGTGATTTTTTTTTATTTTTTTTATATTTTAACAAACAACTTTTTTTTTTTAAATCCCCCTGGTTGATATAACTCGCAATCATCAGACTGCCCATTGTGCTCATTAATGGCTATTAGGGATGATCGAATCAACTTGGGATGAAATATCCAAAGTCGATTCGCAGAAAACTTCGTTTCAATACTGTACGGAGCGAGTGTTCTGTACAGTATTAGAATGTATTGGCTCTGATGAGCTGAAGTTATTACTTCGCAAAGTCTCGTGAGACTTCGCATAATAACTTCAGAAATTGATTTATACTGTAAAAAAAAACATTTTCTGAACTCTGGTTCACTTCCAAGTGGGACAGAAGTAAAGTTTAAAAAAAAAAGTAAAAAAAGTGAGTTTTTAATAAAAAAAATATAGTTTTAAGAAAAAAGTTTCAAGTTAAAAGAAAAACAAAAAACACCCCTTTCCCCTGATTTTATAATAAAAAAAAACACACACACACACACATATTAGGTCCATAACGACTGGCTCTATAAATATATTACATGATCCACCCCGTCCGATAGACACTATAAAAAAAAAACTGTAAAAAAAATAGCCATTTTTGTCACCTTATATCGCTAAAAGTGCAACATCAAGCGATCAAAAAGGCGTATGCCCCCCAAAATAGTACCTATCTAACCGTCAAATCATCCCACAAAAAATGGGCCCCTACATAAGACAATGCCCAAAAAGAAAAAAAAGAAAAATATGGCTCTCAGACTACGGAGACACTAAAACATGATTTTTTTTAAAAAAAAATGCTTTTATTGTGTTAAATGTAAAAAATAAAATAAAAAAAGTATACACGTGTCCGTAACAAGCTTCTCTATAAAAATTTATCATATGATATAACCCCCTCAGGTGAACACAGTAAAAAAAAAATAAGCCATTTTGTCGCCTTACATCACAAACAATGTAATAGCAAGCGATCAAAAAGTCATATACACCCCAAAATTGTACCAGTCACCTCATCCAGCAAAAAATGATACCCTAACTAAGACAATCGTCCAAAAAATAAAAAATACTATGGCTCTAAGACTATGGAGACACTAAAACATCATTTTTTTGGTTTAAAAAATGCTGTTATTGTGCAAAACTTAAATAAATAAATGTACACATATTATGTATTGCCGCGTCCGTAACAACCTGCTCTATAAAAATATCACATAACCTGACCCCTCAGGTGAAAAGTCAAAAAAGCCATTTTTTGGCCACCTTACATCACAAAAAGTGTAATACCAAGTGATCAAAAAATCATATGCACCCTAAAATAGTACCAATCAAACAGTCGAGATGAGATATCCGGCAAAAAAAAAAAATTAGCCCCTACATAAGACAATCGCCCAAAAAATAAGAAAACTATGACTTTCAGAATATGTAGACATTACCATTAACTTTTTTATTTTTCCATTCACATTGACTTATGAGGGCTTATTTTTTGCTGGACAAGTTGTACTTTCTAATAGTACCATTTACAGTTGCATACAATGTAGTGGGAGGCAGGAAAAAAAATTCCAAATGGGGTGAAATTGGGCTTTCAGAATATGTAGACACTGAGACAAACAACTAAAAAAAAGTAGTCATATTTGGTATTGCCACATCCGTAACAACCTGCTCTATAAAAATAGCACATGATCTAACCTGTCAGATGAGCGTTGTAAATAACAAAAAATAAAAACAGTGCCAAAACAGCTATTTTTTTTTGTTACCTTGCCTCACAAAAAGTGTAATATAGAGCAACCAAACCTAAAGAAAGCCAGTACCCTAGCTAAGCAGCATCAATAGCAATGCACTCCGCCAGCCAGAATTCTACTCTGTACTGATGAGAGGCAAGCACCGTGAAACAGCAGTCTATACACGGATATTTGGCTTGGATGTTTTTCTTGTCATGAATAAAGACTAGTCCGAAATGCATAGATCGGTTATCCTGGGGAATGTCTTTCTGTATGCCACATGGATTATTTTATTCATCAATAAAGGTGTTTTCTTTTCTTTTTTACTACAAACCCTCCAAGTGCTTAAATTGTCCTTTTTTTTGTGATACAGAGTTGGATTTGCTTAGCCAATGATCCGTGCACGGAGATACATCAAGATGGTGAGCTGATTGCACCTGCATTGCTGTATGCCTAGAAAACTCCCTCATAGAAGTCAATGAGGTCCCCCCCTGACCAGTGTGTCTATGGACCATGTAGTTGCCGTGAAGAAATTCTTTTAATGCTGTTAAGAACAGCTCAAGCAAGATGGCCGCCCCCATAATCATGTTCAGAAAATAGAATGACAGACTAGTTAAAAAGACGGTGTGTTACTATCTGGTTTTAACTGGTAGATAAAATTTTTGATGACACATTTCCTTTAAGGGGAGCCAGTACCCTGCCTAGCTTTTTATTGTCTTGTAATAGTTGATTTATTTTGTAAACTGCACAAATAGTGGGGGATTTATCAAGAAGCGCAAACTTCTTAAACATGTTGGTGCATCTTGGGAGGTTTGTGTGCTAGAATCGGAAACCTATGATCTGGCATAGATTTCAAGTGTAGATTACACTAGTTTTCATTTGCTAATAAAGTTAAATCTGTCAGACAGTGTAGGCCTTGCCCCTTCCAACCTACTTTTTGGAAAAGTGGTAAGCATGGCATAAACTGGCAAAAAGTCACCGATTTTTGGGCAAAATGTGGCTTGCACAAAAATGTGCAACTTTTTCACCACATTTCTGGTGCAGGGAAAAAAAAATCTCCTAAATCTTGCTTTATACTACATAGAGGTTGTACAGCAGAAATAACGCGGTACAGTTATTTGCCAGCAAATATAATTTTTGGTCATCCAATAAAGGTATCACTAATCTAAGGCCTCTTTCACACTTGCGTTCTGAGGATCCGGCAGGCACTTCCGTCCCGCTGGATCCGTCAGAACGCAAGTCGCCTGAAGCATTAGAAGACTGATCAGGATCCTGATCAGTCTTCGAAATGCTTTGAGGTTACTATGGCAGCCAGGACGCTATTAAAGTCCTGGTTCCCATAGTAGTAGTGGGGAGCGGGGGAGCAGTATACTTACAGTCCGTGCGGCTCCCAGGGCGCTCCAGAATGACGTCAGAGCGCCCTATGCGCATGGACCACGTGATCCATGTGTGTAGGGCGCCCTGACGTCACTCTGGAGCGCCCCGGGAGCCGCACGGATGGTAAGTATACTGCTCCCCTGCTCCTGACTACACTTTACCATGGCAACCATGACTTTAGCGTCCTGGCTGCCATGGTAACCATTCAGAAAAAGCTAAACGTCGGATCCGGCGATGCGCCGAAACGACGTTTAGCTTAAGGCCGGATCCGGATTAATGCCTTTCAATGGGCATTAATTCCGGATCCGGCCTTGCGGCAAGTGTTCAGGATTTTTGGCCGGAGCAAAAAGCGCAGCATGCTGCGGTATTTTCTCCGGCCAAACAACGTTCCGGTCCTGAACTGAAGACATCCTGATGCATCCTGAACGGATTTCTCTCCATTCAGAATGCATTGGGATAATACTGATCAGGATTTTCCGGCATAGAGACCCGACGATGGATCTCTATGCCGGAAAACAAAAACACTAGTGTGAAAGAGCCCTAAAAAGTATGTCTTTCAAACAAAATATTTAGGGTACCTGCCCATACTGCATATTTGTACAAAAAACAAAACAAAAAAACAAAAAACAAATCCACACTATTTATTTTACTTTTGGGGTATTTTTGGGATGCTTTTTGTCTACTTTTTATTGAGGATTCTGGTGCGGATTTTCTGTTTATGTTAACAATCCCATTGAAGTCTGTGCTGAAAACCACTCCTACATAAGATACAGAATTGCACAAATCACATGCTGCGGATTTGAAAATCTGCACAGCAGGTACATTTCCATGCATACAAAATGAGCAATATGTACATAAGATGTGGCAAAAAATAATTCACTTTGTTGGTACTCTATTAGGCTGTTATTTCCGCACAAAAAAACTGTATGTAATCCGCAAACTGTGCAGGTACCCTTAAAGGGGTTATCAGGGAATTTGATACTGCTGGCCTATCCTTAGGATAGGTCAATATCAGGTTGGCGGGGGTCCGACTCCTGGGAGCTGTATGAAGAGGCCACGGTGCTTTGTGAGCAATGAGGCCTCTTCCTAGGCCAGTGACATCACCATACATCAGTCACGTGGCTTAAGGGAAAAGAACTGAGCTGCAGTACCAAGCACAGTGTTTGGTAAGCTGTGAATAGATCGCAGAGTTTACCGGAGCTCCAGTGAGCGCAGAGGCCTCTTCAAACAGCTGGTCAGCAGTGGTGCCAGGATTTGGACCCTGACAATTTAAAACTGACCTATCCTGAGGGGAACCCATCAATATCTAATTCCTGGATGCCTTTAACCTACAATACATACAGCAGAAAAGAATTGTACAAAGAAAAAAATTGCTCTATGAGGATAAAAAAAGCAGTTAAGAGAAAAAAAATGAAAAATGATTGACTGCGCTTTCTCCACAGTCTTTGTAAGCCCCATATAGTTTATTGAAAAAAGCTCCATGTGATCTACTGTAATGAAAAGTATAACAGGAACATGTTCTGCTGCTCCCTTTATTTTTTTTCCTCTGTAGTCATTAGAATCTATTTTTGGAATAGTGGAAAATGGATCGGAAAGGACCAAAATTGCCATGTTACCAGCCCACTCACAAAAAAAACATAAGCCTTTAGACTGGCATGAGATTGACTACTTTACACTAGAAATACAGGTTGAAGTTTCTACTTAAAGCGAACCCGTCACCTGGAATTCACATTATAAACTATTAAAAGTACCTTCTAGTTCATCACAAGTCGGTTGTCATACTGTTTTTTCTGCTTTTCTGCGATCATTATTCATGAAAAAATCGTCTTGTAAAATCCTCTCTTTCAGCTTCCCAAGTCACGATAGAAGTCAAGGGGGCAGCGCCTTCTCGACTCCAGGCTGTGCCTCCCCTGCCCTAACCCCGCCTCTCTGCAGTATAATTGACACTCTGCTCAGTCGCCGGAACCGGCGCATGCGTTGACGTGAAGATGGGGGCTCACTGGGGAGCATGCGCTAGCTAATCAGTTACAGAGTCACGCTTGTGTACGCGCGATACCCAGGATACCCAGCATGCGCCGCCTATACAAGCGCGGTCCCGGCGACTGAGCCGAGTGTACATTATACTGCAGTGAGGCGGGGTTAGGGCAGGGGAAGCACAGCCTGGAGTAAAGGAGGCGCTGCCCCCTTGACTTCTATCGTGACTTGGGAAGCTGAAAGAGAGGATTTTACGGCAGGTTTGTACTGAAGTGAACACCCAATGCTTAAAAAAAAGAAGCATAAAAAAGCCTCAAAAACTACACACACAAAAAAATCATTGTTTGCTCTTAAAAAAAAAGAACCCATGCAAATGCCGTGCTGATTTTTTAAGCGTGTTTTTCAAATTCAGTCATGTGAACCGGCCCTTAAGCTGCATTTTCTTGCGTGCGTAATCCGTAATGTGTGCAGGTAGCCCTAAATACTACATTAAAGATGCATATAGGATGGTTTCCCATAACAAGAACTGGATTCAGAAAGAGGAGAAGAGATTGTGCCTCCTGTTTAGTATTCACTGGTTGTAGCTTAAAAAAAAAATTGCACCGTGTGATCAAGACAATTCCTAATGGACAGTCATCATGTAAAATTTGTTTTTTTAAATACCACTGCAGATGCTTCGGGGTTCCCTGCTGGTCCTAATCACTACAGCCAGTGGCCTCAGCAGTCACGTCCCATTGTTACTGCCACATTGCAGAGCTCTCTGTGATTGTCGGCAGCCTGTAGACAATGTTGGGAAACTGCCAAAGCAATTGCGCTAGATCGGCGTGGAGTTGAAGAGGTGAGTATGGTTTTGTTTTTTTACTATCTTACAACATCTGTGGGTTCTTGTTTTGTTACTGCAGGGAACATTTCATGTATTTACTTATAGTTTTATTAATGAGAGGATGTTCTACAGTGTGGTGTGTTTTATTTTTTATCTTGTAGCAATTTGTAGTTATTAAAGAATAACTAGGGGACAGCGTATCGGAGTCTCATGCTTCCTATATTTTCCTTATAGGCACTCCAGATGGGTGTGTGTGCCTTACAGCAGCAGAAATGAATGGGAGTCAATTGACAGAAATGTCAAAGTTTAATATAGTCCCCAGAAAACAATGTAGTATAGCGCCCTCCACAAGGGGGTGTCGAGGAGATGCATAAGGAGCCTTGTCTTTGGGTATAGGTTTTCTATCCTGACAAATCAAGGCCTCCAGCAGTACAACAGAGCAGTCATTCAGGCTCCATTCATTCAACTTTTTACAATCTATTATTAGAATATATTATTTTTGTTTCTTTTTTTTTTTTAAGTTATCGTCAAAACAGGATGTAACAGGCTACCTATCCTTTTACCATTGACTTTTATTATACAAAAAAATGAATCTACCTGGATTCCATTTTTAAAAGAGAACCTGTCATGTTGAACATGGTATCTGAGCTGCAGGCAGCATGTTATAGAGCAGGAGGAGCTGAGCAGATTGATAAATAGCTTGTAATTTATACATTTAAATTCCTGCTCATTCTGGGTTTTGAAGTCAAGCAGGCGGTCCTATCAGTGATTGACAGCCATTTCTGTATACACATCACGTCATGGAGGGAAGGCTGTCAGTCACTGATAGGACCTGCCCAAAAGAACAAAGAATTTAAATGAATGAAATACAAAGTTATACTGAATCTTTTCCCATATAACTATACATCAATCTGCTCAGCTCATCTATAACATGCTGCATGCAGATTATTTTGCATTTTTATAGTGACAGGTTTCCTTTAAACAGGACAGAAAAAGGAGTACCTTTCAACCGGATTGCCTCTGATTCAACCCTCTATTATATTGCGGCGATTCTGCTCATTCTTTTCTAATCAGATTTGATGAGTGAGTCACAGAAAACAGTCCAAATTGTATCAGCTTATTGTGTCTGCTCTAGTGTAAAAACTGAAATTTTCCACGCTTTTTTTGTTTCGTTTAATGTAGAGAGAAATAAAAGCACCAAATATTATTAGGATAAAAATAATGTAATTTTATGATGATACATTAACTTTAAGAAAAAGCCTGATTCATTGAAGCATCAGGAACAAGTACAAAGACTGTCAGCAGGCCTCCTCTGGGTCAGTATCTACAGTTCTACACCCCACTGTTTCACTCTGTGTGCACATTGCTTTGTATCTGTTTGACAGATCTGGAACACGGCCTAATCAATAGCACAGAGGGAAGTGTATAATGGAAGTAATTGAAGCTGACACAAACCCTTAGGTATCTGTAATCACACTGCATTGTTGTGGTCAGCCTGTGTATTGACCCCATAAGGACCCGCGCCGTACATGTACGACGCTGGTGGACTTGACTTAAGGACCAGCGCCGTACCTGTACGGCGGGCTAATCGAGCGGGTGCAGGAGCTGCGCCCGCCCGATCAGCGGCAGGGGTCCGGCAGTAATTGATAGCCGGACCCCTGCTATATGCGCCGCCATCAGTGAAAACACAGATGCCAGCACATTAACCCTCACACTGCCGCGGTGGGTGCTGGGTGGCCATCGGGTCCAGGCGCTGCTGTTACGGGGACACGATGGCAGGGAAGGCAGCCCGCTGCCTTCCTTAGGCATCCTGGCTGCTTTCCGTGACAGCCTGTGAGATCTAGCCCCCTGGATCTCACAGGCAAGCAGGCTGTAAGTGTATTACATTGAGTAATACACTTACAGCCAATGCATTACAATACAGAAGTATTGTGATGCATTGTAAAGGGGATATTGTAAAGTCCTAGAGTGGGACAAAAAAAAAAAAGTAAAAAGCGTCCTTTCCCCCAAAATAAAGTAAAAAGAATTGTAAACAATAGGAGAAAAAAAAAAAGTAGACATTTTTAGTATCGTGGCGATACCAAAAATCGGCTCTATAAAAATATTACATGACCTAACCCCTCAGGTAAACACCATCCAAAAAATAAAATAAAAACTGCGAAAAAAAACATTTTTTGTCACCTTACATTTCTAACAGTGCAACACCAAGCGATCAAAAAGCCGTATGCCCCTCAAAATAGTACCAATCTAACCGTCACCTCATCCCATAACAAATGATACCCTAACTAAGACATTCGCCCCAAAAATTTAACCACTTAAGCCCCCCTAGCTTAAACACCCTTAATGACCAGGCCACTTTTTACAATTCTGCACTACACTACTTTCACCGTTTATTGCTCGGCCATACAACTTACCACCCAAATGAATTTTACCTCCTTTTCTTCTCACTAATAGAGCTTTCATTTGGTGCTATTTCATTCTTGCTGACATTTTTACTTTTTTTGCTATTAATCAAAAATTACCGAAATTTTTGCAAAAAAATGACATTTTTCACTTTCTGTTTGAAAATTTGTCAAATAAAACTACATTTCTATATAAATTTTTCTCAAAATTTATTGTTCTACATGTCTTTGATAAAAAAAATGCAATAAGTGTATATTTATTGGTTTGGGTAAAAGTTATAGCGTTTACAAACTATGGTGCAAAAAGTGAATTTCCGCACTTTGACTTTCTGAGCACCTGTCCTGTTTCCTGACGTACTACAATGCCCAGACAGTAGAAATACCCCATAAATGACCCCATTTCCGAAAGTAGACACCCTAAGGTATTCACTGAGGGGCATAGTGAGTTCATGGAAGTTTTTATTTTTTGTCACAAGTTAGCGGAAATGTTTTTTTTTTTTCAAAAATTTCATTTTCCGCAAACTTGTGACAAAAAATAAAAACTTCCATGAACTCACTATGCCCATCAGCGAATACCTTAGGGTGTCTACTTTCCGAAATGGGGTCACTTGTGGGGTATTTTTACTGCCCTGGCATTTTAGGGGCCCCTAAGCGTGAGAATCCAAATGCGTAAAAATGCCCTGTGAAATCCTAAAGGTACTCTTTGGAATTAGGGCCCTTTGCGCATCTTGGCTGCAAAAAGTGGCACACATGTGGTATCGCTGTACTCAGGAGAAGTAGGGCAATGTGTTTTGGGGTGTATTTTTACATATACCCATGCTGGGTGAGAGAAATATCACTGTAAATTGACAACTTTGTATAAATTTTTTAAAAAGTTGTCGTTTACAGCGGTATTTATCACACAAAGTATGGGTATATATAAAAATACACCCCAAAAGTCATTGCCCTACTTCTCCTGAGTACTGAGATACCACATGAGTGACACTTTTTGCAGCCAAGATGCGCAAAGGGCCCTAAAACCAATGAGTACCTTTAGGATTTCACTGGGCAATTTTACGCATTTGGATTCCAAACCCTTCTCACGCTTTAGGGGCCCCTAAAATGCCGGGACAATAAAAATACCCCACAAGTGACCCCATTCTGAAAGTAGACACCCTAAGGTATTCGCTGATGGGCATAGTGAATTCATGGAAGTTTTTATTTTTGTCACAAGTTAGCGGAAATGTTTTTTTTTTTTTCTTTTTTTCTTACAAAGTCTCATATTCCACTAACTTGTGACAAAAATAAAATTTTACATGGACTCACTATGCCCCTCACAGAACACCTTGGGGTGTCTACTTTCTAAAATGGGGTCACTTGTGGGGTATTTTTACTGCCCTGGCATTTTAGGGGCCCCTAAAGCATGAGAAGCGGTTTGGAATCCAAATGAGCAGAAATGCCCTGTGAAATCCTAAAGGTACTCATTGGATTTAGGGCCCTTTGCGCATCTTGGCTGCAAAAAGTGCCACACATGTGGTATCGCCGTACTCGGCAGAAGTAGGGCAATGTGTTTTGGGGTGTATTTTTACATATACCCATACTGGGTGTGAAAAATATCTCTGTAAATGACAACTTTTCCATTTTTATACAAAGTTGTCAATTTACAGAGATATTTCTCTCACCTAGCATGGGTATATGTAAAAATACACCCCAAAACACATTGCCCTACTTCTCCTGAGTACGGCGATACCACATGTGTGCCACTTTTGCAGCCAAGACGTGCAAGGGGCCCTAAATCCAATGAGTACCTTTAGGATTTCACAGGGCATTTTTGCGCATTTGAATTCCAAACTCCTTCTCACGCTTTAGGGGCCCCTAAAATGCGGGACAATAAAAATACCCCACAAGTGACCCCATTCTGAAAGTAGACACCCTAAGGTATTCGCTGATGGGCATAGTGAATTCATGGAAGTTTTTATTTTTGTCACAAGTTAGCGGAAATGTTTTTTTTTTTTCTTTTTTTTTACAAAGTCTCATATTCCACTAACTTGTGACAAAAAATAAAATTTTACATGGACTCACTATGCCCCTCACAGAACACCTTGGGGTGTCTACTTTCTAAAATGGGGTCACTTGTGGGGTATTTTTACTGCCCTGGCATTTTAGGGGCCCCTAAAGCGTGAGAAGCGGTTTGGAATCCAAATGAGTAGAAATGTCCTGTGAAATCCTAAAGGTACTCATTGGATTTAGGGCCCTTTGCGCATCTTGGCTGCAAAAAGTGCCACTCATGTGGTATCGCCGTACTCGGCAGAAGTAGGGCAATGTGTTTTGGGGTGTATTTTTACATATACCAATACTGGGTGTGAAAAATATCTCTGTAAATGACAACTTTTTCCATTTTTTATACGAAGTTGTCAATTTACAGAGATATTTCTCTCACCCAGCATGGGTATATGTAAAAATACACCCCAAAACACATTGCCCTACTTCTCCTGAGTATGGCGATACCACATGTGTGGCACTTTTGCAGCCAAGATGCACAAAGGACCCCAATTCCAATGAGTACCTTTCAGGAGGGCATTTTTACGCATTTTTCTTCTCACGCTTTAGGGCCCTAAAATGCCAGGGCAGTATAAATACCCACATGTGACCCCATTTTAGAAAGAAGACACCCCAAGGTATTCTGTGAGGGGCATGGTGAGTTCATACAAGATTTTTTTTTGGCACAAGTTAGCGGAATTTGATTTTTTGTTTTTCACACAAAGTCTCCCTTTCCGCTAACTTGTGACAAAAATTCAATCTTTCATGGACTCAATATGCCCCTCAGCGAATACCTTGGGGTGTCTTCTTTCCAAAATGGGGTCACATGTGAGGTTTTTGTACTGCCCTGGCATTTGAGGGTCTCCACAATCATTACACGTATGGCCAGCATTAGGAGTTTCTGCTATTCTCCTTATATGAAGCATACGGGTAATGAGATTTTTCCGTTCAGCCTCTGGGCTGAAAGAAAAAATGAACGGCACAGATTTCCTCATTCGCATCGATCGATGTGGATAAAAAAATCTCTGCCAAAAAATATGCAAAAAAATAGAGGGGCCTGGCGATTGCCAGGACATAGAGACTCCGCCCAAACATCCATACCCACTTCAGCTCCTATGTCCTGGCAAGCGTGATTTCTCCATTCACATCGATCAATCGATCGGTGTGGAGGAAGACATCTTTGCCAGATTTTTGATACAAAGTGTTTGCCAAAGCATATGAACTCCAACACCTCTCCTCAGCTCACATGCCAGGGCAAGCGTACCTGTCCTGCAGAGGAGAAATCTCGTCTTGCAGCGCCGCATACACCGACTTCACGTGTCTTCTGACAGCAGCGCAATGCTTCTCTCAGAATTCACATCAGTGCTGCGGCGTTTTCATCGGTTGGTCCGTTGATCTACCTGGAAAATAAAGGGTGGTTAGGGTGGAAAAAAAAAAAAAAAAAGAAAAACAGGCAACAGGCACATGACTTGAACGTTGCAAACTTTATAAAACATGAATAAAACCTGAACATGAAAAAAAAATGAACTTTTAAAACCTGAACTAACTCAAGATTTTTTTCTTGCTACCTGTTTCATTTTTTTCTTTTTTAACCATTTCACGCTTTATTTTCCTAGCAGAAACCTCTCCTTTCCCATGGGACAATGTGTAAAGTGTAAATCACACAGAGATGGTGAGAAGTACACTATACACGTTATCCCAAGTGAAAGGAGAGGTTTCTACCGTTTCACACTTCTGCAGCAGCACAGCAGCACCGTCCCCTACGTGTTAGGGTCTCTCAAAACCTAGTATCCTGAGAGACCCTTGAGCCTGATTGTAAAAACTACCTGTGTCCTGCAATCCCTAGGTCCCTAAGTGTACCTGAGTGTGGTACTTCCGGAAACACTCCCTAGGCATAGGGCAGGGTGGTCAGGACAGTCAGGACAGAAATAACGGGTGTCACGCCTTATTCCACTCCTGCTACAGACACGACATCTTTTTCGGGGTGGCGGTTGGGTTGAGGTACCAGGCACAACGCTAGGGAAGTGCCGCTCGTGTAGACGGCTAACTACACTGGTGGATGGGGCCACGGAACCTCCTGGATACAGGAGTTCCGAAATGATCTCTTCCTGAAATTTGAGGAAGGATCCTGTTCTCCCAGCCTTACTGTAGAGAACGTAACTATTATAGGCAGCCAATTGAAATAAATATACAGACACCTTCTTATACCAGCGTCTGGTGCGTCGGGAAATTAAATACGGGGCCAACATCTGGTCGTTGAAGTCCACCCCTCCCATGTGGAGGTTATAGTCGTGGACCGAGAGGGGCTTTTCAACGACACTGGTTGCCCGTTCAATTTGGACTGTCGTGTCTGCGTGAATGGAGGAGAGCATGTAAGCGTCACGCTTGTCTCTCCATTTCACCGCGAGCAGTTCGTCGTTACACAGTGCAGCCCTCTGCCCCCTTGCAAGTCGGGTGGTAAGAAGCCGTTGGGGGTAGCCGGCGACTAGGTCGCGCGGTGCCGCAGCAGCCAATCTGTTCTAGGAACAAATGCTTGAAGAGGGCCACACTTGTGTAAAAGTTGTCCACGTAAAGATGGTACCCCTTGCCGAATAAGGGTGACACCAAGTCCCAGACTATCTTCCCACTGCTCCCCAGGTAGTCAGGGCAACCGACCGGCTCCAGGGTCTGATCTTTTCCCTCATAGATCCGAAATTTGTGCGTATAGCCTGTGGCCCTTTCACAGAGCTTATACAATTTGACCCCATACCGGGCGCTTGCTTGGGATGTACTGCTTGAAGCCAAGGCGCCCGGTAAAATGTATTAGGGACTCGTCTACGCAGATGTTTTGTGCAGGGGTATACAAATCTGCAAATTTCAGGTTGAAATGGTCTATGAGGGGCCGAATTTTGTGGAGCCGGTCAAAAGCTGGGTGGCCTCTGGGACGGGAGGTGGTGTTGTCACTAAAGTGCAGGAAACGCAGGATGGTCTCAAAGCGTGTCCTGGACATGGCAGCAGAGTACATGGGCATGTGATGAATTGGGTTCGTGGACCAATATGACCGCAATTCATGTTTTTGTAATGCCCATGTTGAGGAGAAGGCCCAGAAAAGTTCTAAATTCGGAAACTTGGACTGGTTTCCACCGGAAAGGCTGGGCATAGAAGCTTCCCGGGTTGTCGGCGATAAATTGAGTGGCATACCGATTTGTTTCTGCCACGACTAAGTCATAGAGCTCCGCAGTGAAAAACAGCTCAAAAACCCCAGCGCCGATCCTATCTGAGCTGTTTCCACCCGAACTCCTGACTGGGCGGTGAAAGGGGAACTACTGGTGCGGCTGAAGTTGGGGGCTGCCAATCAGGATTTGCCAGCACCTCAGGGACTCTAGGGGCTCTACGGGCCTGTCTTTGCGGTGGCTGCGGCGGGAAACTACTGCACGTGCCACCGTACCAGCTTCAACTGCCCTTCTGGTGCTCGCCACTTCACCATGTTCTACGGCAGTGCTGGTACTAGGTCCAGGACGGGCTGCGCTGCTGGTGTATGCCTCACCACGTAACCCGGCAGCGCCAGCCCCACTCTGCTGCCCTTGAAGCGGATCCTGCGCAACCTGCGGTCTAGCAACACGGGGCCGGGTACGCCTGGTTCTATCAGGGACCTCCACCTCCTCGTCAGAACTTTGAGTCAGAGAGCCACTGCTTTCTACAGGTTCATATTCTGACCCACTAGATTCGTCAGATGAGGGTTCCCATTCCTCATCCGACTGGGTCAGAATCCTGTAGGCCTCTTCAGAGGAATACCCCTTGTTTGACATTTGGCCGTCTAAATTTAGGGGTATTCCCTGAGACTACCAAGAAAAAAGCAAGCCTGTCTTACAAATGGGAGTGTAGCGAAGTACAGAAGCCGCTGCGATTGATAAAAAGATCAAAACTGATTTTTATCGCCGCAGCGCTTGTGAAGTGATTGTGCAGTGATACAAAAAAATTTTTTGTCACTGCGGCGAGGCGGGCGTGGGTGAACGCAGGTGTGGGCGACCGATCAGGTCTGATCGGGCAAACACTGCGTTTGGGGTGGAGGGCGAACTAAAGTGACAGTAATACTATTATAGATCTGACCGTGATCAGTTCTGATCACTTACAGATACTATAAAAGTACAAGCGCTGATTAGCGCTACGCTAATCAGCGAATCAGTGACTGCGGTGCGGTGGGCTGGGCGCTAACGCTAACTACCTACCAAAGGGACCTAAACTAACCTAAACCTAACAGTCAATACTGGTGAAAAAAAAAAAGTGACAGTTCACAAAAGTGACACTGATCACTTTTTCCCTTTCACTATGTATTGACAGGTGATCAAGGGGTTAATTATAGGTGATCAGGGGGTGATCAGGGCCTGATATGTAGTGATTGGTGCACTTACTTGGGATCTGTGCTCTGTGCTGGGTCCAACCGATGAAAAGGACCCAGCACATGGCACAGATCCCTTATAAAAGCCATATGTTTGTAAATATGCCTTATATCGCCTATTTCCATAGGCGATTTTAAAAATCACCAGCCTGCCAGCGCTGATCATTGGCTGGCAGGCTGGTGACGAACTTGTCCTGAGCCCGGCGGTGCGTTCCACTTGCGTTCCACCGGGCTCAGGAGCGCGTCAAGGAGGAATGAACCGACCGCCCGCAGGACGCAATCCTGCGTGAGGCGGTCGGAAAGAGGTTAAAAACTATGGCTCTCGGACTATGGAGACACTAAAACATGATTTTTTTCAAAAATGCCTTTATTTTTTTTTTTAAAGTAGACATATTTGTATCGCCGCGTCCGTAACAACCTGCTCTAAAAAAAATACCACATGACCCCTCGGGTGAACACCGTAAAAAAATAAAAACGGAGGAAAAAAAGCCATTTTTTGTCACCTTACATCACAAAAAGTAATACTAAGCGATCAAAAAGTCATATGCACCCCAAAATCGTACCAATCGAACCGTGATCTTAACCCGGTGTTTCTGTAAACTACAGAATCAGGGCAATAAATATTGAGTTTTGTTTGGCTGTTAACCCTTGTTTTGTTACTGGAAAAAATTTATTAAAATGGAAAATCTCCCAAAAAAGTGAAATTCTAAAATTTCATCTACATTTTCTTTTCATTCTTGTGGAACACCTAAAGGGTTAAGAACATTTGTAAAATCAGTTTTGAATACCTTGAGGGGTGTAGTTTCTAAAATGGGGTCATTGATGGATGGTTTCTATTATGAAAGCCTCACAAAGTGACTTCAGACCTGAACTGGTCCTTAAAAGGTGGGTTTTGGAAATTTTCTTAAAAATTTTAAGAATTGCTTCTAAAATTCTAAGCCTTCTAAAGTCCTAAAAAAAACATGACATTTACAAAATGCTGCCAACATAAAGTAGACATATAGGGATGGTTAAGTAATAAATATTTTATGAGGTATCACTTTCTGTTTTAAAAGAAGAAAAATAGTAATTTTGAAAATTGCGAATTTTTACAATTTTTGGTTCTAAACTTCTAACGTTCCAAAAAAAGAAAATGTAATTTATAGAATGATCCAAACATGAAGTAGACATATAGCAAATGTAAAGTAATAACTATTTTAGTAGGTATCACCATCTATTTTAAAAGCAGAGAAATTGATATTTTGAAAATTGCAAATGTTTCTAAATTTTTGGTAAATTTGGTATTTTTTTTAATAAGTAAAAATGGAATTTTTTTGACTCAAATTTACCACTGTCATGAAGTACAATATGTGACGAGAAAATCTCATAATAGCCTGGATAAGTAAGGGTACTTTTACACTAGCGTTTTGGATTCCATTTGTGAGATCCGTTTCAGGGCTCTCACAAACGGTCCAAAAAGGATCAGTTTTGCCCCAATGCATTCTGAATGGATAAGGATCCGTTCAGAATGCATCAGTTCGGCTCCGTTCCGCCTCTATTCCGTTTTAGAGACTGACACCAAAACGCAGCATGCAGCATTTTGGTGTCCGCCTGAAGAGGCGGAGCCTAACGGATCAGTTTTGAATTACAATATAAGTCAATGGGGACGGATCCGTTCTCAATGACACAATATGGTGCATTTGAAAACGGATCCGTTCCCCATTGACTTTCAATGTAATTCAAAACGGATCCGTATCATTTTTCTTTTAACTAATGCAAACGGATCCGTTCTGAACGGATACAAACGTTTGCATTAGAGGTGCGGATCCGTCTGTGCAAATAAACAGACGGATCCGCACCAACGCAAGTGTGAAAGTACCCTAAAAACGTTTCGAAGTTATCACCACATAAAGTGACATGTCAGATTTGCAAATAATGGCTTGGTCCTTAAGGTGAAAAATGGTCCTGAAGGGGTTAACACCCACTATATGTCAGTATGGAAAATATCAAATGAAGGAGCTATAGAAACAATAGAGGAGAGAGCTTCATGTGCAGATACAGGTAAGTAGCATCGCACTTACCTGAGGAAGTTGTGCTGTCTTGTATGTAAGCCAAAAAGCAGGAGAACAGCAGGCCTGGTCCTACCCACATCTTTTCCAATTAGTACTAGATGATAGACCAAGAGATTTTCAATTTTTCACTCCTAGCCCTCCCCGAGCCATAACACTTTACATTTTTTGTTCACATACACTACTGAGGGCAGATTTTTTGCGTGACAAGTTGTACTGTCTAATGGCACTATTTAATATTGCATATGATGTAGAAGGAATCTTAAAAAAAAAAAAAATGTCCATATAGAGCGGAATTGGAAAAAACTCCATCAGTTTTATGGCTTTTGTTTTTACCGTGTTCTGTTTGTGGTGAAACTGACGTATTTCCTTCATTCTCTGTGTCAGTACGATTTCAGCAATATCACATTTTTTTTATAGTTTTTTTAATACTTAAAAATAAAACTTTAGAGGAAACTAATTTTTTATTTTCTTTTTCTTTTTAAAATTCTTAATCTTTCTTTTTATTTTTTATGGACATCTTGATCTTTATTTTTAATATGGGGGAAGGGGGTCATTAGAATTTCTATTTCTTTATATTTTTTCCCTTTTTTTTTTTTAAGTCATCTAATCACTTCTCCCATAGACAGCAATGAATTACCACTGCAGGGAGATTCGCTATGTTCGTGCCAGAGCACCATAGGAACACAACTGTGGCAGGCCTTGGAACCTTCAGAGCCCCCCAAGATCAGAGCTGCAGGGGAAAGATCTCCCAGATGCAGAGGTCACAACTGACCAGGGCATTTGAGATTTTTACCTCGGGTATAACAGCAAAAACCTAATGGCAATGGAGCGTGGATTATTTTAAGGGTAAATGCACACGTTCAGGATTTATGTGCAGACAATCCGCACTGAAATCCGCAGGTGTTCATAAGAAAATTTGTGCGGTCAATCCGCATCAATTGGTGCGGATTTACATGTGGATTTGGTGCAGATCTTCTACATGTGAATTTTACTCTCCCCATTAAAGTCAATGGCATAAATACAGTCAGGAAAAATAAAATAAATTGACATGCTGGGGATTTTAAAATCGGCACAGAAAAAAATCTGCATTGTGTGCATGAGAATTTCAAATTCTCATAGAATACTATACATATATGACCTAAGCTGTGGTTTTTCTGCACGCAAATCTGCACGGAAAATCCACACGCAGTCCTGATCGTGTGCATTTACCCTAAGGCCTCTTTCACACGAGCGTGTCCGGATTAGGTCTGGATGCGTTGCGGATTAGTGCAGTGAAAACTGTGCGATTTTGCAGGCAATGCTATTCAGTTTTGCCTGCGATTGCGTTCAGTTGTACAGTTTTTAGCGCGCGGGTGCAATGCGTTTTGATGCGTTTTTCACGCACGTGATAAAAAACCGAAGGTTTACAAACAACATCTCCTAGCAACCATCAGTGAAAAACGCATCGCACCCGCACTTGCTTGAGGATGCAATGCGTTTTTTACGCAGCCCCATTTACTGCGTCCCCAGAGCTGCGTGAAAAAATAGAACATGCTGCGATTTCCACTTAACGCAGAAGTGATGCGTGACAAAAAAGGCTCTTGTACACAGACCCATTGAAATGAATGAGTCAGGATTCAGTGCAGGTGCTATGCGTTCACATCACGCATTGCACCTGCGCGGAAAACTCGCTCGTGTGAAAGGGGCCTAAAAGTTGCAACGTTCATATATGGAGGAGGTCGGGAAGAGGTTAAAATACAACGTACATTTGGATTTCCTGAACTAAGTGTTTGACGCTCAGACCGAGCACATTCTCAAGTTGTAATTGAAAAGCTTAATGTATTCATTTAAAAGAATCACCAGAGAGGGTGAAAATTCATAGGGTGCATCAGTTACACACAAACTGCTAGATGCGATTTTCCACAGATCATTAAATGGGCTGCCAGAGATAATTAAAAATCTCTGACAAACTGCAAATAGCTTAAAAAACCAAATCCTCCTGCCGCTGCTTGTATACAAACTGTTAGAAAGGTACATGATGTGAATTATAGTGAAGGTAATCTTACCAGTGACTGTATTTAAGAGTTATAACCTCCCTTCTGATCCTCAGCTGTGTCATGTGACCAACACTCTATCTCTCCAACTGACAGGACAGGAAGTCAGTTACTTCTCTATTCATTCCTAAGAGACTGAAATTGAGGCTCCCAAAGGAATACATAGAGAAATTGGCTTCCTTTCCACACATAAAACTCAGTATTATTTGGAAAGAGTGCTGGTCACATGACACAGCTGAGGATTAGAAGGGAGGTTATAATTCACAAATACAGTCTCTGGTAAGAAGATTACCTTCACTATAGTAACATAGTATATAAGACCGAAAAAAGACATTTGTCCATCCAGTTCGGCCTGTTTCCTACAAGATGATCCAGAGGAAGGCAAAAAAAACCTGTGAGGCAGAAGCCTGACTCCAATCAGGCAATCAGAATAACTCCCTGGATCAACGACCCATCTCTAGTAGCTGTAGCCTGTAATATTATTACACTCCAGAAATACATCCAGTCCCCTTTTGAATTCCTTTATTGTACTCACCATCACCACCTCCTCAGGCAGAGAGTTCCATAGTCTCACTGCTCTTACAGTGAAGAATCCTTTTCTATGTTTGTGTACAAACCTTCTTTCCTCCAGACGCAGAGGATGTCCCCTCATCACAGTCCTGGGGATAAATAGATGATGGGAGAGATCTCTGTACTGACCCCTGATATATGTATACATAGTTATTAGATCTCCCCTTAGTTGTCTTTTTTCTAAAGTGAATAACCCTAATTTTTATACCCTTTCAGGGTACTGTAGTTGCCCCATTCCAGTTATTACTTTAGTTGCCCTCCTCTGAACCCTCTCCAGCTCTGCTATATCTGCCTTGGTCACAGGAGCCCAGAACTGTACACAGTACCCCATGTGTGGTCTGAATAGTGATTTGTAAAGAGGTAGCCCATTATCTTATTGGCCTTAGCAGTAGCTGCCTGACACTGGTTTTTACAGCTTAATTTGCTGTTTATTAAAATTCCTAGATCCTTTTCCATGTCAGTGCTACCGAGTGTTTTACCATTTAGTATGTACGGGTGACTTGCATTATTCCTTCCCATGTGCATAACCTTACATTTGTCAGTGTTAAACCTCATCTGCCACTTCTCTGCCCAAGCCTCCAATCTATCCAGATCCCTCTGTAGCAGAAAACCGTCCTCCTCAGTGTTAATTACTTTACACAGTTTAGTGTCATCTATTTTAATAGAGAAGGTTGTTATGGAAGCGACAATACCAAAGTTTTTTTGGTTGTTTCAGTTTTACATAATAAAGCATTTTTGAAAAAAATAATGATTTTTTTTTGTGTCTCCACATTCTGAAAGCCGTAGTTTTTTTATATTTTTTGGGCATAAAAACACAGCCGTTAGTACGTTGCCTTTTTGGTGAGTCGTGAGTTTCAATTGTGAAGTGGGTATTGTTCACATATACAGATGCGTTTATTCGAATGGACCGCGCTGCTCCAGAGTAAACAGGAATCTCCTCCCTTCCAAATCTCATACCGATAAAATGAGCCCCTACATAAGACAGTCGCCCAAAAAATATAGACCGCGCTGCTCCAGAGTAAACAGGAATCTCCTCCCTACCAAATCACACAGACTTCCTTTGGATATGGGAAAGCGTGCAGGTCACTTGGATTCACCTTTATATTATGAACCTTTGTGGGAAATCAAAGTTGCCACAATAGTGAAGCACAATGACAATAGTTGAACCGCACAGGTTTTATTGTACTTACAAGATAAAAACCAATTTCAGGCAGTGTACATAAATCAGTCACCCGACCCGGGTTTCGCTTCAGAAGCTTTCTGCTTCACTATTGTGGCAACTTTGATTTCCCACAAAGGTTCATAATATAAAGGTGAATTCAAGTGACCTGCACGCTTTCCCATATCCAAAGGAAGTCTGTGTGATTTGGAAGGGAGGAGATTCCTGTTTACTCTGGAGCAGCGCGGTCTATATCTTTTGGGCGACTGTCTTATGTAGGGGCTCATTTTTATCGGTATGAGATTTGGAAGGGAGGAGATTCCTGTTTACTCTGGAGCAGCGCGGTCTATATTTTTTGGGCGACTGTCTTATGTAGGGGCTCATTTTTATCGGTATGAGATGACCGTTTGATAGGTACTATTTTAGGATGCATATGACTTTTTGATCGCTTGGTATTACACTTTGACACTTTTTTTTTTACGGTGTTCATCTAAGGGGTTAGGTCATGTGATATTTTTATACAGCAGGTTCTTACGGACGCGGCAATGTCTATTATTATTATTTATTTAAGTTTTACACAATATTTTTGAAACCAAAAATAAAATCATTTTAGTGTCTCCATAGTCTGAGAGCCATAGTTTTTTTTTTTTTTTTCTGGCCGATTGTCTTAGGTAGGGCATCATTTTTGCAGGATGAGAATACGGTTTGATTGGCACTATTTTTGGGGTGCATATGACTTTTTGATTGCTTGCTATTACACTTTTTGTGATGTAAGGTGACAAAATAGCTTTTTTTTTTACACCATTTAAATTTTTTTTTTTACACTGTTCACCTGAGGGGTTAGGTCATGTAATATTTTTATACAGCAGGCTCTTACGGACACGGCAATACCTAATATGTATACTTTTTTTTATTTACTTAGGTTTTACACAATAACAGCATTTTTGAAACAAAAAAAAATGATGTTTTATTGTCTCCACATTCTGAGAGCCATAGTTTTTTTTTTTTTTTGGGCGATTGTCTTAGATAGGGGCTCATTTTTTGCTGGATGGGTTGACGGTTAGATTGGTACTATTTTGGGGGGCATACGCCTTTTTGATCGCTTGGTGTTGCACTTTTAGTGATTTAAGGTGACAAAATTATTATTTTTTTAACAGTATATTTTATTTTTTTGACGGTGTTCATCTGAGGGGTTAGGTCATGTGATATTCTTATAGAGCTGGTCGATATCCAATATGTCTACTTTTCTTTTTTCCCTACTTTTTGCTAATTTTTTTTACTTTATTTTGGGAAAAGGACTCTTTTGTTTTACTTGAAACCTATTTTTTTTTGTAAAACTTTATTTTTATTATAAATGTAAATTATAAATTAATAAAGCCCTTAGATGGTGGTCAATGTATATTTTACATTTATAATATACTAGTGCCAAATGCCAATTTCCACATCATCCCACCCATCTCACTGACTTCATTAACCCTATCAGCCCTTCATTAACCCCTATCAGACCTCAGATCAGACCTTTAACCCCTATCAGACATCAGACGAATAAAATAAAAAACTCCTCACCTCTCCTGCGCCGTGGCTCCTCTTCATCTCCGGAACAGACGAAGGGGAGCGAGACGCCGGACCCGGATATGAAGAGGAGCCACGGCGCAGAAGAGGTGAGGAGTTTTTTATTTTATTCATCTGAGGTCAGATAGGAATTAAAGGTCTGGTCTGAGGTATGATAGGGTTAATAAAGTCAGTGAGAAGAGTGGGATGGTGTGGAAATTGCCATTTGGCACTAGTATATTATAAATGTAAATTATAAATTGACTACCAACTAATGGTTTTATTAATTTACAATTTACATTTATAATATACTAGTGCCAAATGCAAATTTCCGCCACCACCACTGCCCACCTCAGTGACTACCAACTAATATAAGCAGGGGTGTGGAATTCCTATCGCCCGACGCCCGGGACATGTAGTGCTGGGCGCCAGGCAGGTAGTTTGTTAAGCAACTTAGCCCTGCTGCGGGCAAGTAGCGGGCTCTGCCAGGAATTTAGCACCGGCCCCGCAGCTCTTATCCAGTATTTATGTAGTTAATCTCTTTAGAAGTAGCCCGACCTTAATAACTATTGTTGCGCAGGCTCCCCGGGCAGCTCTCTGTTCCTCCATGCTCCGCCTGTCTGCTCCGCCCACTTTATGAATAAAGGGGCAGACGGCGCATGGAGGAACAGAGAGCTGCCCGGGAGCCTGCAACAATAGTTATTAAGGTCGGGCTACTCTAAAGAGATTAACTACATAAATACTGGATAAGAGCTATGGGCCGGTGTATTACTGCAGAGTAACACTGCACCGGCCGCTGCGAGTGCCCCCTACAGTGTTGGGGGTCTGCGGCTGACACGGTTATGGGGTATATGTGGATGACACATATATAGCATAAGATGCTATATATGTGTCAGCCACAGATCCTCATAACAGTGTCAGCCACAGATCCCCATAACAGTGTCATCCAAGGATCCCCCATAACAGTGCGCCAGCCACAGTGCCCCCATAACAGTGCGTCAGCCACAGTGCCCCCATAACAGTGCGTCAGCCACAGTGCCCCCCCATAACAGTGCGTCAGCCACAGTGCCCCCCCATAACAGTACGTCAGCCACAGATCGCTGGCTAATGGCTACGGTGCCATTCACTTCAATGGATTGTCACGCCCCCTCCAGGCATGAGCTGGCTGTGATGTAGTGCGTTCTGGACAGAATCATCTGGTGTGAACAAGGACTAAACTTAGTCATTTCACGCCACAAAGACTGGAACGCAAGCTGGCCACCTCCCTGCATAAAGAAGCATGGCAGAGCATTGAAGTCCATGGCACGGCAGCCACCTCCTCGCCCGCAGTGGTGGCACATTACTGCCTGTATTCCAGTCCAGTGCCATCTGCTAAAATAGCGGTCGCAGCATTCCTGCAGATTGCACTAGACCGGGACGCGGCACCAATGTCTTTAAGACCTTATTTAAATACGGTTTTGATTTTAAATAATTTTTTTTATCAGGACAAATAGATTGTCATGGGGGACAAGTAGATCGAGCCCCCGCTTTAGTCCTTCGACAAGTAGTTTTTTTAAAAAATTTCCACACCCCTGATAAGATATATTATAAGATATAAAATATTGGTATAAGTTATTGGCCATCGGTCTGAAAGTTCACAGATTATCGGTATCGGCTCTAAAAAAATCAATATCAGTCGATCCCTACCCTGGACCACAGGTTTCAATATTTATTATGATCACTATGAACTAAATCACTCTGCGACAAAACAATAACCCACTATTCCATGCGTGGGATCTCAAAGCGGGAGGAGGGGGAGGGAGGAAGAGGCGACACAGAGGAGTAGTAGGCTGGGCTGAATGCTGGGAAGGTGGCGCTGAGCACGAACGGTGATGGGTGCGGCCGGGCACCATGCATCCACAGACCTCCCCTTGGGCACCTTAATTAAATAATTGACAGGTTAGTAAAACCTGTTTTTTTGCAGAATAAAGCCACAAATAGATTTTATAAGGCCACCTTAGAAATCAGAATGCTACCCTGGACATGAGCATATGTTTAGCTCACAGGGCTTATGGGTGGTGACAGAACCCCTTTAAGCCCTGACCACTGATGCACCACTGTTTTAGTAGCTCCCATTGCAGTGTATAAGAGTTACAGGAACAACATAGCACAGCAAGCTATGATGATTCCGAGCTAGGGAACATTTATGTGTGAATACCGTATATTTTTTCCTCTTTTCTGTTGTGTAAATGTAAGTGCATCCTTTAGTCAGGTGAGTCTTGGGACTATATCTCCAGGAAAAACTAGTAATTGATTCATAAAACCCAAATGTCAACCTAAATTTTGAAAAAATAAATAAATAAGCAAATAATTAATAAAATAAAGCATGCCCTTTCATATAAAATTCAGAAGCAGGTGATGAAAAACTTAAAGGGGTTGGCCCATCTCCAATATATGCCCTCAATGTCTGATATGTGTGGTTCTGTAGAATAGAGCCCGCAGAGTGAAGGAAAGCGGAAGTGAATAAAAGTGCATGCGCAGCCAGCCTCTATTCATTTCTATGGGACTGCCAACTGCTGCCTCGGCTATTTCCGTCGTCCCCATAGAAGTGAAAGGAGCAGTGGCCGCAATTGTGTGGTGCGCTTCCCATTCATTTCTATGGGACTTCCAAAAATAACCGAGCGCACTTCACACCCAACTACAAATAATTATAAAGAAAAGTCCATGTCTCATAAAGAAAAGACATAAAATATAGTTAAAAAAAAAAAAGAAGTAGCACTGGTTTGGTTGTTAAGGCCTAAAATATCACTGGTATTAAAGAAATTAATTTTACATTAAAGGAATTTACAAACCCATTAGACAGCACTAGTCCCAGTGCAGATGTAATACATGGGCACAATGATATAAGCAGACTCCAACCAGCTGTGAATGATATTTTCTAGGCTTTGTGCCTGGTGCTGGGTTTATATAACAAACAAGCAAAAAAATCTATTGCCGACCCTCAGGCCAATTTCCTAACCATATCCCAATAAAGTACAATTAGATCTTTTTGAGAAGACAAAATACATGCTGCTACTGTTACTTGACAACTTGATTGTAACACACAACTCTGTTTTGTGCGGAGCCGTACTAGGGCTTCCATAGGCGTGTATAAGACTTTTAATGTACCTCCGCATGCCTCCACTTTCGTGTGTAGGTTTTTCCTGCTGGATTTTGTATTGCTTGTAGGGAAGAATACTTCCATACACACAGAGACCGACAGTCTGTATGGCAGTGCATGCAAGCCGGAGACTAGTCTTTAGGGCAAAACCTTACAGCATGAAACCAAGCCTAGCACAGGTCAGAGCTGATGCAGATACTGTGCCTGCTTTATAAGGTAGTGTGAGAAATGGACAACCTTTCTCATAGCGTTTATTTTCTGTGTATGTTTTTATATCTATGTCGTGTGATTCTATATATTTGAAAGGCATTCAGTAAGATTATCTGTACGATGCCATTCAGTAAGGACCGGCAGGACAGAATACACATTCATCTTTGTATATAGGTGTTTTTTTGAAATAGAGTACCAGAAGATGAAGAAAATATCTCATAAGCGAGAACTCATCTCTGGCACAACTCACATATAAGGCTACTTCCACACTTGCGTTTGGTGCGGATCCGTCATGGAACCACACAAACGCATCCGTTCAGATAATACAACCGCATGCATCCATTCAGAACGGAAAAGTTTGTATTATCTTTAACATAGCCAAAACGGAGTGTCAGAGAAAACTCAGTTTGGCCCAGTTTCGTCAGACGGACACCAAAATTCTGCAAGCAGCATTTTGGTGTCCGCCTCCAAAGCGGAATGGAGGCAGAACGGAGCCTAACTGATGCATTCTGAGCGGATCCTTATCCATTCAGAATGCATTAAGGGTAGAGTTGAGCGAACTTCTATTTTTAGTTCGGCGTCGGGTTATCGTAGCATCCCGTTATCGATTCCGCTACCGCGGACCATAACTGCATTTGGAATCCATAAGGGGCTGCTTCATTGAACCCGAACCTTGGACAACCCTAAGGACCTGGGGTGACGTCACCGTCATGTGATCAGTGCAGGGGGCGTGGCTCAGTACTGGATCACCTCTTATCCAATCCAGTGCTGAGCCACGCCTCCTGCACTGATCACATGATGGTGACGTCACCCCAGGTCCTTAGTGTTGTCCAAGGTTCGATTCAAGTGAAGCAGCCCCTTATGGATTCCAAATGCAGTTATGGTCTGTGGTAGCGGAATCCATAACGGGATGCTACAATAACCCGAACCCGAACTTTGGACGCAGAACTAAAAATAGAAGCTCGCTCAACTCTAATTAAGAGCAAAACTGATCCGTATTGGATCGCTTGTGAGATCCCTGAACGGATCTCACAAACGGAAACCAAAACGCCAGGGTGAAAATAGCCTAAGTTATTGTAATAATTGCATTCCGTATAATGTGGGCATCATAGGGAGTCCAAAAAAGTTTTTACAATTTTATGGTATTTGTTCCCCATTGGCTTAATTTTCTTTGGATCTTGGAAAACACCTGCACACACCTTGCATATTTTTTAACCCCTGGGCATATTTTCATTTTGACATTTTTGAGTCTTCTTCCCCACATTTCAATATTGATAACGTTTTAAATGTTCCATTCACATAGCAATATGATGGCTTATTTTTTGCGGGAAAAGATGCATTTTTAATGGCACCATTTAATTTACCATGTCTTGTATTGGCAAAAAATTATTTGTGGGGAATATTGAAAAAACAAAACAAAACACAAACACACACAATTCCACCAAGGTTTTTTGGGTTTTAATATTACGACTTCACAGTGTGCAAAAAATTACATGAGGTCCTTATTCCGGGGGTCAGTACAATTACAGAGATATCAAATTTGTATCATTTTTTTTATTACTTTAAAAAAGAAAAAAACATCAAAGTTTTGTTTGCATTGCCATTTACTGACGGCTACATTTTATATATTTCTGTCTACACAGCTGTATGAGAGCTTGATTTTTGCGAGATGAAGTGTAGTTTTTATCGGTACCATTTTTGGGGTATGTACAACTTTTTGTTCAGAGAATTGGGGGGTGATAAAAATAAAATAAAACGTGATTTGCCATTTTTTAAATATATATTTTAAATGTATAAATATATTTTTATTTTCTTAACTGTGCAGGAAAAATATTTTAACCCCTTAAGGACCGGGCTCATTTTCACCTTAGGACCAGGCCATTTTTTGCAAATCTGACCAGTGTTACTTTATGTGGTAAAAACTTTAAAACGCTTTTTCTTATCCAGGCCATTCTGAGATTGTTTTTTTGTCACATATTGTACTTCATGACAGTGGTAAAATGAAGTCGAAAAATTTCATTTTTATTTATAAAAAAATATCAAATTTACCAAAAATTTTGAAAAATTTGCAATTTTCCAAGTTTCAATTTCTCTACTTCTATAATACATAGTAATACCGCCCAAAAAAGTTATTGATTTACATTCCTCATATGTCTACTTCATGTATCGATTATTTTGGGAAAGCCATTTTATTTTTTGGGAACGTTACAAGGCTTAGAAGTTTAGAAGCAAATCTTGAAATTTTTCAGAAATTTTCAAAAACCCACTTTTTAGGGACCAGTTCAGGTCTGAAGTCACTTTGTGAGGCTTACATAATAGAAACCACCCAAAAATGACCCCATTCTAGAAACTACACCCCTCAAGGTATTCAAAACTGATTTTACAAACGTCATTAACCCTTTAGGTTTTCCACAAGAGTTAAATGGCAAATGGAGATAAAATTCAGAATTTCGATTTTTTGGAAAATTTTCCGTTTAAATCCATTTTTTTCCAGTAACAAAGCAAGGGTTAACAGCCAAACAAAACTCAATATTTATTGCCCCGATTCTGTAGTTTTCAGAAACACCCCATATGTGGTCGTAAACTGCTGTATGGCCAAAGAGCAGGACGTAGAAGGAAAGGAAAGCCATATGGTTTTTGGAAGGTGGATTTTGCTGGACTGGATTTTTGACACCATGTCCCATTTGAAGCCCCCCGATGCACCCATAGAGTAGAAACTCCAAAAAAGTGACTCCATCTAAGAAACTACACCCCTCAAGGTATTCAAAACCGATTTTACAAACTTTGTTAACCCTTTAGGTGTTCCACAAGAGTTATTGGCAAATGGATATGAAAATTCAGAATTTCTGTTATCTTGCCTCAAAAAAAGTGTAATATAGAGCAACCAAAAATCATATTTACCTTAAAATAATACAAACAAAACTGCCACCTTATCCCGTACTTTCCAAAATGGGGTCACTTTTTTGGAGTTTCTACTGTAGGGGTGCATCAGGGGGGCTTCAAATGGGACATGGTGTCAAAAAAACAGTCCAGCAAAATCTGCCTTCCAAAAACCATATGGCGTTCCCTTCCTTCTACGCCCTGCCGTTTGGCCGTACAGCAGTTTACGACCACATATGGGGTGTTTCTGCAAACTAGAGAATCGGGGAAATATATATTGAGTTTTGTTTGGCTATTAACCCTTGCTTTGTTACTGGAAAAATTGATCAAAATGGAAAATTTGCAAAAAAATAGCTATTTTCGGACCGTTTTTATTTTTTGTTATTTACATCGTTGAACTGACAGGTTAGATTGTGTGCTATTTCTATAGAGCAGGTTGCTACGGACGCGGCAATACCAAATATGGCTACTTTTTGGGGGGTTTTATTTCAGTTTTACATAATACAGCATTTTTTAAACAAATGATTTTTTAGTGTCTTCACATTCTGAAAGCCATAGTTTTTTTTTTGGGGGGGGTGATTGTCCTATGTGGGGTATCATTTTTTGCGGGATGAGATGACGGTTTGATTGGCACTATTTTTGGGTGCATATAACTTTTTGATCACTTGCTATTACAGTTTTTGAGATGTGAGTTGACAAATGTTTTTTTTTTACATGGTTTTTATTTATTTTTTTTTAACAGTATTTACCTGAGGGGTTAGATAATGTGATATTTTTATAGAGCAGGTTTTTACGGACGCGGCGATACATAATATGTATACTTTTTATTTATTTATTTTACTTTAACACAATAATAGCATTTTAGAAAAAAAAATTATGTTTTAGTGTCTCCATAGTCTGAGAGCCATATTTTTCAATTTTTTTGGGCGATTGTCCTATGTAAGGACTCATTTTTTGCGGGATGAGATGGCTGTTTTATTGGTACTATTTTGGGAGGCATACGCAGTTTTGATCACTTGGTATTACACTTTTTGTGATGCAAGGTGACAAAAATGGCTTTTTTACACCATTTTTTGGGGGTTTTTTTACGGTATTTGCGTGAGGGGTTAGGTCATGTGATATTTTTATAGAGGAATTTTTTTACGGACGCGGCGATACCCAATATGTGTAGTGCATTTGATTTTTTTAATTTTTATTCAGTGATATGTATTTTTCTTATTTTTACTTTTTTTTCACTTTTTTGACATTTTTTTTTACCCAAAAATCCCCCAAATCTTGTAGATCCAGTGGATCTGGTGTCTATATAATACAGTAAGTACACTATATAGTGTACTTACTGTATTTTTTACTTTACAAAGTCTGAATAGGCTTTTGCCTTTAGCAAAAGCCTTTTCAGAGTTTCAGTGCCATGGAGAGCAGGACGCTTCTCAAAGCGTCCTGCTGCCATGGTAACCATCACCCGCTGCCATAACATCAGCGGGTGATGGGAAGGGAGGGGAGCTCCCTCCCTCTGCTATCCTATCCTGTCGGGGGGCTGCAAAGGTACAGCAGCCCCCCGATGGGAGAGGGAGGGAGCTCCCTCCATGTTAACACTTTCCATACCGCGGTCCGTGCGGACCGCGATATAGAAGGGGTTAAACTGCTGACATCTGCAGCACAGATGTCAGCAGTTTATAGCAGGGGGTCACCACATTGCTGACCCCCTGCTATACCCACTAGACACCAGGAAAAGCATTTGAAAGGAGGCGGGCGGGGGATCGCAATTGCGATCCCACCTGCCACACCGCCCGCCTCCCGCGCCGCCCACCCGCAGCACCGCCCACAATCCTCCCCCCCCTGCACCGCCCGGGGGGACACAAACATGGCGAGGTGCAGGGGGGTTAATATTTATAAGTTTGGGGCATATTTTAGTCTCTGATCCCCGCGGATCAGAGACTACAGATAGCGCAGCAAACCGCAGGTCTGAATTGACCTGCGGTTTGCTGCGATCGCTGACATGGGGGGGTCACAGGACCCCCCTAGGCATTGTGCCAAGGTGCCTGCTGATTGATTTCAGCAGGCATCTTGTTTCGATCACCGCCACGTGCGCAGTGGTGATCGGATATTTGCAGGGTGTACATGTACGCCCTTGGTCCTTAATGTAATGTAATCCATGTTATATCTGGTAACTGACTTCTATCTGTTAACTCCAATTGTACCACCATCTGTATTTGCATATTGGACGATTGCATTTAATCTGTGTATATAGTGTTGTGTCTAGTGTGCCCTTACGGCGATTAAATATATACTTTTATCTTGCTCTGTTCTGAATCTCGATTCCCAAACCCAAAAGTCCATGTCTCGGTATAACGTTATATGCTACCTGGGTTGTTCCTGACCCGATATAACTCAATTAACGGAATAGGCTTTTATCTAACGAGAAACTGGTGGCAGTCTACCGGGCTGGCAGGTCTCTGTTTTCCTGGGGCAGTGAAAGGTCTCTCTCAGCTTGTCAGGGTTGTGAGCGAGTATTGTGCCACGCCATGCCTTGTAGCATGGGCCACCCTCTCTCACTCCCCGTGCCAACAGGAGGTGTCCGTGTAAATTTTGCCAAGCTGACCTTGTGTACCCCCCAGGGAGGGCGTAACGTCACATCTTGGTAACCAGTGACGAAACCGTACCGTGTGGTCCTGATGTACAGTGACGTCAGGCGTGGCTGCGAGGTGCAGTATCGTCACACCCCTCAGGGGGCTATAACCTGTGATCTTCTGATTGCTTGTCCCATAGATAAGAGAAAACTATTATGGTCCAGGGATGGGCAAACTGCGGCTCTCTAGCTGTTGTAAAACTAGAATTCCCACCATGCCATGCTGTAGGCTGATAGCTGTAAGCAGTCTTTGCATGCTGGGAGTTGGAGTTTTGCAACAGTTGGAGAGCTGCAGTTTGCCCATCTCTGGTCTATACAATTTTCATTGTCTGTCTGTGAAGCTGTGTCTCGTGCAAAGCTTTACAGACAGCTTACCATGACAGCCGTTGGGTCCTTCAGCAGGCCCCTTAGGCATTCAAGTTAACCAATTGGAGCCCCGCGATTTCAAAGTGCAGCAGCCTGCTCCATACAATCCCTTGCGCATAAAGCCATACATGTGCGGCATTATGCATTAAGTGGTTAAAAGTGGTACTTTAAGGCATGGTTTAATTTGGTGTATTCAGTGCATTTGGAAAGTCTTCAGAGCCTTTCACTTATTTCAAATTTAGTTACGTTGTGGTCCTGTGCTGAAATAAAAAAAATAAATAAATTATGTTTTCACCCATCAATCTGCACTCAATCCCCTTTAATGATAGAGTTAAAACAGAATTTTAGAAATGTCTGCAAATTAAAAAGGGAAAACCAAAATTTCGGATAGACATAAGTATTCAGACCCTTTGCTATGACACTTGAAATTTACGATTTGTATGATGCCTGATGAAGGGGCTGGTGCAGCTCCAAAATGCGTTGCTATTCTACACAAATAAACAGATATACCAAGATTACGCAGTTGAAAATTTATTCAGCAAGCAGCGCTCGCAAGAACTCTCCTTTTTTCTTAGTTTTTTTTTTATACTCTTCAATTGGATTTTGTCTGGTGAGGCAGAAGCCTCAAGTGCCCTGATTTGGCATGTTGGGTTGTCATGCGCCTAGCACAATGCCCCAAGAAGAGTGGTTTTCATATCCTCCCCCTTCGTCTTTTGGTTATCCTTGGTGTTGCGCTAAACGCCTTCTGTGTACTTTTTCAGATATTTACAGAACTGTCTGGAGCCACAAATCTGGAAAAGGGCACAACAAAAATTCTGATGCACTGAAAGTTCCCAAGAGCACAAATTTCTGGTGTACTAAAAGTTCCCAAGAGCACAATAACCTCTGTAATTCTTAAATGGAAGAACTTTGTAAGAACCAGGACTCTTCCTAGAGCTGGCCACCCCAAACTAAGCAATCGGAGAAAAAGGGCCTTGGTTAGAGAGGTGACCAAGAACCCAATGGTCACTCTTGCTAAGCGCCAAGGATCCCATGAGCAGATGAGGTGGTGGTCGATCGGAATCACAGAGTGAGTATCATGTTACAGTTAGGTTACTTTTTTCAACCCTATCCCCACTGGATAGGGTATTATGATTTTCATGGCGTTTGATAATTGAATTGAAAAATCCAATCCACCACCTCATTTGTTTTTAATTGCGTTTGCATTTTATATAATTGTATATAAATGTGATGGTCGGTGTATTTTTGCATTCAATAAAGAATATTTATTTATACAATTCAATATGGTGTACGCGACACTTATTCATAAACCTGCACCTTGGGACAGGTGTTATAGACTCCCTTTGAGACCTAAAAAACACAGAGTATGTACACTCCAATATACTATACTTTACATAATTACTAATCAATATCAGTCCGAAAAAAAAAAAAAAAAAAAAGAGAAAACATTAAGGTAAAGTCACTACTACTATTATCTAAACATTGAACCAGTTTAAGACCCTGAACTAGCTCTGCCCAGCAGCTCGCACAGACTCCTGGAAGCCGGTGATAACAGGACCGCTTGAACATGAGCAGGAAGAGGCATTGCTGCCTCCTGATCTCTATACGCCGTGTGCATGTATATATATATATATATATATATATATATATATATATATATACACACATATGTCAACGGGCGAGAACAATATTCACATAGCAATGAATGTGGATTAAAAAATATATTTTTTTGCATGACCGCAGGTAAATACGAATAACATTTTATTTACTACCTCAAATAGAAAAACCGTAAAAAAGAAAAATTGTATAAAATGAGCGTCAACTGTGTCAGTTCTTGAATTGTTTTTGTGTGGTGACATCTTGCTAGAGGTTCTAGCTGAAACAAAGAAGAAAGACCACACACATCATGTATAGCAGGTGCAATCTCTCAGGGGATCTTCCACACATGATGTATTACAACATTTATTATTACTAAAGATCAAGAGAGCTCAGCCAGTACACACAGGCAGTACTTCTCAGACCAGACATTGCTTCCCTGCTGTCCTGCAGGCAGTATTGCCTCAGACCAGTCCTCTCCATGGAAAGTTAAGGTTAAAAGAGCAGTGTTAATGTATGCTGTGGTGTTGAATGTATAGAGGGCTATCTGTGGATGAGAGTGTCGCCTACACGTTATTCAATACACACAGCTGGCACAGAATACTGGGGGCATTTATTAAGAATCCTTAGACCACTTTTTGGAGTAAAAATCAATTGCACAAGCCTGTTATTATACTTTACTTTGAACATCCATGTGTCTAAATTTCGGTGCATGCAGCCTTTTTAAACTGCCCTTGACACCGATGAGTGACAGAGGTGGTGGAGGGGGAGTGATGGGTGCAAGGAATCGCAGAGGAGGTGCCTTGTTTATGATGAGGCCTGCGGCTCGTCATAAATTAGGCCACTTTCACATCTGCGTCTCGGGGCTCTAGGACGGAAAGATACGGATCAGGATTATCCCAATGCATTCTGAATGGAGAGAAATCCGTTCAGGATGCATCAGGATGTCTTCAGTTCAGTACTGACACATTTTTTGGCCGTAGCAAAATCTGCAGCATGCTGCGGATTTTCCTCCGGCCAAAAATCCTGAAGACATGCCGCAAGGACGGATACGGAATTAATGCCCATTGAAAAGCATTAATCCGGATCCGACTTTAAGCTAAACGTCGTTTCGGCGCATCGCGTATCCGACGTTTAGCTTTTAAGAATGGTATCCATGGTAGCCAGGACGCTACTAAAGTCCCGGCTGCCATGGAAAAGAAGCGGGGAGCCGGGGGAGAAGCTACTTACCCCTTCTGTGCGGCGGCCGGGGTGCTCCTCGATGATGTCACCGGGTCCCTGCGTCGCATGGTTCACATAGCTATGAGCAATGCGCCATATGGATCGTACGGCGCATTGCTCACATAACATAGCTATGTGATCCATGCGACGCAGGGACCCGGTGACGTCATCGAGGAGCGCCCCGGCCGCCGCACGGAAGGTAAGTAGCTTCTCCCCCAGCTCCCCGTTTCTTTTCCATGGCAGCCGGGACTTTAGTAGCGTCCTGACTGCCATGGTAACCTGAAAGCATATTGAAGACTGATCAGTCTTCAAATGCTTTCAGTTGTCTTGCGTTGTGTCGGATCTGGTGGGCATTTCCGGCGACGGTAGTGCACGCCGGATCCTCACAACGCAGATGTGAAAGAGGCCTTAGGTGCATCCTCTGGCAGCACAGGGGGTAACAAAGCTCTGATAAATGACCCCCCATTTTCCTCTACCAGCAACAACTGTTGATTTTAACCATCCAACAAATACATCTGCAGAAAAGAGCAATGAATAGTGTTGTTTCAGAATATGCTGTAAAACGTACAGGTGGCTCAAAAACTAGAAATTTCTGTAAATTTATTTTCTTTTCCCTTTAACATTCTTATTTATAACAAAGCATTCATTGAAAAAGTACATGAACTTGTGAAGATAACATGAGATCCAGAACTTTTACAAATGAAATAACATAACTGTTCATAAACTAAAGAAAAACCAGTATAGGAGAAAGGGCAAGGATGGCAGGTAGAAACAACACTGGGGGCAGATCCCATAAGATAGCCGACAACCTCCAACGCATTTTTTCCATTTATAATAATATAAAAACACACTGTGGAGGGGAGGGAGGAGTGACAGAGGATGTTGCAAAGCACCCCCCCCCCCTCCCTACAAAAGATAAGGGTAAATTAATTTTTGAGATTCTCGCAAAGTAACTTCTACTTTTGCTAGTAGGGGTCCATTCCTGCCTCCCCCAGTGCTCCAGTCTGCTTATACTGATTTCTAGCTGCTCCAGCATCAACATGTTCTTCTCAAGCCTGGCACTCTTCCAGTACTATACTGGTTTAGACTTCCTTTCCCATACTTCTAGGCCAATCACCAGTGAGCCCTATCCTATTCCTTGCCCCTATCTTCAGCAAACAGTGTGTAACAGACAGTTTATGCTCAGGGCACACAGATCTAGGACTTTGAAAGCACATTATCACGATGGCGTAGGGAGGAAAAATAATTGCAGGTCACAGAAGATAGCTTATAGAGGGAGAGTATATGAGTGGAATCCAGAACACAAGGAAACATTGATTACAGCACAAATCTGGCAGGGACTTAGTAACTGATGCAGGGCCAGTCTAGTGAGGGATGCCAAGTAATAAACAATCTAAAACCAACACATGAAGAGGTGCTCAAGCACTTCATAAATTAATTATATTATGATTGGAGTAAGAAATACACCTACTATGTACTGGAGTGAAGATGTGGCTGTCTATACGCAAAAAACTGCATTTGGAACATTCTGCAGTGGTCAAGCTCTGAGCCATGGATGGTGAATGGGCCTCTGCACAGAGCTCATAAGCACACTGGGCTCTGGAGGCAGCCAGTGAAGAAAGGCACACCCATTTCCTTCAGTCCATCTATGCGGCTAATGACCAGATTTACCTAGTAACGTGAGTGGATGGCAAAATTGCTAGAAAGGAGACCCCTAGGCATAAGGGAGACCCTCTAGGCAGAGATTTCAGTGTTTTTTTTTGGGTGTATAACGAACATTTTTAATCACAGTGATTTACAGATTTGATAACGTTCACCTAAAGTGATTTTTGAGAAGAAGTTATTGGAAAAGTTAGTGCCCATTTAGGATACTGCACTTAAGTAATCTAAAATAAAAATAATGTAATTATACTTGATGCCTGTTTTTTATTCCAGGTCCTGCAAACTGTACATTTACAGCAACACTTTCCAGCGTTGCCGACAGGATCTAGGGAACAGCTACCTATGCGCGTCATAGTAATTCCTTGCCATTACTATAAATACTCAGTAGTAAAAGTTAACTTACAGCATGTTGTTTACTTTATACACACAAGTCTTAGACCTCCAAGAAATCCGTTACGTCCTTTCAGTTTACTGCACATTTAAACAGTCTGCAATAAAACAGCATCTTCATATCCCAAACCAAACAGAAATGACAGGAATGATACATACACCAAGGAGCCATGACAGTAAAACCACTGACAAGTAAAGTGATTTTGCTTATCTCATGAGAATGGCACTTTTCAATGGGTCAGATAGGTTAGATAGGAAGTAAAAAGTCAGTTCTTGAAGCTGATGTATTGGAAGCAGGAAATATTGGCGACAGTAATGATCTGTGTGGCTTTGACATTTTGACATGGGTCACATTGTGATGGTTAGATAACTGGGTCAGAGCATCTCCAAACTGCAGGACAACTGGTTAACTGGATTTCTTTAAAATTATCTGGAGGGCAAGGTGTGTGTGTATATATCACTTACCAGGGCAAGCAATGGCACCAGGATGCACTATGGATAGAAGGCATTATGGCAGAGGCAGATTAATGCTCTGAACAATATTCTGTGGTGAAACCTTGGGTCCTGGCATCCATGTGGATGGTACTTTGACATGTCCCACCTACCTACACATTGTTGCAGAAATAGTACATCTCTTCATGGAAACAGTATTCCTTAAAGGGGTTGTCCTGGTTCAGAGCTGACCCCGGACATAACTTCTTATTCACTCATTTAGCGTTTCTTGCTTCGATGCTTCCTCTTGCCCTGCATTGCTCGGGACTAGAACTGTTTTGTTTAGTTTCTCACTATTCTAGGCAGAGGCTTCCGCCTGCCAATGATCCTGGTGACATCACCGGCACTAATGGGTGGTCTATAGTGCTGCCCTAGGCTCCAAAACATCCTAGGGCAGCACTATAGACCGCCTATTTGGGTTGGCGACATCACTGGCATCACTGCTAGGTGGAAGCCTCTACCTAACATACTAATGTGAAGCCGGGTACGTCACTGGCAGGAAAGAAAAAGCCCTTACCCTACGCAAGGCAAGAAATGCTCTTAAGCTCCACTCAGACATGCTAAGAGAGCGAAGAAGAAGTTATATCCAGGTTCAACTCCTTTAACAGCAGTGGCCTCTTTAGGTAATACTAATAATAGTCCTGATAAAAGTGATCACAATGGCTTGTGGTCGTTTCGAGAGGACTCGTGCTTTGTCATATGAGTATATGCAAAATTACTGTAGGCCATTAATTAGGTGAGTGCCACAGATTTTATTTTACCAGAAGTATTTTCTGCTACTGAGCTGATCACAGAGCACCACCTACAGGGAGTGCAGAATTATTAGGCAAGTTGTATTTTTGAGGATTAATTTTATTATTGAACAACCATGTTCTCAATGAACCCAAAAAACTCATTAATATCAAAGCTGAATATTTTTGGAAGTAGTTTTTAGTTTGTTTTTAGTTTTAGCTATTTTAGGGGGATATCTGTGTGTGCAGGTGACTATTACTGTGCATAATTATTAGGCAACTTAACAAAAAACAAATATATACCCATTTCAATTATTTATTTTTACCAGTGAAACCAATATAACATCTCAACATTCACAAATATACATTTCTGACATTCAAAAACAAACAAAAACAAATCAGTGACCAATATAGCCACCTTTCTTTGCAAGGACACTCAAAAGCCTGCCATCCATGGATTCTGTCAGTGTTTTGATCTGTTCACCATCAACATTGCGTGCAGCAGCAACCACAGCCTCCCAGACACTGTTCAGAGAGGTGTACTGTTTTCCTCCTTGTAAATCTCACATTTGATGATGGACCACAGGTTCTCAATGGGGTTCAGATCAGGTGAACAAGGAGGCCATGTCATTAGATTTTCTTCTTTTATACCCTTTCTTGCCAGCCACGCTGTGGAGTACTTGGACGCGTGTGATGGAGCATTGTCCTGCATGAAAATCATGTTTTTCTTGAAGGATGCAGACTTCTTCCTGTACCACTGCTTGAAGAAGGTGTCTTCCAGAAACTGGCAGTAGGACTGGGAGTTGAGCTTGACTCCATCCTCAACCCGAAAAGGCCCCACAAGCTCATCATTGATGATACCAGCCCAAACCAGTACTCCACCTCCACCTTGCTGGCGTCTGAGTCGGACTGGAGCTCTCTGCCCTTTACCAATCCAGCCACGAGCCCATCCATCTGGCCCATCAAGACTCACTCTCATTTCATCAGTCCATAAAACCTTAGAAAAATCAGTCTTGAGATATTTTTTGGCCCAGTCTTGACGTTTCAGCTTGTGTGTCTTGTTTAGTGGTGGTCGTCTTTCAGCCTTTCTTACCTTGGCCATGTCTCTGAGTATTGCACACCTTGTGCTTTTGGGCACTCCAGTGATGTTGCAGCTCTGAAATATGGCCAAACTGGTGGCAAGTGGCATCTTGGCAGCTGCACGCTTGACTTTTCTCAGTTCATGGGCAGTTATTTTGCGCCTTGGTTTTTCCACACGCTTCTTGCGACCCTGTTGACTATTTTGAATGAAACGCTTGATTGTTCGATGATCACACTTCAGAAGCTTTGCAATTTTAAGAGTGCTGCATCCCTATGCAAGATATCTCACTATTTTTGACTTTTCTGAGCCTGTCAAGTCCTTCTTTTGACCCATTTTGCCAAAGGAAAGGAAGTTGCCTAATAATTATGCACACCTGATATAGGGTGTTGATATCATTAGACCACACCCCTTCTCATTACAGAGATGCACATCACCTAATATGCTTAATTGGTAGTAGGCTTTCGAGCCTATACAGCTTGGAGTAAGACAACATGCATAAAGAGGATGATGTGGTCAAAATACTCATTTGCCTAATAATTCTGCACTCCCTGTATAACCGACCCAGGTTGAGTTTGTAACCTCAGGATGTCTAAGCAGTTCCAAATATCTCTTGTGCATTTTCAGCACGATACTGGGCCCTCCTATAGTACAAAAAGGCTGGACTACACCATCTGTGTCAGCCAGACAGACTATGAACGAAGTAGCAGCACTCATGCTCAACTGCTGTTCTATTCAAGAGGCAATCAGGAAACTTGGGACCCCTTACATAGTGATTGGTGGGTCTCAGCGGCGGGGTCCTTGGAAAAATGCTTTAAATATAGTCCTGAGTTCAATACTCAAAAACTAAGCCTAGGCTAAGAATATATTTCTTCCCATGATAGTGATGACTGCTCTCACTCTACAGACACCAGTCTATTTATGCTTCAAGCAAATGAAGTTTAGATGATTTGTGGAATCCTAATGTAGATAACATTTCTCAGATAGGACTTTGTACTGACCTACAAATGTTTCTATGAAGTTATGTAATCTCTGAAGACACATCAGGCAGTGAGCAGAATGTCCTCATCTGAAGAGAAGGGGACCTGTCACCAGGGCCGGCGCGTCCAATACGCGGAATAGGCCGCCGCGTAGAGAGCCCCTTGGGAAGGGGCGCTGCTAGGAGCGCCGGCCCCGCCTCATGCTGCAGCCGCCCGAGCGCTCTGAATTGAGCCTTTGGCGGTTGCAGCACTGCCCGGGCTGGCGCGTCCATGAGGGCGCACCGCCCGGGCGCACCAAGAGGAGAGGAGCTGACAGGGGGGAAGCGCTCAGCGCTCCTTCCTGTCACTCCATTGTAGCGTGGCCGAGCTCTTTAAGGTCCGCGGGTACAGGAGCATCTGTCTCCTGTACCCGGCCGGACTGACATGAAGTGCGCACACAGTGTGCACTTCATGTCAGTCCCCTCGGGTACAGGAAACTAAAGCTCCTGTACCCGTGGACCATAAAGAGCTCGGCCGCGCTACACTAGAGGTAGGGGGAGAAAGAGAATGACAAGGGGGTGTGAGTGAAGAATGACAAGGGGGAGAGAATGACATGGGGGAGGAAGAATGACAAGGGGATGGGGGAGGTGAAGAATGACAAGGGGGAGAGAATGACAAGGGGAGGAGGAAGAATGACAAAGGGGGAGTGTGAAGAATGACAAGAGGGGGAGAGAATGACAAGAGGGGAGGAAGAATGACAAGAGGGGGAGAGAATGACAAGAGGGGGGAGAGAATGACAAGAGGGGGAGAGAATGACAAGGGGGAGGAAGAATGACAAGGGGAGTGAAGAATGACAGGGGGGTGAAGAATGACAAGAGGGGGAGAGAGAATGACAAGAGGGGGAGAGAATGACAAGAGGGGGAAGAGAATGACAAGAGGGGGAGAGAATGACAAGAGGGGAGAGAATGACAAGAGGGGGAGAGAGAATGACAAGGGGGGTTGAAGAATGACAAGAGGGGGGAGAGAATGACAAGGGGGGGAGAGAGAGAACTGGCGTTAGTTAAAGGGGTTCTGCAGTTTGTTACAACTGATGATCATCAGCATCTGATCGGCAGGGGTCCGACACCCGGGACCCCCGCCGATCAGCTGTTTGAGAAGGCAGCAGCGCTGGCAGTAGCGCCTCGGCCTTCTCGCTGTTTACCGCAGGCACAGTGACGTCACGACTAGTATCACTGGCCTTGGAGGGGTAAGCTCTGTTCACTTGAATGAAGCTTAGCCCCACCCAGGCCAATGATACTAATCGTGACGTTACTGCGAGAAGGCTGAGCCGCTACTGCCAGCGTCGCTGCCTTCTCAAACAGCTGATTGGCGGGGGTCCCGGGTGTCAGACCCCTGCCGATCAGTTTAAATACACTGCAGAACCCCTTTAATATGGCAGATCATATGGGTGGGGCATTGTGATGGGGGGGCAGCAAACTTTTCTTTTGCCTAGGGCGGAAAAAATCCTTGCACCGGCCCTGCCTGTCACCACCTGCATCTATAGTAATCCAAATGGTTTTTCTGAAGTGTGCTTGTCTGCTGATTCCAACGCATTTTCACCCATCACGATCGGTGGCCCCCTTTCCAGAGAAATTGATGCTTTTATTATATGCAAATGATCTGATTGGTGCAAAGAGGGTGTCACCATTGCACCTAAAAGTCAGCTCCCTTTGGCTGTTGGAAATGCTTTGAGTGACAGAGCCAGGCAAGGGATCGGTTATCATGCCTAGCTACCCCATGCGCGACTCTCCGAGAATCGGTGCACACGCAGTACAGCTATGATGCTTGCCAGGGCTGAAGTTGTCTGCATTTGCATATAATAAAAGCACTCATTTCTCTGGAATGGAACAACCAATCGGAATGGAGAAAACTGCATTTGATTTGCAGGCACGTGCACATCAGAGAAGTCATTTGGATTACTATAGAGGTATGTGGTGACTAGTTCCCTTTAATCTAAAGGCTATGGACACCTTTGCAAAGAATATTTTTACTTGACATTCTGCATCCTAAATTTCCAACCGGGGGCGTGGCCTGACCAGCATGGCGTGAGGACGTCTGAAAGAACAGCTCCTACAAAATCCTGACCTTATCCTGGCCATCCGATCTTACAGACCCCGTCTTTTGGTCAGAACACTCCCTTGTGGCCCCCTGCTGCCTGTCTGTGGTGGTATTGCTGGAGAGGGACGCGAGCCAGCGGTCTGGTGACGGAGGATTCCGGTGGAGCGTGAGCCGCCGAGGGCCCTGTCTGGAGCCTGCACCTGGGACCTGCGAACTCCGGAGGAGCGTCCACCTGAGACCGTAGCATAGGCGGTCACACTGTAGAGAGAGGAGGCTGCTGGGCACAGAGCGCCATTACCTGCCGGTGGAGTGTGGAGTCCTTCCCTGCGCGCCGCCTGAGGTCCCGCCGCCATTGCGCCTGCTGCGCCCGACGTCCGGTCCGCCTGTCAGCTCCGGGAGTGTGCGCCTAGTACTTTCCTCCCCTGCCGCCTATCGCTCTAAAGGTGAGGAGTCCTCCAGGGTCTTGTCGGGAGCCACATAATCTCCTTCCCCCTGGGACTGTGTCTTGGGGAAATAAATTCAAGTACCCACCCTTAGAGTGGCACACCTGGAACCACCATACAACGGAGGCTTGCTGCTCCCTACTCCTGCCATACTTGGGGGGCCTTACCACAGGGTGTAGTCCCTGTTGCCTACTTGCTCTTTGTGTCCAAAGGAGCCCTATCCATCCCAGCGATATCCTGGACTTTCTGGGCGTCTGCCCATATTACAACTGGAGGACTGTCCTGTACTCCTCATTTGCTCTATTGTGTGGTCCGGCGCTGTTTATCTGAAGGTGCTGTACGGTTCGGTGTGTCCCTTCTGGTCTCAACTGAGCTCTCTGTGCACCGGTTCCATTTTTGTCTCTCTAATACCAAATGCCTATGGGCCGTAAAACAGGCACACCTGGTCCTGTGGCCTCGCCTAAATTGTTCACTGACAGCATGAGCCAGACCGAAACTCTGGGAGAGGGCACCCCTCGGACCACTCAGCGGTGGACCTCTCCAAAATTATGACAGCCATTACTACATGCCAGACGGCGCTGACGGTTAAAATTGACCATGTCCAAGCAGATCTTACCCTCCTCAGGCACGACATAGACAAGATACGTGAAAGAACCACAGAGGTGGAGAGGAGACTAGGGGAGGTTGAAGACAGGACCCACCAGGGTGACTCTGCAGTCCGTACTCTTCAAACTCAAGTTAAAGCACTAATGGCGAGGGTGGAGGACGCCGAAAATCGCAATAGACGGAATAACGTTCGCATTATGGGCCTGCCTGAGAGAGCGGAGGGCACGTCCCCAGAGGAATTTACTGAACATCTTGTCAGGAGGGTCCTTGATCCTATCAGTTTATCAGCGAACTTTGCAGTAGAACGGGCCCACAGGATACCTACCAGATCGCTTCCCCCTGGGGCACCTCCGCGTCCCTTCATCTTCAAAGTCTTGAATTACAGGGACCGTGATGCGGTGCTGGCGGCGGCTCGCCGTCTGAAGGACATTCGTTTTGAAAATACCCGGATTTCCTTTTACCCGGACTTTTCTTCTGAGGTCCAGAAACAGCGACGACAGTTTACAACGGTGCGAGCCCGGCTGCGAGAGAAGGGTTTCGCCTATGCCATGATGTATCCAGCACGACTTCGGGTCCAAGACGGGGACTCTGTGAAATTTTTCTCTACTCCTGAAGAAGCTACTGACTGGCTTGACCGAAGAGGCTGAGTATATTGAGACTTTTGGTCTTAAGGGTTATTTTACAGGGTTAATGTATGGCCAGATATAGATGAGGAGCTGTCTTTGCTTTGTCCTTACTTTCCTGTTATTTTCCCTTGGAGCAGGTTTAGTTATCTCCGAGGGCTATTGTCTTTAGAACGGGCCCCTCCCGTCTTACTACTTAGGTTAGTGTACTAGTTGTTCGGGTACCTAGGCTCAGATATGTTGGGGCCATCTGGGCAGGGTGGGGGGAGGGCTTTGGGTGTAGGGGGGAGTTGGGACGGTTGCTTTTCTTTGCTGGATGTTTGGTATGATTGTGTGTGCGAATGGGTTGGGTGGTCCGGTATCCGCTTGCAGTACCAGGATACTTTACCACCATAATGGCGGTATGTCGGTTTGTATCTTGGAATGTCAGGGGCCTCAACGATGAGATTAAACGGTCCCTGGTGTTCCAATATCTGAAGTCTTATAACCCTGACGTATTGATATTGCAGGAGACGCATCTCCAAGGGCGGAAACTGCTGGCGCTGAAGAGAGCCTGGGTGGGAACAGCGTACCATGCCACATATACTACCCGTGCGAGGGGTGTGTCTGTCCTGGTGGCGAGGTCCCTCCCATTCCGACTCCACTCGGTTCAGACGGATATGTTGGGACGCTTTGTTATTCTCCACGCAGCAGTCAGAGGTATTGACTATGTCATGGTGGGTCTTTATGTCCCTCCCCCTTTCCAGCGGGTCGTTCTGGACGACATTATGCATCGGGTGGCATTGCTCCCGGATGTACCTCTGATTGTGTTTGGGGACTTTAATGCGGTCCTCGATCGGGATTTGGATCGGCTTCGCCCCAGTGGCACACACAGTGGGGCGCTGGGCTCCTGGGCAGACGCGTTCTCTCTAACGGAGGGTTGGAGATATTCACATAGGGGGGAGCGTCAGTTTTCTTGTTACTCTGCTTCATATGCCACTCTTTCCCGTATAGATCTAGTATTCCTTGGTAAGGATTTGTTGCCTGCTCTGGTCGCCGCTGACTATCTGCCGAGAGGGATCTCGGATCATGCCCCCTTGCTGGTAGTCCTTAGGCAACCGTTAGCTCCTCCGGAACGATCATGGAGACTCAATAGCAAATGGTTAGAGGTTTTGCCGGTGGCGTGGGCGGCTCAGCAGGGAGCTAAAGAATACTGGGAGCATAATGAGGACACGGTTGGTCCCTTGGTGGAGTGGGAGGCTTACAAGGTAGTTTTGCGCGGCACCTTAATCCATGCGATAGCATCTCACAGGAAGGAGTTGGGAGCTACTAGGGCCAGGTTAGAGAGGGAGGTTGCCGAGGCGGAGCATACCTATACAGGGGATCCCAGCGAGGGGAACCGTTCGGTGTGGGATGCTGCACAACGGACTCTTAGTTTACATCTGACAGAATATACCCAGAAGAAACTGTTGTTCCAAAAACGTGTAGTTTTCTCAGACGGTGACAAAAATGGGAGGGCTCTGGCGTTTCTAGCCAAGACTGAAGCGCCACAAACTGTGGTTCCTCACATCACCCGCGGGGATGGCTCTAAGGCGCTCAGCCCGGAGGATATTTGCGAGCAGTTTGTTCAGTTTTACACTGACTTATACGGCTCCAAAACGAGCTCGTCCCCGGGGGAGATGTGATCCTACCTTCAGGCTCTTCCCTTGACCCTTGCTGGCAAAGACTGACGGCTCTTATTTAGATGGCCCTATCGAGGTGGAAGAGATTAGGGCTGCGATTAAGAGTATGGCAGTGGGACGGTCGCCTGGTCCGGACGGCTTTCCGGTCGAGTGGTATCGGCTGGATATGGACCTTCACTGTGCACGTCTGTTGCGGTTATACAAACACGCGTTTGCTTTGGGTGAGCTACCGCCATCTTTTGGTGAAGCCACCATCGTGGTAATTCACAAGGCTGGGAAGCCTCCGGATCACTGCGCATCGTACAGGCCGATATCCCTCCTCAATGTTGACGCTAAAATTTTGGCCAAGATTCTGGCTAGGCGCCTAAATATGGTAATATTGTCTATTATTGACCCGGACCAATCGGGCTTTATGCCGGGCAAGACGACCGACATAAACCTCAGGAGGCTTTTTACAAATTTGCAGGTCTGCCATGATAATGGGGGTCAAGGGCTCTCGTGTCTCTTGATAATGAGAAGGCCTTTGATTCCGTAGAATGGCATTTTATCTGGGAGGTGATGCGGTGTTTTCAATTCCCCCATCTTTTGTTAAATGGGTCCAGTTACTATATCGGGCGCCTACGGCACGAATCCGAGTCAACGGCTCCCTGTCTCGTACATTTCGGTTGTATAGAGGTACCAGGCAGGGGTGTCCCCTCTCGCCGTTACTATTCGCTCTTGTAATGGAGCCCCTCACCCAGTTGATTAATTCTAGTTCCCTGATAGAGGGGTGGTCGATAGCGGGTGTACAGGAGAAAGTATCACTATACGCGGACGACTTGTTAGTATACCTGGCCGACGCTGGTCCCTCCCTGGAGGCTTTGTTGGATGCTGTAAATGGCTATGGTAGACATTCAGGGCTTTGCGTGAATTGGTCCAAGTCTAGCCTATGTAAAATCGATGTTGGCAACCAGATGATCATTTCCCCTGTGTCCCCATTGAGGGTGGTAGACAGTTTCCCTTATTTGGGGATTCAGATTCACAGAGACCCTAAGCAGTTTAGCCTTTTAAATTTACAACCTACAATGGAATTTGTCACACGTAAACTGGAGGCCTGGAGTAGCCTCCCCTTAACTCTTATAGGCAGGATCAATATTATTAAGATGATCCTATTGCCTAAACTGTTGTATATATACAGGGCGGCCCCGGTCCAGATTCCCAGATCGCACTTTACCTCCCTGGATAAACTTATGTCTCGTTTCCTATGGCCCAACCAGACTCCGAGACTGGCGAGGAAGACCCTTAAGGCCTTGTATGCGCAAGGGGGACTGCAGCTGCCGGACATGTATATCTACTATGTCGCGACCCGTCTGATGTACGCTTCTTGGTGGATAAGGGCGGACGCCAATAACCCTTCGGTAGTACTTGAGGCAGCGTTGGCGGGGTCCTATGAAGTCCTCACCAACTTAGTATATAGAGGGGGTGGAGCTTTTACCACAACGAGATGCCCTGAAACTATGGTGACGGTACTTGATGCGTGGACGCGGTTTGTGGAGACACATGCAGATGGCCCTACGGGGGAGACCTGGTCCCCATATATTCCCTTGTGGCGCAACCCCCGTCTTCCTGAACTCTTGAAATTGTCTGACTTCGGATTTTGGCCCCGAAGGGGGATTAAATACCTGACACAATTATACCAAGATGGGACTTTCCGTTCATTTGAAAGTCTGAGGGCGGAGTTCTTGCTACCACAGACGTGTTTTTATCGCTACCTCCAGTTGAGACATGCGTGTGTACAACAGTTCAAGTCCTTAACGTTGGTTTTGGACTGTGGTCCTTTGGAGTCGGTTGCCAGAAGGGTACACCTGCACAAACCGATCTCTTCCTTTTATGTAGAAATTGTACGAATGCAGGATTCTCCCATCCGGCTATCCTTTACTAAATGGGCGGAGGATATTCCGGAGTTGGAAGACTCTCATCTGGAGGAATGGCGCCTGTGGTGGAGGAAATCTGTGATAAGTGCTCGTGACCAACTTATCCAAGTTAAATGGATGCATAAGGTATACTTGACACCGCTACGCCTCTATCACATGCGGCAGATACCTGACCCGACCTGCGGTAGGTGTGGTGTCGAGAGAGGTACCTTTTTCCACATGGTCTGGTCCTGTCCGTTGCTACAAACGTACTGGAAGGGCATATGTGGTTTTCTTAACACCCAACTGGGGCTCCCGGGTATTTGTGATCCTCTGGTTTGTCTCTTGGGAGTAGTCTCTGAGGCGTCGCCGTCTAAATATGACAGGATACTGCTCAGACTGTTGATGTTCTACGGGAGGAAGAATATTCTCCTTAACTGGAAGCCGCCCAAATGCCCGACTGTGGACCAATGGTTGCGACTGGTGAATACAGATCTCCCTATGTACAAGCTGACGTACGCTGCTAGAGGGGTGCCAGATCGATTTGACAAAATTTGGGGCTTGTGGGTGCAGACCGCGGATACGGTGTGATGGCCAGCTTGATGTGGATACCGGACTGCCCAAGCGTGAATGCGTGTGTGAATGGTATGACTGGGTTCCAGCCTTGTCGTCATGGGTCGGCGTTTATTGACCCGACCCCTACATGATTCCATACTATGATTTGCTTTACCACTGTCAGGAAGAGTATATATTCTTGACCATTAATGTCTGGGCTGGAATGCTGGATGTAACTTGTGATGGTTTCTCCCTCGCGGGAGTGTTGTATTTCTTTTTAAAAATGCTAAATAAAAACTATTAAAAAAAAAATTTTCCAACCATTAAAAGGGGTTGTCTCACTGCAGCAAATGGCATTTATTATGTAGACGAAGTTATTACAAGGCACTTACTAATGTACTGTGATATACTGCTGTCAGGATTCATATATCCATACTGCTGTCAGGATTCATTTCTCCATTGTATTATATACTGCTTGTATCCAGGGGTTATGGCCACTGCTGCAGTGCAGATACAAAGTGGCTGGGACAGGAGCTGCTGCGCATGCGTTTCTATGCGTGCTCCCACGGTCGGGGTCACCAGAGAGGCCGGCTCTTTTTCCTATAGAGTGCAAGCACGACCACCGCTGCTGGATTGCAGGGTGGTCATAACCATGGAAACAAGCAGTGTATAATGAGATGGAAAAATGAATGAAGCCAGGAAAGGAGGCAATATGGACAATCACAATGCGTTAGTAAGTGCCTTGTATTAGCTTTCTCTACATGATAAATGCCATTTGCTGAAGTGAGACATTGACCTAGCTTCTGATGCTGTAGTCTGACACATCCTCAGAGCTCTGTTCCCGTTTCTAGCGGCTCGCTGCTCTTCTCCTCCGTCTTTCAGTGTTCGATATAGCATCAGAGGGGAAATGTATAAAGGCTGCCTTATGTTTTGCTGCTTATGTGTAACACGTGTGTCATTCCTACATTCCCAAATGCATCAGACACTTATATTTTCCACATTACAGAGAATGACTCTGCAAAGCCTGAAATACATCTTGGAAAGATGCCACTAAGGACACCAATTTATTCTGGCCAGCGTCAGGCTGTGCAGGGACACACCCCAACTTGTAACGCCAAGATGGACCTTTATTGCTAAACTCTGGAGCAATAGAAGAATAGCCGAACATAGACATAAGAACAGATGCTCCAGAATTGCAATGACATGGGGAATGCAAGTAGTTACTAAAACGGACATGTCAGGAGAGGTGACAGCGCCTCTTAAACTCCTGAAGGAAAGCCAATTTTGAAAGGGAATCTGTCACCACCACCCTCCCTATCAAACCGTTTGCATAGAAACATGAAACGGCTGTGGTTCAAGTGATCAAAACACTTTCTTTTGCTGATCTGAGGCTTCATTCCCAAGTTATGATACCTTTTCTTAATATGTAAATTAGGCCTTTAGTGCAACAAGGGCATCACGATTGCTCCTGTTGCACAGAAACTCCACTTATATCTGTGGGGCAGTGGCAAAGCAGCGAGGGAGGGGCTGGCCACAGAAAGTAGTGGAGCTTGTAACAAGAGCAATGGTCCTCCCGCTGATGGATTGCAGGGTGGTGGTAACCATGGAAACAAGCATCATATAATGTGATGGGAAAATGAATCCAGCCAGTAAAGGAAGCAAAATGGGTAATAACAATATATTAGTAAGATTCTTGTATTAACTTTTTCTACACAATAAACTCCGTTTGCTTAAAAACCTTTGAACCCCTAATTAAAATCATCAGATTTTGAAGCCCGTTTTTCACCGCAGTTAAAAATGGATGCAAACTAGCCATTAAAAACTAGGGATGTCCTGATACCATTTTTTTAATACCGAGTACGAGTACCGATACTTATATTTAAGTACTCACCGATACCAATTATAACATAGGGCAGATTTATCAAACCTTGTACAAAGAAACAGTGGCGCAGTTGCCGATAGCAATGAAAAAAATTAAAGCTTTACTTTTCTTTTCCTTTGTACAAGGGTTAATAAATTAATAAATGGGCATATAACAGTGTTTCCCAACTAATGTGCCTCCAGAGGGATCTGTGGGCGACGCTAAATATGTGTCACCCACAGATCCCCCCATCACAGGGTCACCCACAGATCCCCCATGACAGGGTCACCCACAAATCCCCCATGACAGGGTCATCATCAAGTGTCCGGGGGATGGTGCCGCGGCGGCTGGTGCAGTGTGACTCTTTAATACACTGGCCCCGCAGCTCCTATGCAGTATTTATGTAAACCTAATCTATGTAAAAGTAGCCCGAACTTACTAACTATTGCGGCGCAGTCTCTATCAGCTTGAGCGCTCAGTCCCTCCATGCGCCTCCTGTCCCCCTTTTAATACCGAGTACGAGTACCGATACTTATATTTAAGTACTCACCGATACCAATTATAACATAGGGCAGATTTATCAAACCTTGTACAAAGAAACAGTGGCGCAGTTGCCGATAGCAATGAAAAAAATTAAAGCTTTACTTTTCTTTTCCTTTGTACAAGGGTTAATAAATTAAAAAATGGGCATATAACAGTGTTTCCCAACTAATGTGCCTCCAGAGGATCTGTGGGCGGCACGCTGCCATGGGGGGATCTGTGGGCGACGCTGCCATGGGGGATCTGTGGGCGACGCTGCCATGGGGGATCTGTGGCGACGCTGCCATGGGGGGATCTGTGGGCGACGCTGCCATGGGGGATCTGTGGGCGACGCTGCCATGGGGGGATCTGTGGCGACGCTGCCATGGGGGGATCTGTGGGCGACGCTGCCATGGGGGGATCTGTGGGCGACGCTGCCATGGGGGATCTGTGGGCGACGCTGCCATGGGGGGGATCTGTGGGCGACCCTGCCATGGGGTGATCTGTGGGCGACCCTGCCATGGGGTGATCTGTGGCATGGGGTGATCTGTGGGCGACCCTGCCATGGGGTGATCTGTGGGCGACCCTGCCATGGGGTGATCTGTGGGCGACCCTGCCATGGGGTGATCTGTGGGCGACCCTGCCATGGGGTGATCTGTGGGCGACCCTGCCATGGGGTGATCTGTGGGCGACCCTGCCATGGGGTGATCTGTGGGCGACCCTGCCATGGGGTGATCTGTGGGCGACCCTGCCATGGGGTGATCTGTGGGCGACCCTGCCATGGGGTGATCTGTGGGCGACCCTGCCATGGGGTGATCTGTGGGCGACCCTGCCATGGGGTGATCTGTGGCGACCCTGCCATGGGGTGATCTGTGGGCGACGCTGCTATGGGGTGATCAGTGGGTGACCCTGTCATGGGGGATTTGTGGGTGACGCTGCTATAGGGTGATCTGTGGGTGACGCTGCTATGGGTGATCTGTGGGTGACGCTGCTATGGGTGATCTGTGGGTGACCCTGTCATAGTGGGGATCTGTGGGTGACCCTGTCATGGGGGGGGGGGATCTGTGGATGAAACATATATAGCATCTTATGCTAAATATGTGTCACCCACAGATCCCCCCATCACAGGGTCACCCACAGATCCCCCATGACAGGGTCACCCACAAATCCCCCATGACAGGGTCATCATCAAGTGTCCGGGGGATGGTGCCGCGGCGGCTGGTGCAGTGTGACTCTTTAATACACTGGCCCCGCAGCTCCTATGCAGTATTTATGTAAACCTAATCTATGTAAAAGTAGCCCGAACTTACTAACTATTGCGGCGCAGTCTCTATCAGCTTGAGCGCTCAGTCCCTCCATGCGCCTCCTGTCCCCCTTTTAATACCGAGTACGAGTACCGATACTTATATTTAAGTACTCACCGATACCAATTATAACATAGGGCAGATTTATCAAACCTTGTACAAAGAAACAGTGGCGCAGTTGCCGATAGCAATGAAAAAAATTAAAGCTTTACTTTTCTTTTCCTTTGTACAAGGGTTAATAAATTAAAAAATGGGCATATAACAGTGTTTCCCAACTAATGTGCCTCCAGAGGGATCTGTGGGCGACGCTGCCATGGGGGGGGATCTGTGGGCGACGCTGCCATGGGGGATCTGTGGCGACGCTGCCATGGGGGATCTGTGGCGACGCTGCCATGGGGGATCTGTGGGCGACGCTGCCATGGGGGATCTGTGGGCGACGCTGCCATGGGGGGATCTGTGGCGACGCTGCCATGGGGGGATCTGTGGGCGACGCTACCATGGGGGGGATCTGTGGGCGACGCTGCCATGGGGGATCTGTGGGCGACGCTGCCATGGGGGGGATCTGTGGGCGACCCTGCCATGGGGTGGATCTGTGGGCGACCCTGCCATGGGGTGATCTGTGGGCATGGGGTGATCTGTGGGCGACCCTGCCATGGGGTGATCTGTGGGCGACCCTGCCATGGGGTGATCTGTGGCGACCCTGCCATGGGGTGATCTGTGGGCGACCCTGCCATGGGGTGATCTGTGGGCGACCCTGCCATGGGGTGATCTGTGGGCGACCCTGCCATGGGGTGATCTGTGGGCGACCCTGCCATGGGGTGATCTGTGGGCGACCCTGCCATGGGGTGATCTGTGGGCGACCCTGACATGGGGTGATCTGTGGACGACCCTGCCATGGGGTGATCTGTGGGCGACCCTGCCATGGGGTGATCTGTGGGCGACCCTGCCATGGGGTGATCTGTGGGCGACGCTGCTATGGGGTGATCAGTGGGTGACCCTGTCATGGGGGATTTGTGGGTGACGCTGCTATAGGGTGATCTGTGGGTGACGCTGCTATGGGTGATCTGTGGGTGACGCTGCTATGGGTGATCTGTGGGTGACCCTGTCATAGTGGGGATCTGTGGGTGACCCTGTCATGGGGGATCTGTGGATGAAACATATATAGCATCTTATGCTAAATATGTGTCACCCACAGATCCCCCCATCACAGGGTCACCCACAGATCCCCCATGACAGGGTCACCCACAAATCCCCCATGACAGGGTCATCATCAAGTGTCCGGGGGATGGTGCCGCGGCGGCTGGTGCAGTGTGACTCTTTAATACACTGGCCCCGCAGCTCCTATGCAGTATTTATGTAAACCTAATCTATGTAAAAGTAGCCCGAACTTACTAACTATTGCGGCGCAGTCTCTATCAGCTTGAGCGCTCAGTCCCTCCATGCGCCTCCTGTCCCTCCTCCTGCTCTGCCCACTTTATGAATAAAGGATGCAGGCAGGGCAGGAGGCGCATGGAGGAACTGAGAGAGACTGAGGGAGACTGTGCCGCAATAGTTAGTAATTTCGGGCTACTTTTAAATAGATTAGGTTTACATAAATATTGTATTATATATAGGAGCTGCAGGGCCGGAACTTCTGGTATCGGCGGCATTTGCACGAGTACAAGTAGACATCCCTATTGAAAACAGACTAATAACCAGAAAACGGATGAACAAATGGTTGAAAAATGGCCATGAAAAATTGACCGTGTGTCAGTTTTTAAAGGCTATTTTACAGTCTAGTGAATGTAGCCCTATGAGACAATAAAAATGGAGACAGATGATAGTTACGGATGTCCATCTAGCAGGCAAGTCAACGAATTTCAAGTTGGCAGAAGGCTAATTGGATCACTCAAGCTTGATCTGCCGTTCTTCTAGGAAACAATACCAGCTATGTCCTGTCGTATCCGTTTATGTAACCTCGCCACACGACAGCTCAGTAACATTCGTGTCTTTAGCAAGCTGTTAATAGTTCTATTGTCAGTTCATACAAAAGGCCTGTTTTTCTTGTGCAGTGTCAAAGCAGAAAAGAGCATGAGCTCCAAATAACACAAGTAGATTAATTACGTTCTCTAATCTTCTTTCATTCAAAATAACCCAAAGGGACAATTAACGCAGCGCATTCTGTGACCTGTGATACACGCCAACAAATACAATTACAACAACCAGTCAGGTCAGACATCTTTATCATGGTTTTATTTTAGTTTTCATGATGCCATGGCTGTCAACTCTCTACTCCAAACTAATGAATAAATACGCTAAAGGGGTTATCCGAGATTGCCAACTGTTTATCTTTCATAAATTTTATGTTGAAAACAATTACCATTTTACCCATTACATAAAACAGTATAAGTATACAGTGTACAAGTATAAAATAATAATAATAATATCAAATAGGTTTAGTACACAAAAACAAAAGGAAATTTGCCTTTTTAGCTCCAAAGACAAACGACATAACAGTACTTTGTGGACTTTCAAGACATCATTCCTATCATGCCAATATACAATAGGCAATTAACTAGTAAAAAAGTCCATTTAGGGAGAAAAAAAAAAAAAAAGAAAAGAAGAACAAAAAGAAAAGAAAATAGTCTGTAAAAGTCTACTCTGGACTGCCTTTCTGCCTTCCTTGTGACACTATTAAAGTAAAAGGATACTCGTTGCCTACCAGAAGACAATGCTGGAGAATTATGTACTAAAAATAACCAAACTTTAGGTTTAGAAATAGACATTGAAAATGGGCTTGAACAATTAAACTATTAACAGTCTCTTAGACAGCCGCTCACATCTGTGAAGTGTAACACGGGTGTGAGGGCCCAAAAATGCTGCCAGAAACAAGACATAGGTATGTAGAATATATTCCTGAGAAGATATATATAAAAAGTTTGTATAAACTGAATATGAAACAAAAATATCTCACCCTCATTAAAACCATATCATTTTATGTTCCCACTGATCACATTAACCACCTCAGCCCCCCTAGCTTAAACACCCTTAATGACCAGGCCCCTTTTTACAATTCTGCACTACACTACTTTCACCGGTTATTGCTCCGTCATGCAACTTACCACCCAAATGAATTTTACCTCCTTTTCTTCTCACTAAGGCCTCTTTCACACTAGCGTTTTAGCTTTCCGTCCTAGAGTTCCGTCCTCGGTTCTCTAGGACGGAAAGCTACTGATCAGGATTATCCCCATGCATCCTGAATGGAGAGAAATCCGTTCAGGATGCATCAGGATGTCTTCCGTTCAGTATGTCAACGTTTTTTGGACGTTGACAAAAGCGCAGCATGCTGCGGATTTGTCTCCGTCCAAAAATCCGGAAGGCATGCCGTAACGCCGGATCCGGAATCAATGCCCATTGAAGGGCATTAGTCCGGATCCGGCCTTTAGCTAAACGTCGTTTCCGCGCATCGCCGGATCCGACGTTTAGCTTTTTGTCAATGGTTACTATGGCAGCCAGGACGCTAAAGTCCTGGTTGCCATAGTAAAGAGAAAGGGGAGCGAGGGAGCGGCATACTTACATTCCGTGCGGCTCCCAGGACGCTCCAGGATGACGTCAGGGCGCCCCAGTGCATAGGTCACGTGATCCATGCGCATGGGGCACTCTGACATCATTCAGGAGGGCCCCGGGAGCCGCACGGAATGTAAGTATGCCGCTCCTCCGCTCCCCACTGCTACTATGGGAACCAGGACACTAGTAGCGTCCTGGCTGCCATAGTAACACTGAAAGCATTTTGAAGACTGATCAGTCTTCAAATGCTTTCAGTTCACTTGCGTTGTGCCGGATCCGGCGTGCATTCCGGCGACGGAAGTGCACGCCGGATCTTCACATCGCAAGTGTGAAAGAGGCCTTATAGAGCTTTCATTTGGTGGTATTTCATTGTTGCTAACATTTTTACTTTTTTTGCCATTAATAAAAATTTAACGGCATTTTTGCAAAAAAATGACATTTTTCACTTTCTGTTGCAAAATTTTTCAAAAAAAACTACATTTCTATATAAATTTTTCTCTAAATTTATTGTTCTACATGTCTTTGATAAAAAAAATATCCAATAAGTGTATATTTATTGGTTTGGGTAAAAGTTATAGCGTTTACAAACTATGGTGCAAAAAAGTGAATTTCCGCATTTTGAAGCAGCTCTGAGAGCACCTGTCATGTTTCTTCAGGTGCTAGAATGTCAGGATAGTATAAATACCTCCCAAATGACACCATTTTAGAAAGAAGACACCCCAAAGTATTCGTGGAGAGGCATGGTGAGTTCATGTATCATTTCATTTTTTTTCACAAGTTAGCGGAAAATGACACTTTCTGAGGAAAAAAAATAAATAAAGTTTCCATTTCTGCTAACTTCTGGCAAAAAAAAAAAAATCTCAGATGGACTCACTATGCCCCTCAGTGAATACCTTGGGGTGTCTACTTTCCAAAATGGGGTCGTTTGTGGGGTGTGTTTACTGTTCTGGCATTTTGGGCGGGGCTAAATTGTGAGCCGCCATGTAAAACCTAAATGTACTCGTTGGAATTTGGGCCTCTTTGCGCATCTTGGCTGCAAAAAAAGTGTCACACATGTGGTATCGCCGTACTCAGGAGAAGTAGGGCAATGTGTTTTGGGGTGTATTTTTACATATACCCATGTTGGGTGAGAGAAATATATCTCTGTAAACTGACAACTTTGTATAAAAAAATTTAAAAAGTTGTTGTTTACAGAGATATTTCTCTCACCTAACATGGGTATATATAAAAATACACCCCAAAACACATTGCCCTACTTCTCCTGAGTACGGCGATACCACATGTGTGACACTTTTTTGCAGCCTGGGTGCACAAAGAGGCCCTAAAACCAATGAGTACCTTTAGGATTTCACAGGCCATTTTTACGCATTTGGATTCCAGACTTCTTCTCACGCTTTAGGGGCCCCTAGAATGCCAGGGCAGTATAAATACCCCACATGTGACCCCATTTTGGAAAGAAGACACCCCAAGGTATTCCGTGAGGGGTATGGTGAGTTCATGTAAAATTTTATTTTTTGTCACAAGTTAGTGGAATATGAGACTTTATAAAAAAAAAAAAAAATATATATATATATATATATATATATATATATATATATATATATATATCTCAATTTCCGCTAACTTGTGCCAAAAAATAAAAATTCTGTGAACTCGCCATGCCCCTCACAGAATACCTTGCGGTGTCTTCTTTCCAAAATGGGGTCACTTGTGGGGTATTTATACTGCCCTGGAATTTTAGGGGCCCTAAAGCGTAAGTATCCAAATGCATAAAAATGGCCTGTGAAATCCTAAAGGTACTCATTGGTTTTAGGGCCCCTTTGCGCATCTTGGCTGCAAAAAAGTGTCACTCATGTGGTATCGCCGTACTCAGGAGAAGTAGGGCAATGTGTTTTGGGGTGTATTTTTACATATACCCATGCTGGGTGAGAGAAATATCGCTGTAAACGACAACTTTTTACATTTTGTTATTCAAAGTTGTCAATTTACAGAGATATTTCTCTCACCCAGCATGGGTATATGTAAAAATATACCCCAAAACACATTGCCCTACTTCTCCTGAGTACGGCGATACCACATGTGTGCCACTTTTTTGCAGCCAAGATGCGCAAAGGGGCCCTAATTCCCATGAGTACCTTTAGGATTTCACAGGGCATTTTTACGCATTTGGATTCTCACGCTTTAGGACCCCTAAAATGCCAGGGCAGTATAAATACCCCACAAGTGACCCCATTTTGGAACGAAGACACCCCAAGGTATTCTGTAAGGGGCACAGGAAATCTCGCGTCTCGCTAGATGACGCGCCGATGCGTCGGATCAGAACTACAGGACCGCCCGCCGGACGCATTCGGGCGTTAGGCGGTCCTGTAGTGGTTAATGCAAGATCCTACAGCCTTTGGCACACGTAGCCGTAGATATCTACACACTCTAAATGGCAACAGCACCAGCAAAGCAGAGGATTTTACATGTTGCAGGCGTTTTCTGGGCGCTAATTGTCCTGCAGTGTGGTTTTAATTGCCACCTTTTACATTTTTTCTGTGGATTTTTACAGCAAGTTTAACCCATTTCAATGCAGAATGGTGAAATCTGCAGCAAAACCTGCATGTTGTACAAGTGGATTTTGTCACTCCTCTGCAGCCCAAAAATTGGCCCCATGCACGGGTACGCTTAACGGAGCACCAAAATTGGTAACAGCTCAATATACAATCATACTACGGCTGTCCATGTGGCAGAATGGAGGCTTGTAACAGTGAAATGTGCATAAAAACCTCTCACTGGAAGGAACTTCAGCACAAGAACTGTGCGTACGGAGATTCATTAAGAAGGTTTCATGGTTGAGCAGCTGCACACAAGCCTAGGGTGCCCATGTAGAATGGCAAGTGTCAGCTGGTGTAGTATAAATGATTCCAACACTGGACCCTGGAGCAGTGGATGCATAACATCTCACTATCTAGCAGTCTGATGGATGACTGGGTATACTGGTCTGTACTGTGCCTATTGTACAATTTGGCAGAGGAGGGGTAACAGTACAGGGCTGTTTTTCATGGTTTGGACTGATCCCTTTATTTCCAGTGAAGAGTGATGTTAATTCTACAGCATACAAAGTCATTTTGAACTCTACGCTTCCAACATTACTGTGGTCTGAGGAGTTTGGTGTGGGAGAGTGACCTGCACAAAGACCTGACCTCAACCCCATTAAACTCCTTAGGGATGACTTGGCACATGGATTGGGTGCCAGACCTACTCGTCTAACAGCAGCACATGACCTCACAAATGCTCTTTTTGCAGAATTCCCACAAACGCATTCTACCATATCAACACTCTTAAGAGTGAAGGCTGTTGTAGCTGAAAAAGGGCCCCAACTCCAAATTCAGGCTCATGCACATGGATCCCGGACGTGTGTGTTCTGCATTCTGTGGAGCGTGACATCTAGCCCATAATATAACAGTCCTATCCTTGACTGTAATACAAACAAAATTAGGGCAGGTGCTATCTTTTTTGCAGGGCCGCAGAATGGACACACAGATGAGGACGGCACACTGTCATCACACAGCATCTATTGAAGTGAATGGGTCTGCATCCGACCAGCGAAAAAAAGGGAGCGGATACGGACCAAAACAACATTTGTGTGCATGAGACCTTGGAGGGAGTCAGTGAGGTCAGAAATAGCTTTTAAACTACAGTTAAGCCCAGAGCAGTGATCAATCTCCCAACAATCTTTCTATGTGAATTACAGTATTTCATCATCACCTATCATATCCCTCCCCTCCATGCTCCCCTGTATTCTGTTGAAGATAAGATGTAAAGTCTCCCTATCTAAAGGGCCTGGAGAACAGATATATAGTGGGTGAGTGTATACAGTAATTAGCTGCACCTATAATAAACCTCCTGGCTCACACTGCCTCTACTATCTGTGTGTACTGACTCTCCAGTGTAGTTCTGTGAGATGTAGCTTCACACTGGTCTCCCTGCCTCCTGCATGAAAGAGCTGAGAGGGGAGAGAGAGAGGTAACAGGGCAGAGATTGCAGACAAGCTTGAGATGCATAACATAAGAGAACATGTATACTCTGCAGTGTGAGGGGATATCAGTTGCGTCACTGATCTGTGATTGCTGCCTGTACATAGGACTCAGGGCAGTAAAGTGTGATGAGAACTCCACTCCCTGTTTCTGCAAAGCTGACATGATGGGAAATGCAGGACTCATTAGGAAAACCATATCTGAGGGGAGGAGAAATCAAGATGGCTGCCAACCCACAAATTACACATCAAATAAAACAGGTATACACCAGAGCCTCTCTCTTATTCTTTAATAATGACCTAACCTGCACAATATAGGCAAATAAGAACCAAAACTGTAATCTCTTCTCAATTATGTGTGCTCGCAATGCATTACAGTGCAGATTTGCAGGCCTACAGTTCATATGGGTGTAATGATCATTTGTCCACATACTTGTAGCCATAAAGTGTAAATAATTCTATGTATACGTGCGAGTTTGTGTGTAAAAGCTGCATGCAAGATAAACCATAACATGGAAAATATGCACACCAATAGAGAACGTATGACATAATGGCCTGCACTGACATTTAGTACAAATTACTCCAACCATAATTAACCACATTACCTTTTGGCATTATCTGGTGTAGAGCAACAGAGAGGAAAAAGATGGAATCACTGTAGTACGTTCCAGTACCAGCACTGAACAGCTTCTGCATGGCTTCTACTATTGGAAACAGCTTCTCTGTCAGGCTGCTGACATCATGGAAAATGACCTGCCGTGCAGAGTAAACACGTATGAACAAAAATAAACTGTATTTTCTTTCAAAGATGTACAAATCACTGTCCTTTTCAGCAGCCAATTCAAATAAGAGGCACAAATGATATCTGCACCTCTCAACATTTGTGGAGACATCTAAACAAAGTACAGTGTAAATGTCCTAGTCTCAATAAATGCACAAATTCAGTACAGCACTTCAGAAGGACAGCATGTAACTTTTTTGGACATCAAATACCGGTAAGTGTAATAAAAATTGATCTAAAACCACTAGATCAATACTTAGTAATAGACTAGGAAGATGTTCTAGCCACTTAGGAGAATTTACTGCAGGTCTTCTTCAGACGTTGGCTCCATATCGTTCCAGCAAAATTAAATTACCTAATTAAATTAAAATTAAGCAAAAATTCAAATTTGCAACAAATTGTTAAAAAAATTCAAAAACTGCATGAATGCACCAACCGATTAAAAAGGTATGTAATTTTCCATCACTTGTACAAGCTAGTTCTAATTAAAAAATCGTTAAACCTAATAGTATGTCTTCACTAAGTTCGCTCTCAGATGGGTGTAAAGAAGATTCTTTATTGTGGAGAGGACAGGGACAATGTAAAATGTAAACTTTATTAATGTTTGTGGTGTGGTGCAAGTGTTTGATACGACTTATCTGATGCGGTGATCTGGACACTGGTAAATGTATGGATTGTGGTATCAATAAACAGCCTAAATCAACACAGAGGGGTGAGTAAATGAGCAATGCTCCCTTAATTTATATAAGTGAAATGCGATAACATGCACAGAAGTCCATGTTAGCCTCCCTCTGGGGACATGTACAGTTACACAGCAGGATAAGGATACCGCTACATGGCGCCCACACAAAACCAGAGCAGCCGCTATAACCAAATGGTGACTGCTGTGTTATACGGCAAATATAGGTTGGCAGTATCCATGATCAGAGAAAACTCCAATCTCTGACATTTAACCTCTCAGATTCTATGGTCAACTGTGGCCATGGCATCTGATGAGTCATCTACCAGTAGCATGCTGCTTCAGTTGACTGAATCACCCCAACAATGAGATAGCGGGAGCCGTTCAGTTACTATGGAAGTAGAGTGTCTTCTGAAGGCTCCTAGGCCTTAATTAAAGTTAATAAGAACACAGCAATTTTAAAATAGATCACATGTTTAAGTCCCCAAGGTGGACTAAAAATAAAAAGGTAAATAAATGTTTTCACAGAAAAATGAAGAAATACAAACATCACATATATTGCTATCCATTCACACGTCTGCAATTCCGTATTTTGCGGAATGAAATTGCGGACCGATTCATTTCAATGGGGACAGACGATGTCCCGTCCGGGTCCGCAATTGCAGATCCGCACTTCCGGGTCCGCAATCGCGTTCCCGAAAAATATAGAACATTTCCTATTCTTGTCCGCAATTGCAGACAAGAAAAGGCATTTTCTATGAGAGTTCCAGCGATGTGCAGTCCGCAAAATGCAGAACGCACATTGCCGGTGTCCGTGTTTTGTAGCCTAAGTATTCATCTCTTGAAGTGAAAGCTGTAACGAAAAAAAAAAAATCAAAATGGCAAAACTGTCTCTTCACTTTCCAAAAAAATACAGACCCCAAAATGGTATCAACAAAAAACGACAGAAGAGCCCTCACACCTTCATATACAGAATTATAAAAAGTTATGGGTGCCAGAAAGTTTTTATTTTATTCAATTTTTTTTATATTTTAAAAACGTTAAAGGATAAAAACTATATAAACTTGGTATCACTAGAATCATACTCACATACATAATAAAGATAACATGTAATTTTTACCACCCAGTAGAAGCTGAAAAAACAAAACCTGTAAAACAATGGCAGAATTTCTTTTTTTGTCAGTTCTACTCCATTAATATTTTTTCCCAGATTCCCAATACTTTGCATTAGAAAGTACAACTTGTCCCGCAAACAGAAAGTCCTCATATGGCTATGTAAAAAAAGTTATGGCTCTTGGAAGGCTGGGAAAATTGGAAATGTTCTTAAAGGGTTAAAGCTTAGATTCGCAGACCTCTATACAGCCTAAGGGCTCATGCCGTGCCGCAATACTTGGGGCAACAGCCATATGCATTCCGCATCACGGATGCGGACCCATTTACTTGAATGGGGGCAAACGCCTTTTTGATCGCTTGGTATTGCAGTGATGTAAGGTGACAAATAAAACAACAGTTTTTTTTTTGACTGTGTTCACCTGAGGGGTTAGGTCAGGCATGGGCAAACTACGGCTCTCCTGCTGTTGCGAAACTACAACTCCCAGCATGCAAAGACTGCTTACAGCTATCAGCCTACAGCAGGGCATGGTGGGAATTGTAGTTTTAGAACAACTGGAGAGCCGCAGTTTGCCCATCCCTGGGTTAGGTCATGTGATATTTTTTTTTAGAGCCAGCCGATACGGAAGCGGCGATACCTAATATGTCTACTTTTCTTTTTTCCCTATTTTTTTACGTTATTTTGGGAAAAGGACACATTTTTTTTTACTTGAAACTTTTGTTTGTATATTTTTTTTATAAAACTTTCTTTTTTTCACTTTTTTTTTTGTCCATCTTTGGGACTTCAACTTTTGGGGGTCTGATCCCCTTTACAATGCACTACAATACTTCTGTATTGTAATGCATTTGTTAGTGTATTACACTGTGTAATAAACTTGAGCCTGCTTGCCTGTGAGATGCAGGGGGCAGGATCTCACAAGCTGTCATGGAAGGCAGCAACGATGCCTAAGGAATGCATCGGGCTGCCTTCCCTGCCGATGGCCACCCAGCACGATCCTGCACGTGCCGCGGTCAGCGCTGACCGCGGCAGTGTGAGAGTTAATGCGCCAGCAACGCTGTTTTCACCGAAGCCGGTGCATACAGCAAGGGAACGGCTATCCGTGACTGCCAGACCCCTGCTACTAATCGGGCGAGCAGCGCTGGTCCTTAAGTCACGTCCACCAATGCCGTACATGTACGGCACTGGTCCTTATGGGGTTAAGTAACTTGTATCTGGCATTTTTAGCAAATTTCTCATCTGTATGCTAGATCTCTAGTTTGCGGCTCTCCCAGATCTGATTGTTGGTCAATAGCGCCCATCCACTGCACACAGAAAGCAGGAAAATCTGCTTCTTAACTTTTTAACTCATTAGAAGCAGCCCCAGGATCATGGAGGACATTACAGAGAAGTACTAACCAGTAAGGGTGTGAATAAGGCACTTGGGCTGATATATAAACTTCCTATTAAGCTTTAGCAGTCTCTCTCTGGTGGAGTTCTGTCTCACCTAGCTCTTGTGAGGCAGGATCCATAGCCTTGTATGGGATGATGTAATCTGATTCTTCAGTGAACTGGTCCAATTTCAAAGAGAAAAGCATTTATCAGGGAGGAAGGTAAACAGCTGAAAATAAAAGAACTAGAGACCTCTCTGAGATATATTACAAAATCTCTTATGGCCACTTGTACTATTGATTTATGCAAAGCTGTGTGAAACATTAGTGTCACCCTGCACGGAGGTATGAGATACGTCTCTGGCAGTGAAAGGGTTAAATCTAAATGAGTATATCTGCCAGAACTAAATTCTCAGCAAGTGTTTGTCATTTAAAAACCCCTACTGTGAAAAGGTCACAGACTTTCAAACAACTATAAGTACTGATAAGACAGCAGATGACTTCTACTTCACACATTTTGGAGAAATAAAATTGTACCTCTGTGTAATCTCCACTCCTGGTTTTGGCTTAAAATCATAGATCTAACACTGACTTAGGCCTAATTTACACGTCCGCAAAATGGATCCGCATCCCATCCGTGATTTTGCAGAAGGGTTGCAGACCCATTCATTTCAAAGGGGCAGGAATGGATGTGGACAGCACATTATGTGATGTCCGCATCCGTGTTTCCGAATCCGTGTTTCCGTTTCTGCAAAAAAATAGAACATGTCCTATTCTTGTCCGCAATTGCGGACAAGAAAAGGCATTCTCTATATAGTGCCAGCAATGTGCGGTCCGCAAAATGCGGAATGCACATTGCAGCCGTCCGTGTTTTGCGGATCCGTGTTTCCGTAAAACACACTACGGACGTGTGAATTAGGCCTTATGCTTTATGTCAATTTTTTGAGCCTGGGAGGTTACTAGGTTTAGATACTCTTCTACAATGTTATTTATAGTGGTATACTATAACGCAACTGAACTGATGCATACTGATCAGTTCTGTCCCCATTGACAATGAATAGGGACAGTGTCTGCCTGACACTGGTTTTTGCAGCTTAATTTTCTGTTTATTAAAATTCCTAGATCCTTTTCCATGTCAGTGTTACCGAGTGTTTTACCATTTAATATGTACGGGTGACTTGCATTATTCCTTCCCATGTGCATAACTTTACATTTGTCAGTGTTAAACCTCATCTGCCATTTTTCTGCCCAAGCCTCCAATCTATCCAGATCCCTCTGTAGCAGAAAACTGTCCTCTTCAGTGTTAATTACTTTACACAGTTTAGTGTCATCTGCAAAAATAGATATTTTACTGTGCAAGCCTTCTACAAGATCATTAATAAATATATTGAAGAGAATAGGGCCCAATACTGACCCCTGAGGTACCCCACTAGTGACAGTGACCCAATCTGAGTATGTACCGTTAATAACCACCCTCTGTTTTCTGTCACTCAGCCAGTTACTTACCCACATACAGACATTTTCTCCCAGTCCGAGCATCCTCATTTTATATACTAACCTTTTATGAGGTACGGTGTCAAATGCTTTGGAGAAGTCCAGATATACGACATCCATTGATTCGCCGCTGTCAAGTCTAGAACTTACCTCCTCATAGAAGCTGATTAAATTTGTTTGGCATGACCGATCCCTCATGAAGCCATGCTGATATGGCGTTATTTGCTTATTTTCATTGAGATACTCCAAAATAGCATCTCTTAGAAACCCTTCAAACAGTTTACCAACAATAGATGTTAAACTTACCGGCCTATAATTTCCAGGCTCTGTTTTTGGACCCTTTTGAATATTGGCACCACATTTGCTATGCGCCAATCCTGTGGAACATTCCCTGTTATTATAGAGTCCGTAAATATCAGAAATAATGGTCTGGCTATGACATCACTTAATTCCCTTAGGATACGGGGTGTATGCCATCCGGTCCTGGCGATTTGTCTATTTTAATCTTTTAAGTCGCTGTTGTACTTCTTCCTGGGTCAGACAGGGCACTTTTAATGGGGAATTTACTTTTACATTCTGCATTTCATCTGACAGTTTATTTTCCTCAGTGAATATAGTGGAGAAAAAATATTTAATAGTTTTGCTTTATCCTCGTCGCTCTCTGCAACACCCCCTCATTGCTATGTAGAGGGCCGACTCCTTCAGATTTATATTTTTACTATTTATATAATTGAAGAACATTTTAGGGTTAGTTTTACTCTCTTTGGCAATTAATCTCTCGGTCTCTAGTTTGGCAAATTTTATTAGTTTTTACATATTCTATTTTTTTCCTTATAGTTTATCAGTGCTTCCTGACTCCCCTCCTGTTTTAGTGATTTATATGCTTTCTTTTGTCAATTATTGCCTTCTTTACGGTTCCATTTATCCACATTGGTTTCTTATTGTTCCTTAGCCTTTTATTCCTATAAGGTATGTACCTCTCACAATTAGATGTTACAATGCTTTTAAAAATCTCCCATTTTATGGTTGTATTTTTATTTTTGAGGACTTTGTCCCAGTTAGTTAGGCCTATGGCCTCGCTTAGTTGGCTAAATTTTGCTTTTTTGAAGTTTGGTATTTTTGTTCCTCCTTTAGAAACTCTCGTTTGAAGGATAATTGGAAGGTTATTACTTTATGGTCACTATTTCCCAGGTGTCCCCCAACCTGCACATCTGTTGTTCTATCAGGTCTATTGGTTAATACTAAGTCCAGTATGGCCGTCCCTCTAGTGGGGTCCTGAACCAGTTGGGAAAGGAAATTGTCTTTGGCTATTGCCAAGAACCTGTTTCCTTTTGGGATGTACAGCTTTCAGTTTCCCAGTCTATATCTGGGTAGTTGAAGTCCCCATAATAACGACTTCATTATGATTTGCCGCCTCGTCTATCTCGTTTAGTAATAGATTTTCTGTGGACTCTGGTATATTAGGTGGTTTATAATACACTCCTATTAGTAATTTATTATTGTTTTTGCTCCATGTATTTCTACCCACAGTGACTCCACATGTTCATGTCCCTCAGAGATGTATTCTCGAATTACGGGATTTAGACACGACTTCACATAGAGGCAGACCCCTCCACCTCTCCGGTTTTGACGATCCTTTCTAAACAGATTGTAACCTTTTATATTAACTGCCCAGTCATAGCTATCATCCAGCCATGTCTCAGTTATTCCCACTATGTCATAGTCCTCCTCACACATCACTAATTCCAGTTCACCAGTCTTGTTAGTCAGGCTTCTGGCATTAGTATACATACATTTGACAGGTTTATGTGTATTTTTACCCTACATCTTTCATTCTGAGCTGTTCTAGTCCCCCTTCCATTCCTCCCCCAGTCACACTACCTCGCCCCTGGTCTCTATCTGCACTATCTTCCCCTCCTATAATGTAATTACCCTCCCCCAGTCCCTAGTTTAAACACTCCTCCAACCTTCTAGCCATCTTTCTCCCCAACACAGCTGCCCCTTCCCCATTGAGGTGCAGCCCGTCCCTACGATAGAGCCTGTAGCCAACAGAGAAGTCGGCCCAGTTCTCCAGGAACCCGAACCCCTCCTTCCTACACCAGCTCTTGAGCCACTTGTTAACCTCCTAATCTCCCGCTGCCTTTCTTGTGTGGCTCGTGGTACAGGCAGTATTTCAGAAAATACTACTTTTGAGGTCCTTGCCCTAAGCTTTTGACCTAAATCCCTGAAATCATTTTTAAGGACTCTCCACCTTCCTCTAACTTTGTCATTGGTTCCGATATGGACCATGACCGCTGGATCTTCTCCAGCCCCTCCCAGTAATCTGTCAACCCGATCCGCGATGTGTCGAACTCTAGCGCCAGGAAGACAGCACACTGTTCGGCGATCACGATCTTTGTGACAGATTGCCCTATCTGTACCCCTAATAATTGAGTCTCCCACTACCAGCACCTGTCTGGCCTGCCCTGCTCTCCTGGTCCCCTGCTTACTGGAGCTGACATTCCCCTGACTGGCAGAGGAAGTGTCCGGCTGCAGCGGTGCCGTCCCTGAACTGTCATCCCCCTCATCTGCCAACCGTGCAAACTTGTTGGGGTGTGTCAGATCAGGGCTAGCCTCCCTGGCACTCTTCCCTCTACCCCGCTTTCTTACTGTTACCCAGCTAACTACCTCACTCTCCTCAGCCTCCTCGCTACCACCCTCCCCCACATCTACCCCATAGAGTGCTTGCTCAGTGAGCAGCAAACTCTTTTCCAAATTGTCAGTGGCTTTCAGTGTTGCAACTCGCCTGTTTAGAGACTCGATGTGCGATTCCAAGCGGGTAATTTGCTCACATTTTGAACAAACATATACACCTCGAACGGCTGTTCCAGGACTGCATACATCAGACAAGATGTGCACTGGACGGCGCTGTCAATAATGGAAGTCATACTAAATGGGGATTACACAGGAAAAGAGAGGGAAAAAAATAAATAACCACAATATAGAGCAGTGATATCAAGATTCTAACTTACTGTGGTCCCTTACAGCAGTAGGAAGACTAGCTAGAATCAAACCAACTGTATACAAGGATGATCTAATGAATCTCTGTTTCTTGCTCCTTTTCCTAAACTCCGGTTTCTTCAACTCCACTTATGAAAGCAGCCACTTAATAATGCAGGACTCAGGTAGAGCAGGCTCTGGAAGAGTTGAGTGGTCTAATTTATAGCACCTGTTAGGCCAAGCCACTCCCCCTCACCAAGCAGAGAAAAAAAAACTGCTTTAAATGACACTACACAGCAGAGAGATAAAAAGCGGTTTTAGATGGCTGAACTAAACTGAAAGTACTTAACTTTCTAGGTAAGCAGCTTCACACCACACTCAGACACTTGCAGTCCCAACAAAAAGACACTCAGCAGTAGAACTCCGGTTTCTTCAACTCCACTTATGAAAGCAGCCACTTAGTAATGCAGGCCTCAGGTAGAGGCCCATGGTCCCATGACTGCTGCAGTCATTCATTGGCCTGAGAGGTCACACGAACTAGAACAGCTAGAATTGGGCACAGATTACCACCATTGTTGTTGCTGGTTCCTAAGACAGACAACTTCTTTAACTGTCTTCATTAACAATTTCATATTATTTTGCTGCTATGGAGTCTGTATAAATCTTTCATCTAGCTTGCTGCCCTACTGAATCAGAAGTACCGTAGATCTAACAGACCACTGTTCCTCTAGGCTATGTACTCCAGCAGTCCCTTCTCTCAGTGTTAATATGCTTTTACAGTGTAGATGGCGGGTAGTGACTGCAGAGGAGAGGCGGAGGAAGATGTACATATCGCAGTGTGGAGAAGGGGAAAAGCATCCAGGTTATCAGGTAGAACAGATCACACAGGCTACAGATAGGGAAGGAAGTACACCCAAGGCAGTATGCAGCAGGAGGAGAGTGACGCACATAGGCTGTGCATATGTAGAAGGAAAGCCGAGCACCCGTAGCAGACTAGCCAAGGGAGGACAGGGAAAAATAGCACACTCTAGTAAAGGCAGGTGCAAACTCAAATGAAATTAGGAGAAGATTCCAAACGGCATATTAGGGGTATGAAAATGAATGAAGGGATGCAGACTGCAGTTTGGTCTTTAAAAAAGCTCGCTCAGCATGATCAACCCTATTAAACCGGCATACTGAATGGTAGGGCTCATCATGCTGAGTAAAACTATACCTTTCTTTTATCTGAAAATTAAACAGCTGTGGAGATATCTGCATTTCAATTCACATGCAAATTAGCAAGTTTGAGCAACAAGGGGAGGGCCGAGTGCTTTGAGCACTGCTATGTAACACCCCCTGGGCTCTGCACACTCCCCCTTCCTCTTGATTGACAGAGCTAGACATCAGCATACTGAGGGCAGAGATGTATCAGAGCTGTGTACTAGAATCCACATATCATATACTCTATGTACTATAGCATTACCACACTAAGATATGCTCAGAAAGGTAATCTACATATTACTGCTTTATTCACAGGCACAATATATGATTATAAAGACCCCAGTAATATGTGTTAGCTTTCTGAGCACAGAAAAAAACATTCTTCTCTATGTAGGAAGGCTATAGCTTAGTAATAAGTGCTGAGTCTTGTATGTAATGTGGGGAGTCGCTCTGGTAGATAGCGGTGCGGGTGCAGTACTGAGGCAAAACAAGGAGTCCAGAATGTGCAATAAACAGTGTTTTATTCACACTTGCACAACATAAATGAAAAACAGTCTCTTGGTGGTAATTCACACATAACAGAAATCATGTGGCCAAACAAAACAGGCCAACACAGGGTTCAGTCACCTGGGAGGTTTAGGTGAGGGTTCACACCTAGCAGTCGGCCCAGCCGCAGGAGAATCCACCTTCAAGTTGCAGGGAAAAACACCACCTTGCTGAGCTCTTTCCTCCAGGTCATAGAACTCCACAGGACTGTTAGCAGCTCCAGGACAATCACAGCCCCAGCTGCTGGTCCTGGCTGAGTTTTTAAACCCAGCCCAAAACCCGGACTGGGTCGTGGGGAGCAGCCACCCACCCTACACTTTAGCTGCTCCCGGTAAGAGCCGGCCCGGATCGGCTTTGCAGCCATGCTATATAAAACTATGTCAGTAGCACTAGCTGCTGCTGACATCAACAAAAACGGCTCTTACCTCACCGAGGCTATGAACCTCGGTGACACATACCTGCCATCCACGACGGCACCCTGCACCTTACCACAGTAAATATGTCAAATCTCAGGAGAGAAGTATTTAATTTTTTTTCTGTTATTTTTTCTCTCTCATTTAACCTGTAATAAAAGGCTATACAATAATATATGATCTAATAATAATAATAATTATAATAATAATAATAATAATAATAAAAGGCCTTACTATATTTGAAACCTATAATACCCATTACATTAGAAACCTAAAACCTATTACTGGTTTATTCACAGGCTCAATATATGATTATAAAGAAACCAGCAATATTTATTAGCTTTTTAAGCATAAAATATGATAAGGAAATATACTTTTATTATGGGTTAAATGTGGTAAAAAAAATCTGGGAAAAAAAAAAGGCTCTCCCAAGATTTAAACCTGGGATCGCTACATACAAAACTGTGCACTTAGCACTAAAATATTGACTTTTCACATAGAGAAGACAAGTTTTTTCGCTGCTTAGAAGCTAACTGACATTACTGGCGTCTTTATAATCAAATATTCTGCCTGTGAATAAAGCAGAAATAAGATATTTACTTTCTAAGCATATCTCAATACCACTCAATGTGGTAAAGCTATAGTACATAGTGTATATGATATGTAGATGCTAGGAGACAGCTCTAGTACACAACGCTCCCCTCAATATGCTGATGTCTAGTCCTGTCAATTAGGGTAGTTGGAAGTTTGTAGAGCAGTGCTCCAAGGATTGAGCCTCGCCCACATATGCTCAAACCTGCTAATAAAAATGCAAATATCTCTGGTTTAATAGGGTTGATCATGCTGACAGAGCCTGTTTAAGTCAAAATTGCAACTATAACATGTAATTCTGATTATCTTTTTTTTTTTTCATTTCAAATTTGTCCACAGCCTTTAAATATGTTAAACATTAAGAGGTGAAAGATGACACAGAAGCCTCTTATCACACGGGCAGGCTTGCCCTTTCAGTTAGGCGCAAGTGTAGGTTACAATACCCAGACCAACATAACCAATGATTCTGCCACATAGTAGTCAGCTACCAATTCTACACACACAATGGTTCTGCAGAGCATCATCACTGTACAGACTATACTGTACTGATCAGACGTAGTCACAGGCACAATACACAACTATCATATCCAGTGACTCACAGGTGACGTCCTCTCTGACTGAAGTAGCTAGGTTTTCTTTTCATCTCCTTCGAATCAAGTCCGTCATGACTGCTTCAGATAACTGCAGTTTGCTGCCAAGACACCTTTCGCCCCTTGCTCAAGCGGCCCAACCCTTTCCTTTAAAGGGCTTCTGTCACCCCCACTGATGTAATTTTCACTAGCTGACATTAGCTACTTGCTAATGTCAGCTGAGTTCAAACATATGTTTCCTAATTTTTTTCCTGTTTTCTATCTTCTAAAAAACTTACTTTTGTGATATGCAAATTATCTTCGCTACCAGCAAGTTGGGCGGGTACTTGCTGGTAGCCGCCGCATCTTCATGCCCTGGGAACACCCCCTCTTCTTTTGATAGACAGGGCCAGCGCGCTCTCCTCCTCCCGCTGGCCCTGTCTGCAGCTGCAATTCCGCGCCTGCGCCGTATCAGTCTTTAGTCGGCGCAGGCGCTCTGAGTGAAGGGCGCTCGCTTAGGCGCTCCGTCCTCAGTGCGCCTGCGCCCGATGACGTCAGCCCTACACCCGGAAGAAAAGACGCCGGCATCGCCTGCTCCTTACCAGGGATGCCGGCGTCTTCTCTTCCGGGTGTAGCGCTGACGTCATCGGCGCAGGCGCACTGAGGACGGAGCGACTAAGCGAGCGTCCTTCACTCAGAGCGCCTGCGCCGACTAAAGACTGATACGGCGCAGGCGCGGAATTGCAGCTGCAGAAAGGCCAGCGGGAGGAGGAGAGCGCGCTGGCCCTGTCTATCAAAAGAAGAGGGGGTGTTCCCAGGGCATGAAGATGCGGCGGCTACCAGCAAGTACCCGCCCAACTTGCTGGTAGCGAAGATAATTTGCATATCACAAAAGTAAGTTTTTTAGAAGATAGAAAACAGGAAAAAAGTTAGGAAACATATGTTTGAACTCAGCTGACATTAGCAAGTAGCTAATGTCAGCTAGTGAAAATTACATCAGTGGGGGTGACAGAAGCCCTTTAATACTGCCATCCTACTGCTACCAACGATACTGTGCCAGGGCTAAGAGAGCTGTAGGGGAAATGTAATGTTACAAGGTAACCATTCAGGCAAGGATGACCAACGTAGTAGCTCCTATTATAGAAAGACTCTCCAATTTTGCTCACAGGTGGAGGTCACATGGGAGAGAATCCCTTTAGTAACATCCATATTCTCTAAAGGGCCTATGGACAAAGGTGACCTTTGTGAGACCTCTCACTTAAAGGGGGTTAGAAAAGGTACTAGTCCCACCTCTCAGACCCACACCAATCTCCAGAAGGGGCCCCTGAACGGGAAGGAGAGTCCACTGTGCATGCCCAGAGTGCCCTCCATTCATTTCTCCATAGAAATAAATAGAGGGCGGCCGCACATGCACGGCTGCTCTCTGTTCACTTCGGGAGTCTCGAGATTTCAGATGGAATATGTGTAATCTTACCATGTACTTGAAACTATTATTTTGAACATACGTTACTGTGATATTGTTGTATGTTTTAGGGTACTTTCACACTTGCGTTGGTGCGGATCCGTCTGTTTATTTGCACAGACGGATCCACACATATACTGCAAACGTTTGTATCCGTTCAGAACAGATCCGTTTGCATTAGTTAAAAGAAAAATGACAAAGTCCAAAACGGATCCGTTTTGAATTACAATGTAAGTCAATGGGGAACGGATCAGTTTTCAAATGCACCATATTGTGTCATTGAAAACGGATCTGTCCCCATTGACTTACATTGTAATTAAAAACGGATCCGTTAGGCTCCACCTCTTCAGACGGACACCAAAATGCTGCATGCTGCGTTTTAGTGTCCGCCTCCAAAACAGAATAGAAGCGGAATGGAGCCGAACTGATGCTTTCTGAATGGATCCTTATCCATTTAGAATGCATTGGGGCTTAACTGATCCGTTTTGGACCGTTTGTGAGAGCCCTGAAACGGATCTCACAAACAGAATCCAAAACGCTAGTGTGAAAGAGGCCTTACACTATACTGTATATCCAGAAATATGCCACCAATGTCTAAGATGAGACACTCCCTTTAAGAAAAACATATAATTGGTTGAATCCCCAACCAAAAGATTTATATTGCCATTTTATTTCCAAAACCAACGACAATAATGAAGGAGATAAGAAAGCGGAAAAAAGAGAGTATGTGGTTACAAAATATCTGGCCACGTGACTAATTTACTGTGGCTATTTAATAAAAATACTCCTTTCTGAGCTATAGATTTCATACAGGTCGGAAAATACTGAAAAGTCAGGGTGAATGTACAACCCCAATTGCAGATAATTGGCCGTAATGTAATATAGTCCTGTATCATAATATTAAACCGCACTGTCTGACAGACACTTACAGTATATAGTTGTTGGCAATGTGACCAGATGTGGTAATTGGCCACGCGTATTTTGCAGATTAAACAATCCACCTTACGTGTTTCACATGTGAAAGGGAACCTGTCACCTCCAAAACACATAAAACCGACATCATTACCTTACAGTGGCCCCCAGTGTGTTCAAATTCATGCGTTTCATTCCTCCATTGCATACTTTTATAAAAACGCTGTTTTAATCTCCATTCGCGCTATCTTCAGAGCCAGCTTGAAGTCAAGGGGACAGCGGCCTCCTTGCTTCAAGTCAAGCTGAGCCCGCCCCGTAACCCGTCCTCTCTTCACTAGGGATGTCCCGATACCATTTATGTAAGACCGAGTACAAATAATTTTATTTAAGTACTCACCGATACCAAATACAACAATGAAATAAATAACACATTTATTTTGTGACCACTGACAAACCAAAAGTCCAAATGTCTATTTATTTAGTCATAGGGGAGATTTATTAAACCGTGTACAAAGAAACAGCGGTACAGTGGCTGATCGCAATTAAAGAAATTAAAGCTGGAATTTGGTTGCTATGGACAACGACTTCACTTTTCAGCCTTTGGCTGTCCGGGCATGCTGGGAGGTGTAGTTTTGCAACAGCTGGAGGCACACTGGTTGGGAAACACTGTTATATGCCCATCATCCCCACCCCCACCTTATTTTAGATTCACTGTTTAACTCAATTTCTCCTCCATTTCATTCACCATACCCACCTGGCCTGCTGCAATCCTTCCCATGCGGATGCACTGGAGTACTGGGGGAAAGTGGCTTTAACTTCCTCCCAGTGCTAGGCAACCACATGGGACTTGGGAGCCGTCGCACAGAAGTCCCGCCCCCACCCCAATCAGCCGGGACACGCTGCCGACCACACGCTGATCAGCTGGGAGCGCCGCAGCTGCACGGAAGCCGACATGGGACTGGGGTGGGGCGATATCCAAAATATTCCCACGATAACGATATGAAGAAATTTATCACGATAACAAAATCTATCACGATAAATGCCCATTTAAAAGAAAAAAAACACTTGGGGTTACAAGGAGATGTTATACTGTATGGGGGACACAAGGAGGCGTTATACTGTATGGGGGACACAAGGAGGCGTTATACTGTATGGGGGCCACAAGGAGGCGTTATACTGTATGGGGGACACAAGGAGACGTTATACTGTATAGGGGCCACAAGGAGGCATTATACTGTATGGGGGCCACAAGGAGACGTTATACTGTATGGGGCGGTGGGACACAAGGAGGCGTTATACTGTATGGGGGCCACAAGGAGACGTTATACTGTATGGGGGCCACAAGGAGACGTTATACTGTATGGGGGCCACAAGGAGACGTTATACTGTATGGGGGCCACAAGGAGACGTTATACTGTATGGGGCGGTGGGACAAAAGGAGACGTTATACTGTATGGGGGCCACAAGGAGACGTTATACTGTATGGGGGACACAAGGAGACGTTATACTGTATGGGGCGGTGGGACACAAGGAGGCGTTATACTGTATGGGGGCCACAAGGAGACGTTATACTGTATGGGGGCCACAAGGAGAAGTTATATTGTATGGGGAACACAAGAAGACGTTATACTGTATGGGGGCAGCCACAAGGAGACGTTAGACTGTATGGGGCAGCCACAAGGAGACGTTAGACTGTATGGGGGCAGCCACAAGAAGACGTTAGACTGTATGGGGGCAGCCACAAGGAGACGTTAGACTGTATGGGGGCAGCCACAAGGAGACGTTAGACTGTATGGGGGCAGCCACAAGAAGACGTTAGACTGTATGGGGGCAGCCACAAGGAGACGTTATACTGTATGGGGCGGTGGGCCACAAGGAGGCGTTATACTGTATGGGGGACACAAGGAGATGTTATACTGTATGGGGCGGTGGGCCACAAGGAGACGTTATACTGTATGGGGGACACAAGGAGACGTTATACTGTATGGGGGACACAAGGAGAAGTTATACTGTATGGGGGACACAAGGAGAAGTTATACTGTATGGGGGACACAAGGAGACGTTAGACTGTATGGGGGACACAAGGAGACGTTAGACTGTATGGGGGACACAAGGAGACGTTAGACTGTATGGGGGACACAAGGAGACGTTAGACTGTATGGGGGACACAAGGAGACGTTAGACTGTATGGGGGACACAAGGAGACGTTAGACTGTATGGGGGACACAAGGAGACGTTAGACTGTATGGGGGACACAAGGAGACGTTATACTGTATGGGGCGGTGGGCCACAAGGAGACGTTATACTGTATGGGGGCAGCCACAAGGAGACGTTATACTGTATGGGGGCAGCCACAAGGAGACGTTATACTGTATGGGGGCAGCCACAAGGAGACGTTATACTGTATGGGGGCCACAAGGAGACGTTATACTGTATGGGGGCCACAAGGAGACGTTATACTGTATGGGGGCCACAAGGAGACGTTATACTGTATGGGGGCCACAAGGAGACGTTATACTGTATGGGGGACACAAGGAGACGTTATACTGTATAGGGGACACAAGGAGACGTTATACTGTATGGGGGACACAAGGAGACGTTATACTGTATGGGGGCCACAAGGAGACGTTATACTGTATGGGGGCCACAAGGAGACGTTATACTGTATGGGGGCCACAAGGAGACGTTATACTGTATGGGGGCACACAAGGAGACGTTATACTGTATGGGGGGCACACAAGGAGGCGTTATACTGTATGGGGCAGCCACAAGGAGACGTTATACTGTATGGGGCAGCCACAAGGAGACGTTATACTGTATGGGGCAGCCACAAGGAGACGTTATACTGTATGGGGCAGCCACAAGGAGACGTTATACTGTATGGGGGCAGCCACAAGGAGACGTTATACTGTATGGGGCAGCCACAAGGAGACGTTATACTGTATGGGGGCAGCCACAAGGAGACGTTATACTGTATGGGGGCAGCCACAAGGAGACGTTATACTGTATGGGGGCAGCCACAAGGAGACGTTATACTGTATGGGGGCAGCCACAAGGAGACGTTATACTGTATGGGGGCAGCCACAAGGAGACGTTATACTGTATGGGGGCAGCCACAAGGAGACGTTAGACTGTATGGGGGCAGCCACAAGGAGACGTTATACTGTATGGGGGCAGCCACAAGGAGACGTTAGACTGTATGGGGGCAGCCACAAGGAGACGTTATACTGTATGGGGGCAGCCACAAGGAGACGTTATACTGTATGGGGGCAGCCACAAGGAGACGTTATACTGTATGGGGGCAGCCACAAGGAGACGTTATACTGTATGGGGGCAGCCACAAGGAGACGTTATACTGTATGGGGGCAGCCACAAGGAGACGTTATACTGTATGGGGGCAGCCACAAGGAGACGTTATACTGTATGGGGCAGCCACAAGGAGACGTTATACTGTATGGGGGCAGCCACAAGGAGACGTTATACTGTATGGGGCAGCCACAAGGAGGCGTTATACTGTATGGGGCAGCCACAAGGAGACGTTATACTGTATGGGGCAGCCACAAGGAGACATACTGTATGGGGGACACAAGGAGACGTTATACTGTATGGGGGACACAAGGAGACGTTATACTGTATGGGGGACACAAGGAGACGTTATACTATATGGGGCGGTGGGCCACAAGGAGGCGTTATACTGTATGGGGCGGTGGGCCACAAGGAGGCATATACTGTATAGGGGACACAGGGAGATGTTATACTGTATGGGGCGGTGGGCCACAAGGAGGCGTTATACTGTATGGGGCGGTGGGCCACAAGGAGGCGTTATACTGTATGGGGGACACAAGGAGACGTTATACTGTATGGGGGACACAAGGAGACTTTATACTGTATGGGGCGGTGGGCCACAAGGAGGCGTTATACTGTATGGGGCGGTGGGCCACAAGGAGGCATATACTGTATAGGGGACACAGGGAGATGTTATACTGTATGGGGCGGTGGGCCACAAGGAGGCGTTATACTGTATGGGGCGGTGGGCCACAAGGAGGCATATACTGTATGGGGGACACAGGGAGATGTTATACTGTATGGGGCGGTGGGCCACAAGGAGGCGTTACACTGTATGGGGGACACAAGGAGACGTTACACTGTATGGGGGACACAAGGAGACGTTATACTGTATGGGGGACACAAGGAGAAGTTATACTGTATGGGGGACACAAGGAGAAGTTATACTGTATGGGGGACACAAGGAGACGTTAGACTGTATGGGGGACACAAGGAGACGTTAGACTGTATGGGGGACACAAGGAGACGTTAGACTGTATGGGGGACACAAGGAGACGTTAGACTGTATGGGGGACACAAGGAGACGTTAGACTGTATGGGGGCAGCCACAAGGAAACGTTATACTCTATGGGGGCAGCCACAAGGAGACGTTATACTATATGGGGGCAGCCACAAGGAGACGTTATACTGTATGGGGGCAGCCACAAGGAGACGTTATACTGTATGGGGGCAGCCACAAGGAGACGTTATACTGTATGGGGGCCACAAGGAGACATACTGTATGGGGGCCACAAGGAGACATACTGTATGGGGGCCACAAGGAGACATACTGTATGGGGGCCACAAGGGGACGTTATACTGTATGGGGGACACAAGGAGACGTTATACTGTATAGGGGACACAAGGAGACGTTATACTGTATAGGGGACACAAGGAGACATTATACTGTATGGGGGACACAAGGAGACGTTATACTGTATGGGGCGGTGGGCCACAAGGAGACGTTATACTGTATGGGGGCAGCCACAAGGAGACGTTATACTGTATGGGGGCAGCCACAAGGAGACGTTATACTGTATGGGGGCAGCCACAAGGAGACGTTATACTGTATGGGGGCAGCCACAAGGAGACGTTATACTGTATGGGGGCAGCCACAAGGAGACGTTATACTGTATGGGGGCCACAAGGAGACATACTGTATGGGGGCCACAAGGAGACATACTGTATGGGGGCCACAAGGGGACGTTATACTGTATGGGGGACACAAGGAGACGTTATACTGTATAGGGGCCACAAGGGGACGTTATACTGTATGGGGGACACAAGGAGACGTTATACTGTATAGGGGACACAAGGAGACATTATACTGTATGGGGGACACAGGGAGATGTTATACTGTATGGGGCGGTGGGCCACAAGGAGGCGTTATACTGTATGGGGCGGTGGGCCACAAGGAGGCGTTATACTGTATGGGGCGGTGGGCCACAAGAAGGAGTTATACTGTATGGGGCGGTGGGCCACAAGGAGGAGTTATACTGTATGGGGCGGTGGGCCACAAGGAGGAGTTATACTGTATGGGGCGGTGGGCCACAAGGCGGCGTTATACTGTATGGGGGACACAAGGAGACGTTATACTGTATGGGGGCAGCCACAAGGAGACGTTATACTGTATGGGGGACACAAGGAGACGTTATACTGTATGGGGGCCACAAGGAGACATACTGTAAGGACAACAATTTTTGAAGCCCCTCCCTCCTCAGTCTAATAGTCTTGTGGCCACCATGCAGTAATGTATTTTTCTTGCTCATGTATAGGGGACACATTATTCCCTAATTCCTGCTTTTAGAGATCAAGGTGCAGCTTGTAGGCAGGAAGGGAAGGACCAGGGCCACAGAAGACACACACCACCTTTATTTCTGACCGTGTCTGTGACCTGGGCTGGTTCTGTTCTATGCTTTACTCCTGGCAGGCGAACTCTGTGTGAGGAGGGTGTCTGGACTCCAGAGAGGCTTTTCCCACGGCTGCCTTGCTGCTGTGCTCTGATTCAGACATCAGATGTCTGTAGGCGAAGTCTTCAACATGGGGGGACGAGCCGGGGACAGCGATGGCCGCTGCGGGAAGTTTGAATTCGCAATCAGAGCAGCCGCGGGAAAAGTCTCTCCAGACACCCTCCTCACAGAGTTCACCACATACAGAACTGGCCCGGGTCACGTCGAATGTCTGTGGGCGGAGTCTTGAACATGAGAGGGAGCGAGCGAGGAGCCGGGGACGGCGGCGGCCGCTGCGGGAATCAGAGCACACGAGCGAGGGGCAGAGACTGGGTGCAAAAAGGAGTCACGGGCGGGAAGTAATGTGTGTTTTTGCTATGCAAGATGCAGGGGTGGGCCGCAGGCAGACAGTCAGATTTAGAAGCGGCACACAGGTACTGGCAGTGGTATCAGGGACAAGTACTCGTGCAAATGTCCGGTATTGGTCCCGATACCGATACTGGTATCGGGACATCCCTACTCTTAACTTCTCGTGCATGCGCGGTGCGTTCCTTGTTACTGTGCGATCCCGTCTCCGGCTCCCGCAGTCAGACGTCTGCTATTGTCTTACTGCGCATGCGCCGGCTATTTCCATCGTCTGGCGATTCTGGTCCTCAGCGTCAGCGTGACCACTGGCTTGCTTTCTCCTGCGCCTGAAGCCAGTGATCACGCTGACGCTGAGGAGCAGATTCGCCGGGCGCGTGCACGATGGAAGTGGACGGCACATGCGCAGTGAGACGATAGCAGTATATAATGTGATGGAAAAATGAATCCAGCCAGCAAAGGAAGCAATATGGATAATAATACATTAGTAAGTGTCCTGTATTAACTTTCTTTACATAACAAATGCTATTTGCTGAAGTGAGACAACCGCTTTAAGGATAGTCCTATAAACCATCATTCGGGTGGTTTCACACACAGTTTTATTTAAGAAAAGAAAGCAGTTTTCTGTATTTCTGTGCTGCTCTACACCGGTCCTTGATAAATCTCCCTTAAAGTCAGAAGTGGATTCAGCAGGAAAATGTAAAAGCTCTTTCTCAAATTTTTTCCATTTCTTTTAAATCCACTTCTGGCTTTGGGTCAAAAAGTGCATCAGAAACCACCACAAAACTGTCTTTGAAAAAATGGTGTGTATGATACTTCCCTTGTGCAATATATTCAGCATTCAGGTCCCTCGTTGGAAGAGAACTAAATTATCTGCTCACAAACCTATTTCCTGAAAACAAAATGGCTGTTCCCAGAGACGGCAGGTCAAAAGATTCTGTATTCCGCATCCCATTCAGCTGTGAATAGTACTTCCTCGCAGCCGACTGTACAAGCAGTTTCAGGCACTTTACTTACAAGATGCACAGGGAAGGTGGTAAAAAAACAAGGTTTTTGGAAGGTGAATAGAGCTTAGGAAGACCTAAAACTACTGTTGGGACTGTAGTCCCATGTGAAAAAAGGGTGCTAAAATGGTAACCTGCTTTTATGACAGATGGTTAAAAGTAACTCTAGGGATGCTGGGAGCTGTCTTTTTTTCTGTGCCTCGGTCACTTTCAGAAACGATGCCTGCAAAATCAATCTCGGTACGATAGAGAACATGAGAAATAGGGCATCACCATAGTGACCAGGCAACGGAACAAGTTAAGGGGAAAATGCCTGCACTAGAACAACCAAACAAGTGAAGAGGGATGATATTGCTCAGCCAGAAAAGCAAGGAGTTACATGTACACGTCTACCATTACCATCTGCCGGATCACGTGAGCAGTCCGGATGTGGAACCCGTGAAGCTCTAGTGACACCGGCTGGTGCTCAAGTCTTCGTACAAGAAATGGAGAAAAGTCAGACAGAATTAGGCTTAGACATGCTTTAGTCATGCAGCTGGAGGCATATGTACTGTAAAAATGCGCATTAACCCGGACGTCTACACAGTTAGATCTGATCACCAGTACAGTGATAAATAAATAAAACCAGTATAGGTCTGTTTGTTGACAGGGCAGATGTGAACACAATCGGCACACGCACCTGGAAGGCTCCTACCACATACATCAAACGTAGTCACAGGTCCCCACACTAACCCAAGAGAGGCAAAAAAAAAAAGACGACTTCTTGGCCTCCAGCGGGATGCTATGTGCCCGTTGTACAGGAAAACACAGCAGACTGCGCTTTCCTACACAGTGGGAAATGGGGAAAAAAAGAAAAAAAGGAACAAAAAGCATACATTTTGTTGTTCTTGTGGCCAATGACGAGTATGCCAGTCATTTATACAATGGCAGATGTTGCAGGTAAGCAGTGTAAAATAACCCCAATATGCACAGCAGAACCTTACAGTCTTCACATTCTTCTGAAAAAAAAAAGTATCCAGGCATCATTATAGGGATAACCACAGGATTCCTAAACACAGTGCCATAAGGGCTCCCCATAAGTGTCTGCAACATGTCCCCGAGCAGGGAATGGCCACACGAGAGAAAATCATTTGCATCATCAAAAAAAGTGGATGAGATTTCAGAAATTGTGTCCACAAGACACGGAGAAAACTCACCACAGAAGACGACTGGCAGGCATGGGCAGATTGACCATAGACCCTAGGGAAATTTCACGGGGGCCGATACCCAGGCTGACCAAGTCCTCCTCTTAGCCATCAGACATTGCATAAAGATCTGATGCTCTCAGCATTAGGCTACATTCACACGACCGTAGTGTATTACGGATTCGCAAATTGCCGATCCGCAATACACCCAGCCGCACCCCCCATAGAAATGCCTATTTTTGTCCGCAAGCTGCGGACAAGAATAGGACATGTTCTATCTTTTGCGGAGCTGCGGACCGAAAGTTCGGATCCGCGCTCCGCAAATGCGGAAGTGGAGAGCACATAGTGTGCTCTCCGCACCTCGTCCGACCTCATAGAGAGTGAATGAGTCCACACCCATTCCGCAGAGTTGCGGAACGGATGAGGACACATTCACGGTCGTGTGAATGTAGCCTTAGGCCTCATGCACACGACCGTATGTGTTTTGCGGTCCGCAAATTGCGGATCCGCAAAAAAAAACGGATGACGTTCCGTATGGCATCTGTTTTTTTGTGGATCCATTGTAATAATGCCCATCCTTGTCCGCAAACTAGAAAAAAATAGGACATGCTTTATTTTTTTGCAGAACCGAAAAACGGACATACGGAAACGGAATGCACACGGAGTGCCTTCCGTTTTTTTTGCAGACCCATTGAAATGAATGGTTCCGCATATGGTCCGCAAAAAAAAACTGAACAGACACAGAAAGAAAATACGTTCGTGTGCATGAGGCATTAATGTAGGAGCACCAGGCACTTATGCACCAGACCAGTGCCCGCTGGTGCCCTGTTGAATTAAACTGTACTCCCGTGCACAGTACGATGACAGTTTCCTACTGTGGCACGGGCAGCAGTATTTTGTGCTGCAATGGGTTATTTGGTTCTGCTGGGGGGTAGAATACAGCATTGCTGGCCCCACTTACTTCTGTTGTCCCACCTCTGTCAATTTAGACCTGTATACAACATGAGGGCCACTTTAAGTTCCCAGTTATCCCCAGCTGGCATGCTGATGCATAAAATCCCATTACAGGCCGTTTTTTTGTGGTGGTACATTTCAGCCCAATTCGCTGCCGATTTTACCTTCTACATGTGGCCAGGGACAGACATAGAAATCACTTTGCCCCATAGCATGAATCTTCTCCATGTACTGATATATGTATGAGGGTACTAGGTGAGGTACATAAGATAGTGGTGGTTGTAACTGTCTGCGGTAAGGGAAAGGGGGAGGACCTCCTCTTACCACTCCATTCTAGTCTCAATGGAGAGCTTATCGGGGTTGAAGGACCTGTGATGATGTCATCACAGGTCCTGGCAGATGCACCTTTCTAACCTGGGAACTACACCATTCTCTATGCAGTTACTTTACTAGCTGTACAGGACCTGTGATGACATCATCACAGGTCCTTTAGCTCTCTCCACTAATAGGAATTCTAGACTGGAGATGGACGGTAGCCTGTATTAAAAGTAATTAGGGGTTGGGGCCTTTGCTTCACTGCAGGCCCCTTCCCCAACCACACCTACAAAGAGCTAACCGCAGCCACTGACAGTGCAAACTCAAGTACAATACTCGTCTCCTCCGTCTTTCTTTGCGTTTCCTTCTTCCCGAATGGAAATTGACTGGATTCCATTGTAGTCAATGGAGTCTGTTCTTATCCGTTTGTTTCAGTTATGTGCCAAATCGGGCACTTCCATTATTTTCGCTCTTGAAATAACTATCAGTGATGTGAACTCACACCAACCTAATAATTTACATTAACACTTAACATTAACATAGAGTTCCCAAGACTTTCAAAGGAAATGGAGACTGAATTAAATATGAAGACATGATCTCGAGAGGAGAATACAGTCCATGACATTCAGATTTTAAGTCCTAAATTAAAATTGGAACTACAGATGGGGAAGGTGTCACCGGTTTCCTAGCCTCGTATCCTGTGCTTGCATTGACATCCTGCCCCTCCCAGACCACGGCCATTTAGCTGTATACTTCAGATGGACTTGTAACGAACATTACATGTGTCCTCGGACGTGCACGCTCTTGGAACACAATGCAGTAATGCAAATATAGATCAGTTCTGATGCTAAAATAAAGAAGGCATCAGCCACCTAAGAACAGCTGTGGGTATGGTGTCTAGTCTCCTAAGGGTGCCTTCACATACGGCAGATTTTGTTGCAGAAAAATTCTGCAGGTGAAAGAAAATCAAGAAAATCTATTCAGTCATCTGTGTGCCTTGTATAGGGCAGTCCTGCAGGGATAGACCTTATGGGGAAATTTCCCAGTGGGCAAATGTCCAGGGGGCTGCCCGGGCCCTTTTCATGCTGGGTACATAGGGGGTCATTTATCAAACTGGTGTAAAGTAGAACTGGCTTAGCTGCCCATAGCAACCAATCAGATTCCACCTTTCATTTTGCACAGCTCCTTTGGAAAATGAAAGGAGGAATCGTATTGGTTGCTATGGGCAACTAAGCCAGTTCTACTTTACACCAGTTTGATAAATGACCCCCATAATGTTCTGATGCTCTCAGCATCAATTAATCCTAGGAGCATCAGGTACGTATACACCTGTCCAGTGCCCTCCTGAACTCCTCAGTACAGCGATACAGTTTAATACTGCAGAGGGGGTGGCAGTATTTTGTGCTGCACTGTTATTCGGTTCTGCTAGGGAGGTATTTTGTGCTGCACTAGGGCATTGTTGGCCCCGCCTTCTGTCAATTTGGATCTGCCCACTACAGTGGGCCACTTTTAGGTTCTTGTTCCCAGTCTGTCTCTGGAGGCCTGGGCAATCACTATCTTTCCCACCCAACCCCTTTAAATGCCTCAAGCACAAGCATGTTAGCCTGATTATCACCTCGGATAACATGAGACTGCATTTGGTGACATAGACCCTGAATCACTGATAACATCACTTTTGAGCATCGGTATATTTTAAGGGAGATCCTGCAAATGCCTGTAAGAATACATTTTGTATGCTTCTATGGCATAACATATGTACCAAATATTTTCTAGATGGCACAATAATCTCAGTGGTTAGCACTGCCCAATGTTATGAAGCAATGGAGAAGTATCTTGGCTGATCCATCACATAATAATTTGGGCTAATGATGCATTTACTGCATTTCCCACATAAAAGCGTACACGACACGGTCCGGCAGAGGGATCTGTATGGGGATCACTACTAAATGCCGGGCCACACCTGTACATGCTATCTGAAACAAACAGTATGAAGGTGCAGCCAGAAAGCACAGGTATGGCCTGGCAATTAGCGGTGATCTACATACAGATCCCACTGCCTGACTGCATCATGTATGGGTCTATCATTACCCTGGATCACTCAGAAACCAAAGTAGTCTTTGCATTGAGCTTGCAGTTTATTCTGGTATACTAGACCTCTGCCAATTGCTAATCCTAGGTCCAGGATGTTTTCTTACTAAACCAGTTTTAGCTGTACAAGACTGAAGCACTATTTGTAAAAGTTCCGCTTACACGATTTAAAGGGGTTGAGCGCTTTCCTATAAATATGCTGCATTAAGCCTAATTCACACATCAGTCTTTGGTCAGTGCTTTCCATCCGTGATTGTGAGCCAAAACCCGTAGTGGAGCCTCCACAGACATAAGGTATAAGGGAAAGATCTGCTCCTGTTCTGTGTTTAGAGCCGCACCTAGTTTTGGCTCAAAATCACTGAGGGAAATCACTGACCAAACACTGACGTGTGAATGAGGCATTAGATATCGTTGTAGCAATGTAAATACCTGTATGCTTCCACCAGGGCTGTGGAGTCGGTAGATAAATGCTGCGACTCCAACTCCGACTCCTCAGTTTTTGGTACTTCAGACTCCCCTGTATTTAATATGTGAATGTATTTTATACATTTCCCTAGTAGAATCCCATAGTCATGTTTAAAGGGAGTCTGTCACCAAAGTTGGACATAATAGACCGCTGACATAGCTTTGTAGCATCACTTTAGATGAATGAACGGTTTGTCAGCTCAGTTACCTGTTCAAAACGACTTTTATTGATATAATGAGAGCTGATCTAGGGCGAGTAATTGTTGGCCGGCTTGCTTTAGTTCTTATCCTCGCCGTTCAGCTCTGCCGCTTATTGCCTTTCTCCTCCTCCTCTGGTTGCGAACTCCTGCGCCTGCGCCAGCTTTGCCTCGGCGGGGCATGCGACTGCGATGCCCACTGTGGGAACGGCATCAATGTAGCTACTGCGCATTCCCGGCTGACGCTGCAAACCCAGCTGTAAGCTGGTGGACATGCGCAGTAGCTACATTGATGCCGTTCCCACAGTGGGCATCGCAGTGCGCATGCCCCGCCGAGGCAAAGCTGAGCGCAGGCGCAGGAGTTCGCAACCAGAGGAGGAGGAAGAAAGGCAATAGAAGGGCGGGCAGAGACAGAGACAGGGGCGGGGATAAGAACTAAAGAGGCCGAGCAGCCTGGGCTCCAAAGAACTTAACTCCGCCCTGGGCACTTGCGAGCCCTCATTTACATATCAATAAAAGTCCGTTTTTGAAGCAGGTGAAGCTCTGAAGAAGACAACAAAGGTACCGTTTCATTCATCTAAAGTGATGCTACAAAGCTATGTCAGCGGTCTATTATGTCCAACTTTGGTGACAGACTCCCTTTAAGGTTTAAGCTAACAACCTGAGTTTACACGTTTTTATAGCCTTAACTGAATGACGGTTTACAGCTTTAGTCTTGAACTATTGACTCTCCATTCCCTTCACTTATTCAAGTGTATCTAGTCCTGCAAAAAACATAATTACTTAATCAGTTATCAGTGATAGGCTAGGTTACCCATGGGCGTTGCGTTCCCTGTAACAACGGAACACAACACAATGGAAAGTATAACTATTGCCGCTCCACCTCTTAAGGACACGGGACGTTCACGTACGTCCTGTGTAGTTCCGAACACCGCCGTGCAGTGCGGGGTGATCGGAACAGAGGGCCTGCCGAAATCATTCGGCAGGCAGTCTAGGACAATGCCGAGGAAGGGTCCTGTGACCCCCCTGTATCAGCGATCGCTGCAAACTGCAGGTCAATTCACACCAGCGGTTTGCAGCGATCCCCCGCCCCCCTCCTCTGTAATACCGTATTTTTCGCCCTATAAGACGCACCTGGGTTTTTGAGGAGAAAAATAAGAAAAAAAATATTTTTAACCAAAAGGTGTGCTTTTGAAGTAATGGTGGTCTGTGCATGACAGTATTATGGGGGGGGGATCTGTGGATGGCACTGTTATGTGGGGGAGATGTGGATGGCACTGTTATGGGGGGATCTGTGGATGACACTGTGATGGGGGATCTGTGGATAGCACTGTGATGGGGGATCTGTGGATAGCACTGTGATGGGGGGATCTGTGGATAGCACTGTAATGGATTGGATCTGTGGATGACACATATATAGCATCTTATGCTATATGTGTCATCCACAGATCACCCCAATTACAGTGTCATCCAAAGATGCCCCTTTTCTAAAACATCTGGCCCATAGTGACTGCTTAGGGCGGAGCCTGGCAACAGCGGCGGCGGCCCGTCGCTAACAGCGTGATCAGCTCATAACATTTATAATCTTTAATCATGTCCCCTTATTCCCTATGAGCCCAATATAGTAGCGCTCTGCTAACCTGCTATACCGATCCTCTAGCAGGCAGAGCGGTGCGGCGGCAGGCTGCTGTGTAACGTCCTCACTGACGCCATCTGCCTGCTCCTCCTGCTTCATTCATAAAGTGAAAGGAGCAGGCAGATGACGTCAGTGAGGACGTTACACAGCACCGCTCTGCCTGCTAGAGGATCGGTATAGCAGGTTAGCAGAGCGCTACTGTATTGGGCTTATAGAGAATAAGGGGACATGATTAAAGATTATAAATGTTATGAAAGCAGTCACGGTGTGAGCGGCGGGCCGCCCGCCATGTGTTGCCAGGCTCCGCCCCCTCCTCCTTCCGAGCTGATACATCGCAGGCTGTGCGATGTATCGGCTTTAACTATAGGAAAATGGTAGCATTCGCCATATAAGACGCACTGCCATTTTCCCCCCACTTTTGGGGGGAAAAAAGTGCGTCTTATATGGCGAAAAATACGGTAATCGTTGGTGGCATAGTGGTATAGCAGAGTGTCAGCACAATGCTGAAACTCTGCTATAAACTGCTGACGTCTGTGCTGGTGCAGATGTCAGCAGTTTAACCCCTTCCATGCTGCAGTCCGTACGGACCGCTGTATGGAAGGGGTTAACAGGGAGGGAGCTCTTACCCTCTCCCATTGGGGGGCTGCTGTGCCTTTGCAGCCCCCCGACAGGATAGGATCACAGAGGGAGGGGGATCCCCTCCCTCCCCATCACACGGTGCTCTGTTCTGGCAGCGGGTGACGATTACCATGGCAGCAGGATGCTTTCAGAGGCGTCCTGCTTGCCATGGTACTGTAAGTCTGATCTGACTTCTGCTAAACGCAGAAGTCTGACCAGACAGTGTAAAGTACAAAATACAGTACACTATATAGTGTACTGTACTGTATATACAGACATCAGACCTATTGGATCTTCAAGAACCAAGTGGGTCTGGGTCAAAAATGTAAAAAAAAAAAAAAGGGGAAAAGAAAATAAAATAAACACATTTATCACTGAATAAAAATTAAAAAAATAAAATACACTACACATATTAGGTTTCGCCGCGTCTGTAAAAACCTGCTCTATAAAAATATCACATGACCTAACCCCTCAGGTGAACGCCATAAAAATAAAAATAAATGGTGTAAAAAAGCAATTTTTTGTCACCCTACATGACAAAAAGTGTAATACCAAGCGATCAAAAAGGCGTATGCCTCCCAAAAGAGTACCAATCAAACCGCCATCTCATCCCATAAAAAATGAGTCCCTACATAGTGCAATCGCCCAAAGAAATAAAAAAATATGTCTCTCAGACTATGGAGACACTAAAACATGTTTTGTTTTTCGAAAATGTTGTTATTGTGTTAAAGTAAAATAAATTTAAAAAAGTATACATATTAGGTAGTGCCACGTCTGTAAAAACCTGCTTTATAAAATTATCACGTGATCTAACCTATCAGGTAAATAACGTAAAAAAATTAAATAAAAACAGCGTCAAAAAAACATTTTTTGTAACCTCACATCCCAAAAAAAGTGTAATAGCAAGCGACCAAAATGTTATATGCACCCCAAGATAGTGCCAATCAAACCGCCATCTCATCCCGCAAAAAATTAGCCCCTACAGTCGCCCAAAAAAAAAAAAAAACTATGGCTTTCAGAATGTGGAGACATCATTTTTTTCAAAAAATTCTTTATTATTTAAAACTGAAACAAAACCCCCCAAAAAGTAGTCATATTTGGTATTGTCTCATCCGTAACAACCTGCTCTATAGAAATAGCATGCGATCTAACCTGTCAGATAAACTATGTAAATAACAAAAAATAAAAACTGTCCGAAAACAGCTATTTTTTTGAAAATTTTCAATTTTAATCCATTTTTACAGTAATAAAGCAAGGGTTAACAGCCAAACAAAACTCAATATATATTGCCCTGATTCTGTAGTTTGCAGAAACACCCCATATGTGGTTGTAAACTGCTGTATAGCCAAACGGCAGGGTGTAGAAGGGAGGGAACGCCATATGGGTTTTGAAGGCAGATTTTTCTGGACTGGTTTTTTGACACAATGTCCCATTTGAAGCCCCCCTGATGCGTCCCTAGAGTAGAAACGCCAAAAAGTGACTTAATCTAAGTAACTACACCCCTCAAGGTATTTAAAACTTATTTCACAAACTTTGTTAACCCTTTAGGTGTTCCACAAGAGTTATTGGCAAATGGAGATGAGATTTCAGAATTTCTATTTTTTGTTACCTTGCCTCAAAAAAAGTGTAATACAGAGCAACCAATAATCATATTTACCCTAAAATAGTACAAACAAAACTGCCACCTTATCCCGTACTTTCCAAAATGGGGTCACTTTTTTGGAGTTTCTACTGTAGGGGTGCATCGGGGGGGGCTTCAAATGGGACATGAAAAATCTGCCGTCCAAAACCCATATGGCATTCCCTTCCTTCTGCGCCCTGCCATTTGGCCATACAGCAGTTTTCGGCCATGTATGGGGTGTTTCTGCAAACTACAGAATCAGGGCAATAAATATTGAGTTTTGTTTGGCTGTTAACCCTTGCTTTGTTACTGGAAAAAATTGAATAAAATGGAAAATTTGCCCAAAAATTTTAATTCTGAAATGTTATCTCCATTTGCCATTAATTCTTGTGGAACTCCTAAAAGGTTAATGACGTTTGTAAAATCAGTTTTGAATACCTTGAGGGGTGTAGTTTCTAGAATGGGGTCATTTGGGTGGTTTCTATTATGTAATCCTCACAAAGTGACTTCAGACCTGAACTGGCCCCTAAAAAGTGGATTTGTGAAATTTTCAAGATTTGCTTCTAAACTTCTAAGCCTTGTAACGTCCCCAAAAAATAAAATGGCATTCCCAAAAAGATCGATACATGAAGTAGACATATGGGGAATGTAAATTAATAACTTTTTTGGCGGTATTATTATGTATTATAGAAGTAGAGAAATTTAAACTTGGAAATTTGCAAATTTTTCTAAATTTTTGGTAAATTTGGTATTTTTCTTTATAAATAAAAATGAATTATTTTACTCCATTTTACTAGTGTTATGAAGTACAATATGTGACGAAAAAACAATCTCAGAATGGCCTGGATAATTAAAAGCGTTTTAAAGTTATTCACACATAAAGTGACAATGGTCAGATTTGAAAAAAAATGGCCTGCTCCTTAAGGTGAAATATGGCCGTGTCCTTAAAAGGTTAACTGTGCGTTGCGTGCCATATAGTGAAGCATATGAAAAGCATGCTTCTTCACGGTCACTTAACGTGTTCGTTTTGCGGTAACGCGACACACTGCATGCATTGGCCTTTATTCTTACAGTAGAGAAGTAATAAATTATAACTTTTAGCGAATTGGGACATTTAGACTTAAATTGAGTAGGAGTCGGTCGGTTTTTGCCGACTCCAGGTACCCATAATTGCCTCCGACTCCACAGCCCTGGTTTCCACCTTGATGAACATTGTCCAATCTGTTTATCACCATCGTACATGCACGTGACCTCATCTGACCAACCCTTCCGTGACTGTTTGCGCTATCCCGTCCGTTTGTCTCTATTGCACATGCTCTGAATAAAAGGACAGGAGAAATTTACCATGTCTACCCCATCCACTGTGCATTCAATGCGATATAGCTATGCATGTGCAGCATTAGATTTGCTCTATGTGACTTACTCCTACTACACATGCACCAATATATCCCCCTCATTGTACAATGGACAGGGAAACTGTGGCTTGGGTACGCTTCTATTGCACATGACCAGGGCGAGAGCAGACATACAGTCATGGAAATGATCTGTCGGGTGACCCTCCCTTCACTAGGTTGGGACGTCACTTGGATGTGCTGTGGCGCATTCCCAGAGGCAATCTGAATGTTTACGTTCGGGGAAGCAAGTAGAGTACTCGGAACCGTGCCAGAATTGCTGCAAAATACGTTTAATGCAATGTATTTATAGGAAAGCGGCCAACCCCTTTAAAATGAAATACAGATGGCTTGTATGGGAAGGTTTCAGTCCGACACATTTGATCCTAGAACCTCATCCTACCGCTTCTAGAAGAGCACAATATTTGACATCTGCGACAAGAAATGAGTGTGGGGCTGAGGTGCGACCCAGTCATGCCAACTTCACCATTAGGATGGGTTCAGACTTTCAGCCCTTCACTGACTTTCAGAGTCTGAACACCTGAACTGCGCTGTCTGTTTGACCTGCTCTACGTTAAATTCCTAATTTTTCTGCCACACAGCTTAGAGAAGCCTAAAAAGAAGGAGAAAGAGACAAAGAGAGAGAAAGCGAGAAACACAGATAGAGAAAGTGAGTAACACCGATAGTAAGAGACAGAGGGAGAGCGGGTCTTCAATGCTGTTCTGTTCAGCAAAGAAGCCGGAAACAAACAGAAAGCAGGTCAAACAGAGTCCAAAAAGGAGTCTTTTGGACTCAGTCTGTCTCACTGAAGAGAACGTACCCGTTGCGGTGTACGCTTGAATTCTGATTTTGGCTCTTCAAACGTGTACCCCTAAAGAAAGCCCAGCAGGGGGGCTAAACGTGTGAACCTAGACTAACATTGAAATGGCAACAAATACTTCAAAACATCTGGATCAACAGATTAATACAACCAATTTACCGAGCAATGGAGCCATCTTGTGGCAAGGTTAACAAGCTGCAGGTATACAACTAAGTGCTGGTTCTGCTTGATCCTACAAGAAAGTACTATTACCCCATTTGTAAAGAAGGCTGCACACAATGTATACAGGGAAATGGTGTTTTACGCAAACAAAATCTAGCATCACTTCCTATTCTTTACTTCCCAATCCATGTATGCTATCTGACAGGAAGACACTGCAGTCTCAGACCCGTTTGGGCCTTAATAACCAAGTGATTTTTTTTAACGTCGCCTTCCAACTAGATCTATGTAGTCGTAAGAAGTTTTTGCGGGACAAGTTGTCATTTTTAATGGTGCCATTTTGGGGTACACATAACTTACTTTAAAGGGCTTCTGTCACCCCCCAAAAGCATTTTTTTTTTTCCCTCACTAAAAAGCTTATAGGGCGATTATTCTAAACATATTCTTGTTAACCGTTTTAGCAGGTTAATTTTGCTATAAAACGTTATTTTATATTATGCAAATTACCTTGCTACCAGCAAGTAGGGCGTTTACTTGCTGGTAGCCGCTGCATCCCGCTTGTAAAAAAACGCCCCTCCTGTGGTTGATTGACAGGGCCAGCGAGCCCTCTCCTCCTCCAGCTGGCCCTGTCTCTGTTTAAAATCTCGCGCCTGCGCCATACCGTTCTTCAGTCGGCGCAGGCGCACTGAGAGGAGTACTCTCGCTCGGCCGCTCCTTCCTCAGTGCGCCTGCGTCTTCTCTTCCGGGTGCAGCTGTGACGTCATTGGCGCGTGATAAAAAACTGAAGGTTTACAAACAACATCTCTTAGCAACCTTTAGTGAAAAACGCATTGCATCCGAACTTGCTTCGTTTATAGAATATAGAACATGCTGCGTTTTCCATGCAACGCAGAATTGATGCATGAAAAAAAAACGCTCATGTACACAGACCCATTGAAATAAATGAGTCAGGACTCAATGCGTGTGCTATGCGTACAATGTTGTTGAGAAGTACTACCAGGAACACCATCAAATCTATCATAACCAAATGGAAAGAACATGGTACAACAGCAAACCTGCCAAGAGACGGCCACCCACTAAAACTCACGGAGAGGCAGCACAGAGACCTAAGGTAACCCTGGAGGAGCTGCCGAGTTCCACAGCAGAGACTGGAGTGTACGTAGGATGATAATATGTATGGAGGAAGGTGGGGGTCCGATGAGACTAAAATTGAACTTTTCGGCCATCAAATAAAAACGCTGTCTGGCACAGACCAAACACATCACATCACCCACAGGACACCATCCCCAGAGTGAAACATGGTGGTGGCAGCATCATGCTGTGGGGATGGGACTGGGAAACTGGTCAGAGTTGAGGGAAAGATGATGGTGCTAAATACAGGGATATTCTTGAGCAAAACATGTACCACTCTGTGTGTGATTTGAGGCTAGGACGGAGGTTCACTTTCCAGCAGGACAATGTCCCCAAACACACTGCTAAAGCAACAGTTGAGTGGTTTAAGGGGAGACATGTAAATGTGTTGGAATGGCCTACTCAAAAGCCCAGATCTCAATCCAATAGAAAATCTGTGGTCAGACTTAAAGATTGCTGTTCACAAGCGCAAACCATCCAACTTTAAGGAGCTGGAGGAGTTTTACAAGGAGGAATGGGCAGAAATCCCAGTGGTAAGATGTGGCAAGCTCATAGAGACTTATCCAAAGCGACTTGGAGCTGTGATTGCTGCAAAAGGTGGCTCTACAAAGTATTGACTTTAGGGGGGTGAATAGTTCTGCACATTGACTTTTTGGGTTATTTTGTCCTATTTGTTGTTTGCTTCACAATAAATAAAAAAATAAAAATCTTCAAAGTTGTGGGCATGTTCTGTAAATTAAATGGGGCAAATCCTCAAACAATCCATGTTAATTCCAGGGGGTGAGGCACCAAACTACAAGAAAAGTCAAGGGGGGGGGGGGGGGGGGGTGAATACTTTTGCAAGGCACTGGAAATCTGGTCCATGTTTATACTGTCTAGTCTAAGGGCTCTTTCACACTTGCGCTTTTGCTTTCCGTCCTAGAGTTCCGTCCTCGGGGCTCTAGGACGGAAAGATACTGATCAGGATTATCCCAATGCATTCTGAATGGAGAGAAATCAGTTCAGGATGCATCAGGAGGTCTTCCGTTCAGTACGTGAACGTTTTTTGGACGTTGACAAAACCGTAGCATGCTGCGGATTTGTCTCCGTCCAAAAATCCGGAAGACATGCTGTAACACCGGATCCGAAATTAATGCCCATTGAAGTGCATTAATCCGGATCTGGCATTAAGCTAAACGGCGTTTCGGCGCATCGCCGGATCCGATGTTTAGCTTTTGTGAATGGTTACCATGGCAGCCAGGATGCTAAAGTCCCGGCTGCCATGGTAAAGTGTAGTGGGGAGACAGGGGAGAAGTGAAATCCACCAGAATTATTCATATTTAAGGAGCAGATGGCAGCGCAATGCTGAGTTTCGCTACTATCTCCGACTTCGCCCTGCTCACGCCAGGTCCGTATCAATTCTTCATTTTCAACGTCTGTTTTAGGTATACAAAACGGTCTAAATGTCAGACAGCCAGGAAGCGGTCTTACATTTAGAACTGGCGCTTGATGCGAGGTTATGGAAAGGCTGGCGGCTCTTCGTAAATTCAGCGGATCCTCCGCCAGCTATGGGGCTTTGTTAAGACCGGAGCCTAATAAACACCGGTCTTAATAAATGTTCCCTTTAATAAATGCAATGCAAAGTATGTACACCAATGCAAAGAACTGGCGCGCTTCTAAGAATATATTTACCCCAGTGTGCACATATGTACTGTATATGTCAGCATTGGCTAGGTTTTCTGTTAGCTTACCAAACATTTTTTAAGGCTTTAACCCCTTTCATGAAGTGCACTGCATGGACTGGGGCTAAGCAACTGAGGCTGCTTTATACACATACACTGCTCACAAAAAGTTAGGGATATTTGGCTTTCGGGTAAAATTTATGGATATTATATCATGAAAGTAGATCATTTAAGTAGAAGCATGCAATGGTGATTTACTCCTTTTAAACTATTTATTGAAACAAAAGCCAACAACAGTGGGGGGTGTACCCCCACAAAAATGTAAGTGTCTCAATAATTTGTCATGTGGCCTTGAGCATCAATCACAGCTTGACAACGATGTCTCATGCTGTTCACAAGTCGAATTATTGTCTGCTGAGGCCTGGCATCCCACTCTTCTTGAAGGGTGGCCCTCAGGTTATTGAGGTTCTGGGGTACAGAGTTTTGAGCCTCTACACCAGGGCTGGCCAACCTGCGGCCCTCCAGCTGTTGTAAAACTACAATTTTCCCACCATGCCCTGCTGTAGGCTGATAGCTGTAGGCAGTCTGGGCATGCTGGGAGTTGTAGTTTTTTAACAGTTGGAGAGCCACAGGTTGGCCATCCTTGCTCTACACGGTGACTCAGCTGATCCCATAGGTTTTCAATGGGATTCAGGTCTGGAGAAAGTGCGGCCCACTCCATTTGAGGTACCCCAGTCTCCATTGTCGTCCTTGAAGATAAAATTAGGCCTGTGTTGTTCATGCAGAGGCACAATGACTGGATTAATGATGTTATTCAGATAGTATGTACCATTCACAAAGTGTGGGGCAGTTCTGTATTGACTAGACACTCCTGCCCACACTAACACCACCACCACCAAAGGCTTGTCTTGTCACATTTCTTCTCAGCGTGAATCTAATTTCATCAGTGAACAGCACCGAGGCCTTCAAAGTAACTTTGGTACTGGTTTTGTGGAATAGCCTTCAGCGCTACTGTCATATTAACTTTGATGTCATCAAAATGTCTTCCTTTCAATATTTCCTTTATCTTTGGGAACAAAAAAAAAATGAATAGGGAGGGTGTTCCAATGCAGTTATTGTTTACTAGCTACTAACTCCCTCACAGACAGTATAGTGTGAGTAGGTAAGTGTCATGGTGCAAAAGCCCTGAGCTGCCCCAACAAATTCAGGTCATTTCCATCTTTCCGTGCTTTTCCACGCAGCTTTTTCAGCATTTCCAAATAGTACACTTGGTTTACTGCCTGTCCAGTCGGTACAAATTCATAGTGAACAATCCCTCTAATATCTAAGAAAGTTACCAACATTGTTTTGACTTTTGTGGTCTGGGAGAATTGGCAGTCTTTCACTGTGCACTTTTTCACTCCGTTTCAGGGTGGTATAGATAGATCCATGACCTTTATAAGGTCTTGGCAATTTTCGATTCTCCTTTGCTTATGTTCATTGGTGAGCATCTTGGGGACCATTTTTGCAAAGACCTTCCTCATACCAAGATTTTCAGCTACAATTTTCCTTGGTTTCTCTGAAAATGTTCACCTGCTCTACTCCTGTCAGCCGACGATCTTCACAAACGATTTGACTAACTTCTGCTCATCAGTTCTGCTTGTACTTGGCCGTCCCCATCTCTCATCATCAGTAACACTCCCTCTGCCCTTAGAAATGTTTAATCCTCTTGTAAACTGCTAATCTTTTTATAGCATCCTCCCCATAAATTTGCAGTAACATCTCCCCAACTTCTCTTCCAGTCTGGTCAAGTTTAACAAGAAAAGTTGTCACCGTGCATTGCTCTAATTCAAGCTCAGACATTCTTGTGACAGGATACAGAAACAGGCAGAGACATTACTAGTGGTCAATCAAATGAGATTGCTGTGGATTTACAAGTACACTGCTGTTAAACACTACAATAGGGTTATGGAACCATACTGGAGTTTATGTATAGTGCTGCCTCCAGGGTGGACTGGGAACTTAACCACTTCACGACCGCCCACTGACTATAAACGTCCTATGGGCGGTCGTTTATCTCTGAATGGACGTTCTGGAAGCTCTATTTAGAGATGGCAGCTGCATGCTAATCATGCAGCTGCCGAGCGCGGGGCCCGCTGTCAGTGACAGCTGGGCACCCCAGGGAGAAGGCGGGGACTGGTCCTCGGGGGCCCTGCCTACTAGATCGCTGTATATATAGCACTCCACGAGCGCTGTGTATACAGATCAGGAAGCGCTATGCCGCTTCCTGTCCCGGCCCGGTGGTCATGTGACCGCTGGGAGAGTGCTGGAGCTGTTGGGTCTTCCACAGACCTCAATCAGCCCTGCACTGAGGCGGAACAGCGCTGTACAGCCTCTCTGGGGGGTGAATTTCCCCTGTAACTGGGGCTACTATGTTCGCCCCAGTTACAGGAAAAATCAATAGTGAAAAAAATAAATAAAGTTGAGTTAAATGTCCCCCAGAAGTCTTGTATGACCTAAAGCGGGACGCAAAGTTAAAAAAAAATAAAAAATAAAAATTAAAAATAAAAATGGTTTCACATGTAAAAAATCCCCCAATTAAGTAATTTTAAAAAAATGTGAAAAAAGGGGGCGTGGCTTGGCTGCCGAGAGTCATGGACGTCTGAGCGATCAGCTCCCGCACCAGAGCGATGATTATCAGCCCTAAAAGACGACGGCACAATTGTTTTCTACCCCAATACCTGCCTGAAGACCTCTAGCCAGCATGGGGAAGTCAAAGAGAGTCCTGCCAAAGGTGGATGGCGAATCTCTGGAAAAACACTTCGATCGCGGCAGAAGCCAAGATGGCGCCCGCAAAACTCCAGCATGTGCGGCGCACTAGCCTCTACGCACACCATCACCGATACCGGCCCTCGGTCTCACCGGCTCGTCTCCTGCCCAGGATGATCTAGGGACCCCGTACAAGGACTTGCCCTCCTTTCCGACCACCCCAAAAGATATTAGAGGAACGGAGGCTACCGAGCTGCACCACCAAGATGGTGCCGATGGCGCACCAGTGCGAGAACCCTCTTACTCTCCCTCCTCTAGAACACAGAAAAGAAGTCCTAGACTGGAAGACTCAAGCTCCCAGGTCAGTCAGCTACACCCTGATCCTAATGCCCCTCACACTCATGGGGATGACTTTAGTCTTTACTCTGCCTCGGCTAACCCAGTCTCTGAGGACTAATGAAAGCATATGCTCCTGGCTTTAAAAACGTCCATGCACCATGATCTAACTGCGCTTATTGCTCCCCTATCATCAAAACTGCAATCGGTAGATAGCAGAGTGGAGCACCTAGAAAGAAAAATGTCAAATTTTGCAGCGTCCCAGAACGAAGTTATACTATAAAACTCAAGCTTGCATATATGGAGGATCGTTCGCAGAGGAACAACATCAAATTCAGGGGTATCCCTGAGGACATCCCAGCTGCTGAACTGTCTACCTATATACACAAACTTCTCAAATAGACAGGGCACATAGGGTCCCTAAACCAAAACATCTCAATCCGGAAATCCCTAGAGACACCTTGGCGCGCATCCATATTTACCCGGCTAAAGAAGCTGTGATGATGGCAGCCAGGAATCTAGACCTGTTACCGGCGCCGTATCAATCTGTCCGTCTCTTTGCAGACCTCTCTGCGGGCACTCTGCGGTAACACCGCACCCTGCTACCCATCACCCTTGCATTGAGGAAACACAATGTACCTTATAAATGGGGTTACCCTATGAAGCTGTTAATTTCTAAAGATAACCGCACACACCTGGTCCGAACATTTGAGGACGGGAAAACGTTACTACAATCTTGTAACACTCAGATTCCGGACCCTGTCTTGCCGACATCATCTCCTCCCAACTCCAGCACTCCAGGCTGACTGGACTTCCATAATGTTCCGCTGCCTTAGGCGGACAGAACCAACATCCTGCACATATTCACGAACTGTAAGACCATTTAATTCACCTGTATCTATCTGCTTCATACACCTGCAAACTACGAGACGACTGACACTTTCCAGTGTACCTAGCTGACTCACCTCCCTGTGAGTCCTTGAGTTTCACCCCCTCGGTGTTGTACTGGCATTTCTCTTTACCTACAAGCCTACACTACCTCCTTCCCCTGTTGGGAAGCTGAAAGTATATTTATGGTTATGTTTATAGTTATGTCTTGTTTTATATTTGAGCGCCATACTGGTGCGTTAGCTGTTGCGTATCCCATCATTGACCTATAGATCATCTGCCGAACATGGTCAATCTCGGCTTCAACTTGGAACTTTCGTCCCTGTTTATCAGCAGAGCTGCTCTCTGCTCTATATGTATACCTACGGTCTCCTAATTGCATATTTTGTTTATCTATTTATGCTGCCTTCATATATTTTCTACTCCTTTTCCCCAGGTCACTCTGAGCACTCCTGCAGTCCTCTTCAGCGCTTTCTAAAAGGGCCATGGGTCTAAAATTCATGTCTTTGAACTCCAAGGGGTTAAATTGTCCGCAAAAACGTTCATATATGTGGAAAGAGGCCTTGTCTAGTAAAGCGGATGTTCTGTGCATTCAGGAATCCCATTTACTACACAGAGATACCTGTAGAATCAGACATCACCTTGTTCCTGAAATCATACATTCTACAAATGTTAAGAAATCCAGAGGCGTATTTGTAGCTATTAAAAATTCTCTCTTTCTCCCGAATTTCTCAGGTGATGGACCAAAGAGGACGGTTCGTGATACTGGTCTGCGTCATAAACAATATAACATACACGATTGTCAATCTGTATGTACCAAACAAACATCAATTATCCTTCCTCCACATGGTTATCCGACGGGTTAACCAGGTCAAACAAGGTAAACTGATTATATGTGGAGATTTTAACTCCATTGTGGATCCCTCTCTGGACACGTCTACCCCCACCAGACGTCCTTTACCCGGCCTAGCAGAATTGTTGCGCTCCGAAGGCCTGATAGATGCCTGGCAGGCACGACATAGCCAAGAAAGGGATTTTACTTTCTTTTCCCCCTCCCATTCCTTATTCGAGGATAGATATTTTTTTCGTTGACCAAACAGTGTTACGTCAAACCAATGATGCCTCTATAGGCCTGATTAAATGGTCTGATCATGCCCCCATCTTTCTACACATAGAAGAGCAGTTTCAAACTTTCCTCCCTCCTATATGGCGGAATAATACTTTTCTTTTCACACACCTTAAATACAAATTGGAAATAGCTACAGCATTGCAGGAATACTTCGAAATAAATATGGGGACTGTGTCTGATCAGTTTGTGGTGTGGCAAGCTCATAAGGCATTTATCAGGGGAATTCTGCTTAAGATCAGCCACGTTGAAAAGAAAAAGAGAGAGAAAGAAATCACTCCCACTTTAGTCAAGATACACAGTTTAGAACTTAAAAATAAGCGACAGGTCACCTTGGAGACCACCAATGAACTTTGTCTGGAACGAGACAAATTGATGAACTTACTTAACAGAGATTTTACCAAATCCCTCCAACGTTGTAGAGCTCGATTTTATGCTCAAAGTAATAGAGTGGGTAAACTTTTGGCCAATAAGCTTAAACAACGCCAGGCAAAATCTACAATCCCCTTTTTGCTCCACCCTGTATCCAAAACTAAATTAATAGACCCAATAGACATAGCCGAGCAATTTTGGCTTTATTATCACAATTTATATAATCTCAAAGACAGTTGTACCCTACCTCATGACCATGAGACCTTGGTTCAAAACTTTTTAGAACAGGCCCAACTGCCCCAACTCACCACTGACCAATTAACTCTCCTGAACTCCCCAATTTCTATGAACGAACTGGATAAAGTCGGGGAAATCTCCTGGCCCAGACGGCCTCTCCAATGAATATTATAAACAGTTCTCACTACACCTGTCCCCGACCTTATTGCCGCTTTTCCAACACACCATGCTAGGCCACCCTTTTCCTTCTGATATGCTGATGGCATTTGTGGTCACTCTCCCCAAACTGGGTAAGTCCCCAGACGTTTCCCAAAACTTCCGACCCATATCCTTTTTAAACACAGACATCAAACTCTTCGTCAAACTAATTGGAGAGGATCAAACAGGTTTTGTAAAAGGCAGATTAGCTTCAGACAACACTAGGCGCCTTTTCGACATTCTCAACGTGGCTGAGCTCCAGAACCTTCCTATGGTGGCCGTTACCCTAGACGCAGAGAAGGCGTTCGACCGCCTACATTGGTCGTATGCCTTCTCGGTCATGGAAGATATGGAATTTAACGGGCCCATTATTCATGCCATAAAGAGCCTGTACGCCGAACCTTACGCTAAGGTCTTTGTAAATGGTCTATTGTAGGAGCGCTTTCACATCACAAACGGATCCCGCCAAGGTTGTCCACTATCCCCTTTAATTTTTATTTTAGCACTTGAACCCTGGCTCAATATATCCGTCTATCTTCAGATATATGTGGTGTCCAGATTGGCCCCTCTTCACAGGTTATCTCCTTATACGCTGATGACTTTATTTTGACAGTAATTGATCCAGGTCACTCTTTACATCACGCATTCTCGGTCATTTCACATTTTGGCTCTCATATTATAAGATTAATAATACAAAATCGCAGGCACTCCCCGTCAATATCCCTGTGGAGGAACTTAATTTTAAAAAATTTCCCGCTTGATCGGCAGTCGTCGTCTCTCCCATACCTTGGGATTAGACTCTCTTATCTTTGCTCACACGCATTTCAGCTTAATTACACACCGCTTCTCTCTACTATCGCATGACTTTGCATACTTTGATTTACAGTAAATCTCCTGGATTGGCAGAATGGCATCATTTCAAATGATTACATTACCTAAACTCATTCATTTTTTATGTGCTCTGCCAATCCCTATACCGAATTCCTTTTTTAAAGAGGTGCAGAAGCGCATTAACAAATTCATATGGAAATCTGGGAAACCTAGGGTTGCTCAAAATTTGATGTTTAGAAAACGTTTAGCAGGAGGTGTTGGTCTGCAGTCAAAGACTATTTTCATGGGTTCAGTATTTTATTCCTACGGGAGTGGTGATCTCCAACCACTAATAAACTGTGCATAGACATGGAGTCCCACATGGCCCCTGGTGGCTCCTTACGAGATCTCCTTTACCTTTCGATACTGAAGTCTGGAAGTGTCACCCACCCCCTCACTATAGGATCCAATGCACGTAATGGTCCTCTATTCACCGCTCATATGGCACACCACATCCTGTTGCAATGTCTATTTCGGTGGACATGTTAGGTATGCTTATTGGAGACATTGACCGCACTAGATGGAAAACCTCGGGTATTCTCTCTACCTCACAGCTAGTGGAAGGATGCATCACTAAAACATTCACTGAACTGAATTTCTCGCATATATGAGAGTTTCTCATTGCCTCAGCTCACTTCTCCCTTCCTCATGCACACTCCACCCGGAGATTATAAAACTTATAGATAAGTCCACATTTGTGAAATCTACCCCGATGACAAAATGGGAGTGAGTTGGGATCTACCTTCGCAGCGGAGACATGGACTGGAGCAATACGCTTTATATCATCTACCTTTCGCTGCATATCGCACTATGAAGCGGGACTAAAGACATTACTCTGATGGTATTTTACCCCCTATAGATTAAACAAAATGTACCCTGGTACTTCGGCTTGCTGCTGGAGGGAATGCGGGGCCACTGGTACTCTTCTCCATATCCTACGGAGCTGCCCGAAGCTCACCACATATTCGCAACTAATTTTTGATTTAATCCTCCAGGTCACAGGACTAAAAATAGCCCCGGCCCCAGCATTAGCGCTCGTATTCCTGACCATAACTGATATTCCCCCAGACGTCTCATAGGACATATCCTACTCAGTGCAAAATTGGTTAGCACTAGACACTGGAAGTCCACAACTCCTCCGGCCCTCATAGAAGTTATCCAGGTTTTGAATGCTTCTTGCAGATATGAAAGCTTACTTCCAGACACAATGATAAGCCGATCTTAAAATCCTGTACTTGGACCCCTTGGATATCCTGCTCCTACTATAACCCATGACGCCTGCTATTTTCAAGTTCTAGCGCTACTGCTGGAGTGCTCAGAGGACCCCCCCCCCCCAATACTCCTCCTCCTTCATTATTTGTTTTCCATTTCTTTTCATATTGCTTATTGTCATCTATACTCTCTCAATTTGCAGTTGTAGTTTATTATTGAACTGACGACAATTGTCAGGTTGAGTCCACTTCATTCATTGTTCTTTGAGGCTCATTGGAGGGTTTTGTGCCTCATCCTCACTGTAGCTATTATGTCTTCACTCTTCGTAAATGTAGGGCACTGTATGCCCTTCTCTTGTATACTTGGGCAGTATCAATATACCTTGTTGTACTAATATTTCTATATACCAATAAAAACGATTGATCATAAAAATAGAAAAAATAAAATAAAATAGACATATTTGGTATTTCCGTGACGGCCTGCTTTATAAATTTATCACATGAACCACCCCCTCCGATAAACACCATAAAAAAAAAAAATTTAAAAAACTGTCAGAAAAAGCCATTTTTGTCATCTTACATCACAAAAGGTACAACACCAAGTGATCAGAAAGGCGCATGTCCCACAAAATGGTACCAATAAAACCGTCACCTCATCCCGAAAAAATAAGCCCCTACATAAGAAAATCGCTCAAAAAAAACAAAAAAAAAACCTATAGCTCTCAGAACATGGACATCAAAACTGCTATTATTGTGTTAAAGTGAAATATATAAAATAAATAAATAAGTATTGCCGCTTCTGAAACAACCTGCTCTTTAAAAATATCACATGACCTAACCCCTCAAGTGAACACCGTAAAAGAAAGGAAATAAAAACAGTGCCAAAAAAGCAAGTTTTTGTCACCTAACATCACAAAAAGTGCAACACCAAGCAATCAAAAAGGCGTGTGCCCCCAAAATAGTAGCAATCAAACCGTCACCTCATCTCGCACAAAAGGAGACCCTAACTAAAACAATCGGTCAAAAAATAAAAAAAGCTATGGCTCTCTTTGGAGACGCAAACATTTTTTTTGTTTCAAAATGCTATTATTGTAGAAAACTTAAATAAATAATAAGTATATATATTCAGTATTGCCACGTCCGTAACGATCTGCTCTATAAAAATGTCACATGACCTAACCCCTCAGGTGAACGCTGTAAAAATAAATAAATAAAACAACCAATTTTTTGGTCACCTTGCCCCATAAAGTGAATGATCAAAAAAAGTCATATGTACCCAAAAATGGTACTAATAAAAACATCACCTCTTCCTACAAAAAACGAGACCCTGCACAAGATAATCGGCAGAAAAATACATAAAATATGAAAATGGAGACACAAAAACAATTTTTATTTCAAAAATGCTTTATTATGTAAAACTGAAACAAACAAAGTAGACATTTTTTATATCATTGCGCCCGTAACAATCTGCTCTATAAAAATAGCACAAAAACATTTTGGTTACCTTGCCTAACAAAAAATGTACTATAGAGCAATTAAAAATCATATGTACCCCAAAATAGTACCAATAAAACTAGCACCTTATCCCCTAGTTTCTAAAAATGGGGTCACTTTTTTGGAGTTTCTACTGTAAGGGTGCATCAGGGGGGCTTCAAATGGGACATGGCATCTAAAAACCAGTCCGGCAAAATCTGCTTTCAAAAAACCATATGGCGCTCCTTTTCTTCTGCTCCCTGCCGTGTGCCCTTACATCAGTTTACAACTGACCACATGTGGGGTGTTTATGTAAACCGCAGAATCAGGGTAATAGTGAGTTTTGTTTGGCTGTTAACCCTCGATGTGTTAAAGAAAAAAATGGATTAAAATGGAAAATCTGCTAAATAAGTGAAATTTAGAAATTTCATCCCCATTTTCCTTCAATTCTTGTTGAACGCCTAAAGGGTTAACAGTTTGTAAAATCAGTTTAGAGTAACTTGAGGTGTGTAGTTTCTACAATAGGGTCATTTATGTGGGGGTTCCACTATGTAAGCCGCACAAAGTGACTTCAAAACTGAACTGGTCCTTAAAAAAGTTGACTTTGGAAATTACCAAAATGAGTATTCTACCGATCATTTTTACGATTAATCGAGTACTCTAATAAGAAAAAATGAATTAATAGACTATTTTCCTTTATAAAAACTCATCAGACCCCCTGCCATCAGTTCCCAACACCCTTCGTTCCCCCCCTGTGCTATCAGCCCAAGTGCATCAGTTCCCCCCAGTGCCAGCAGATCCATGATCCCCCAGTGCCATCAGCTCTCCCCCACCTCAGTGCCATCAGCTCTTCCCCACCCCAGTGCCATCAGCTCTCCCCCACCCCAGTGCCATCAGCTCTCCCCCACCCCAGTGCCATCAGCTCTCCCCCACCCCAGTGCCATCAGCTCTCCCCCACCCCAGTGCCATCAGCTCTCCCCCACCCCAGTGCCTAAGGCTGGCCAGGCCAAACTTCAGTTAAACCTCGGACGCACAGTCCGTGAAAGCCCAGCCTGCCCTCCTCCTGACACCCGGAGTGCAGTGTCACTGGTTGCTATGACGCTGTGCACTCCGGGTGCCCGGCCTTAGTCGTGCCCCCACCCCCTCGGTGTCACCAACTTACATTTCCAGCTGGGGCACCGCCGACATGCCATCGTTCCGCGCTGTTCTGGGCCTGACGTCACACAGCGCATCAGGTCACAGCGTGCGTACGTCAGGAGATCAGTGCAGTGCGGGACCATAGAGGTGCTGTGGAATGTCCGGAGACCCCCTGCTGGAAAGGTGAGTATTGTGAGCGCATTGCGGGCCAGCGGGAGACCACGGAGCAGGAGCAATAGCTTCACTCCCGCTCACGTGACAAAAACGAATCCTCGATGCAAAAAATTTGAATTCAGGATTTTTTTGTGTCTAATTACTCAATTACTCATTGCAGCCCTAATTGACTGAAATTTACCATTAATATGAAGTACAATGTGTCACAAGAAAAGAATCTCTAAACGGCTTGGATAAGTAAAAGCGTTCCAAAGTTATTATCACATAAAGTCACATGTCAGATTTGCAACATTAGGTCTGGAAGTGGTTAAAGCGGCCCTGAAAAAAACTAGAAGCGGTCCCAAATTGACAGGAGGCCGGGGGAGACCCCATATTATAGCACGTTATACCACCCCAGCAGAACCAAATATCATGCTATATGGTATACACTACTGGCCAGGGCTGTGGAGTCGGAGTCGGAGTCGAGGAGTCGGAGTCAATTTTGGGTACCTGGAGTCGGAGTCGGCAAAAAATGGACCGACTCCGACTCCTACTAGATTTAAATTGGAATTAAAAAAAATTGGAATAAAAAAAAGCAAGTTTAAATGTCCCAATTCAGATAAAGTTATAATTAATTACTTCTCTACTATAAGAATAAAGGCCAATGCATGCAGTGCGTCACGTTACCGCTAAACAAAGACGTTAAGTGATCGTGAAGAAGCATGCTTTTCATATGCTTCACTATGCAGTTAAAGGGACACTGACAGGCTGATATATCTGCTGGTATTCATCAGAGGATTAGGAATACAACTAGACGACTGTTACCCCCAGTTGAGGTTTACTTGTGTTTAAAAACATTTTAATCAATATGCAAATTCTCTACCTTTGTGCCCAAGGGGGCAGGCGCACATGTAGAGTACTGGCAGCACTAGACAGGACTAGGTAGCGAGGAGGAAGAGAGAAAGCTGGCACAGCCTCAGCATAGCCAGACGAGGCTGCTGCCAGCACTCTACACGTGCGCCTGCGCAGGAATTCAGCGTTCGGCTAGCCTGAAAAAAAAGGCCAGTGCAGTGAATAATAACGAGGGGAACAGCGCTGGGAAGCTGTACTTCGGGCGCGGCTGGGCACAAAGCCGCAGGAGACGCTGCCCCATTGGGCACAAAGATAGTGAATTTGCATACAGATTAAAATGTTTTTTAAACACAAGTACAGCTTAACTGGGGGTAACATTAGTATAGTTTTATTCCTAATTCTCTGATGAATACCAGTATATATATATCTTTAGCTGGAAAATCAGCCTGTCAGTGTCCCTTTAAGGAGCGGCAATACTTACACTTTCCATTGTCTTGTGGTCTGCTGTTACAGGGAACCCATGGTTATCCTCGCCTCTCACTGATAACTGATTAAGGACTGGAGACACTTGTATAAGTGAAGGGAATGGAGAGTCAATAGTTCAAGACTGAAGCTGTAAACCATTTGAAAAACTGCTATCATTCAGCTAAGGCTATAAAACATGTAAACTCAGATTGTTAGCTTAAATTTTAAACATGACTATGGGATTCTACTAGGAAAATCATGTTTTAAAATAAATGCCCCTACCCCTGCCCCTTCCTGGATCCTCCCACTGCTCTATCTTCAGCAGAAGATCAGCACACAAAGGAGATGGCAGCAGCTTCTGCTCAACTACCTCTGTGCTAGAGAAGATTAGAAGAACTTGGTGGAACAGCTTCGTATTTGCATATTAAATACAGAGGAGTCGGAGTCGGAGTCGGAAGTTTCAAAATCTGAGGAGTCGGAGTCGGACTATTTATCTACCGACTCCACAGCCCTGCTACTGGCCCAGCAGCACAAAATACCTCCCAAAAACTGCCCCTCGTTGGTGGCAAGCAGCAGCTGCCTCGTTCTATCCTGCTACTCCAGTTGTCTCAGGATGGCAATACAGCTGACTTCAGCAGTCAGGAGTGGAGTGTCTGATCATTACTTGGGCCAGGTTCACATCTCCATATAATTTTCCATTCTTCTGATCCGACAGAAGAACAGAAAATAAACCAAAAAAAAATAAAAATCAATAAAAAGGATCCTGTAAAAAAATAAAAAAAAAACCCTGAGCAGCCGTTTTGCCGATTTCCTTCTGAGATCCGTTTTTAAGACTGACCAGTTCGCCCGTGGCGATGAGGAGTTTGTGAACTTTACTGTCAGACCTTGTATATCTGCGATCAGATATTGAGGGCAGCTATTCAATTCTGAGCTACCCGTAAAATGCCTCCTGTTGGATAAATACGTCCTGCTAAGGGTTTCCATCTCAGATTCTGTCAAAAATACGAAAACCATTTATTCTGTTCCAGTAAAATGATGGCCACCGTTACAGAAACCGAGCGACCTCATTATAGTAAATGGCGACTCTGGGGTGAGGTGGGACAGTCATGTGACCGATGGGTCACTGCCATTATCTTTGCGTTTCTGTTGCTATGAAGGAACAGAAAACGGAAATGTGGAGGCAGGTGTGAACAGAACCTAATATAATCTTCCTACGGTTTATTTCGCTCACTTTCCTCATCCTGGCACCCACCTTATACTTAAAGCTGGCGCCCTGCAGCAGGTCCCGGAGCATGGTCTTGCCGATCTCTTTGCTGGGCTCGTCAGCTACAAAGTGCAGGCTCAGCACCTCCGTACTCTCGAACTTGCCGTACTTGACCAGGGAGCGCAGCGCCACCTGGAACTTGCTCCTGAGCCCGGGAGCCCTGTCCACCTTGGTGAACATCATCAGGACATGGTAGTCCTGCACCCACCGGCTCTCCAGGTTCTTGCTCTTCCCTTCACCCAGCTTCAGTTCTGAGGAAGGAGGCAGCAGCTCCATGTCTGGGACTGCGTTGAGTTCCTTCATCCTCCGGGTGGTGCTGGAGAAATTCTCCTTCCCAGAACCCAAGTAATAGAAGGCAAACACTGCCAGGGCGGCGAGCAGCAGCAGCACAGCCTGGTAGGACCTCATAGTAACGATCCTGTAGGTCAGCTGCGCCTCACTCATCACACCGGACACAAGGCTCCTCATACATAGCGCCACAACACCTCAGTGCAACAGGGGGAAGCCATGCTGGACGTACGGCAAGATCACGTGATAGAAGACGCTAACGACCAATCAGCGCACAGCCCGCCTCTTTCCGGCTACATCTGCCTGATTCCATTGGCTAGTCTGTGAAGCGGCGCTGACAGCGCCTTGCTGAGGTAGAGACGGGCTCTTGGCGCTGCTTCCTCAGGAATTGAGCAGGCGAATTCCATGTCTTGTACACCGCGGTTCTCCCAGTCTGAGGAGGACGGGACGCTGGTTATGGCCTGTGTCATAGGACATTGTAGTGGGAGTTATATGCTCTTGCCAGGAATTCAGCTCAGTTTTCTTCACCAAGCCTTGTCTCTAGTGGATTTCTTATTCAACAGGTTGTCACTACTCATCCCAAGAGGAATAGGTAGATTATTAGGTAACCCTTAGGGTACTTTCACACTTGCGACAGGACGGATCCGACAGGCTGTTCACCCTGTCGGATCCATCCTGCCACTATTTCGCCGGACTGCCGCTTCGTCCCCATTGACTATAATGGGGACAGAGGCGGAGTTCCGGCACAGCAGAGGCCACCGGACTAAAAAGCCGGACATGTCGTACTTTTAGTCCGGCGTCCTCTCTCCGTGCACTGTCTTGCTTTTGCCGGAACTCCGCCCCATTATAGTCAACAGGGACAGAGCAGCGGCACGGCGAAATAGCGGCAGGACGGATCCAACAGGGTGAACAGGCTGGCAGATCCGTCCTGCCGCAAGTTTGAAACTAGCCTTAACCGCTTCAGCCCCCCTAGCTTAAACACCCTTAATGACCAGGCCACTTTTTACAATTCCGCACTACACTACTTTCACAGTTTATTGCTCCGTCATACAACTTACCACCCAAATGAATTTTACCTCCTTTTCTTCTCACTAATAGAGCTTTCATTTGGTGGTATTTCATTGCTGCTGACATTTTTAGTTTTTTTGCTATTAATCAAAAATTACCGAAATTTTTGCAAAAAAATGACATTTTTCACTTTCTGTTGTAAAATTTTTAAAAAAAAACTACATTTCTATATAAATTTTTCGCAAAATTTACTGTTCTACATGTCTTTGATAAAAAAAAAATCCAATAAGTGTATATTTATTGGTTTGGGTAAAAGTTATAGCGTTTACAAACTATAGTGCAAAAAAGTGAATTTCGGCATTTTGAAGCAGCTCTGACTTTCTGAGCGCCTGTCATGTTTCTTCAGGTGCTAGAATGCCAGGATAGTATAAATACCCCCCAAATTACACCATTTTAGAAAGAAGACACCCCAAAGTATTCGCGGAGGGGCATGGTGAGTTCATGTATCATTTCATTTTTTTAGCAAGTTAGCGGAAAATGACACTTTCTGAGGAAAAATAAAAATAATAAAGTTTCCATTTCTGCTAACTTCTGGCAAAAAAATAAAAATCTCCCACGGACTCACTATGCCCCTCAGTGAATACCTCAGGGTGTCTACTTTCCGAAATGGGGTCGTTTGAGGGTGTGTTTACTGTTTTGGCATTTTGGGCGGGGCTAAATTGTGAGCAGCCCTGTAAAGCTAAAGGTACTCGTTGGAATTTGGGCCCCTTTGCGCACTCAGGCTGCAAAAGTGTCACTCATGTGGTATCGCCGTACTCAGGAGAAGTAGGGCAATGTGTTTTGGGGTGTATTTTACATATACCCATGTTGGGTGAGAGAAATATCTCTGTAAACTGACAACTTCGTATAAAAAAATTTAAAAAGTTGTCGTTTACAGAGATATTTCTCACATCCAGCATGGGTATATGTAAAAATACACCCCAAAACACATTGCCCTACTTCTCCTGAGTACGGCGATACCACATGAGTGACACTTTTTTACAGCAAAGATGCGCAAAGGGGCCCTAAAACCAATGAGTACCTTTAGGATTTCACAGGGCATTTTTACGCATTTGGATTCTCACGCTTTAGGACCCCTAAAATGCCAGGGCAGTATAAATACCCCACAAGTGACCCCATTGTGGAAAGAAGACACCCCAAGGTATTCCGTGAGGGGCATGGCAAGTTCACCGAATTTTTTTTTTTTTTGGCACAAGTTAGCGGAAATTGATATTTATTTATTTATTTTTTTTACAAAGTCTCAAATTTCCACTAACTAGTGACAAAAAATAAAATTTTACATGAACTCACCATACCCCTCCTGGAATACCTTGGGGTGTCTTCTTTCTAAAATGGGGTCACATGTGAGGTGTTTGTACTGCCCTGGCATTTGAGGGTCTCCGCAATCATTACTCGTATGGCCAGCATTAGGAGTTTCTGCGATTCTCCTTATATTGAGCATACGGGTAATGAGATTTTTTTTCCCGTTCAGCCTCTGGGCTGAAAAAAAAAAAAAATGAACGGCACAGATTTCCTCATTCGCATCAATCAATGTGGATGAAAAAATCTCTGCCAAAAAATGTGCAAAAAAAAAGTAGTAAGGCCCCATTCACACGTCCTCAAAAATGTCCGCATCTATTCCGCAATTCTGCGGAATAGATGCGGACCCATTCAGTGTGAATGGGGCTGGCGGTGATGCGGAGAGCACACTATGGATCCGCAAAACACATACGGACGTCTGAATGAGCCTTACAGGGGGGGTGATTAGTGACATGGGGTGATCAGGGGTTAATCAGTGATGGGGGGGGGGGGGGGTCTGTGTGGTGATTGGTGCACTTACAAAAGATTCCTTTGGTGGTCCCAAGCAAAAGGGACCACCAAAGGAACGAACAGCAAGCATATCAGACGCTGTTAACAAAACAGCGTCTGATATGTAATTTTTTTTTCACTTCTACAGCCTGCCAGCGCACGATCAGCGCTGGCAGGCTGTAGTTTAACTTCTTCCCGACGCGAACCTGTGAACGTGCGCGCGTTCACAGGAAATCTCGCGTCTCGCGAGATGACGCCTCGGCGCGTCCAAGAGGAACAGACCGACCGCCGCCAGGACGCAATCCTGCGGTCGGCAAGGAGTTAAAGGGGTTCTCCAGTAATTGAGAAAATGAAAATACTGAAATATTACTTTATCATAAATATATTCCCAAATAACTTTAATTGGTCATAGGTCATCAATATCAGATCGGCAGGGGGTCTGACACCCGGCACCTCAGCTGCATGAGGGGATAGCACATGCACACTGCGCAGGCCATCCCCTCATACAGCTGATTGGTGGGGTACCGGGTGTCGGACCGCCGCCGATCTAATATCGATGACCTATCCTGCCTGAAGATAGGTCATCAATATTAGAAGCCTGGACAACTCCTTTAATAAGATCTTCAGCTGAATCTCTGCAGGAATGGAGTTCATGAGGAGACATGAAGTACAGAGAGGACAGGCTGTGGTAATGGAGACTACATCCTCATCTCTGTACTTCATGTCTCCTCATGAACTCCATTCCTGCAGAGATTCAGCTGAAGATCTTATTAACTGTATTCAGGATCACAACCCCTGACAAGCAGGGTTGCCAACCAGAATTTTTCTTTTTTCTGGAGAACATATCCCAAAATCACAGACACGCTACATTTTTTACAGACTGGAAAACCATAATGAATGATAAAGATTATAAGTAATACAGTCTCATTACCGGAATTTACTGTGAGCTATAAAATGATGATAATTGCCACCAAAATGATCAAGTACCACTAGCCTCAAAAAATCATGCATATATCTATTTTTTTTTCACGGACTCAGAAGAAAAGTCACCTATATTTACGGACTGTCCAGAAATTTCAGAACGGTTGGCAACCCTGCAGAGCAGAGAGGAGGCCAGGATAAAGACAGGTTCTGTGTGTACTAATAGGGCGGAAGCCATTTTATTTCTCCTAATGATTGCTCCCAGACCAAATAAGCCATTATAACTAATGAAATCAATTAGGAAATATATTTATAACAAAGTAATATTTAAGTATTTAAATTTTTTTTATTCCCAGAGTTATCCTTGTAACTCATTGTACCTCACTGCTAAAATAGAAAAAGATTGCCAATTATAATCAATTACCAAAATGAATGCATAGTTACCTTTATCCCTCAAAATACCACTTTAGCAGTCTGTTCCTAGCGGGGTGCTAATAAATCTGTCCTCCAGCACTGAAAGGAAACTACTCTTGCACAGAAAGTGAGATGGCGCATGCGCAGAGGAGCACGCACCTTGCACCACCTGTGTAAGAAGCTCCTCTGCTCTCCATCTGGACCTCTCAGATGTGTGATAGCCAGAGCCAGGCAGAAAATTATACCACAAACCACTAACAAAGGGGTTGTGCCATTAACTCTTTTTCACTCTAGAGTGTATTTTCATCAAGTACTCCAGCTCATATTCCTCTTTGGATATTTTTGTTTTCAAATTTAGCTAATTTGCAGTTTTCTCTTACCCCCCATGCTTGAATGCTATCAAAAGGAGCATGAATGATATCAAACATGGAAACTTCCCACGGGCTGATGCCCAGGGGGCCGCCTGAGTCCTCCTCACAGCCACCAGTCAGTGAACTAATGGTCCCACAGTTAATGCTGGGAGCATCAAGCACTTATGTACTTGGCCAGTGGCCGCAGCTTCCCTCTTAACTGTATTACTATTCTAAGGACACTGGAGTAGGAAGATGGAACGTGGTACCTGACGCTGACCACCACAGAGGGGCAAATTCTGGGGACATATATTTTGTGCTGCTGTGATGCAGTGATGTATTTGGCTCTGCTGGGGAGGTACTTTGTCCCATAATATGGTTTTCCTGATCCACCTACTTGTATTGGCCCCTCTCAATTTGGACCCACCTACAACATTTTTTCCCAGGGCCACTTTAACTTCCTAGTCCTCCCCTGGCTGCCCCATCATGCTTTAGGGCAGCGAGATGTGTCCTGACATCAGCAGATCATGTGACACTAACCACGCCCCTTGTTCTTACCAATGACACAATTACAAGGCTCCAAGGCAGGACGTAACCTACAGCAACTGAATATTAAAACAGATTTTCCCCAGAGCTCAATATAAGGGTCCATTCACACGTCCGTGGTGTGTTGCGGATCCGCAACACGCCAGGCCAGCACCCCCATAGAGCAGCCTATTCTTGTCCGTAGCTGTGGACAAGAATAGGACATGTTCTATTTTTTTCCGGAGCCGCGGACCGGAAGTTCGGCGGCGCATTCCGGAAATGCGGATGCGGAGAGCACACATTGTGCTCTTCGCATCCATTCCGTCCCCATTCAGAATGAATGGGTCCGCACCCGTCACGCATAATTGCGGAACGGGTGCGGACACTGAATGCGGACGTGTGAATGGACCCTTAAGCTAATAACTTTACAATAAGGCAGTTCTGATAAATGGTATTTGGGGAAAGTGATATCTGTTGGCCGGGAGGGCCTGGGATACATTTATATTAGTGACACAACCTTTTTAACCAATGTACTGTAAACTTGATTTTTAATAAACATACTAGAATATGTTTATAATTTGTTCTGTGTCCTTTTTATTGGTTGAAAAGCTGCACTGACTTGTAATGACAGCAGTATATTCTGCGTAATATGGGTGCAGGTAGAGGAGCATGTGACCAGACACATCCATCTACATTCTCTGTTGGGGTTGTCTCACTTCAGCAAGTGGCATTTATCATGTAGAAAAAGTTAATATAAGGCACTTACTAATGTATTGTGATTATCTATATTACTTCCTTTGCTGGCTGGATTCATTTTTCTATCACTTAACACACTTCTCGTTTCCATGGTTACGACCACCCTCTAATCCAGCAACGGTGGCCGTGCTTCCAATATTGCTTCCTTTGCTGACTGGATTCATTTTTAAATCGCATTACACACTTCCAGTTTCCATGGTTATGACCACCCTCTAATCCATCAACAGTGACCGTGCTTGTACACTATAGGAAAAAGTGCTGGCCTCTCTGGAGGCCGGGACTGTGGGAGCTCACATATGTTGGTGTTTCTTTCTATAATGTGCAAGCATTGCTACCGCTGATGGATTGCAGGGTGGTTGTAACCATGGAAACGAGCAGTGTATAATTGTCACTGTCCCTCCCATGACAGAGGTGAGATCTGATAGACTGGCGGTACGTGAGGGTATCTGACAGTCTCTCTGTTTTCATCTTGCAGTGTTGGTGTTTGGTAATGACCACATCTCTTGTCAGTGGTCATTACTGAGGCTATTTAGTTCTGACTCACACTGCTTACCATGCGGTTGATATTTCATGCTGGAGTTGCTTGAGCTGGTGTATTGTTCCTTTGGATCTCCTGTTCCTCCATTCTTCTTTAAGCTAAGTGCATTTTGTTTTGCATTTTGTTTACTTGTGTGTGTTGTTGTCTAGACCTCAGGGATACGCTGGTTCCTTCTTCTGGGGAGGAACCAGTAGTCTCATTCCCTGCCACCACTCGTAGGTCCCTCTAAGGTCTCCCGGGCTAAGGTTCCCGTGTATGAGTATTCCCACCTTCAGGGTCTACTATACTGGCAGGAGTCAGGGAGAGGTCTAGGGATTCCTAGGCCAGTGTTTCCCAACAAGTGTGCCTCCAGCTGTTGCAAAACTACAACTCCCAGCATGCTCAGACAACCTTTGGCTGTGCGGGCATGCTGGGAGTTGTAGTTTTGCAACAGCTGGAGGCACACTGGTTGGGAAACACTGTCCTAGGCGGTCACCATCCCTCTCCCTTAGCTTTGAGGCCTAGACTCCGGTCTATTCCTTCTGTGAGTTATCTGGTGTTATCCCCTCCCCATTACCCATGACAGTAAAGCGATGGAAAAATAAATCCAGCCAGCAAAGGAAGTAATATGGATAATTACAATACATTAGTGGCTTGTATTAACCCGTAGGAAACTGGAAAGTGGGTCAAAAATCCCAGCGCCGTACAGCTATGGCGCTGTGTACACCCGGTCCCTGAGCAAAATCGGTCGGTGACCGGGGTACAATGGCTGCTCTGCACGGCAGGCAGCCATCTTTGCTACAGGCAAAGGGAGGTTTTTCCGCCCCCTGCAGCCCCGATCAATGCTATTGGCCTGTTTCTGCAGACCGGCCAATTGCAGCTCCGGAGGGTGTAACCATTCATGGAGATGCAAGGGGGTTATACAGGGGTGACTGGTGCGGAACTAGTCAGCACCTGTCTCCCCCGAGGGGCCAGACAAGGGACACCAGTGTTTGGCGACCCCTGCCTGCGCTGCAATTAGCTGGAATAACGCTCCAGCCAATGGCAGCGCTATAGCAACACAGGAAAGGGCTGAACCTGTCTGCAGGCAGCCATTCTGACTGCGTGCAGAGAGGTTCTGTCCTTCTCTGTGCTGCTTGTTGGCTTGCTGGGACTTGTTGCTTGGGAATTTTCCAGCTCTGCACCACTTTTTCTGCGTGTGAACTGTGACCGGCGTGTGTTGTTCAGTGCAGCACCTGGGGATTATTTTTTGCGCTTTTATTTTTTTCCACATTTGTGTTTGACAGTTTTTGCACGCATGTGTGTTTTTGCACGATCTGTGTGCGTGTGCTACAGCGCACCGATCAGTAGTGTGCTCATTTACATCTGCACATTTTTGAAAAATTTTTTTTACATTTTTTTTGTGTGAAAAAAGACCTGCAGTTAGAGATATTTATATATATATATATATATATATATATATATATATATATATATATTTTTATTTTTTGGGGTTTTTAATATATGGAGACCTCAGGAATTTTTGAACATGCGACATGGCACCTAAAATCCATGTCTGTTTATTCAAGCCTGCAAAAACCATATTTTGCACTTTGCCTTTAGACCCCTGCTGTGTGCCTATACAGCAGGCTACAAGCACATATGGGGTGTTTCCTAAATGGGGAACACATACTGGGGTGCATTTTCTCCTTTAACCCCTTGTGAAAGTGAAAAATTGGGGTCTACTAGTAATTTTTCATTTTCACAAATGTGTGCTTTGAAATCCTTTAACAAGTGTTTCTGCCTTATGTGAGACATTGTTTTCTGAATAGTACCCTTTCCACCACTTAAAATGTTCGTACGGGGGTGCTCTTTCCAAAATAGGGTCACATCTTGGGGTTTCAAATTTCTGGGGACCTCAGGAATTTTTTAACATGCGACATGGCACCTAAAATCCATGTCTGTTTTTTCAAGCCTGCAAAAAACATTTTTCACTTTGCCTTTAGAGCCCCCCTGTGCACCCATACAGCAGGCTACAAGCACATGTGGGGTGTTGCCGTATTCAGGGGAAATGGGTAACAAAATGTGGGGTGCAATTTGTCCTGTTACCCCTTGTGAAAGTGAAAAATGTGGGTGTAAAGCAACTGGTAATTTTTCGTTTTCACAGCTAAGTGTTTCCTAATTCTGTGAAACGCCTGATGGGTCAAAGTGCTCACTACACACTTTGAAATACTCTTTGCGGGGTATCGTTTCCAGAAGGGGGTCACCTTTTTGGGGGTTTCCACTGGAGGAGTACCTCAGGGTGTCTTCATATTTGGCATGTTGCCATATTCAGGGTGAAATGGGTAAGAGTGTGGGGTGCATTTTGTCCTGTTACCCCTTGTGAAAGTGAAAAATTGTAATTTTTCATTTTCACAGCTAAGTGTTTCCTAATTCTGTGAAACGCCTGATGGGTCAAAGTGCTTACTACACACTTTGAAATACTCTTTGCGGGGTATCTCTCTTTTGCATCGCAGAGGGGTCAGACTCTCAAAAGTTGAAGTAGCAGAGTGGGACAGAAATAAAGTTTAAAAAAAAAGCAAAAAAAAATGTTAATAAAAAATTTAGTTTCAAATAAAAAAAGAAAAAAAAAACGCCCCTTTTCCCCTGATTTTATAATAAAAAATAGAAAAGAAAAAACAGGGAAAAAACACACATATTAGGTATCACCGCGTCCGTAATGACCGGCTCTATAAATATATCACATGATCCACCCTGTCCGATAAACTCCAATAAACTGCCGCTGTATCATGGAGATAGAATCTGTGATACACTATGTCACATGATTATATTATTGCACATGCTCACGGAATCAGTGTGAAGTGTGTGTGATTTGTGTAGCTAAATGATACACAAATCATGGTAGATGCAGCTAAAGTATGTGGTGTATTATATATACATAAGAAAATGATACATGGTTTTTAACATTTTCAATAAATAAAAATCTGAAAAATGTGGTGTGCATTTGTATTCAGCCCCCTGTACACTGATACCCCAATTGCCTTCAGAAGTCACCTAATTAGTAAACCGTCCACCTGTGTGTAATTTATTCACAGTATAGTTAGAGCTGGTCTGTGAAGGCCTCAGAGATTTGCTAGTGAACATTAGTGATCAAACAGCATCATGAAAACCGAGGAACACACCAGACAGGTAAGGGATAAAGTTGTGGAGAAGTGTAAAGCACTTAGGGCGGCAAAAATCCTTGCCCCGGCCCTGATCTAGTGTCAGGCATTAGATGTCATATTTAGCTTCTCACCCTTTATTTCAGTTTTTTTTTACATATTTGGTCAACAATATATATTTTTGATACATAGGTCCTGTCATGCTATATTATTTTTTACATACTGTTACATCTTTAATAGGAACATTGTGATTATTTGTCATGGTCAGTATGTTTGCAGGTACTTTATTGAAGGTACTTTTTGCATTTCAGTGGTGGTGCTTACTAAGCACATTATCACTGTATTTGTAAATGCCGGATTTTAACGTTTGTTTTTTGGCTACAAAAAAACTATATTACTTTGGATAGTTTTGGAGTTGCAACTGCCTATATGGCCTTGCTTTGTTTCTTGATTCTAAGAGGGAATTTCGAGCCACTGCTCTTGTACTCCTTTTCTTTATTTGAGTGTGCCCTTTTTTCTTAGTTGTCTAACAGAAGCCATTAATTTACAATGCATTGTCCAGGTCTAATTTGCAACTAATCGTCCAGTTCTCTACAGCATTTCAATGTCTTACTTCTTTATTCCAAAGCCAGTCTTGATAGACACTGCATAATAAAACCTGTAGCACATGCAACTGTTAGGCCTCTTGCACACGACAGTATTTTGCGGACCGTATACTGGCCATTTTTTCAGTTCAGTATACTGACAGTATACTCAACCATTCACTTCAATGGGACCGCAAAAAATACTGAAGTGTCTCCGTATGCCTTCCGTTTTTCCGTTCCATTTAAATATAGAACATGTCCTATTCTTGTCCGCAAATCACGTTCAGTGGCTCTATTCAGGTCCGCAAAAAAAACGGAAAGCATACGGAAAGGCATCTGTATGTCTTCCGTATCCGTTCCGTTTTTGCTGAACAATCTATTGAAAATTTTAAGCCCAGCCCAATTTTTTCTATGTAATTACTGTATATGCCATATGGAAAAACGAAACAGGAAAATGGAACCGAAACAGAAACGCAACGGAAGCAAAAAACGGATCCGTTAAAAACGGACCGCAAAACACTGAAAAAAAAAATACGTTCGTGTGCAAGAGGCCTTGGCAAATAGTATATAGCAAGCCATACTGTGGGTTATTCGATCAGAGACACTCAATTTTTTCCCTTTTTTTTTCTTTTATTGAAATTGCATACTGTTGTGATCTTGCAGTGTACAAATTATTCAATCAAGTATTTACAATTGTTACATAATGTACATTTACACTGACATAAGTTCTCTATCTTTTGAGTGAGCAAAAATAAAGCTACATTCAAGTGTAACTTACAAAAATGATTACAATAAAACTAGATATGTTTGACATTCATCATAGCACATTGTCTGGAAGGAATATTGCAATACAAAAACCGGTGTCCACCAACCAAAAGCTCAAGATTTATCCTTATAAAAAATATTGCACTTAGAACAGAGTACATGTAGGAAGGACGTGGAAGGTGAAAAGTGAGAATCAACACATAATTCACCTAAATAGTAATGCTGCTGTAGCTTATTCTCAGGTCCCTTAAAGGCCATACAGCCTTATTTGTCAGACGGTTCCGACAACTGAGCCATGAATAAGGGCATATTTAGCACTACAAACAGTAAGAAGCCTTGAATATAAATCAAGAGATTTATAAGAAGAGGGACCTTCTTATAGAAAGACGAAGGATTAGATTCTCACTGCATCATCTTCACATGGTACACAGATGTCTCATCTAGAGTCAGTAGTGAAGGATCTGACAATGCTTCGTAGACTTTACTCCGTGACACACAGGCTCGGCTTAGGCTTTTTTCACACTAGCATTAGGCTTGTCCGGCAGAGAAACAGCCTGTCAGATCCGTACTAACGCTTGCACGCGTGTGCTGCCAGAAGTCCGTCCCGGCGCCATTTATTATAATGGGGACGGGCGGACTGGAGCTTAAAGGGGTTGTCAGCTTTTTACTATTGATGACCTATCCTCAGGATACGTCATAAATTTCAGATCGGCGGGGTGGCGATCAGCTGTTTGAAGAGAAAGCAGCACTCGTACCGCTTCAGCAATAGCAGAGGCAGGCAGTGTAATTACAATTATGGCGTCCCCATTCACTTCTATAGGCTGGCTCCTGTCTGTTCAAGTGAATAGGACGGAGCAGTGCCATAGAAGTGAATGGGGACATCATAGCTGTAATTACATTGCTTGCCGCTGCGAGTAGGTAAACAGAGAACAGCAGGCAGCACTCATATAAGCGCTGCTTTCTCTTCAAACAGCTGATCGACAGGGGTGCTGGGTATTGGACCCCTGCCAATCCGATACTGATGACCTATCCTAAAAAGTAATAAGCGGACAAACCCTTTAAAGGCTGTAGATACCTCTGCAGTGGTTGTTTGTTCATTTGTTTCCTAAAGGCAAAAGTCTTAAAAATGTCCTACCACTTTAAGTGTATGTTCTTAACCTAGCTGTTTAGTGCTGCTAAATCCTTCAGAGCAATGCTTCCTTTTTTCCCAGCTTCACTCTGCTCTTCTCCCTCCCTTCTCTCAGTGTTAGAGATAGCAGCAGGGAGGGGGAGAAAGTTGTATGTGGCAGTGTGAAGGGGAGGGAAATCAACGGCAACAGCTTACAAAGGCTTCAGGTAGGGAGGAAAGCACATAGAAGGCAGCCTGCAAGGGAATAATTACATAGGCTGTGTAATACATTCAGAGTGGACCACTGATGGAGAAATGTCTAAACTTAGGGACAGGTGGCAAACTGAATATCAGGGTGTCTGAAAACAATTTGCAGGTTGCAGACAAATATATATTTTTTATGTTACAAGGTATCCAACTATTCACTGTTGATCAGGGGTGTATGTGACGTCCATGGTAGGACAGAACCTGCCATAGCCATTGTGATATAGATCAGGAAAAAAATAATCCTCCCATAGGGCAGAATATCATTATATAAATCTAAAATGGCAGAACCGGAAAGGGAGCGTACTGTATTTGGAAGAGAAAAACTCTTTAAAATGACTTGGAACTCTCAATCTGAGACTTCAATGTATTGTATAAAATACATACTTTCCCAATGAAGAATGGGTCCTCTTCTTTCCATGATTCCCTGTCACATTCGAATAACCTCCCAGTGCCATCAGTTTAACTCTCCTTGGATAATCAATGCAATTAAAATACATTTAATAAAACTACATGTATGTACAACTCTCTAACTCACAAAAATATCTATATAAAATGTGGTATACAGTATGGCTTTATCACACATTAGAAAGCTTTAAAGCGTACTCCACCCTGCACTACATCAGATACTGCAACTTTGGAAAGCATGGTCCATTCAAACTGAATAGGCATCTACAGGCAGGAAGACAGATAATGGAGGCATATTTGTATTCAACAAATGTACAGTCTCTAATATAGGTCCACGAATGAACTGAACAGCTCTGAGAAGGAAAGCTGGAGGTTATGAAAATGCATATTGCATTATTGTGTGAATATATCTGAGAACTAGTTTGAGGACCGATTTTATAATACAGACATAATTGGATATGTAGCAAACACACACGAAATGCTTTAATTTCCTAAAAATCGGTAGTATACTAATCAAATGAATTGTGCTATATTACAATATGGCTTTAGTTTTGCCATTTAACAGTAGAATAGTGATAGTTGGAAAATGAAGATGCCCAAGTAACACCTATAGTGTCAATCATGCCTTTCAAACTGCCCTTAAAAAAGATGGGTATTGAATTTTAGACATGGATGTTAGGTTAACGGCAGCATGTTTTTGGCCAGCGGATAATGTTTTGTCTTCTTTTAGACTTCATATGTATAATTACATTTAGATATCTTCATCCAAAATGTCTGACTGTTCTAACAAGCTAGTGCAATGCTGTCGAAGAAGGTGCAGATTTCTTTACAACAAGGGGTATAACTGATCATACAGTAAGTCTATTGGTCCTCTTCATGTAGGAACTAGAAAACATGGCAACACAGCCTTTGGTGGACCCTATATAGTGATAGCTATAAACAAGGCTGAATTCATATTTGTTCATATACTCAACACAAAGAAAATACCTACGACATTCCTAAGGAGACAGCCGTCAATCACCCGGGATTTCCCAGGGCAGTAATACCTTCTCAGGTGGACACGTGGAATGCTAAACCCTGTTAACAAGGGCTGCGAACTACTAATTTGCACATTTAAAGACTGGGCTAATAAATAGTTCTGCCATTGTGATTGAATACTCATATTAAAGGTGAAGTAAAACTCAAGTTGAATAAAATTCAAGACTTCTGTAAATCTGGCTGCTAAAAACGATTCAGTTTTTCAGGATTGTTGGATGCCATATGGGAAAAATCTCTGAATATATCTTGGTATGTTTCATCGCCTATAAAAAGAGACAAAGAAAACAAAATATAAATGTTATACAAAACATGAAAAAGAAAGACTATAATGCTATTAATTACCGAAAAGGTAAAATATCAACAGTTTTATACCAAGATAAAAATGCATTGCCTATGCAAAGAATTTGGGATAAACGTCTGATCAGTGTAGGTCCAACTGCTGGGACCCAAACTGATCACGAAAATGGGGTCCCGGTTCTCCTGAATGAATGAAGAGGCAGTTAAGCAAGTGTGCTGCCACGCTGTACTTTGCTGTTTCTAGCAATTTCATCAAGAACTAATGGAGTGACAGCACACATGCGCAATCACCTCTTCCTTCTCGTAATCGGTGGGCTGTGCATAGTAGATATGTTTTTATCTTGGTAAAAACCCCTTCAGATGAGGAAGGCACTGTACATGCTGCATGAGACATTATTACACATGTTGACGTTACAATGGGTCTTATTTTGTGCCAAACATGATGATAAAGACCATATAGACCTTTTGCATGCATGAGCGAAAAATGTGACTTACAAAGATCTATACTTGCAGGAAGACTCCATGAATCCAGACAGATGACAAGAGAGAGAAAAAGCAGAGTATCCTGTATTTAAATAAATCACGAACAACTGCTTGCTCAACAGGAAAAGTAAAAAAAAAAAAAAATCTACAGGTGGGATGATGGTACATGAAAGCCAAATGAAATGTGCAAAAATCTTAAGGTCAGGTGCACATCAGATACTGATTACTGCGGGTCTGACCACCACTGCATTAATTACCAGGTTTTACTTGCACATTGATATTTTTGGGCATCAACTGTACAGGGAACTAAATATGGCCCCATTCACTTGAAAGAAGCTGTTCAGCAGGTCCCTGCCCAGCAGTTTGCCGGGTTGATCACAATGTTATGGCATATCTTGTCAATATGCCAAAACATTTAAGAAATTAATAATTCTCCAATATTTTTCAAGCAATGTGGCAGGCATGGTATTACTTAAAAACGGCAGCACCAGAGGAATGCCACATCAAACCCCAAGAGCGATTCTGGCCCTAATAACGCCTGGTGTCCTAACCTGTGCCCCTTAATATAACCACTCATTAGTCCGTGGTTCCACCACTGCTCGGTTCCCAGCTAGAACAGGAAGCATCTTGGTCCCGTGACCACTGCAGCTGAAGATATGTCACAGCTGTGAATTGTTATTTAAGCCGTTATGACTACTGAGACCTGTGACTGGCCAGTGACCAATATGCTTCCTGGTCCTGAGGGGAGAAGTGGCCAGAAATGGAGCAGCAGCAGGACTGTGGACAGGTGGCTGGTCTTTTATTATGTTACAGGGCGCAGGTTAGGACCCAGGGGTTGTCAGCTCCAAGGCCGGGCAACCCTTTTAATCAAAGCCAATAAAGCTACTTTCACATACAGGTGAAACTCGAAAAATTAGAATATCGTGCAAATAAAGGAAAATAAAGGCTTGAAATATCTCACTTTGCATGTAATGAGTCTATCTCATATATTAGTGTCACCTTTTAAGTTGCATTACTGAAATAAGTGAACTTTTGCACAATATTAAAATTTTTCGACTTTCACCTGTATGCATTAAAATGTATCTGGCAAGATGTTCTAGCAGAGGAACCGTCTCTTGGAATTCACCAGGTGCCCCACCGGGTCTCATTGACTATAATAGGATCCGGCGCGGATTTGGTCAGTATTCAGCATGAGTGCCAGGTTTCCACCAGTGTATGCACCAGTTTTTGACCGGCTGAAATCCCAGACGCTCAAATCTTTTGTGGCATTTGGTTGGTTGCAAATTCTTGTCAAGCTTTTTTTCAGGTATTGTTTTCCTGTATAGGGAAGTCTATGGGAAAATGGCTGCCAAAAAAAAAATATACCTAGAGCATGCTGAACATGTACCTAAAATCATCCGAAAAGTGAAAAAAAAAAAAACACAAAAAGGCAAATTTCATGATTCCCTACTGATTCACAGCAAACATATGGCAGTATTTATTTTTTATTTTTTGCAAAGTTCTTTTCTAAAATGCTATGTGTGTCACCACATTAAAGCCTCATTTACACATCAGTATTTTGGTCAGTGATTTCCATCCGTGATTGTGAGCCAAAACCAGGATTGGAACTTCCACAGACATAAGGTATAAGGGAAAAATGTGCATCTGTTCTGTGTTTAGAGCCGCACCTAGTTTTGCCTCAAAATCACTAAATCTCTGACCAAACACGGACGTGTGAATGAGACATAACTCTTATCCTGTGTGATCATAACCTATATTGTTCAGCACAAATAAGCTGAAGAGAATGGTGAAATAGTATTCAATATGCAATGACACATCCACATGTTGGCCATATTAAAAGGCCACAAGCACAGGATGTCACTTGTCTCTAAGGCTGGGTTCACATCACGTTTTTGTCTTGTGTTTAACGTATCCAAAATATTTACATAATAAACGGATATCTCCAAAGGATGTCATACAGTGGTATCCGTCACCAGAGTTCCATTAAAAAAAGACAAAAAAAAAAAACACACACTAATATGTTACATACGTTTTTGCTAGCTTCTGAAGGATGGAAAAGCATAGTGTGCATCCCTTTTTCCCAATGTATAGTAAATGTAAGGTAAAACATGATGTGAACACAGCCTATGTATTGTATTTTATTATATTTTTGTTCTGTGTGTTCACCTTAAAGTAAAGTTAGTATATTCTGAATCTTCCAGAGTTGGGGCACGTTTTGTGTAGCTGTTCAACATTCATAAATCGTCATAAAAATATGGAAACATATTCCAAACCGTATAGGTCTGTTCTACATGTCAAGGTCATCACTAGCCAGACACAAACTTACAAATTACATTCAAGGACAGCACCATCCCTTGAGCATTTGTTGAGATTAATGACACTGAAAAGGGTAATTATATTGTAAACTTGCATTTCTTAACATTCTTAATTTTTATCTGTACATTCCACAATTGTTCTCAGATCTATTCTATTATAATTACTCTTTCAGGGGCTTCATGGGTCAAACGTGAAAGGCAAAAATGATGTAACATTATATATTGTACTCATATGCCAGCAGCCTGATAGACTGGAAGAAAACCTGTGCAAACATAAGTAGCTCCTAGGCCCTTGTGCTACACACTAGGACACCACTCACCTACCACTGACCTGACCCTGACTGCAACCCTAAGGCCCCATTCACACGAACTATATGGATTCTCTCAGGATGCATTCAGTGAAACTCACCCCATTTTGCAAGAAAGTTCAGTCAGTTTTGTCTGCGATTGCATTCAGTTGTTCTGTTTATTCCATGCGGGTGCAATGCGTTTTAATGCCTTTTGCACGCGTGTGAAAAAAAACTAAGGTATTCAAAAATCTCCTAGCAACCATCAGTGAAAAACACATTGCATCTGGATGCAATGTGTTTTTCACTAAAGCCTCGTTCACTTCAATGGAGCCATGGCTTCGTGAAAGACGCAAAATATAGAACATGCTGAGATTCTCAGACAACGCAGACATGATGCGTGAAAGAACCATTGAAATGAATGGGTCAGGATTCAGTGCGGTTGCTATGCGTTCACTTCACACATTGCACCCGCGCAAAGAACTCGCTTGTGTGAAAGCAAATATAGCAGTTCACAGAACTGTAAATGCACGAGGACTGGCTGTAATTCATCTTGTAGCTATGAAGGTATCCAATGTATTTGTAGACTATATGGAGCATGTAAAAAGGCTCACATGTGAATATACACATCAAGGGTAAGGCCGCATGTAGTGGATTTTGCACACATTTCACCCTCTGCATGGCAAAGGGCAACATCCATAGTGGATATCCACAGCATAAATTACATGGCTATGTATTTAAAATCTGCACCGCAGGTCAGCTTGCACTGTAGATTTCTTTCACAACATGTAAATGAGATCTCTTAAAATCTCATCCACTTTGTGGGTGCAGTGAAATGCTGCAGTTTTGCCACACACAAATCTGCAGCAAATCCGGTAAGTGTGAACATACCCTAAGAATCTAATTATCACCACTTTCAAAAGTGAGATGCTTGACATCCATAGTGCCCATTCTCCTTTTGTAATATACACGTTCACAATCTATAATCAATATTGCATTCATATAAAAAATAAATAGGGAAGACAGGTAAGCAACATTTTGCAGCATTTTAAGATTATATGCATGATTTGCGCTTTCCAAATAACAATTCTAATGCAATCTAAAAAGAAAAATAAGACAATTCAGTCCAAAATGTAAACATAATCTCTTCCTAAAAGCAGCCAGCCTATTTTGTGGCGTGTTAGTTAGATGAGTTGCTGTTTATCTTCCTCCCTAAAGGCTCAGAATGACCAAGCTGTAAGCTAATAAACTCTTGCATGCATTTTCTATATTGCATTTCTGTATGGCTGTTCGTGGAATATTGACCTGGTTGACCGTAAAGACCTTCTGATTCCCGCATTTCTTCATTCATACGTGCCAAGCGTAATCTACAGAGAAAAGGTGAAAAAGGCAATGAAATACTTAATAAGAGACTATAAACCGTCAGGGTGATTTACTGCATATACATACATTTTATTTGACCATGGCTGGGCTACGATTTAAAGCCTCATATTAAATGTAATTATTCTTTCAAAAAGGAGATCATTATTATACATAATTCAATGATATCTCCATTTTGGTAATTCTCCTTGTTAAATGGAATGACACATTATATTTTATCTTCTCCCGATATAGCTGAATAACGCTACATGAACAAATCCCAGAATGACAAAAAGTAAGACATCATGAAAATGTGTCCTGTTTATAGCAACTAAGGCCTCTTTCACACTTGCGTTCTGAGGATCCGGCAGGCACTTCCGTCCCGCCAGAACGCAGGTCGCCTGAAAGCATTAGAAGACTGATCAGGATCCTGATCAGTCTTCGAAATGCTTTCAGTGTTACTATGGCAGCCAGGACGCTATTAAAGTCCTGGTTGCTATAGTAGTAGTAGGGAGCGGGGAAGCAGTATACTTACAGTCCGTGCGGCTCCCGGGGCGCTCCAGAATGACGTCAGAGAGCCCCATGCGCATGGATCACGTGATCCATGCACGTGGGGCGCCCTGACGTCACTCTGGAGCGCCCCGGGAGCCGCACGGACGGTAAGTATACTGCTCCCCCGCTCCCCACTACACTTTACCATGGCAACCAGGACTTTAGCGTCCTGGTTGCCATGGTAACCAGTCAGAAAAAGCTAAATGTCGGATCCGGCGATGCACCGAAACGACGTTTAGCTTAAGGCCGGATCCGGAATAATGCCTTTTAATGGGCATTAATTCCGGATCCGGCCTTGCGGCAAGTGTTCAGGATTTTTGGCCGGAGCAAAAAGCGCAGCATGCTGCGGTATTTTCTCCGGCCAAAAAACGTTCCAGTCCTGAACTGAAGACATCCTGATGCATCCTGAACGGATTTCTCTCCATTCAAAATGCATGGGGATGATCCTGATCAGGATTTTTCCGGCATAGAGCCCAGACGACTGATCTCTATGCCGGAAAACAAAAACGCTAGTGTGAAAGAGCCCTAACACAATATACAGCAGACTGTTATCAGTCCACTACATTCATGAGCAGAGAGCCCATTCCCTCTCACTATTGACTGACAGTAGCCGGTTGTCTTCCTTCCTCAACTAACTTGGAATCCTCTGTATTATTTGATAGGTGCTATTAACCAAATGATACAATATTTTGCACATTTTAATATACTGGACTTGTCCCCACAATATGCTCTTCTTATATAGAGCAGCATGGCATGGCGACAGATCCGCTTCCTATGTAATAACCATTTAGTATTAGATACAATACGTACAGTGTTACTATATCAGCGTTAGCAGCTTCCACTGCAATGCTTAAAGGATCTTTTCCATCTTCATCGGTAGCATGTTGATCGGCCCCACGCTTCAGGAATAAACAGACTTGCCTGGTAAATAATTGATAAAAATATAATTTGAATAAGCTAAAAAGCAAATACTACCTCAGTTCAGCCTGAATACAATCCTAATCACAAAAAAATGTGCTGTAACAATAATGATGCAGATCTACATCCAACATTTAAAGTGACGTAGACAGCAGCCAATCTACTGTTGTTGGGTCTGCCTGAAACTCTCCAATTGTCCCCACTGGAAAAAGAACGGATTTCTAAGTATAATAACAGGTAATGTACATCAAAAGGATCCAAAATGTTCAACACAACAGACTCCAAAGACACAGCATTGCTGCCTACCCTGTGCGGCCCAGCACAGTCGCATGATGTAATGGTCCCCTTCCGTTGACATCACGATGGTTAACATTGGCCCCGTTTTGGAGTAGAAACTCACAAGTCATTAGCGATCCCTGGGAAGAATAATTCCAGCTGTTTAAGCACAGTATATATATTATAGAGATAGATAGAAATAAATAAATAAATATATATATATATATATATATATATATATATATATATATACATAAATAAGTAAAACCTATATATCATACCCCATGCACTGCCCGTATTAGAGGGGTGGCATTGTTCTCTTTTGTGTTAACCCAGTTGACTTCAGCTCCATGAGCCAATGCTTCAGCCATTGCTGGAAGGTTTTGCTGAAAAGCGGCCTGGTACAGCCGAAGTCCGGGAATAACCGTTTTCGTGCTCACAGAGTCTTGAAATACTGCAGAATCCCTCTTTTCATTCTTTTTTTCCATCTCTGGAATAAGGAAAAAGGAAGGAAGAACAGTATTTTTGGATGCTGGACCCAACAATCGTCATAGTGCATACCCTTTTATAGATGTACAGTACCCTGAAATAAATGGTACTTAAGAATAAATATTGATAATAATACTGTTTTTATGAAGAAATTACAATCCAGTTAGTCTAGTACAGCCTAATGCTTGAGAATTATCATTGAAAAATGCATTAATCTACTCAAAAGTAAATTAAGCTTGCATTCACACACTGACCAACAGTGGCTGCAGTAGTGGGTTGACACATATATACATATAATATATAAAACATTTTTTTACATGTGCTATATTCATTATTATTTTTCTTTAATAATTGTATTGTGTGTATGATGTAGCAGTGCAGCAAGCACTGGGATGTACTTTTCATACCAATAACTATGGTAATTCTCTGACTCAACATTAGTAACAACATTAGAGCATCAGAATGACACTAACCTGCATCATACAAACTGCTGGAAGACACTGCAGATGCTAGGAGCTCCCGGCTTCCGTCTGCACTAAACTGTATTCCACTGTCATTGCTTCTCACTAATAAAGTCAAAGGATATGTTTTTTTTTATTAAGATAGAGCGCTACAACGTACATCACACAAACTATGCATGCATGGCAACTATAGTGACTTAGTTTCATCACAGAAAAAGTCTAACAATGTTTTATACAGCAATGCAAGGGTAAGATTACACTTCTTAAAAGGGGCTGTGCAAGAATGAGAGGGATTTTGGCAACCCCCCTCCCCATTCTGCTGGACCCGCAAAGGGAAGATGACTTACCTGCTTCTAAGTGCCAGCTCCCTGCCATATTCTGCTGGGCTCCGGCAATGTCAACATCTGGTTTGACAGCGCTACAGCCAAGAGAAGGAAAAGCCGGCCCAGGAGCATCAGTCACCGTACCCAGTGGCAGGGAACAGGTAAGTATGATCTCCACCGTGGGTCGGCCACTCTGGGATGTCGCTCTTGCTCTTGGATAACTCCTTTAAAGGGTTATTGCCATCTCAGACATTTATGGTATGTTCACAGGATATACCATTATATCTGACAGACCTCTAGGACCCGCACTTGTCAATGTTGGTATATATAGGTTTTACTTTCCTTGGATAATAATGGCACATGATCTCTACAGAAAAGGAAGTGTCAGCCTATTATGAGGCTCATAGATGTCCCCAACCAACATCCCTCCTGGTGAGGCAGCACCTGGTCACCACATCTAAGTGGAGAACGAATGGAGGGGTCGCTACACATGTACATGACTCTCCCTATTTATTTCTATGAAAGTTTTTATAAATCTTATGCATATAATAAAAGCAAGAAATGTTGTGTTTCATATGTGATTTTACTTCATAGAAAGAAGAAAATTGGCGTTATATACGGTGTGTGGCACCCCCGCCGATCAGCTTACCTGCTCGCTGCAGCAATTGCAGTGGTGAGCAGGTGTAATTACAAGTATGGCGTGTCCATTCACTTCTATGGGACAGTTCTGTCTGTTCAAGTGAATACTACAAAGCCGATCTGATATTGACAACCTGTCCTGAGGATCGGTCATCAGTACTAAAAAGCAGACAACCCCTTTAATCTACATAAAAATATAATGTATCACTTACTGTACCTCACATTGTTCCAGAGATATAGCCTGTATAATAGGGTTGTTTCGGGTATCGAACTTTCGATACCCAATCGATACTTTTCTCTGGTATCGCACTCGATACCAGGAAAAGTATTTTATCGATACTGGGCTGCACTACTGCACAGCCCAGTATAGGAGAGCATGGCTGCGCCCCTCTCAGCGCGGCCATGTTCTCCTCGGCAGCACAGGGAGAAGGAGGCAGTCTCTCCCTCCCCCTGTGCTGCCGCTGCAACCAATAGAGGGAGAGGGGGCGGAGCGGGGCGGAGCTGGGGGACGGGAGCACTGGCCAGCAATGCCGAGTACAGTTTCTTATATAAATGCAGGCAGAAGACAAAGCCTGCCAGCACCTGCCTGTGACCCAGTGCTGCGATCCGCGGCAATTAACCCCTCAGGTGCGGCACCTGAGGGGTTAATAGCCTCTGATCGCAGCGCTCGGTCACAGGCAGGTGCTGGCAGCCTGTGCCTTCTGCCTGCATTTATATATAAACGTAATTAGGCTTGCCAGTGCTCCGCCCCTCCCCTCCCTAGTATTAAAACATTGGTGGGCAGTGTGCCCCCCCCCCCCCAGTATTAAAACATTGGTGGGCAGTGGGCAGTGTGCTTCCCCCCAGTAATAAAATCATTGGTGGCAGTGGCCACAGGGTCCCCTCAGCTCCTCCTCATTGGTGGCAGTGGCAGTGATCGGAGCCCCAGCACTGTAATGCTGGGGCTCCGACCGATTACCATGGTAACCAGGACGCTTCTGAAGTCCTGGCTGCCTTGGTCTGCTCCCTGCTGCTGTGTGCACTATGCACAGGGCAACAGGGAGAGGGTGAGATCCTATTCACCCTGATAGAGCTCTATCAGGGTGAATAGGATGAGAAGATCCCAGGTTCTAGCCCCTAAGGGGGAAAATAGTTAATAAACTGTAAAAAAAAAAAAAAAGTTAAAGTACACCAAAATATTAATTATAAATCACCCCCTTTCCCAATTTTACATATAAAATATATAAACAATACATAAATAAAATATTACATATCGCCACGTCTCAAAAGTCCAAACTATTAAAAATCCACTTTTATGCGGTGAACGCCGTAAAGAAAAAAAAGAAAAAGAAAAATGCACGATTCGCCATTTTCTTTTAGTCGTCTTGTCCCCACAAAAAAGTAGGATAGGACTGTTGTATTATGAGCCGGCAGTTTCATAAAATGTGGAATGCACGCAGATTTTTTTGGCGTTTTTATTTTTTTTGCGTGGTATCGAATGGTATCGAGTATCGCAATACTTTTTTATGGTATCGATACCGAATCAAAATTTTGGTACCGAAACAACTCTACTGTATAATAGTCCACAGCTACATTCACAATTCTACAGTATTCAGATCCAAAATCTCCCAGCATTCTTTGCTCGTTCAAAGCCTACACCGAGCCTCCCCGGAAGTCCAGGAGGCGTAGCCTTTACACCAAGCATAGGAAACACTGTCCCATTGAAGGAGATATGTATCTGACAACAAGCTAGTGAGCAGTTTGCTATGACAAATCAGTAGAACCGTGAATGCAGATTTTGCCTATATTACAGGCTCAGTACCACAGAAGTCAAATTTATTTTTAAGAAATGTTTTCAACTTGGTATACAGATTTTACATACATAAAAATATAAAACAAAAACATTTAATTGTACCCTTAAAGTGTTCCTCCAAAATAATTTTAACTGTTTTATAGAAAACTAGTGACTATCTTAGACAATGGGGCATATCGCTAGCATATGCCCCCATTGTCTTATAGACATATATAGAGAAGGGAACACCGAAAGTGAAGGAGGGCGCACTGCGCATGCGCAGCCACCCTCCATTCATTTCTATGGGGCCGTCAGCCTCATAGAAATGAATTGGAGCATGGGCCCCGCATGAGCGGTACACACCCATTCACTTCTATGGGAGAACCGATGGGTGGTGGACGGACCCCGGGAAACCCGGGATCCTCCAGCCACAGCTCTACCCGCTCCGTTCTCGATATAGGTGCGGGTCCCAGCAGTGGGACCCGCACCTATAAGACAATGGACAACATATCCCTAGGATATGCCCCCATTGTCCAAGATGGGAATACCCCTTTAACAGTCTTTTTTATATTTGTACTGATATACGTTATCTTTCTGAAAACTCAAAATTTAAATGATAAAAAAAAAAAAAAAAAAAAGAAGAACAAAAAAAGAAAAATGTGACTAGGTGTTTTCACTTTTAAACCCCAAGATGGACTGCTCTTGGTTAATGCCATGGGTAGCTGTAAATGGCAGAACTAGAAATGTCGGACCACGTTATATTCCATAGCACTAGCTCCCATACTGAATACAAGAGCTTAAGAGACACAGCAGAACGCTCCGATGCCTACTGCACAGGAACGAGCAGCCAGCAGAACAAGACTGCGGACATTCTATGCTTCTTATTAGAAGCTAACGTCTTTCCAAAATTTTTGATTTACTAATTATATATAAAAGAGAAACTAAGAAAGTTTCTCTTATCCGTTTTTATTTTCTGACATTTGCAAATTGCGGTCCCCAATGCACGGAACGGCCGAGCAATGGCCGTGTGCATGAACCCTAAAACAGATACAATCTCTGACCGATAAACCATTTTTAAGTGATGGATTTTCAGATATTTAATATACCACAAAGCCCTCTTTTCACTTCTCTTTTGGGACACTTTCACTGTCTATATAACATGTAAGTGAATAAATGGAGGTGATCCGAATACCAGTGAAAATGAACTACCACACAGAAAATATAACAAAAGAATAAAGGCAGATGTAGAACTGTAATATATTGACCACCGTGTAGTCTCTATTTTGCACTCAATCTGCTGAAAGTAGAGTATTTGTGTAGTAATGTCTTCAACATGATGAAAGGTTGGGGAATTTAAAGGAAATATAGCATTTCCACTAAAAAGGAGTAGAGAAATCAACATTCATAACAAGCAGAAAATGAAGGAAACTAGACAGAGCCTAAACAGCCGAGACTACACACTGTATAAGAGATGTTACTTACTACTACGAAGCTTTGAGGAAGTATCAAAGTAGGAGAAGAGTGAGTCTAGCTCATCAGGACAGAAGAGAGACTCCCGCCTTGCGTCGTCACTGTTATCAGCAACCGCTGGTGACATGCAGGTTAGCAAAGCATAAAGCAGGCAGTAAAAGAGGAAAGAGGGTCAAGTAAACCAGACAGCTATCTGGCAAAAGAGAGACTGTCAGAATTAGTAATTCAGATTTTACTATATACTTGATTCTACCAGGTGTTTACTCAGCAATACAAGACAATGCTGGCTAGCCATACAGAGTGTCACTAATACATGTACATCTGCAATCTCCATCACATCAAATATTCCATACTGAATTTCCAGAGGCATCTACCAGAGGCAAATATGACATAATGGTTTTAGGGAACATGACCAACGAGTATCAACTTGCCAATGAATAATGGGAAATCTACTATGAAAATGCTACACATTGGAAATCAAGCCCCATTACGTGCCCTATAATTGCAGCAGTCATACTAGTTGTATTTAGAATTGTATTTGTACTGCGCAGTGCCCTAATGCAGTTTAAAAAGGCAGCTGTCACCGGGTATGATGCCTGGTAACGCAGCCTCAGCCGATTAAAGTCCACCTTTCCTGCCACAATCCGTTGCGGTACTGAAGAGAAATATGCTTTTCAACAATATGCAAATTTGTCCTCAAGTGCACCAAGATCCTCTGCTCTGCTTAGAAAGTGACTTCAGCCTCAACTTCACTGACCAGGTTGACATACACTGCCTGTCCTCAAAAAAAAGTCGCCACCAAAAAAAAAAAGTCACACACACCATTATTTCATTGGACCGCTTTTAGCTTTGATTACGGCATGCATTTGCTGATTTATTTCCATCCAGTGTTGTATTAATTTTTCACCAAGATCTTGCATTGATGATGGTAGAGTCTGACCGCTCCGCAAAGCCTTCTCCAGCACATCCCAAATATTCTCAATGGGGTTAAGGTCTGGACTCTGTGGTGGCCAATTCATGTGTGACAATGATGTCTCATGCTCCCTGAACCACTCTTTCACAATTTGAGCCTGATGAATCCTGGCATTGTCATCTTGGAATATGCCCGTGCCATCAGGGAAGAAAAAATCCATTGATGGAATAACCTGGTCATCCAGTACGTTCAGGTAGTCAGCTGACCTCATTCTTGGAGCACATACTGCTGCTGAACCTAGACCTGACCAACTGCCGCAACCCCAGATCATAGCACTGCCCCCACAGGCTTGTACAGTAGGCACTAGGCATGATAGGTGCATCACTTCATCTGCCTCTCTTCTTACCCTGATGCACCCATCACTCTGGAACAGGGTAAATCTGGACTCATCAGACCACATCACCTTCTTCCATTGCTCCAGAGGCCAATCTTTATGCTCCCTAGCAAATTGAAGCTTTGTTTCTGGTTTGCCTCACTGATTAGTGGTTTTCTTAGGCTACACAGCTGTTCAGTCCCTTGAGTTCCCTTCGCATTGTTAGTGTGGAAATGCTCGTACTTTCACTATTAAACATAGCCCTGAGTTCTACTGTTGTTTTGCTTCGATTTGATTTCACCAAACGTTTAAGTGATCGCCGATCGCGATCATTCAGGATTTTTTTCCGGACACATTTCTTCCTCGAATACGATAGGTTCCCACTATCCTTCCAGTTTTTAATAATGCGTTGGACACTTCTTAACCCAATTTTAGTAGTTTCTGCAATCTCCCTAGGTGTTTTCTCTGCTTGATGCATGCCAATGAGTTGACCCTTCTCATACAGACTAACATCTTTTCCACGACCACGAGATGTGTCTTTTGACATAGCCGTTTAAGAAATGAGAAGCAACTCATTGCACCAGTTGGGGTTAAATAACTTGTTGCCAGCTCAAAGATAATCGCCCACACGAGGCTCATACCTATTTACTTAGTTAAATCCAGGTGGCGACTTTTTTGTTGGACAGGCAGTGTATCATCTGGCTCTGTCAAACAAGTGTACTCTCTTTCAAACTGTGTCCATACTACTAAGATAAAACAATTTTTTTCCTCACGACACAAAGCTACCTTTGACCATACTTTTGATCACAGTAAGTGGTCATATTCAGCAACATCTTACACCTGTGAAATAATAATCAGAGAAAATGATCTGACATTTACATAAGGAATGTAGGTGGAAATGTTTTCTGTAACCTATGAAATTAAATCCTATGAAATTAATTTTAGCTGCAAAGATGTCCTAGTTTCTACATTACACTAGATCTTACCTGAAGCTCTGGATGGAGTTCTGCTCTGCTGGTCGACACCTAGGCTTTTATCAGTGGAGCTTAGACGGTTCTCACTGCTCTTCCTGGATAACATTTTCTTTCTTGCCGTCAGTAAAGATTCACCACTATTATCCACAAACTTCTTCTCCACATACTTAGCTTTGATGTAAGCTTCTATCTCCTGCCTTTTATAATGAAGGATAAGAAGATCACTGTGTGTTAAAACAGTCTTCTTCAAAACCAAGACCCAGTACAACTATAACTATTGACCACACAAAATGCTTGGTTTTCACTGGTTCTGCTTTTAATAGGACCGCTGACATTTCTGCTGATCCTATTTGCAAATCCGAATTTACAAGTATCTGTAAAGGATACACAAGTTGATCATCAAAATATATAACAAAAGAAGTTGCGTTTTATATATTCAGCCATTGACAAATATTTGGATCATCCCTCTGTTTCTTTTGATCCTATTTGCTACCAATTCTGGTAAATTTGCATGCATGCTCTATGAGGTATTAATATAAATAGGAGATGAGCGAATTTATGAAAAGATCGATTCGGCCGACTCCCCAAATTTTACGAAAAAATTTGCTTTGTGTCGAATTTTTTTGTAAGCAGCAGGTGCAATGACAGGGAGCTGCGATAGCGCCGCCCCCAGTCATTGTACCCCTCAGATGCCACGTTCATACAGGATCGTGGCATCTGAGAGTAAAAACAGGGTGAAATTAACATAAACATTTTTTTTAAATAAAACTTACCACCTCCATTCGCTCGCGAGGGGCCGGCCGCCGCCATCTTGCTTGAAGATCTGGTGCGAAATCTCGCACGGCGCGAGATCACTTCATCACGCCAGCCGGCGTGGTGACGTCATACATCACCACGCACGGGATTTCGGCCGAGATCTTTAATCAAGATGGCGGCTGGCGGCCTGTCGTGAGCAAATGGAGGAGGCAAGTATGAATTTTTTTGTTATTTACACTATTTCAGGTTAAATCGAAGCACAAGAAAATTCAGCTTCAAGGCGAATCGAATTCGTGGGATTCGATTTGCTCATCTCTAATTATAAATGCAGTAGATATACCATAAGGACCATTCCTCAAGGTAAAAGTTGAATGTGAAACCAACACATGATACTCTGTATCTTAATGGTTGCATTGCCAATTATAGAATAAAAACTTGGACTTTTTACTTCAATATGGCGAATGCAACTTAGGATTTGTTCATATCTGTGATAAATATTACTGTCCTTCTGTTCCATTGTAGGAGCACAATGATGAAAATAGCAGATGCGCTGGTCTGATACATAATGGACATGAATGGCACCAGATAGACCCTTTGACTATAATGTAGGCTGTTGAGGTTTTGTCAGGGAGCCCGGCATTTTACTGAAAAGAGTATTGCAGCATTTGGCTGTCTTTTTTTAACAAAACCTGCAACAGAGGATCCTAACAGAGACTCCAACTCAGACCTGAACGATGTCTAGTAACATTTATGCCAAATTTGAATTCATAGCTTTTTACAACAGTAAAACAAAAGCATAACAAATGTAAGGAAAAACTAAACGCCATTTTTAATACAATAGAACTTACCTTTGACATCCATGCTGAGGCTTTTTTACTCCCATGGCATCCACTCGTGCTTCATATATACTATTTATTACATCATTCCCCAATTCACACATCAGCTATTTAAATCAAAGGGAAATACATGAATTATCTATAAGTTCAATTCAAAGGCAATACTGACCAGTAAATTAATGTCACTATGTATCAATATCACTATGTAGTATGTGTCCAGGGCTGTGGAGTCGGAGTCGAGGAGTCGGAGTCGGAGGCAATTTTGGGTACCTGGAGTCGGAGTCGGAGTCGGCAAAAAATGGACCGACTCCGACTCCTACTAGATTTAAATTGGAATTAAAAAAAATTGGAATAAAAAAAAAGCAAGTTTAAATGTCCCAATTCAGATAAAGTTATAATTAATTACTTCTCTACTGTAAGAATAAAGGCCAATGCATGCAGTGCGTCACGTTACCGCTAAACAAAGACGTTAAGTGACAGTGAAGAAGCTTTTCATATGCTTTACTATGCAGTTAAAGCAGTGTTTCTCAACTCCAGTCCTCAGGGCCCACCTACAGGTCATGATTTGAGAATATCCCACAGAATGAGTACCTGAGGTGAGTCCTGATGCACTGACACTAATTATATCACCTGCTAAATACTAAGGAAATCCTGAAAACATGACCGGCAGGTGGGCCCTGAGGACTGGAATTGAGGAACACTGAGTTAAAGGGACACTGACAGGCTGATTTACCGGCTAAAGATATATCTGCTGGTATTCATCAGAGGATTAGGAATACAACTAGACGACTGTTACCCCCAGTTGAGGTTTACTTGTGTTTAAAAACGTTTTAATCAATATGCAAATTCTCTACCTTTGTGCCCAAGGGGGCAGGCGCACATGTAGAGTACTGGCAGCACTAGACAGGACTAGGTAGCGAGGAGGAAGAGAGAAAGCTGGCACAGCCTCAGCATAGCCAGACGAGGCTGTTGCCAGCACTCTACACGTGCGCCTGCGCAGGAATTCAGCGTTCGGCTAGCCTGAAAAAAAAGGCCAGTGCAGTGAATAATAACGAGGGGAACAGCGCTGGGAAGCTGTACTTCGGGCGCGGCTGGGCACAAAGCCGCAGGAGACGCTGCCCCATTGGGCACAAAGATAGTGGATTTGCATACAGATTAAAATGCTTTTTAAGCACAAGTACAGCTTAACTGGGGGTAACATTAGTATAGTTTTATTCCTAATTCTCTGATGAATACCAGTATATATATATCTTTAGCTGGAAAATCAGCCTGTCAGTGTCCCTTTAAGGAGCGGCAATACTTACACTTTCCATTGTCTTGTGGTCTGCTGTTACAGGGAACCCATGGTTATCCTCGCCTCTCACTGATAACTGATTAACCCTGGGTTCAGACCTGAGCGTTCTAAAAACGCGCGTTTTACTAGCGTATTACAGCGCGTTTTTGCAAATAGGAAACGCGCGTAAAACGCGCGTTCTTGTGATTGACTACTGTGGTGTCAATCACAAAACAACGTCAAACGCCCCAAAAGAAGCTCAAGTACTTGTTTATGCGTTGGGCGTTTTACAGCGCGTTCAAACGCGCTGTAAAACGCTCAAGTGTGAACCACTCCCATAGGGATGCATTGGTTTTAATCTGTTGAGCGTTTTACAGCGCGTTTGAACGCGCTGTAAAACGCTCAGGTGTGAACCCAGGGTAAGGACTGGAGACACTTGTATAAGTGAAGGGAATGGATAGTCAATAGTTCAAGACTGAAGCTGTAAACCATTTGAAAAACTGCTATCATTCAGCTAAGGCTATAAAACATGTAAACTCAGATTGTTAGCTTAAATTTTAAACATGACTATGGGATTCTACTAGGAAAATCATGTTTTAAAATAAATGCCCCTTCCCCTGCCCCTTCCTGGATCCTCCCACTGCCCTATCTTCAGCAGAAGATCAGCACACAAAGGAGAAGGCAGCAGCTTCTGCTCAACTACCTCTCTGTGCTAGAGGAGATTAGAAGAACTTGGTGGAACAGCTTCGTATTTGCATATTAAATACAGAGGAGTCGGAGTCGAGGAGTCGGAGGTTTCAAAATCTGAGGAGTCGGAGTCGGAGTCGGACAATTTATCTACCGACTCCACAGCCCTGTATGTGTCACTACATTCGTTATGCCTGCTAGGCAATCTCCAATGGAGAAATAGTACACCCCAGTTCCCCAGCAAGTCAATCCTCTCTGCTCTGATGAGGGGCAATCACCCAGAAACAGCAGCCTGCAAATGAGGTACTGGCTTGGCTACAATGCTGTTATGTCTTAAGGCGTGTTTAAAAAACCTATATAACACCCGGCGGCGTACACCTGTCTATGATTACCCCGCTGCTGCATCTAATTTATGACAAGGTGTATGCCATCTATGATACCAGCTTTCGTCAATCCATGCATCGGAACTGAAATCTAAGCTAGCCCCTGGCTGGAGTAGATTTCAGTCTTCTTCGAAGGCAAAAAGGAAGATAAATGATGTTTAAGAAGATAAATGTGGTGGGGCCACTTGCCACATCCCTGGCATGCTCCCTTTTTGGGAAAGTAGTGAAGGCGGCAGAGAAACAAAGCTTCTGCAAAAGGTTTTGCGCAAGTGGTGTTGAAAAAGTCGCAAACACACAGTTTGAGACTTTTTCACGCCAGAAAACTGATAAATTAGATCCTATGTATTAAAGGCACGGTCATTGTTTTAAATAGTGGAAAATTGTATTCAATTATATGTATTCATATTAATTATATTATCATGAGTGGATTCAAACCGGGAGTACTCTTCAGGCTTTCCAAACAAGTCAACATTGTTCGGTAAATGAACAAAATATATGTTGATGTTAATCTGTACCTTTAGTAGTTCAGGCTCCCATGTGTCCAGAGTTAAAGATCGCACTTTTGAAAAATGGACACCAAGACTCCTATCAAACGAAAAAAACTATGAGAAAACATGCAATGAAACACTTGTCAGAACAGAGTACCACATTGCAGACTTTAGTAAGGAGAGATATCACCATTAACTCCTTCGTGCACAGAGGCGTAACTGTACATCCAAGGTGTGCGAGGAGTGTCTCGAGCGGGTTCATGATTGTGCTTGCTCCATACAAAGCAAATGCCAACCATGGCTGTATCTTTACCTGCACAGCAAGCTACCACAAGACGCAGCATGCTTATACAGCATGCATAGCAAATGTTCGTTAAGCAAACATTCTTAGCACTTAGAACTGAAGTTCATACTTGCTGAATCTTATAACACTAGTTTTTGACAATCATAAGGCCTCTTTCACACTTGCGTTCTGAGGATCCGGCGGGCACTTCCGTCCCGCCGGATCCATCAGAACGCAAGTCGTCTGAAAGCATTAGAAGACTGATCAGGATCCTGATCAGTCTTCAAAATGCTTTCAGGTTACTATGGCAGCCAGGACGCTATTAAAGTCCTGGTTGCCATAGTAGGAGCGGGGAGGTATACTTACAGTCTCCCGGGGCGCTCCTGAATGACGTCAGAGCGCCCCATGCCCATGGATCACGTCACTCTGGAGCGCCCCAGGAGCCGCACGGATGGTAAGTATACTGCTCCCCCGCTCCCCACTACATTTTACCATGACAACCAGGACTTTAGCGTCCTGGCTGCCATGGTAACAATTGAGAAAAAGCTAAACGTCGGATCCGGCGATGCGCCAAAACGACGTTTAGCTTAAGGCCGGATCTGGATTAATGCACTTCAATGGGCATTAATTCCAGATCTGGCGTTACGGCATGTCTTCCGGATTTTTGGACGGAGACAAATCCGCAGCATGCTGCGCTTTTGTCAACGTCCCAAAAACGTTCACATACTGAACGGAAGACATCCTGATGCATCCTGAACGGATTGCTCTCCATTCAGGATGCATTAGGATAATCCTGATCAGTATCTTTCCGTCCTAGAGCCCCGAGGACGGAAGTCTAGTACGGAAAGCAAAAACACTAGTGTGAAAGGGGCCTAAGATAGGTTTAAAGTAGGACCTGCCTGACTGACTGAGACTGGACCACTGTGGCGCTGGGTAGGTGGGCACAGATGTGTTTTGCTCAAAATATATTGGCTAAGAGTCTCAGATTTTATCATAAGAGTGAGGACTTAGTCAATATATTCTGTTTGCATCTATTGCTATAGTGCCTTATTTTCTGTGACTTTATAAATGTAGCCATGCACATCCGCATATTTACCATCATATCGTGCAGGATGTTTTGTATCTTTTTTCTGTGATTTTTTTTATTTGTCTTGAAGGAGTGGCACCTTCAGGTGTGAATGTGCTTCTTTTCTGGGAGCATTCATGTGCACTTTTGCCCTGCCTATCCCGCAGGCGACCTTGATTAAGGTGGTACATATAAGTGTGTGTGCTCCTCCTCTCATTGGTTGCTGATGCACACAGACGTAACTAAGAGTAGCACACTATATGCGCAGGGTCTGCTCTCCTGAATATAGATGCCCCTACAGCATATGTAGGTTTAGAGTAGGACCTGCCTGACTGAGACCACTGTGGCGCCGGGTAGGTGGGCACAGATGTGCTTTGATCAAAATATATTGGCTAAGAGTCTCAGATTTTATCATCAGAGTGAGAGCTTAGGCATCTATTGCATCTATTGCTTTAGTGCCTTATTTTCCGTGACTTTAATTTTTGACAATCATAACGCTAATTTCGATAAAAAGGTCCTACTTTAACAACTCAAGTAAATTCATTACATGAGGTCAATAAGCAAAATAAAGATTGTGTGCAGTGACAGCTGCTTACCTATGAATTCCTGAGCATTCAATGCATAAAGTGATGCCAAGATTTATACTGGCCCAGCGAGGATCGGGAAAGCCACAATCACAGCACTTTGTATTACCAGGGATACACTGCACTCGCTGTAGGGCACTCTCCCCTTTAACCAGCTTCTCTTTTGACTCTGACACTGGGCTACTGTTAGACATGGAAGGATTCTTGTCCATCTTCTATAAAAAAAAAAAAAATGCATACGGAATTCCATTAAACATAAATATCAGCTAATAAATATTCATCACTATATATGATGGGCGCACACTTAAAACTCATGAATATTAGCGTACCTCTGCTTCTTCTCCCTTTTCTCTGTAAGCTGTGGCAATACTTGTCTGAACAGCTTTAATCCATGCCTGGCGCAGCTTCTCAGAGTCAGCCTGCAGCATACAGCTCCTGTAACGTAGTTCAGGATAAAACACTAGTAAATAACACCCCACTTTATATCTTACCTAGCAAATTGTTGTTTTAATTAACATATTTCAGGGTCTCAGCAATGTACAGTCTAAACTTGTAATAACTAGGGAATTAACTACATTTTTATATTATGCTTACACTACAAGTACAAATGGCAAACTTTTTTTAGGCCACTTTCACACCAGCGTTTATGCTGGATCCGTCATGAACACCAATAGCCATGACTGATCCGTCATGAACACCATTGTAAGTCAACGGGGGACGGATCAGTTTTCTATTGTGTCAGAGAAAACTGATCTGCCACCATTGACTTACATTGTGTGTCATGACGGATTAGTCTTGCTCCGCGCCACATCGCGGACAGAAAAACGCTGCTTGCAGCGTTACTCTGTCCTCGATGGGGACGCAACCAAACGGAACGGAACGCATTCCGGTGCACTCTGTTTTGTTCAGTTCAGTTTTGTCCCCATTGACAATGAATGGGGACAAAACTGAAGCGTTTTCTTCCGCTATTGAGATCCTATGACGGATATCAATAGCGGAAAAGGAAAGCGCAGATGTGAAAGTAGCCTTAACCATAGTATGTCCACAACAATGAAATGCACAAATTTAAATAATAAATAAAAGCAACTCAATTAGTGCTCTTAAAAGGGTTAGTACACAAAGCATTTTCATAAGATTTTTTAAAAGTAATTTGCTATCATGTTTTCTACATGGTGCTGCTGGTAATCTATGCTGCTCTGCTTTATCGGCTCTGAAAAAAAATCTGTCTCCTTCTCCCTCTGGCAGCTGACAATATATAGTCCTTTCTTATTTTCCCTGGAGATGCAGTCTTCTTAGCTATACTGCGATGCTACTGCAGAGGTTCCGGCCATTGCCTTAAGCAGCAAAGAGCTATTTTGGCCTCTCTTCAGTGAACAAAGGATCACTATGTAGAGACCCATGTGTGGGACAGTTTCTAGAAGTGCACATTGCTATATAATCGGGACACCGGGTGGTGCCATGGTATGTTAGTAAATGTCATAACTGGAGAGCTTTGGTCTTATTCAGCAGAGGCTAGTGGTGGATTCTCCCTGACGTGTTAAATGTTGAGCGGTTATACTAGCGCTTCATCACACTATCCAGTTTACTCCATTCAGACATTTTTCATCATCATGAAAACAGATGCACAGCTGGTGTGAGGTATATCCTAGGGTTAGGAGTAGGATCTACATACTCTATATGTTAATGGTAAACATAATAGTATGGAACTGCCCAGACTGGCACTCACTGGCCACATTTAGGAGAGTTGAGGAACATTAAGGATATCGCAACAGAGATAAATTAATTTCATCAGTTTGGGAAATAGAAGAATATCATCTAGATAGAGGCAACTGATAAGGGGTAGATTTTATTTATAATATGCAGATTTTATCTATACGCCAGACTATAGGAAATTATATTACTACAAATAATGATCACCTGTCACAAGGAACCACACAGTAATCTCTGGTTATGTACAAAATGGTCTTCAGCCATCAATAGGTTTTAAACAAGCACAGCAGCCCTAAAGATATTAGAACTAAGGCCATGATTGATTATTTGTGTAGATGGTGTAAGCTTAGATCGGCTGTCTAGACCTGCACCAGATTTATCACAGTGGCTCAGGTTGGATACTAAATGAGGTGCAAGGTAGGACACTCTTGCTAGCTGTATAACTATCGGCTGGCTTAGGCTACTTTCACACTAGCGCTTTTGCTACATCCGTCAGGGTTCAACAAAAACGCTTCCGTTACTCATAATACAACCATCTGCATCTGTTATGAACGGATCCGGTTGTACCATCTTTAACATTGCCAAGACGGATCTGTCATGAACTTCATTGAAAGTCAATGGAGGACAGATCCATTTTCTATCCCATGACGGAAAGAAAACCACAGAATGCTGCGGTTTGCTCTCCGATATGTGAACACAATCAAACAGAACGGAATGCATTTTGGAGCACTCCGTTCTGTTCAGTTACGTTTGGTTTCCGTTGACAATGAATGGGGACAAAACTGAAGTTTTTTTTCCGGTATTGAGACCTTATGACGGATCTCAATCTCGGAAAATAGAAATGCTAGATTGAAAGTAGCCTAACTTTGAGACAGGATTTTAGGCCAGAATTGTGGTGCAATTTTGGTGTAAAATTGTGCCCCTTTTTGTTTTAAACTCTGTTTTATTGAAAAAATATATAAACAAACATAACAGCAATGTTCAGACAAAAAAAATTGTAACAGTAACGTAGTACAGGGTTCGCAAAGGTGATATCAGTAGTCTAATAAGAAATGAAAGTAGGCATAATCATATACCAGTGGAATGTAGCCAATGTATATTCACTAGCACACCAAATATACAATTACACACATATAATGTCACATCATTCTTTATTGTTTAAAAAACATATTATGGCAAATACACAGAACACAAATCATGTAGTGGTAGCAGTGCAGGACAATACTGTGACAAGCAGAACCCCTCCCTCCCACAGTAGATAAAAGCCCTCACTCCGATACCAGCAAATGAGCGTCAAAAAGAGCTGTGTGATACAGATGACTAATGTAACAAATTGCTGACTACATATCAGAGCACAAAACCATACTCTCATGCATTACCTGTAGTTTGTGCAGGATTTAGGTTGCTCATGACATGCCGTGCAGTTGGATACATGTATTAGAGAGTGCACCCTTGGTGACTCCATATACCGCGTGTATGACCAGCACTGTATATGCATGAGAGTATGGTTTTGTGCTCTGATATGTAGTCAGCAATTTTGTTACATTAGTCATCTGTTTCATGTGTATCACACAGCTCTTTTTGACGCTCATTTGCTGGTATTGGAGTGAGGGCTTTTATCTACTGTGGGAGTCCTGTGGGAGGGGTTTTGCTTGTCACAGTATTGTCCAATAAAGAATGATATGACATTATATGTGTGCAATTGTATATTTGGTGTGCTATTGTTTAGAAAAACACATTCAACTATTGATATTTTTCTGATTAGTTGTTAAATGTATATTCACGGGAAAAAAACAAATTATATGACGCAACAGCACTTTTCAGTTAAAGATCTAAAAAAAAAAAAAAACTTTACCCACAGCATGTTATCATGTATAGTAGTTATACAGACATATATCTGACCTAAAAAAAACTGTGCATTATTGTCATTATTACATGGGTAGAACATTAAGGGCAGCAACCTGACAGGTCCTAGAAAGTGCTTGACTGAATCTGAGTTGAACCAAAGACCCCAAATCTTGGTAAATTTAAGAGGGGATTTACGATGCTTAAATACTGAGGAATATATACGGTAGCATCTGATTAACCTGTAATTTCCACATGCTCAGGAGGGAGTTTTAGGACTGTACATCATTTGCGAGCCATGAACAAGGATTCACGAAGGAAGACTACTAGTATATAGTGATTGTTTGTCCAGCAGGCTAACCGGCAGACTTCAGGTGAGCAAGGATCTGCAAGCGACAACAACATGGCAAGAAAGTGACCACTCCCCTGAAATGAATAATGGGGATTCAAGTCCAAATCATGTGCCAGAAGGGGCATATAGTGGTCTACAAACTCCATGCAGATGTTGTCTTAGGTCAGATTCAAACTTAGGACCCAGTGCTGCAAGGAACCAGTGCCAACCCCTGAGCCACCATGCTGCTGTTATTTGGTACAGTGGGGCACTGGATAAAACAGGATTGCAAATCAAATTTACAAAGTAGGTTTTTAAACAAACAAGAGCCGAAGTGCTATGTGGCCAGAGCAGCTACAAGAAGGGGTGTATGGCAACTCTGAAATGTGCCTAGAACTTTAGTTAGCATCAGCATCTAGATTGGGAGTGAGAGCTATCCACTACCTTCCATACATAACTGAAGCCCAGAACTGTCGTAATAAAGCATCATCAGACATTATTAACATTGGGCATTAGTGTTAACAGGATCATTTCCAACACCAGAGTACAGTATGTTGACATGGCAATTCGGAGAGGTTACAGTTATGGAGTATTTGGTAAATACCAAGCTCAACAGAGCAAATACTTATTTCTAAGCACTTGAGCTCACTTACATTTGGACATGGAAATCAGTATCCAACCATATTTTGGACTATCTGATATGCTTGGAATTAGATACTGATTTTGACTAGTGTTGAGCGAACTTGTTTTTTTAAGTTCGGCGTCCAAAGTTCGGGTTATCGAAGAATCCCGTTATGGATTCCAAATTCCGTTATGGTCCGTGGTAGCGGAATCCATAACGGGATTCTTCAATAACCTGAACCCGAACTTTGGACGAAGAACTTAAAAACACAAGTTTGCTCAACACTAATTATGACTTGAACTGTTATCTGATATGTGATGGCAGTTTAAACTCACAAGGGCCAGGCTGCAATTGAGCTTGAGGAATCTTGGCACATTTGCAATCTGGGATTTTATTTTACCAGTGCTAGCCATGTATGAAATTTGTCTTATGTATAATTGATTGTACTATTTTTACTATTATTTATAATTCTATTTAGTATACTTTTACATTGTATCTATTTATTAATTTACTATTTTGCATTCCAAGTGTTTGATAGGGTGACAGTATTGATTATGAGATTATTATAAATACCCATATCTGTGAAGTTTAGAGAGCAAGACTGTCTGTTCTAAATGTCAGAACTCTGCACTTGTTAACAGCATGTAAATACTAAACCATGTACATTTTTGTGATCTATGGAATGAATATGATATTAAAAGGGGTTGTCCAGTTTTTGCTTAACTGATGGCAAAGTGCGGCTCTCCAGCTGTTGCAGAACTACAACTCCCAGCATGCAAAGCCTGTCTATAGCTATCAGCCTACTGCAGGGCATGGTGGGAGTTGTAGTTTAGCAACAGCTGGAGAGCCGCACTTTGCCCATCACTGGCCTATCCTCACTACAAGGTTGATGGAACTGTCTGCTTCCAGCACCAGATCTATAGCTGAACAGCTGATCGATGGAGGTATGGGGTGTCAGAACCCCGCCGATCAGCTGGTGATGGACAACCCCGTTAATAAACGTCATATTATGCAGTACTTGACTCTTGTCATGATCTAAATTATCTAAAATAAAATTACTCCACAGAAGTGAATAGGAGAAATGTCAATGACAACAATGAAGCACAAAATAAGATATAAAAAAAATAAACTTTAATAACGTGCTTGAAGCTTAGACATTCATAATTCCTGTTGAGAGAATTAGCAAAGCCTCATTTACAGAGTCCTTGAAAATGACAAGTACTTACTTAGTAGGAGAAACCACCTCAAAGCAGAAGCGTCTCTCAATATCTTCACAGTGCTTGACTGTGCACAGACGCAAGTCTTCAACAACAACAGTAGGATTATCCTACAACGGGAGAGAAAGAAAGTGAGCGACACCTGAGAACGACTGTGATAGCAAATTCATAGCAATGTAAATTCATTGGAGGGAAATACACTGCTCAAAAAAAATAAAGGGAACACTTAAACAACACAATGTAACCCTAAGTCAAACACACACTGTGAAATCAACCTGTCCAGTTATGAAGCAACACTGATTGTGAATCAAATTCTCCTGCTGTCCTGCAAATTGAACAGAGAACAAGTAGAAATGCAATTAGCAAGACAACCCCTATAAAAGGAGAGGTTCTGCAGTGATGACCACAGACCATTTCTCTGTTCTCATCCTTTTTTGGCTGTTTTGGTCACTTTTGCATTTTGTCATTGCTCTCACCCCTCGAGGTAGCATGAGGCGGTATCTACAACCCACAGAAGTTACCCAGGTAGTGCAGATCATCCAGGATGGCACATCAATGTGAGCTGTGGCAAGGAGGTTAGCTGTCAGTACAGTGTCCAGAGCATGGAGGAGATACCAGGAGACAGTCCAGTACACCAGGAGACATGGAGGGGGCTGTAGGAGGGCAACAACCCAGCAGCAGGACCGCTAACTCATCCTTTGTGCAAGGAGGAACAGTGCCAGAGCCCTGCAAAATGACTTCCAGCAGGCCACTAATATCCACGTGTCTGCTCAAACTGTCAGAAACCGACTCCATGAGGGTGGTATGAGGGCCCGATGTCCACAAGTCGGTGTTGTGCTTACAGCCCAACACCACGCAGGGCAATTGGCATTTGCCAGAGAACACCAAGATAGGCAGATTCGACATTGGTGCCCTTTGCTCTTCAGGGATAAGAGCACGTTCGAACTGAGCACGTGACAGATGTGACAGAGTCCGGAGAACGTTTTGATGCCTGCAACATCCTACGGCATGATCTATTTGGCAGTGGGTCAGTAATGGTGTGGGGAAGCATTTCTTTAGAGGGCCGCACAGCCCTCCATGTGCTAGCCAGAGGTACCCTGACTGCCATTAGGTACCGAGATGAGATCCTCAGAAACACTGTGAGACCATATGCAGGTGGAGTGGGTCCTGGGTTCCTTCTGATGCACGATAATGCTAGGCCTCATGTGGCTGAAATGTGTCACCAGTTCCTGCATGATGAAGACATTGATGCTATGGACTGGCCTGCCCGTTCCCCGAGCACATATGGGACATCATGTCTCGTTCCATACAATGCCATGTTGCACCACAGACCGTCCAGGAGTTGACTGATGCTTTAATCCAGGGCTGGGAGGAGATCCCTCACGAGAACATCCGCCGCCTCATCAGGAGCATGCCCAGGCGTTGTAGGGCTGTCATACAGGCACGTGGAGAGGCCATACACACTACTAAGCCTCATTTTCTTGTCTAGAGGCATTTCCACTGAAGTTGGACCAGCCTGAAATTTGATTTTCCACTTTGATTTTGAGTATCATTCCAAATCGAGACCTCTATGGGATATTAACTTTGATTTTCATCCATCATTTTTATGTTTTATTGTTCTCAACGCATTCCACTATGTAATGAATTAAGATTTGCAACTGGAATATTTTATTCATGGAGATTTAGGATGTGGTATTTTAGTGTTTCCTTTATTTTTTTGAGCAGTGTATATACATGCAACATGAGTATGTCAGACTGGATTTACACAGGATGATTTTATAGTAGTATTTGTTCCCATTGACTGCGTAATCTTTGTTAACTCCAACAAACTCTACAACACAAATATGGCTCACCTTAAATTTCTTCTGATATACAAGTTGATTATTCTGGATTGAAAACCAGCGCCTACACATATGGAAATTGAAAGAAAAAACAGATTAATATTTAATTTAGCCACACTATGCATCGTTCAGTAGGATTACAGGTAAATTAATCCAAACAATTAGTACAAGATAATAGTATGTTGCTAACCACCAACTGGACAACAGCAGAAAAGCCTGGAAACTTGCACAGAAAGAAAGTGGAATGGCGGTGACTGGAATGGCAGAAGTGGTTTAAATAAGTACTAAAAAAGCCATCAACTGATAGAAGTTGCTTAGGCTGGCCCTACACATAGATAGCCATCAGCTATCTCCCCCAACCCTTCCATACACATGCACGTTCGGGCTAGGAGTTCTGAATAGTGAGTAAGCTGCTGCTACAGACTTCTGACACCAGCTTATCTTCCTGAGAATGAAAGGATTGGGCATGTAAAGATCCAAAAACCTGTTGGGAGGCAACCATAAACATTAAAAAGCCATCCCATCCACCCAAAAACCTGTACATTCGGCTGACGTTAATCTAATCTGTATTGCCATCTTTAATTTTACATGAGGCTAAACTAGAAGAGGTCTCCATAGTGTTCAGTGTTAAAGGCTACTGACTTTAGGGGCAATTTTATATTATTGTATTTTACTCATTTTGGTCTTCATTAAAAATTTTCAGCAGGTTTCTCTGTACAGCTGTCAGTTTCTATTTGCATTCTTCTGTTACACTGACTCCTGTCAGACAGCAGCTATGGGGGCTCAGCCTGTAACTGTTATGTCTGAGCTCCTGACTGCTCATAAACATTTATTTAATGCCTTGTTCTGACTACCCAATTAATGGGCAAACTATCGGGAACAAATGTGTTTGTTCCCAATAATATGCCTATCTGAAGGTGCCGCAAAAAATGCTATTTTTATCCAGTGAAATTATTGCTGATGTGGAGCGGACTCCTCAATCATCTGTTTATGGGCAGCAGGTCCTGCGGTCTAAACAGCACTGAGTTGCCCAGAAACAATGCAGCTGTATGAGGTTGAACGATAGCAGCAACCATAATGTATCCTCATACTGTGAGGTGATTGCTAAATGTAAATGCAGCTCTTCATCTCCACTAACAAGCAGGCCGTATACTGGAAGGAACATTTCATTCCTAACAATCGTTTGCTCTTCAGCGCAGATTTTTAGCCCAAAATGCAATAAGGCTAGTTTCACACTAGCGGCAGCCTTCCCCGGCAGGCTCTTCCGGCGGCTGAACAACCTGCCGGATCTGTGCTGCTACTAGTGCACAGCAGCATGGCAAATATGCCGATAGGCGGCCGCAATAAAACTATGACATGTCATAGTTTTATTCCGGCCGCCTCTCGGTATGTTTGCCGTGCTCTCGCCGGAACTCTGGCCCGCCCCCATTATAGTCAACGGGGCCGGAGTGGTAGTCCGGCGGCATGCGTGCACTAGCGGCAGCACAGATCCGTCAGGCTGTTCATCCGCCGGAGAAGGCTGCCGCTAGTGTGAAAATAGCCTAATAAAAAAATGTCCCCCAAAGTGTCAACAGCCTTTAAAGAAAATATAAACTCATTCTGAAACTGTTTATTTAGCAGAGGTTCATATTCTGCTGTAAGTGCCATGAATCATCTAATTCAGTGATTTATATATTTTTTGGTAGGTACAGGTCAATACAGATTTTAAATTTAAAGGAGGACTGTGGGTAGCTCAATTTGGTGCATCTAAAGGCTTATTTACACAGTGCAGACAAGCAGATAATTATCGGAAAGGAAGTGTTCCTTCCCAATAAATGTCTGCTTGTCACTGGAGCTGAATAGCTGCATTTACATGCAACGATCACCTCCACTGTATGAGGATGAGAGATGGCTACTGCTAGCAGAGTGCTGTTTATACCGCAAGACTTGCTTCCCAGAAACAATAATTGAGGCTTCCTCACCAATGATCATTTTACCTAATGAACAAGAAATAGTAGTAGCCAATCAGCCCAAATATCGGGCTGTGTAAACCCACCTTAAATTTAGAGAAATAATCTGCACAGGAAAGGGGCATGGCCTAATATACAATATTTTGGCCCAAACTGTGCCACAATTCTAGTGTCAAATTCTGCCACAAAGTAAACCAACCAATAGATTAGATTAGAACTAGACACATTTACCATCCAACAGCCACTATGATAACTTTGGTGCAGATCTCAACAACCTGTCCAAATATATGCCATCTATACTATTAGTAAATATGTCTAGTATGTAAAATACAGAAAATTAAAACTAACAGAATGCAGCAAATAAAATACTTGTTACTGACAAGAATTAGATTAGAAACAGACTTTAACAGATAGTTTTGGCATTAGACCCAAAGCAGTGAGGGCGGCTCTCTGGCTGTTTTCCTATGCCTCTCTGGTGGAAGTAAGAGAGGAAATACTAGAGGAGGACGGAGGAAATGGAAAGCAACAACACGCATGGAAAAGGGTAGGGATCACTAGCAATCTGGCAGGGAACTAGTGACACGGGAAAAGAGGAAACCAAACTCAAGCATACAGATACACAACAGAGCTATGCTAGCAGTTGGTTTAGTAGTACCACACCTAGACACTAATATCCCCTCTCCCCTATTGTGGTAGATAATCAAAAATAGACTTCCCAAATTAGGAATATTGTATAACTGGATAATGAAATGGTTTTGACCAGAGCACTTTGGAAAATGTTATCCAGTACAGTATTGAACATGATGAATCCATATTTTTCGCCCTATAAGACGTGCTAACCCCCCAGCCCCCCAAACTAGGAGAAAGATGTCAGTGTGTCTTATGGGCGCAAATACTAATGGGTGCTTCCATTATGGAAGTGCTCATTAGAACAGGAGGATGCAGCACTGTCCAGGCTCTCTACTCACCACTTCCCGGTCTTCCTTGACCACACTCTGTGCTGCGACCTGCGCACTTCTTGAGGACGTCAGCGCTCTCTGTGACCTCACGCTGTGCAACGTCAGTTCACATCAGAGCAGGGCAGCAAGAGCAGGAGCTGGACCTCAGGAGTAGTGAAGTCCAGAGCTGGAGAGGGGAGTTGATATTTTTTTTTCTCTGATCTGAGGTCTTATTGGGGGGTCTTATTAACATCGTCTGATCTGAGGTCTGAATAGGGGTCTTATTAACATTGGGGGTCTGATTGGGGGTCTGATCTGAGGTCTGATTGGGGGTCTTATTAACATTGGGGGTCTCTGTTCTGAGATCTGATTAACATTAGGGGGTCTCATCAGGCCTCTGAGCTGAAGTCTGATTAACACTGGAGGTCTGGATTGAGGTCTGATGGGTTCACAATGCCTCATGTTACATAAGACAGTCCAGGAAAATCTGATAATCTGGAACTGTATTACTAGGACTTCTAATATATTATACTTTGATTATGTCTGATGCACAAACAGCATAACTTCAGCTGGATAAGACAGTAAGCTATATGCAAAAGGCCATAATTGATGCTGGTAACAACGTGTACAAATATGGACAAGCAAGAGTAATTAAAAGCAGTTGCAAACTTTATAATAAATTACGAAAAAGATGCAATGTAAAGCAAGAATTAAAGTCAAGCAATCATGAAAACAAATCCATATTAGTAACATAAAAGTAAAAAAAGGGGAGCATTTGATGCAAGCGCAAGCAGAATATGCAACCCTGTGGGGAAGACAACATGCAATGGAGACCGTTTTACACGAGCTTACAAGAAAAGAGTACTTTGGGAACCGATTTGGAGGTTATTCATGCAAAATTCTCTGGCAAATTCTGATAAAGAGAGTGACAGTAATTTGTGCAGTTGTACATTGGAGACTTCTGTGCTCGAGTCATTCCGATAGTGGTGAGATCTCAAAATACTAGAGGAATATTCAGAAGTACAAAACTACAGAAATATATCAAGTACCCAGTGCAGATTATATTTATTCTGGGTCTCTGACTTTTCACGGAAAAAAGGGGCTGTAAATTATCACTGTTAACGTATGAACTCTATATCTCCAAGTATAAGATCCATCCATTGCAGGTGATCTATGTGCAGGGTTCACAGAGAAAGGTACGTGCCACATAAAGAGGGAAGAAGGGAAGAAGAGGCTGGTTGATACCTGTTGTGGTCTGGCTTTTTCCTGTCATGTGAAAAAATGGGGCAGGATTAAAACATACTAGAAAAGGAGGAGAAGGCGTGAAAATGCAAAATAAGAGCAGCAGAATGATATGAAAATCAGAAATTAAGATTGCAGCTGAAGCCATAAAAACAGGAAAACATGGCATTTTACAATGGTGTGCTCATGCTTTTTCTCAGCCAATGTCTGCACTGTGCCAATGAAGCCAGATAGTCTTTCCGCATTTGGTGACTCATCATCATGAATAGAAAGTCCACCCATAATGGCCTGCGCCTTGTGCTCATGGTATTACCTGTTCCAGGTTTTGAAAGCATTGCTGGCTCGTTTAAACAGGTATCCTTCCATAACAATACCATTTTCTGCGTCCACATTGCATTCCAGATTGGAGTCATCAGCAGATAAACCCTGCCAGGAACGCAGAACAGTGAGGCCAAGAAACAAAGTACGCAGTGGCACATGCTAAGATTTATACTGTTCTGCCAATTTACAGTAACGCGCGTTAGCGATCATCTGGCAGTGTAATACTGCCGCCGATTACAGCATGCTGAAAGATCACGAGTTGCCGGAGGCAGATCTTGCTGTCTAATCACAATCTGCTGCCGGCAAATAACTAAACAGCATGGAGATGAGTGATGGCATAACGATTGCTCCTCCCCATGCTGTGGAGGAGATGGCTGCATGTAATAGCAGGTGATTGCCAGGAAGAAAAGCTTTCCTCCCGACAATCGATTGCAGAATCGGGCTGTGTAATACAGCCCTAACTGTCCGTCTTGTTTCTTATATGCAACATGGTGTTGCTGTGGCTCCATTGTTTGTATTCATTGAAAAATGTTTAATAAAAAAAAAAATGATCGGTTTTAAAAAAAAGTTGCAAATTATGGTGCACAGCATATTCACACTACAATTTGCAACTTTTTGAGGTTTGACACTTTTCTAAAGGTTTAAACAGGAGGGGGCAGAGCCTACCACAGCCCATCGGCTTTATCACTTAAAGGGGCTCTCCAGCCATTTATATTGGTAACCTGTCATTAGCATAGGTCAACAATAACTGATTGGAGCTGCTTAAAAAAGAGGAGGCGTTCCATGCTGGCGCCGCTTCCTCGTCATTATACTATGGGTCATTTCCCCTGTGGCGGTGATTTAGTATATACTCACTCCATTCAAATGACTGAAGAGAGTACTCGTCATTACATTGTACCGCCGAAGCTTACACTGCACCGTCGAGACAATGGGTAGTGTAATGAACAGGAAGCAGCGCTCGCATGGAGCGCCGCCTCCTCTTCAAACAGCTGATTGGCGGGGGTCCCGGGTGTCGAACCCCCACTGATCAGATATTGATGACCTATCCTGATGATGGATCATCAATATAAATGGCAAGACAACCCCTTTAAGCCGGAAACTGGTGTAAGTTATAGCTCAAGTAAATGCCAACCTCTTGGCTGGTGCACATTACAGATTCCGGTGCACAGAGTGCCAGTGGTGATCCGAATTTATTAGGAGGCATTGTTTAAGGTCAAGGAATGTCTGCTGAACGCAAACAATTTGCTAAATCGCTGATTTCATTCATTATAAATATTTTCCTGTCTAATATTATCCTTAAGAACCCTCTACACTGCCCAACATTAGGGCAGATTATCACTAACAAGCGTCCGTAGGAAATCTTGTTAGTGACAATCCGCAGTGTAAAGGTACTGGCCACGGAATACACCCTGGAGCGCTATTTTTCCCATGAAAGACAACAAAATCTTTCCTCCAACACAGATGTGAATACCATGAATGTCTCACATTTTCCATCTTATATTATATAGCATGTTCTTCCCTTATGTAAAGGGAACGTTACCGCATATAAATATCTTTGTATTCAAAGCTTTGAGCTCTGTGCTGGCACCAGATAAATAATTCAATGAAGGGTCTATTTCACTGCAACCGTGACCTTGACTAGAGATCCAACACAAGGAAGAGACAATCATCCTTCTACATACTAATGTTCAGTATCAGACTCCGGCATCTATTGTGTCTTCAGAATACACATTTTTGTGCGCTAGTTCTTTACCTACCTTTTGTTGAATTGTTGAATGTTTAAGCTCCATGTCTCTCTTTTCTCTATCGGCATCGACAACAAGATTACCCAGCTGTAAAATAAAGTAAAAGAGGGATTACAGAGGCAGAGAGAGACACATCATTAAGGAGCTATACAGTGCAGGCGCAACGGTTTTATTCCCAAATAAAACTAAAATTTCCTGAAATATCTTGCAGTCTACGACATACATCATAACTGAACACATCTATGATGGACATATATTTTTAGAATAGGGCAATTAACTAATCTACTCGTTATCAGAATTTCACCCTTTACTAACTATAGGTTCCAGGGCAGATAATAGAAATTCTCAGGCGATACCCTGCAAATAAAGCAGCAAAGATTTAAATTCCTATAGCATTTTTCCTGGTTTATTAGTTTTCCTGGTTTATTCAGTTTACTTGTTTCTGTAAATGGAGCAAAATGCGGCAGGATGAACGCATTTAAACAAGTCAGGGGACTCTGATGTCACTCCTTATATTCTTAATATAAAGTAGAAGGAACATTGGGGCAGCTTTACTAATCCCAAAATGTAGACAGTGTAAACTTAGACAGGAAGTTTTAAAGGGTTGGCACGTCTCAAACTTTGATGGCATAACACAAGGACATTTCATTCACCTATTTCAGCAATGAATAGAGAGGTCGCCGCGCTTGAAATCAGCAAAGCAGAATGGCTTAGCTATTTCCAGATTTCCCATACCGATAAATGGTGAGCATGTCGTGCCTGCATGGTGCACTCCCCTTCCAAAAAAAAAAAACAAGAACCGGATATATATTTTATAGTTGGGACCCAATTGATCACTAGAAAACTACTCATATACTGAAAGGACCCTAAAAACAGTCTTTTAATTATAAATCACCTTAAAAAGGGACTAAGCCCTATCCGATATTACATACATCCCAAAAATGCGTGAATCAACGCATCAACGAAAGTCCGGATATTAGTTAGGGGTGCAGGAACCTCTTTCCCTATTTTGTCCCTGAATAACCCTTAGCCCGGAAGAATCACCTGATGGTGGTGACCCCCCATCCCCGAACCTATACCTATATCCCCCTACGTCGCCCTAAGACCACCTGAAACCCCGACGTGTTTCCCCCTTACATAGGGTTCATCAGGGGGTAAAACATAATTCAGGTAACATGCACAGAGATAGTAAACGATAGATGAAGGGGGCTGGTAGAACCAGCAGTACCGGTCACACTCAAAAAGGCAAATCCAGGATGAACAGATCCTGCCTTCCACTGTAGCGTCCAGCCCTCTACAGGTCCAGATATTGATGTAATATCGGATAGGGCTTAGTCCCTTTTTAAGGTGATTTATAATTAAAAGACTGTTTTTAGGGTCCTTTCAGTATAGGAGTAGTTTTTCTAGTGCACTCCCCTTCACTTCGGGGGCCCTGCTCTGGAGATAGGAGCAGGTCGAAGAGGTGGGACCAGCACCTACATGACAATGATGCCATATCCTAGCAATATGCTATCAATGTCTGAGATAGGAATGCCCTTTTAACATCAGTCGACGTTATCACAGTGGTTCATTTTGGAATATAAACTTTGTGCATGGCTGGACACTTTGTCTAACTTTAAACCACCCATGGTTTGGCTAACTTTGGAACAACATTTTGTGCCAAACTTTGAGCACAATTTGGACACGGCCAAATTTGGTAACCTTTCTAGTTCAATATACATTAACTTAAGTAAAGCAATCTAATCCTTTCCAAAAATATCTGCAGCACCTTGAACACAGTAATGTGCAATACACACCGCAGCTGCTGAAGAACCTCGTTATGGAGAAGGATCACCATGTCAGTGAATCAATGATTAGCACACATTCAAAAGGAACTTACTACAAAAGAGATCTTTGACAGCCCTCTTCTATTGGAAAACACCTATGAAGCACAACTTACCTTTGCAGAATTTGTGTATAGTGAACCTATAGAAAAAAACTACTCTCAAGGAACTTTGTATCTGACAAACAAAGCCTCATTTCCTGTGTGCCATCTAAATACCAATTCCCCTGGCTAACACCAAAATCATTTCTCAAAGCAGTTTTCTGACCCCCAACAATAAACCTCAAAATTACTAAACCGTAATTAGTGTTTTTAGACTTTGTGCGATTCCCTGTTGTCATTACCAAATTCTTGTTGTAGCGTGGATTATTTTTACATGGACACGTCATTGCAGCTGGCCACAGAGGTGGAGTGCCATACGAAAAAAAAAAATAAAAAAATCTTCTTCCTTACCCAATCCTGATATTTCCATTTTTGTTTACCCATAAATCCTCCATTTCCAGTCAGTAGAAGGAAGCTGGACTCAAACTGCTCTCCCTCTTGACGCCAGATGTTCCCATCGGTCTCCCCAAATTGCTGGTGTTGTGGTCAGGAATATTCTAACTAATTTCTGGAAATACACGACTCTACAAAGGCTTTGAGAGGAGGTGTGGCATATCTCTAAATTTAGATTTTATTTTTCCTGCTCCTTTCTTACTCCATCTTAGCAACATCCTAAAACTTTCATAATGCTCTTCTGTCATCCTGCATCTCATTAGTGCAGCTCAAGTATGCATCCCTTCACTGTGGTGGAAAGTCTGGTTTGCCAAAATTAGAGAGCTCATACAAATGTTAGTCTACATAGAGACAGATGAATACAAGTTCATTTTTTCATCCTCAAGATCTAGCCCATCCTTCTCTTCCCATCTCAACTTTGTGGTTCTCTCCTTTCCTATCTTACCTTACCTGACTTTCCTTTTCCCAATCCCCTTAAAGGGATTGTCCACATTTTGTATATTGATGATTCCACTTAAGTGAATAGGAGCTGAGCTGCAGTACAACATCACAACCACTACATAGTGGACAAGTCTTCTACTTCTGGCCTCATTCACTGTAAAGTTTCTGCCGGATAGGTCATAAATATCTAAAAAGGTGGACAACCTTTGGCGCTGCCTTACATTTGTAAGAATATTTGTAGCCTTCTGCAGATCTCCCTTTCAGTCTCATCTTGACAGACCCCTTTCTCTTTTGGTTATATACCTTCATTTGCTCCCACATCTGAAGATACCCGTTTACTGCTAGCATTTGTTTTCTTGCATAGTTCTATTATTCAGAGGTCCTTCTTGATGGGCTTGTGTGCCTGGGCAGACCACCGACCCACTCAGTTTCAATGTTCTTTATTTCTTGTATTTCGTAAAAGGAACACTGGGTGAATTTTGGGAATGTGAAATTGCTCATGCTTCCGCTGTTTCCAGCACTGCATACAGCGTTTAAGGGTCCACACACACTGCGCTGATAATTGCATAGACCTTATACAGTGGCACCCTGAAAATACTCTATAGGTCCAAACAGGCTCGGTCTCCTGTGCCCGAGATAAGATGGAAGATTAATTATTTCTCCTTTCTCAGGAGAGATAATTATTGCAACCACTAGGTGGCAGTATCGCACAATGATGCAGCCTCCTACTTGTGTACACTGTACAGGAGACCACACAGTATCTTTTAGACTTCTGGGGCTGCTGGCTGTGAAGGAGGAGAGAAGGTGTCTGCCTCCTCCTGCCCTCCCTGCTGTCAGGAAACAGTGGCTGCTGGAGAGAAGGACTTCTCTGCGGTGCTGGGCTGATTTCGCAGGTGTGTGACGGTAGTGAGCTGTAGGAGACTGTAAGGGGGAAATAGGGGATTTGTTTATAGTAGACTCAGATCTTTGAATGTGTGCTGCTCTCTGCAGAGTTCAGAGTGGCATTGGGGGGACTCTGCCCTAGGTCCCCCCTCCCAATGCCTCTTCTTTAGGTGCACCCCCATAAGTGCCCCAGCTCCAGATGCTCCCCAATGCCCCCACTCTAAATGCACCCCTAATATTGAATCTTCTCCAATTGACCCCCTAATAACCCTGCGGCTGCTCCAGGACACCCACTATTACCCTTTCTCAGGTGACCCTAATGCCTCTGCTTTAGGTGCACCCCCATAAGTGCCCCAGCTCCAGATGCCCCCACTGTAAATGCACCACTAATATTGCCTCTTCTCCAGTTACCCCTGCTCCAGGATCCCCATTATTACCCTGCCTCCGGTGACCCTAATGCCTCTGCTTCAATTATGACCCTCCGTTTGTGCCCTTTACTCACGTTGCTCCTCTAGCACCTTTGCTTGGGCTTTGGTAAAGATTGTGACCTGCAAAGGGGGTTGGACTTATGCCCGAAAAATTCTGCACCGTGCGTCATATTCTCTAGTATTAACACGCATGGTTTACATGGCGGCAGTGATGGTATTCCGTATTTACAGGCGTCACTGCTGCCATGTAAAGAGATACTGGTGGTGGAGGATTTAAAGGGGTTGTCCAGGTTTTCAAGTTACCCTCTCCACACCATAGGGCATAACTATATGAATAGTGGGGATTTTTTTTTTTACCTGCACACCAACAGAATACGAGAACACATTTACCTGTGCTCCTAAATCCTTCATGTAGGGCTCAAGTTCACTGAAAAGGTCATATCCTTGGTGGAAGAAAGCCAGATGGGCATACATAAAAGACAGCATCTGTAAACAGACAGATAAAAGATTATTATGCAAGAAGTAACTTGTGCAAGAAAATGAAGACATATAATAAAGTACAAGGGAACATGCAGATTTTGGGTCTGTTTTGTGACACACCCACAGAGATTTTTTTAAATGTAATAGCAGCATGCACATGGTATAGGTAGTAACACAGCGCTGGGTACTGCACTCAGCCTGCATAGCTGAAATGGGAACCATGCATTCAGTGAATCAGCAAAATCTGGTACAAACCCATTCTCCTGTATAATAAAGAACGCATTTCACAATATCTAACTTCCTTCTGGTGATGTTTCTTCCAGCTATTATATTTTATTAAAATGGTCAAATGCAGAGAACAGGTAATAGGTCTCTGTATTACAAGTGGGGAAAAATTCAAGCAGCTTCAATCAGCCCAGCAGCAGCTCACATAAGAAAACTACAGAGACACCGAAGAGCAGACCTAAGCTGCAGACAAGAGGAATGTCCAGAAATCAATATGCCTCCCCTGAACCGGAGAAGGCAGATGTGCAAATTGTGCAGACTCATTAGTCTACCCAAGAGAATTAATGATTTCAGAAGCCAGCTTCACGATGGACTGAAGGAACTAACAAATGGCAGCTTTTGCAAGAGAACCATATGCAATGAAATACATTTAAAGGCTATAGACACTAAAGCATATATTTGGGACTAAAAACATTTTTCAGATTGGTCTTCATTAGGCTACTTTCACATCTGCGTATTTGCTGGATCCGTCATGGATCAGCAAAAACACTTCTGTCATGATAATACAACACATCTGCGTATTTGCTGGATCCGTCATGGATCAGCAAAAACACTTTTGTCATGATAATACAACCATCCGTTCTGAACGGATCCGGTTGTATTATGTCTAAAATAGCCATGACCGCCACCCGTCTCTAAATCCATTGTAAGTCAATGGGGGACGGATCAGTTTTCTGACAGAGCCCCAGGACGCCATCTTTGTCCGTGCAGATCATCGGACCTCTCCTGCAGTCTCCGTTTGGTGTGGCCTATTGTGCCCTTCTATTGAGCGTTGCGTAGGTGCTTTATCTTAGAGGGCTGCTGCCCGGTCAGATTCGATCTGATATATCCTCGCACCACATCATCTGAAGACACGCAAGTAGCAATTACAGTAATCATTTGATTCAACAGGAGGGGTGTTCTGTCCTGTCGAGCTGAATGCAGACAGTTGTTATATGTTTTTTCCAACTCCACGGTTAGGATGTTATTATACACATATGGATAACTGTTTTAATATGAGTTATATTCTCACAAGTCTCTTCAGTGTCCCCTGATGAGCCCCCCCCCCCTCCCCAAGAGTTAGGGCGAAACGCGTTGGAACTGGGACGGGCAAATTTGACATATTTCACAACATTATCAGTAAATATCACCAGCTAAACAACCCTGGTATTTTCAAGCTACCATGTAATTTACCATTGATTTATGAGAGTTGACATGTACCTAGCATTGATGCTACTGTTTATAATTTTTGGTAAGTTTATTTATTTTTGATAAAGTTTAGACTAGCCTACCTCAGCTTGTTCTATACATCCCAATCAGGGCCATCCTAGGGCGTCCAGGAGGTTCCTGATACGGGATCGCCCTGATAGCAACATTAAGATAGGGTTATACCTAGGGATAGTCCCCCCAAGCATTATGAGGATCGACTCTTCCACAAGAGGAAACTCCTCTTTGTTTTTTGTTAAGTAATCTAAGTGTGCCTATTTGGGGTAATATATATGCTTCTTTTTGTTTAAAATCACAAAAAAAGGCTAAGTTTTAGAGTATGGTTTACCTGTGATTCAGTTTTCTTTTGTGTCAGAGAAAAAGGATCCGTCACTACGAACTTATATTGTGTGTCATGACAGATCCGTCTTGATCCGCATCCCAGAATGCACTCAAAAATGCTGCTTGCAGCGCTTTTGTGTGCGTCATGGGAACACAATGAAACAGAACAGAATGCATTCTGGCGCACTCCGTTCCCTTTAGTTTAGTTTTGTCCCCATTGACAATGAATGGGGACAAAACTGAGGCGTTTTCCTCGGCTACTGAGATCCTACGATGTATCTCTATAGCGGAGCAGGAAAGCACAGATGTGAAAGTAGCCTTAAAAATGTTCACGGTTTGTCTTTTGCAGCCTGTATTTTTTACATATATTGCAGGCTGCTCTGTCCCACTCACAGGGAATCAGTCAGAGGAGCTGTTTGTTGGCTCTGTCTGCAACCCTTATCTCTGCTCTCATAAGAGCTCATAAACACTCAGCGAAGCTAAATTGATATAAATTTGCACATAGGCTTTTGTGGCCATGTTATATATTTGACATAGTTACAGGACAGAAGGTTTCTGGGGGTTTTGCAATTTAGGGAAAATCTGGACATTTTATAGACTTAGGCCTCTTGCACACGAACGTTGTGCAACCATTCCGTGCATTGGGGACCGCAATTTGCGGCGGCCGGGATGGATCGAGACTCATTCAACTTTAGTGCTTCCGCGAGGTTCTAATCCGTGCTTCCGTTCCGCATCTCAGTGATTGCGGACCCATTCAAGTGAATGGGTCCGCATCCGTGATGCGGAGTACACACGTGCCGGTGCCCATATATTGTGGACCCGCCGGAATACGGCCATGGGCACACAACCTTCGTGTGCAAGAGGCCTTAGGTTGTCCTGTTTCAGGATATCGATGACCTATATCCTCAGAATAGATAATATATGATCGGTGGGGGTCCAACTGCCGGCATCCTTACCGATCAGTGGTTTGAAAAGCCTGCAGTGCCTGTGCGAGTGCTTTAATGCAATGGATGATGCCATAGTTTTTTTTTTTTTTTTTTTACAAACAATATACTAAAACAACCTCTTATTGAAAAATTCAATGATTTAGCATTACACACAACAGTTATGTTAAGAAGAAGCAAATATACATTTTGTTGGCTGAATCAAAGGGGCAAATTGCCAACGAAACAATAGTCCAACAGGGATAATTTACGGCGGGTCTTTAAAGATGGTGTCTGCTATGAAGCAGAGCAGTAGCCATACCTGCTGGGAACTTTGTTCCAATACTGTACGGAGCAGGAGCTTGGTACAGTATTAGAATGTATTGGCTCCGATGAGCCGAAGTTATTGCTTTGCGAAGTCTCGTGAGACTTCACGCAATAACTTCATAGATTAATTTGTACTGTACTGTAAAAAAACATTTCAATTTGCTTATCCCTAAAGCAGAGCACAGACATTTAATGCTTTAAGAAGATATAATAGGGTATATTTTAGGAAATTTGATCAGGGAAAGTATTTACTGTGTAGTTCAAAGACATTTTATTAGAAAAATGACATGCTTATACGCATGTCAGTGAATGCATAACTGTATCATACCATGTAGTTCAGACATTTTCCTGCAAAAGTTGCACATATATCTGTGTTAGTGAAAGTCTATCTCCATTATATAGTGTAGTTCTAAGACATTTTACTGCAAAAACACATTATTCCCAAATAAATAAATAAATTGTAAATAAATAAAAAAATAAAAAAAAACTTCAGAGGTCATGGTCAACTGTGACCACAGTATCTGAGGCGGCTTTCCCTGGGAGCAGCTACGCCGATATCGGGGAAGCCGTTCATTAAGTGGTGGTAGCCTAGAGCCTGCTCAAGGCTATGATGCCTACCACATTCACATTCCTGTGGAGGCCTGCAGGTAGCAGTGCTCCATAGAAATATATATAAATTTCTCACATAGGCTGCATTCTTAAATAAATTACGGTAAGTCTACAGAAGAAGCAATCTAATGATTGCATGTTCAAGTCCACTAGGGGAACTTTTAAAAAGTGTAAAAATAAGTTTAAAAAAGATTTGAAACCCATAAAACTATGGCGGTATTGAGTTCTTTTTCCCCCAATTCCACCCCATTTTTTCTAGCTTCTCACTACATCTTATGCAATATTTTATGGTATCATTATAAAGTACAACCTGTCCCAGCTATAAAGGACTATTGGCATTATACAGATTAGAACGGACTTTTACTAATGTACAGCATCGCTGCTATTTTGCACACTGGTAGATCATGTATGTTTTTTTCTTATCTTACTTATTACTAAATGTATATGTTGGAAGTTTTTAATAAATGAATTAGAATCTTTACCATTTATTTTTGTTATACTGCGTTAAATTAAATCTTGGCCAAATAAAAGAACTTGTGATGTCCAGAATGGAATTACTTTAAAAACAATTTATGCAAGAGCTTATTTTTATATATTGTTCGCTATTTCCAAAGACAAAACACTAGTGTAAGCAGTTGTATTTTTATTTCATATTGTGTAACATATCTGTGCTGAAACACTATGGTCTCTTTTCTGTGAGTGTTCTCATAAGTCACTTCCTTTGTTCAGTTCTGTGCATCCCACATTTGGTCACTGTCAGACAATAATAGGTACAGTGAAGGCTGTACTGAAACCATCAAAAAATATTGGCCCACAGTATGCTTTGGAATAGCAAGCCAATGCTTGCATGTAATTCTTCTTTTGTTTTTAAAGCAATATATACCAAAAGTGTGTGGTCAAACGTGGAGTGACTGTGGCCTAGTAAGTTATTTATCTGTCATTACTCACAAGCTTCTGCTGTGTCAGATGAACCCGCACAATAGATATGTGTATTCTGTGTGTACATGGTCTTCATTATATTACCTGGATTCGCGTTTATCTGCATTTATTCCTCTGTATGTAATTGAGACAAATTGATGAACTCATACGTTACCAAACATTAATTCTTTCCACTGGCATGAACTTTCTTTAGTGGCCCTGCCTGAGGTTTAGTCTCCTCATTGCCCATACCTCCTCAGGATAGCACAGTGCCTATGTGGGGCCTAGTAGTTGCCAATCGGTAGCTCACAAAATGCACAGGATGGAGACTGGAATTTCCTCTTAGTGCACTACTATCCTGTTACAGTATATGGCCTACAGCACCTCCGCAGTTCATGGTGGTTCCGAACTACTACCTTTAGTGCATTACAGGTTACCCAAGAGGCTTACCCATCACCAGTTTGCACATATTTGTTTAGCCATCATGCTGTAAGTAACTGCAAGTCCAGAGGATAACAGTCCATAGGAGGGTAGATGGGCATGATTTACACATGATCACTCACATAGGAACACAAGAGAAGGCGATGCAGAAACAAGTGAAGAGCCTCGTTTCACGGTATTGTGCCTCCTACCAGACCTTCCAGTATACTTGGAGAATTTAGCTTCTCCGAGACGATAGGGTTAATGGTTGGTTTAGAGCTCCTGAGGGTCGTTACCTGTCCTTCATTGAGCATCTGCAACTCATACTAACTGAGCCTGTTCATGCACTCAGCTCCACCTGTCACTATAGACACTGCCATCACAATTCAGTCCTCATGGCAGTGCAATGTGTCACGCACACCACTCCTCTCTTGTGGTAGCTCTGCTCCCATACACCAACACTGTCCCTGACTAACAGACAGACTGTACAGGCAAGGAAGAGAAGAACTGGAATCTTAAGCCCCTTTACATGCAGACTCTGTCTCTAACGCTGGGTTCAGACTTGCGCATACTTGATGCGCGCGTAAAACGCGCGTATTACAGCGCGTTTGTGGAAATAGGAAATGCGCGTCGTACGCGCGTTCGTGTGATTGACTACTGTGGCGTCAATCACAATACGTGCGACAAAACGCCCCAAAGAACTTTTTTGAGCGTAGGGCGTTTTTCAGCGCGTTCAAACGCGCTGTAAAATGCTCAAGTGAGAACCAGGGCCATAGGGAAGCATTGGTTTTCATGTGTTGAGCGTTTTACAGCGCGTTTGAACGCGCTGTGAAACGCGCAAGTCTGAACCCAGCCTAATAGTTAGGCCTCTTGCACACCACTGTGTCCATTTTGTGATCCGCAAAATACGGATGCAATCCGTATGCATTCCACACTTTTCGCGTGCCTCATTGTAGAAATGCCTATTCTTGTCGGTTTGACAGACAAGAATAGGACATATTCTATCATTTGCGGCACTGCGATCACATGTGCTGTGCACATTTTTTGCGGCCTCATAGAACTTTTTGGCGGATCGATGGTGAACAGAAAATACTCGTGTGCATGAGACCTAAGTCTTCCCTGAATTACACTTCAAAATGGGCAGAGACTGATTGACAGGGAGTGATCAGCTGCAGTCAGTGAATGCGGAAGGGGAGAGGGATAAAAAATGATAAGTGAAGAGAGCAGCACTTTTCTGTAAAAAGATAAATTAAAAAAATGTTTTTTTTATCTAGACTTGAACATCTGATATATGGAAAATACTTTTACATTTACTCTTTAAAGGCTATGTACACCCTTGGGGGAAATATTTTTTATGATTGCATTGTACTCAACATGGGCTAAAAAACATTTTTTTCAATTGGCCTTTATAAAAAAATATTGACTCGTTCTGTCACAAAGGGTTAACCGTTTTTCCAGCTGCGTGAAGGTAGTTTTACTTTTATTTTGTGACGGTCATCTAATAAACTGTAAGAGAGCGCAAGGGTCCGTCATTGACGGAAGGTACGTGTCACAGAGGTTCCTGGCCTCGGTGAGATAAGAGCCTGGTCTGTATGTCAGCAGCAGATAGTGCTGCTTGACACGTTGGTATTTTAGCATGGCTGCAAAGCCGATCCGGGCCGGCTCTTACTGGGAGCAACTAAAGTGTAGGGTGGGTGGTTGCTCCCCACTTCCAGGCCGGGTTTTGAAGGCTTGTATAAAGCCCAACCAAGCACTGTCAGCTGTGTGGATTATCCTCCGTCTGCCAGTGGAGCTGTGGAAGCTCCGAGTGCTGGGAGTGAGAGTCCGCAAGCAGGCGTGCAGTCTGCATGGAAGCCTGCACCTGGACTTTTCTGTGGCTGAGCTGTCAGCCAGGTGTGAACAAACACCAAAACCTTACAGGTGAACTTTTGCTGTGTTGTTATTTTTGCCATGTGCGGACAAGCACCAAGACTTTGTTTTTCCTGAGTGTGAATAAAACACTACTGCTTGCTTCAAAGAACTGTGTACTTGCCTCTGTACTGCGTCCGCAAGCCTGTCTACCGGAGCAAATCCCCACAAAACCTACAGCCAACGGTCGGCTGCTCGTTCGATGAAGGAGACTGTGGATTTACATGCAGCGATCTCCTTCACTGTATGAGAACGATATCTGTAGCTGAACGATTATAGGTGCGTCTAAATGCACCTTTATTTAAGGCACTTTCTTATCAGCAAGATGAGAGTTAGGCTATGATGAGTGTTTTTAAGGTCAGAGATAAGAGATAAGTGATAATTCAGGTGAGCTGGCTGACCAATCCAGATACTGCTACTTGATAAACTCAAGGCCGCACAAAGACAGTGGTTCAATTTTTTTTTAGAAAAAACTATTGAAAAAAAATGATTATTGCCTCAAAATGAGTACAATGCGATAGTCAAAAAAAAGCCCCCAAATGTGTACATAGCCTTTAAATTAGTTTTATGGTATTTTTTCAAGAATATGAGCAGTCATATCAACTATTTATCCACACTACTGCAGAAATCAAAAGCTCTGTAAGAACCACTTCTCTCTTGAGGTTATCAGTGAAGTTTGCATAGATCCCCCCTCCAAATACTTACAGATTTTAAAATTTCAGACCTTCTTTTTGATTGAAGCACATTGATCTACAAAATAAATGTAAAAAGCCATTAGCGCAACCAAGTTGGTTAGTTACAATCATCATTGATGAGGACTGACTTGTCATTTAGAAGAGGTCTACAATTTACAGTGCTGAAATCACATACTGTATTTTTCGCTTTATAAAGATGCACTTTCCCCCAAAAGTGTGTAGGTGTGTGTGTTTGGGGGGGGCAGTGTGTCTTATAAAGCGAATGGTGCAATTTTTACATTGCTGACACTGATACATCGCGTATCAGTTACAGTTAACCTCTATCATGCTGGGTGGGAGGAGGGGCTGGAGGCCAGCAACTGCTGTTGCACTCGTGGAGGGGCCCGGTGCAGTCACTGTACTCCATTACACCGATCCCCGCTCACAGCAGTCTTCATATGTAAAGTCTATTCAAGTAATCCTCAACCAGTGGCTCTGCTTTGTTACACTACCGTAATCGTCTGTACTAGTACTCACTATCCAACTAGCAGGCAGGCCGGCAGCGTTACGTCACTCACTCAGTCATGCTTCTTCCACTTCATTAATAAAGCTGGTGGAGCAGGAGCGTGACTGAGTGAGTGATGTGACGCTTCTGGCCTGCCAGCTGCTATGATAGCGAGCACTACTACAGACAATTACAGTAGTTTAATAAAGCAGAGCCACTGCTTGAAGATTACATGAATAGTCCTTACATGTGAAGATTGCTGTGAGCGGGGCCTGGTGTAATGGGGGGGGGGGGGGGGTCACTATTTACACAAGGAAATGAGAAGACACAGAGGGGACCAGCATATGCTGCTATATATGTGTCATCCACAGATCCCCCCTATAACAGTGTCATCCACAGATCCCCCCATATCAGTGTGTCATCCACAGATCCCCCATAACAGTGTCATCCACAGATATCCCCATATCAGTGTGTCATCCACAGCTCCCCCATATCAGTGTGTCATCCACAGCTCCCCCATATCAGTGTGTCATCCACAGCTCCCCCATAACAGTGTGTCATCCACAGATCCCCCATAACAGTGTGTCATCCACAGATCCCCCATAACAGTGTGTCATCCACAGATATCCCCATATCAGTGTGTCATCCACAGCTCCCCCATATCAGTGTGTCATCCACAGCTCCCCCCTATAACAGTGTGTCATCCACAGAATCCATTATATCAGTGTGTCATCCACAGATATCCCCATAGCGGAGTATCATCCACAGATGCCCCATATCAGGGTCATCCACAGATATCGCCATAACAGTGTCATCCACAGATATCCCCATACCAGTGCATCACCCACAGATCCCCTCTAGAACAGTGTCATCCACAGATCCCCATTAGTTCAAAACCCACCAAAAGAACATCTTTCGGTTCCAAATATTTTTTTCTTATTTTCCTCCTCAAAAACCTAGGTGCGTCTGATCATCGGGTGCTTCTTATAAAGCGAAAAATATGGTAATTACCAATCAGTAAGTAAATCAATTCAAGAAAATCATTTAAGGGCTTTTCCAGTTATATGAAGTAATCCCCTATCCCCAGCATAAGTAATAACTATTAGATCGGTGGGTTCTGACCACTGGCACCCCCACTGATCACGAGAACAGGGGGCCCCGTACTCCATGGAGCCCCCACAAAATGAACAAAGCGGCTAGTCAGGAGTCAGGAATGCGCACCCAACTACACTAAAGGGGTTGTCGGAGTTATTTTGTTCTTTCTATGTTTCTAACTAAGAAAATGTAAGGAGTTTACAATTTACTTACTTTTAGAGATGAGCGAACTTAAAAAAAAAGTTTGGTGTTCGGGTTGTGGTAATCGCCGCATCCCGTTATGGATTCCACTACCGCGGACTATCGCAGCATATGGAATCCATAAGGGGCGGCTTCCACCAACCCGAACTGTTGAACAGCCGAAGGACCTGGGGTGACGTCACCGTCATGTGATCAGTGCAGGGGGCGTGGCTCAGCAATGGTGGCTCTCAACACTCGTACTCATACCAGAGCGAGTTTACTCCAGTATTTTTGGAAATACTATTAAAGTGAATGGAGAGAACACCATCCTTGAGATAGGAGTTGGTCCCAGAGGTGGGATCTGCACCTATCTGACATTCTGTGGAATATCATGTGGATAAGCCATAAATGTCCCCTTTACAACCCCTTTAACCAGTTTTTGCTGGATAAAAGTTAAAATAAAAAAACGTGTAATTTACAGTTGAGTTACCTGTAAGACGTAGTCCAGTGCAATATGCCGGAAGCATTTCCGTGTTGCTGTCAGGATGTTTGTAGCTTCTTCAACTTCATGTTGCTTAGTTCTTTGCACCTGGGCATTTTTTGCAAGGGCATTTTCTTTCTCCTCACTAACTTTATCAAACTGCTTTTTGGCATCTTTGAACTTTCTAAGATCTCTGTAAGAGAAAGCTCAGTTAGATTATGTTGGGTATGGTAAATGCTATTTAATACAAGCCACTTACTAATGTATTATTATTATCATCCATATTACTTCCTTTGCCGACTTTGATTAATTTTTTCACCACATTATACACTTCGTATTTCCATGGTTATTACCACTCTGCAATCCAGCAGCAGTGGCCATGCTGGCACTCTACACAAAAAAGCTGTCCTGGGCACCAGAGAGGCCGGCACTTGTGATGGAGTGCAGGGAGGTCATAACAATGGAAACGATCAGTGTATAATGAAAAAGAAATATGAATCCTGCCAGCAAGGGAAGCAATATGGACAATCACAATACAATAGTAAGTGCCTTGTATTAAATTTATCTACAGGATAAATGCCCTTTGCTGAAGTGACAACCCCTTTAAGCATGGAGAATGCCCCTTTACTATACTATGCCTGGCTACTATAACGGTAAATGGACATGACACATTTCCATAAAACAGAACATGTTGCCCTTCTGCTGTAACCAGAACAGAAAAAAGTATAAATCATAAACCATTACAAAAAAAAAAGGTTGCATTAGAAAATGACAATAGCTTCTCCCCACCCCAATAATAGGCTGGAACTGATCTCAAATCTCTGGACGGCTTAGTATATTTTGTTTCCATAGAGTCTATTTTTTTTTTAAACACATTTTTCACTGTACAAAAATATGAACATTTCAACAATAACAAAATATGTAAAGTGCAACCGACTTACTCTTTAACAAATGTCTGGAGTTGCGTTTTAATCGATCTTTGCGCTTGGTCAAAAAGAATCTAAAATGACGATAAGAAAAAATTATAAAGTGATATGTGAAAGTATTCTTCTTTTATTGTACATTTGTTTCAATCAGAGAGGTTGTTAAATTACAACAAGGCAGAGGCTACCTGGTGATATCAACATCTTGATACATGATATCTAATGATTGTCAATGGGTTATGACGCAACACACGGCATGACTATGATGCGACAGTCCCCAAAACATCCAACAGACCACAATGCAAGTCTTGAGTGACTGCGACTTCTCTGCGATTTTGCAGTGATGTTACAGCCAAATGAAAGCTCTAAAATTGTTGTATGTCAGAAAATTGCAAAAATGTTTTTGGTTAAGTGACTGTTGCATGGCACATGTTGCCGTGTAGTTGCTGCCTTACTTTACACATCCTATTAGGGATAGACGTCATTGAGTGAGGGTCACCACTTATATGTGCCAACAATCTCCGCGTCAGACCTGGCACATACATTGATGGTCATTTATTTGAATGACTGACATGCTTCTTATCTGTAAGCCTAGACATCACTTCACCCAACTTGAACAGCTGACTGCTGTGAGTAAAGGCCCTTTTTACACAGGCAGATTATTGGGCAGGTCACCAGTAACAAACGGGCATATAAAAGCTTATTCCTGGTAACTGCCCAGTGTAAGGGTGCCACGACCCCCGATTAATGAGCAAACACTCGCTCATTGGATAACATGTTTCATGCAGCACATAAAATCATCATTTGCCAGCAGATCACCCTGTGTATAAAGCCCCATTCCTATGACTGTCTGTTTTGCAGACTGCAAAGTGCAGATCTACAAAACACGAACACCAGCCATATCTTACAACTCTGCATTGTGGTATTCCTTGGTTATTCCTCCTACAAATGTTTAAATAAATTTACAACTGAGTGTTACCATTTCCCTTGTTGAAGGGGTGTGCCCGTACACAGTCTGGTACTGCCGGCACTATTTAGACAGTGTGAGAGTTTGAAGAGACACATCCACAACTGGTACCAGCCAGTTGCCAATTTATTCATACATTTCAAGTAGGAATAACAGAGGCATAAATTATGAGAAAAATGTGGACAGGGTGATGGTCCCGCCCTTGCCATGTTCCCTTTTAGGAAAGTGGTGAGGGTGGTATAGAAATGCCAACTACAACTAAATTCCCGGTTTGTAACATTTTAAACCAAAAACCAGGTGTGGGGAAGAAAAGTATCCCCTCATTACTTTGCACTTCCTAGACAAATGAACCATGGCTACACAAAATTCCAAGGTATTGCCTTGTTGTCAATGGACCATTAAGATGGAAGATTTTCACTAGACAGAGGTTGAATACTAGAATACTACTGTACATGCAGAACCCACACAAGGGGCAAATACTTCCCAAAATGCTGCACGATAGAACAAAGCTTGCACCTATGTACAAGATCCATCAACTAGCAGCACATAGATCAGCTTCCTTCTCTCTGCTTCCAAGGAGGATATCCTTTTCCTTATGCATTATCAGGAATTAGCCCAGCAAACAATACTCTAATTAATCAATGCCATGTCTCTGGTACACAGATCACCACATATAATGGTAACAAGTAAATGAGGAGCTGTACGGCAGAAGCAGGACGTTCACAGGAACGTCCCAGCCTGCAATGTCTAGGCTTTCTACATATTAACCATCGCCAGTACTTCCTAATAGTTTTTACTAAATAAGGAGGAGTTTTTAAACGTAAGCGAATTAAACATTTCGTCATTTTGAACACTAATCTTGGGCATGAACGTGTGCAAGACTCTGGTCTTCAGAGGAACTGCATATTTAGCAAACAGGAGGTTGGGAAAACAGCCAAAAGGGTAGAGGAGAGGCGGTAAGGGGGGTGTTCGATAAGCCACAAAATCCACCGGACCTCTGCCAGTTTCCATTGGCTCTGGGCTATGGTAAGAGTCTCTATTGTGGACCCCTGGTTACCTGTACCATATTCAGCAGCATCCATACTGGGCTATGCTGTGACATCTGACCACATCCAGGGGGAATTGTGCTCATTTTTAAATGTGTTTTTCTTTATCCCCTATTGCTTGGTCCCTGGTGAAGCCTCTATGTTTTGGGGGAAACCAGCTGGGACAATGTGTGCATAGGGAGATTATATGATGTGCCAAGGTGAGGCTACGTCAGGCGGGTGAGCTCTATAGGTTATAGGGCAGTGACGGTGAACCTTTGAGAGTGCCCAAACCGCAACCCAAAACCCACTTATTTAATCGCAAAGTGCCAACACGGCAATGTAACCTGAATACCAATATAGTATATCTTCCAGGTACTTTATCACTTAACTATACTAGCCTGCCTACATTCAGTACGTTGCCTGTGCCATTCATAGTGCGCCCTGCGCTGATAAACGGCAGGAGAAGTGTAAGGCATATTGGCACACCATAGACTTTATCCATGGTGCGGGTACCCACAGAGAGAGCTCCGAGTGTCGCCTCTGTCATCCGTGCCATAGGTTTGCCACCACTGTTATAGGGCATCTAGGGTGGGGTTCAAGGATAGTACCATTCATCCCTTTGCCCCTTCCAGACTGACCTATTATCATCCCACCTTCCTCTCCCACATTTTATCTGTCATGGGGTAGGGACTTGTTCCTACCCTTAATTTACACCACTGGTCTTTCTTGGTATTTATTCATTTTTGCTATATCTTTGTATGGGTACATTTTATTGATATATTAGAAGTTACAAACATGATGTTAAGCTTGGTAAAATTCCTGGAAACTGGAATTATGAAAGTGCAATTCGTGGCCACATTACGGCTTCTGCAGAATCCAATAATGTAAACTTTTCCACAAATCGGGCTTTAGGTTGTCAATAAAGCAATCAATCTACCTATGAGGGACCTTTTTTCAACCTCATCTGCAAGCATTTTTGACCTATAGCGTGCGCTCAATGTATTGCCTGTGGGCCAATTCCTCTGCTGGAGGGACTTCCTTCAATACACTTAATACAATATGACTGGGTTTTCCACACTGTGAGGTTTCGGAAGCACAGATGCAGATTGGAGCTCAGCACTATAGTCCATTCTAGCTACAAATCCTCAACCTTTACTTGATTGTCGGATGAAGTAGTATTCTTATTAATTATTAAGAGACAATATTAAAAGCGGTTGTCCAAGGCTTAGAAAGAACGGCCAGGCATGGTGTTTAAAAAAGACTTGCCTTATCAGAGCATTCTGGTTGCAGCTCCACAGCTCCCATCCCACCAAAAGTGTAGCATGTCCAATACATGCACATCACCTTCATCAGCCAATCAATGGCCTCAGCGGAGAAGTGCGCAGGAACACCACGTTGCTGTTGACGTATACGACATGTGGTTCTGCAGAGACCAGAAGCGGCAAGTACAGGATCTGCAGTGAAGGAACCGGGATTCTCTGACCAGGTAGGGTTTTTAGCATTATTCGAAAATGTTAAGGCTTTCAAACTACTTATGAACTCTGTGCAACCATAGAATGTGCCTAACTGGATACAAAAACAGGGAAAGACTCTGTCCCTTTTACTTGTCCTTCATTTATGATCTGTTCCTGGATTTGACTTTAAAAACTGCATTAAAAAAAACCAAAGGCTCATTCCCACTGAAGAGTTTGTGCATGGGAGGTGGTCCCATTGTTGTCAAAAGAACTTTGTTGTTTGGCCGTAGCTGATTTTCATGTTGCTTTCCAGACTGTGTCAAGAATGGACATATGCCTTCTTGGTGAGAAAACCGTCATCAAGAGGAGCAGGTGTCCACACAAGGATTAGCCCCACCGCAAGCAAAACCAGAGGGTCAGCCTCGGTCTGAGGTGAATTTTTCCAGTGGAACAATCTGTGTGAACAGACTCTAAAGGTGGATTTAGAAGGGACGACTCTGCAGCCACTGCTCGTTAAGTGGAGGAGACCCCCGCATTTACATGCAGCGATCTCCTTCACTGTAGAGGACAAGGGATGGCTATTGCGACCCCTCGTCCTCATTTAGATTGCCCAGAAACTATGATCAGTGTTGCCTACATAAACGGCAGGATCACCTGATAAACGAGCACTTCGCTCGTTCATCGGGTGATCGGCTGCACATTTAAATGGGCAGATTGTCAGTCCCGATAATCTGGACGATTATTGGCTTGTGTAAATGCAGCTTAACCCTGGGTTCAGACCTGAGCGTTCTTGAAACGCGCATTTTACGCGCGTTTTTGTCGCACGTATTTCAGCGCGTTTTTGCAAATCGGAAACGTGCGCTGTACGCGCGTTCTTGTGATTGACTACTGTGGTGTCAATCACAATATGCGCGACAAACGCCCCAAAAAAAGTTCAAGTACTTGTTTATGCGTAGGGCGTTTTACAGCGCGTTCGAACGCGCTGTAAAACGCGCAAGTGTGAACCAGTCCCATAGGGAAGCATTGGTTTGCATGTGTTGAGCGTTAAAACGCGCAAGTGTGAACTTAGGGTAAGAGTTACTACTTTCCCAGTCAAAGCCTACAAAAGAGAACTAACCCTAGGTACACACCTAAGCGTTTTTCAGCGCGTTCAAACTCGCTGTAAAACGCACAACATGTGGAAAGCCATGCTTCCCTATGGGCATGGTTCACATTTGGGAGTTTTACAGCGCGTTTGAACGCGCTGGAAAACGCCAAACGCTGTCGCTTCAGCATGAGCTTCTTTTGGGCGTTTTAACGCGCCTATGGACCATGCTGAGATAGGGGAGAATCACTGAATCACGCGTATGATGCGCGTTTCTTAGTTACGAAAACGCGCATCCAAAACCGCGCGTAAAACGCGCATCATACGCGCGATTCAGAAACGCTTAGGTGTGTTCCCAGCCTAAAAGAACACTCTAGGAAAAAATAATAATAATCATATTAAAACTAAAAGCGTGACTTACATTATGATAATTGATCATCTCATGCAGACTGTCAGAAAACTTTGTCAGGCTGCTCTGTGGGAGAAAACAGAATAAAAATAAAATATAAAAGATGAAAATATATACATATAAAAGTAAACTCATCCTGACACGGATAGCTTTCATTTGGTTATCTCCTCTTTAAGTGAAGGCATTAACTGAACACTAAGCTCAATATTCTACCTGAGCAAAAACGCACAATTTAAAAAAAGTAACCTTTTTCAAAACTTGAAAAAATAAATAAATCTGTACTTGTATTCACAAAAAAGCAGGATAAAGTCAAGTTTGGCTTCAAAGGAATGGGTCATCAGTAATGAAAGCTTTCATGTTAAATAAGCCTCACCGACCTTTGCACCGGTCACACAGCATGCAGAGGACACTCTCCCATAGACCCCAATGAACATCTGTTGTCCGTAGTGGCCTACGGTTCATGCAGCTGCTGTAAAGCATCTCTCTAAAATGCTGTTAACAGCAGCTCAAGCTCCAACTCATAATCATGTATAGAATATAAAATAAAAATATTGGCAATCAGAAAAAAAGGAATATTCCTCACTATCTGGTTTTAAAGGCCCCTAACTATGTCGGTCAGCAGTTCGCATCTGCTGCAGACTCCCTTTAATTGGTAAAGAGAAAAAAAACACAATATAGAGGATTTATTCCCTTGATAGGGTTGTCCAGGATTAAAAAACCTGTCTACAACCTGTTTGCAGTATTTTATCTCAGCCTCATTCGCTTTACTAGAGATGAGATGCACATCAGACACAGTCAGGTGTGGCGCTGGTCATTTTTTTCAGAACATACAATATATCTGTATAGAAGACCGTGTAGCGACCTATGCATAGATTACATAATAAAGAGAAGTCTGCTCTCCAGATGAATTCCATGGACGATCCAAATTATATGTGACGTCTCAGTTCAACCATCTGTGACCTTTGTGAAAAACGCATGTCAGAGCCATCAGGAGGACAAAGGGAAGACAGGTAAGTAGCTCTATAGAAACACATCAAAAGTCACAACAGGGACGCTTTTTGGCGTGTTTCTATAGTGCCATTTATCTTTCTTCAATACGTCTTCCTGATATCTGTGGCAATTATGTTTAAGAGGTCCCAGATGGTTAAACTGAAGAGCCACATATTGTCTGGATCATTTATTTTTTAAAAACTAACATGGAACTCAACTGGAGTGCAGACTTCTCTGTAATTTAGGTATCGGACTGGGATCCTACTCTTGCACCCACGTCAGACACAGTGCCACTGTTTTTTCTTATGTTGTGTACAATACCAATAATTTTTTTTTTTTTGTGTAACGGAAGGAAAGATCACTTGTAGGTATACATCCCAACCATTCCAGGATTTGAAGTTTGAAGAGATGTCCGATCTGCATCAAATATGAGAAATCATTTTTCCTAAATGTCTGACCAGTAGGATTTATACATTACTAGGGAGTTTTAAAGGGCATCTGTCAGCAGATTTCTACCTATGAAACTGGCTGACCTGTATTATGTGCGCTTGCCAGCTGAAGACATCTGTGTTGGTCCCGTGTTCATATGTGTCTGCATGATGTTTTAATATATGCAAATGAGCCTTTAAGAGCAACGGGGGCATTGCCATTGCACCTAAAGGCTCTGCTCTCTCTGCAACTGCCGCACCCTCTGCACTTTGATTGACAGGGGCAGGCTTGATGATGTTTACACTGCCTGGCCGAGTCAATCAAAACTGAGGGAGTGCAGCAGTCGTAGAGATAGCCTCATTTGCATACATTAAAACATAATTTTTCTCAGCAATGTGGGCACATATTATATAAACACGGGACGGCACATGCAACAGGTCAGCCAGTTTCCTAGGTACAAATCTGCTGACAGACGTCCTAGTAACACTTGGTCCTCATTATCAGATACGGTGAACAGAGCGCCTCCTGTTTGGGGGTCTATTATCGATGTGCACAGTAAACGAAGGATAGATCTGTGTAGCTTCGCTCTCTTTTACTTACTTCAACCACTTCGTCCTTGCTAGAATACTGGGCCAGGTCCCGGACTCCATTCATAAATTGTTTGTTGGCAGCACAGAAAGCCTTTCCCGCATCGATCATTCCAATGCAGAGTTTCACCAGCTGGGAGGAAGAGAGTACAATGTTTATCAGCTCAGATAACACTCTGTGCTCAGTCAGCACTTTCCTTCTACGCATTCACCACCTAAACTGGAAAAGTCATTTCGAGCAGTTAATGCGACTGTGTGCAGCTTCTAAGATACAGAGAGATTACGCTTTTCCAGTCATTTTATTCTGTACTGGGATTTCAGTATTGAGCAATGCTTGACGTATAATACATTATAACATACTTGGCATACAGAAGTCACTGATGAACTTCCATCGCCGCTCAGAAGAAGCAGCACATAGTCATTGAGGGCTCATGCTGCAGACCAGTATCATGGGTACCGGCCACGTGGCCCCTGTTTGCGGAGGCAGACCCATTCAAGTGGGTCCGCCATCCGCAAGATTCAGTCCGCACTGCAAAAAAATAAAAAATAGAACATGTTCTATTTTTTTGAGGTGCGGAGTAGGGGTCGACCGATATTGATTTTTTAGAGCCGATACCGATACTCTGTGAACTTTCAGGCCGATAGCCGATATTTTATACCGATATTTTGCGCATTTTAATTTTTGGATTTTTTTTTTCTGTTACGGCGTCCGACGCTTTTTTAAAAAAATATATTTTAATAGTTTGGACTTTTTGGTCACGGCGATATGTTTTTTTATTTATTGTTTATATATTTTATATGTAAAATTGGAAAAGGGTTAATTTATACTTAATATTTTGGTGTTTTTTTACTATTTTAAATTTTTTTACTTTTTATTTTATTACTATTTCCCCCCTTAGGGGTAGAACCTGGGCTCTTTACATCCCTTGTCCTATTCACCCTAATAGAAATCTATCAGAGTGAATAGGACCTGACACTGTCCCTGCTGCCCTGTGCTATGGGCACACTGCAGCAGGAACCATGGCAGCCAGGGCTTCAGGAGCGTCCTGTCTGCCATGGTAACCGATCGGAGCCCCAGCATTACACTGCTGGGGCTCCGATCAGAAGAGAGGAGGTGGGGGACCCTGTGGCCACTGCCACCAATGATATCAATACTGAAGGGATGGGGGGAGGGGGATGGGGGAGGAAGCACTGGCCACCAATGATAAGGTTTAAGATATTACAAGCACATTGCCCAGACCCTGCCTCTGATAGATGGCTGCGATCCGCGGCAATTAACCCCTCAGGTGCGGCACCTGAGGGGTTGATTACCGCGGATGCAGCTCTATCAGAGGCAGGGTCTGGGCAATGTGCTGTAATATCTTAAACCTTATCATGGTGGCCAGTGCGCCTCAGCCCCGCCTCCTCTGCTCTCATTGGTGGCCAGTGCGCCCTTAGCCCCTCCTCCTCCTCTTCTCTAGTCTCCACTGGCAGCGCGGCACAGGGGGAAGGAGGGACTGCCTCCTTCTCCCCTGTGCTGCTGAGGGAACATGGCTGCGCTGAGAGCAGCGCGGCAATGTTCTGTTATAGCACAGTTATCGGTATATCGGCCTGGTTAGGGGCCGATACCGATAACTGTGCAAATCATCAATATCGGCCGATAATATCGGCCAAACCGATAATCGGTCGACCCCTAGTGCGGAGGCAGGGACCGAAATCCCACGAAAGCATTGTGTAGTGCTTCCGTGGGCTTCCGCTCTGTGACACAGCTCCGCACCGCATCTTGAGGATTGCAAACCTATGGGTGAATGGGTCCGCATCCGTGAAATGGAGCACACACAGTCAGTGCCCGTATATTGCGGACTCACTGACTGAGGGCCGCAATACTGGCAGGGCCACACTGTGCTCCTTCCTATATAAAATGCTTATGGTGGATTTATACCGCAAAATCGTCGGGTCCGTTATCAGGAAAGAACGCTACAAACAACGCTTGTTCCCGATAATCTGCCGGTGTAAACGTGTTGCCAATCACTCAATGAACAAGCAAAACGCTCGTTCACCGGGTGAAATGATCTTTCATGCAGCACATTAAATCATTGTTTCTGGGCAGCAGGACTGTGCAGTGCAAACAGCGATCTGCTGCCCAGAAACAATGAATCTGTATGGGGATAAGTAATTGTAGTAGCAATACAGTGGAGGTGATCGTTGGATGTAAACTCCACTGACGAGCACACAGTTATCGAGAAGGAACCACCCCTTCCTGATAATTTCCTGTTCGGTAGGCACATCTAAACGGGCCTTTACCGTTAACAAAGGAAAATATTCCCGCACATTGTTAATATACACAGCGAGAGGAGGAACAGTTAAAGATAATGTCCTGGAGTCCAAAGTTGAAGAGTTGCAAGTCCAGCTGATTTACTCTCGACTATCTTACTTTCTGCCTCCTTGTTTCTGTTACGTTAGTCATATTGGCTCTCAGGAGGTTTACTGCTGTTTCAATCAGGGGGTCAACCCCACCCTTAAACCCAACCATACATAATACACATCGGCTGAACCTACAGGTTTTAGCAGAACCAGAGGACTATTTAATGTGTATGTGTAGAATGTGTGTGTTCTTGACTCTTCACAATCTGCATACATTGCAAAAGCGAAGGACCAGGCAACTTGGATTTCAACATGCCCAATACTTTTGTTCTCAGGGGCTATAAGTTGCTGCCAGAAGTGTCCGGCAATGCCTGTCACTCTTTTCATCAAAAATGACACAAGCACACTTGGGCCTCTTGCACAAGACCGTATGGGTTTTTCTGTATTTTGCGGTCCCCAAAAAACACGGATGACGTCCGTGTGCATTCTGTTTTTTGCGGAACGGAACAGCTGGCCGCTGAACAGTACTATCCTTGTCAGTTATGCGGACAATAATAGGACATGTTCTATCTTTGAATGGAAAAACGGAAATACGAAAATTGAAGGCATACGGAGTACCTTCCTTTTTCTTTTTGCAGATCCATTGAAATTAATGGTTCCGTATACGGAACGCAAAAAACAGAAGAAAAAAAACGTTCGTGTGCAAAAGGCCTTGTTCGATCGTGCATGGGAGGGGTTAAGAGAGATGGCTGTCGGCTGAACATGTGAATATGTCAGACCATCAGATTATTCACCCTAACGTTTAGATTTTAATGTTAAAAGGAGTCATTCAATTCTTTGTAACTGATGATCTATCCTCTGGATATGTCATCAGCATCTGATTGAGGGGGCGTGACCCCCGAAACGTCACGCAGCATGGGGTAGCAATCAATTCAGCGCTCTCAGGATTACTATGCATTCTAGCGACTTATTTACATGAAAAATAAAAGGACTGAAAAATACGAGTAACGAGTAAGTATTATTTATACCTCACGAATAACCTTTAAAATAAGACTAATATAACTGAGTGGATTACGTGGATATGATTGTGGAGCCCGAGTGAGGTTATGCATGAGGTCGTGGTATACTACAGGTGGAGCAACAGTTGATGATTGAAGGGGGTCTGACGCCGCCAGTCACTTGAGTGAATGGGCTGAACTGCGGCTAGGACATGTGACCCATGGTCGTGACATCCTAGGTCAGGGTGCTCGCTGTGAGCACTGCTGCCTTCTCAAACAGCTAATAGACTGGGGTCCTGGGCGTCAGACCACCACTGATCAGATGCTGACAATGTATTCAGAGTATAGGTCATCAGTTACAAACAGTTGGATAAAACCTTTAAAGGCGAGAACACCAAGGTAGTTAGTACTCAAGAGATACTGGGAAGCATACTTCAATGGTGACATCAGTAATGGAGGAAGTAACTGGCTTCTCCTTAAACTTGGATTTTAATAAAAATCTGAATGATTGGCACCCTGGGATCTAACAGTATAACACGAAACAGACATGGGATCTGAGATTGCACATCTTGAGGGATGTAACTTGAACAGTTCTCCATCAAATGTTCCAGTAAAAAGACACTTTACCTTGTCAAGCTTCTGCTCAAGTTCGGATACATCCCCTTCTACGTCTTCTAGGGCTGCTCTGTAGAAACGAAATCAGATGTGGTTAAAATAAGAATAAAGGACAACCTGTGAGGCATAGGAACAATAAGTTAGATAACAGAACATGCATTCTTCAAGACGGGTTACCAATGGGTGAAGCTTTTTTTGCCTCGTTTCACCCATCAAAATATCTGTTATAGATGTAGGTTGCATTAACACGAACATATACTCAACCCATCACTGTAGTCATGACATGCAGGTCTAAGAAGTGCGCACGCCAAGCAGGAGAAACTCTGGTTCACACCTGGTGGGCACTCCGGAGCCAGGGTGCACGTGTGATGTCGCTAAACCACTTACTAGTAGAATGGCTTCTTAAACTGACTGCAGCTAAATGCAGTTTAATTATTAACGGCCGTGGGGTAAACCGTGCAGCCATTAACAACGAAACTGCATTTAGCTTCAGTCAGTTTAAAAGCCTTTCTGATTTACAGGTTGGCCAGATGGAGGGCCATCTTCATCCGTGCACCTTGTCTGGTACTGCAGTTCAGACCTATTGACTTGATGGTGAAGCTACATTTGGTAGATGCGGAAGGAAGCAAAGGAGAAATATCATTACTGGCGCACCACCATTCCTTTCTACCCAACACTATTCTAGATAGCTACACTCTGAAGCCCTGCCTGATTTTTACATGTGATACACGCTTTTACATGTGACCGAAAAAGTAACGAATAGGCTTATCAAAAGACGGCGTTCAGCTTGTATGCCATTCTTAAAGGGGTTCTCCAAGACAAGTATCGTAACCCATGATCAGGTGGTTGGGCGGAGCGCAAAAGTGAAGAGAAAAAGAAATAAAGAATAAATTCACAAGGGCTCTGGGTCCAGTGCCAAGCTCCAGTCTCCACTGCTTCTGATCCCTGCAGGACTGGAAGTGCGACGTACTGTCCATATGCACGTTAACACTGAAAGCCAATATATGGCCTCAGCAGTGACCTGGGCAGCAACGGCATGTTGCACTTCTGGTCCAATGGGGACCAGAAGCAGTGGAGAAGGGAACTTGGTACTGGCCCCAAAGAGCTTGTGACAGGCGAGTCTTTTTTTTTTGTTTTTTTACCTTTGCACTCTGCCTGGCCTTGGTCTCAGAGAACCCCTTCGATGTATTCTTTGAAGAAAACCGGTGTAAATACAATGATAGAACACCAATCGAAGTATATGTGGTTCAATAATAAATAAGCTAATCACACATCCATCATGATTATAGTATAAAACTTTTATCAAACATACGGTATATTGCAAACAATTTCATACACAAATAAATTAAAAAAGGTTAAAAACACCAAACCAGTGGTGGTGACCACACGGCAGGATAGATGCAAAAAAGTGCAATTGCAAAAAGTATTCTTAGGGAGGTACTATAAAGTGCAGATTCAAGAGTACATAAATAGGTATGATACACACAGCCTAATGGTAAGGCTAAAAATAAACAGATCAAATAACATGTAAAAAATAAGCGATGAAGTATATAGGCAGATATCTATATAGTACCAACCAAATAATTGTGTCCAGCCTGAGGTCAGACCACCACCACGCCCCCGACGCGCGTTTCGCCGGCAGCTTTCTCAAGGGGTAAATACAATTATATCTCTCCCAATGCACTGGCCACAATTCTCTTCTGTCTCAATACTTTCTGATTAAGATCTAACTGTCACTACCATTCTCCAACCTTCTGCTTCAGAGTCTTTTTGTAAGTTACCTCTTGGTAAGATAATCATTCAGATGAGTAGTAGGGAATACTGTGTGGCCATATAGTGCACTGTAAAGAAAGCCTAGATAGAATCAGTTTGGCTTATGACGGGTTTTACACCGCACAATTGTTTGGGCCGATGATCAGGAATGATAATTGTGTTAGGGCTCTTTCACACTTGCGTTTTCGTCTTCCGGCATAGAGATCCGTTGTCGGGGCTCTATGCTGGAAAAATCCTGATCAGTTTTATCCCCATGCATTCTGAATGGAGAGAAATCCGTTCAGGATGCATCAGGATGTCTTCAGTTCAGAACCGGAACGTTTTTTGGCCGGAGAAAATACCGCAGCATGCTGCGCTTTTTGCTCCGGCCAAAAATCCTGAACACTTACCGCAAGGCCGGATCCGGAATTAATGCCCATTGAAAGGCATTAATCCGGATCCGGCCTTAAGCTAAACGTCGTTTTGGCGCATCGCCGGATACGACATTTAGCTTTTTCTGACTGGTTACCATGGCAGCCAGGACGCTAAAGTCCTGGTTGCCATGGTAAAGTGTAGTGGGGAGCGGGGGAGCAGTATACTTACCGTCCGTGCGGCTCCCTCCAGAGTGACGTCAGGGCGCCCAACGCGCATGGATCACGTGATCGCATGGAGTGCTCTGACATCACTCTGGAGCGCCCCGGGAGCCGCACGGACTGCAAGTATACTGCTCCCCCGCTCCCCACTACTACTATGGCAACCAGGACTTTAATAGCGTCCTGGCTGCCATAGTAACCTCAAAGCATTTCGAAGACTGATCAGGATCCTGATCAGTGTTCTAATGCTTTCAGGCGACTTGCGTTCTGACGGATCCGGCGTGAAAGAGGCCTTACTACGAAGCTTGTTCCAGATACTAGGCCCATATAAAGGTGCCGCAGATCACCCGATGAATGATGGTTTTGCTAAATGGTCTTTGGTGCGGACACCTCAATCATCTCAAGGCTTCCTTCGATGATTGTCTGTTCGTCGGTGCAGTTTAAATGCACCTTTAGGGTGGCAATGTTTTACCTGATATAGATCATAAAGATGTATCTCAAGGAGACATGGATAACATTATGAAGACATTGAGAGTCGCTCAGACCACTCCAAGAGCAAACATGATCAGTCGCCAGGGAATAATAACTAAAATAGCAAACTACTGAAAAAGTCACATACCAGTATTAAAGGGAACCTGTCACCGGGATTTTTGGTATAGAGCTGAGGACATGGGCTGCTAGATGGCCGCTAGCACATCTGCAATATCCAGTCCCCATAGCTCTGTGTGCTTTTATTGTGTAAAAAAACTGATTTGATACATATGCAAATTAACCTGAGATGAGTCCTGTCCCTGAGATGAGTCACGTACAGGACTCATCTCAGGTTAATTTGCATATGTATCAAATCACTTTTTTTACACAATAAAAGCACACAGAGCTATGGGGACTGGGTACTGCGGATGTTCTAGCGGCCATCTAGCAGCCCATGTCCTCAGCTCTATACCCAAAATTCCAGTGACAGGTTCCCTTTAAACTAGTTGTTCTGTATCCAGTTACCCAATACCTCTGCCACACAAGTTTTTTTTTTTAAAGGGGTTGTCCTGAGGATAGGTCATCAACATATTTGGCCCGACAACCTCTTTAATTGCTTGCTTTTAATTATGCTATTATCTTGTGCAGCATTTTTCTGTAGTAAAAGAACTTTTTGAGTAAGGCAATGTACGTTAGCAGCCATAATGGGGAAAACCTTTTTGACATTTCACATCTATGCATCAAGGCCTGCCTCAGGTACGACCAATGCCATATTATAGGCACAATATGGCAGTGGGCTGCTCACCATCCTAACGCCTGCATTTTGATTCTCGCGAGCCTTTCTTGCTATAGTCAGTTGAGCTATTTTGGTTCTCTTTAGCGAAGCCTGTAATTAGACAATTCAATGCTTCAGAGCACATGAACAGGCTAGATACAGCCCCACACTGTAAAATGGGGGCATTTTCCACACCAGCATATGGATGATAGAGATTTAACAGAACACTGTCCACATCACTAAACACTGCAGACACTACTATCTGGAGGGGTACTACACAAACCCCAATCTCTTGCGGGTCCCACAACAGAATTCGTGTTGTCTCATAAAGGCAACCCCTACCCATATGCTCTCTGGACATCACAGGGCGAGTCCCTTACTCTACAAGAGTGACCCCTATTCGAGCCGTCCTCGTATTACATGGTCATGTAAAATACCTGTCTGGCAGCAGTTTCCGCAAGCAAAATCAGTAAGGAGTTTCTGACCAGACAGCCCCTTTAAAGAGGTTCTAAATTTACACCTCGCGTTTGGGCAGTTTCAACGAACACTCGTTCCTGATAATCTACCTGTATAAAAGTGGTGCAGATCCCCGGTGAACAGGCGGTCTAAACAGCACTCTGCTGCCCAGGAACAATGATTTTTTATGGGGATGAGTGATAGCAGCAGCCATCACTTGTTCTCATACTGTGGAGGGGATTGTTGGGATAGTTCATCAATATCAGATCAGCAGGGGTTTGTCTCGTGGTCATATGCTCCACTGAAGCCACAAGCAGAGAGTCACCACTGAAGCCAGTCATTGGCTGCAGTGGAACATGTGACCATGCTGCACCGGATGTAAACACTGGGGAGACCAGAGCATGGAGACACCGGACACAGCGTGGAGCAGCCAGTATGAATCTTGTGTTTAGTGAGGCAGGCTGCAGGCACCTATTATTCCTAGAGAACCCCTGTAATGTAACTGCTACAGAAAGTTCTGAGACTGCTCCATCTATTCATCTGATTGAGGCCTGCAGAAACGTACACACTCGCTCCAGAATCAAAGCCGTTTTTAACCCCTTAAGGACGCATGACGTACCGGTACGTCATGGTTTCCGAGTCCTTAAGGACCCATGACGTACCGGTACGTCATATTTTCAAAATGCAAGTGTGGCGCGGCAGGGGTTAATTGTAACAGGATGTCCGCTGAAATCATTCAGCAGGCATCCTGTCACTACGCCGAGGGGGGTCATTTGACCCCCCCGTATCGGCGATCGCAGAAAACCGCAGGTCAATTCAGACCTGCGGTTTACTGCGCTTCGGTCCATTCGGGTCTCCGGTGACCCGATGAACCGGAAAAGAATGGTGATCGGTGGTGTGATATCACACCACCAATCACCGTTCTTGAATTGGGGACGGTTGTGGCGGTGCTGGGATCCGATTGGTCGGGGAGAGAGGCGGGAGATTCAAACTCCCAGCGCTCCTCTCCCTCCTCTTTCTGCTGCTGCTGCCGAGTGAGGATCGCACCCGCACAGCTCAGCACCGCTCCAGCACGCTCAGTCACTCCCAGTCACCCGCTGGCTCCCATCAGCCTCCGCCATCAGGTAGGTTAGGTCAGCGAGGAGAGTATCTTAGGCAGGGCTAGAAGGGATAGTTAGTGTTAGTAAAAGTTTTTTTATTTCAGTGCTGATTGTGGTGGTTGGGGTCCACAGCACTTAGCTGTGAGGGGTGTGGGGGCTTGGGTCAGCACTCCTGGGTGGGTTTAGGGTCTCACAGCTAAGTGCTGTGGACCCCAACCACCACAATCAGCACTGAAATAAAAAAAAAACTTTTTACTAACACTAACTATCCCTTCTAGCCCTGCCTAAGATACCTCTCCCTCGCTGACCCTAACCTACCTGATGGCGGAGGGTGATGGGAGCCAGCCGGGGGGGGGGGTGACTGGGGGGGTGACTGGAGCGGTGCTGGAGCGGTGCTGGAGCTGTGCGGGTGCGATCCTCACTCGGCAGCAGCAGGAAGAGGAGGGGAGAGAGGAGTGCCGGACGGCTGATCAGCTAGTTTGAACTTAAATTTTTTTTTTTCTAACACTTGTCAATTTTTTTCTTATTATTAGTACGTGAACACCCGCCCCCACACACACGCACATACAATAAAGTTTGTCACACACGCACATACACGCACACACATACCCATGGCCCGCCGGATGTTCTCGGCGGAGGAGGCATATGCCCAGATGCTCTCCGACACCGAGAGCACCAGTGAGGATGAGGATGACCCCACGTTCCTCCTTTCATCCGCATCCTCCTCATCATCATCTGATGATGATGAGCCCCCAAGGCGGCGGAGCCAGGGCCCCCACATGCTAGGGAACCCGTGGCCAACACCAGTACGAGCAGCCCTGGGGTTCGTACTGGTTTCCCGGCCCACCAAATAAGCGCACCGGAGCCCCCCACCGGTGAACTTAGCTGGTGTCCCCCAGTGGACTATGAGCCTGCGATTCCGGATTTTGTTGGCAATCCTGGAATCCAGATTCCCACAGTGGGGTTCACTGAAATAGACTTTTTTAGTTTTTTTTTCAGTGACCCACTGGTGAATCTGATGGTGGAGCAGACGAATCTGTATGCCCAACAGTTCGTCGCTCAGCACCCAGGCTCCTTTTTGGCTAGACCCGGTGGCTGGACGCCAGTCAGTGCAGCCGAGATGAGGACGTTTTGGGGCCTCGTGCTGCACATGGGTCTAGTGCAAAACCCAGTGTCAGGCATTACTGGAGTGGGGACGTCCTCTATCAGACCCCACTGTACAGTATGGCCATGACACGTCCCAGATTCGAGGCCACCCGGAAATGCCTGCATTATGCAGATAATGCAGCATGTCCCCCCCAAGGTGATCCTGCCTATGACCGGCTGTACAAGATACGGCCGATCATCGATCACTTTGGGGCCGCATTCGCGCAGGCCTACGTACCTGGAAGGGAGGTCGCGGTTGATGAGTCTCTCGTTGCGTTCAAGGGAGACTCAGTTTCCGCCAATACATTCCCACTAAGCGAGCGAGGTATGGCGTGAAAATGTACAAAATTTGTGAGAGTACCTCAGGGTACACTTACAAATTTCGTGTTTACGAGGGACGAGATTCCCGTATTCAACCCCCAGAATGTCCCCCCACTCTGGGTGTTAGCGGGAAACTTGTGTGGGACCTTGTGCACCCACTGCTGGATAAGGGTTACCACCTGTACGTGGATAACTTTTATACCAGTATTCCCTTGTTCAGGTCCCTTGCCGCCAGATCCACGTTCGCTTGTGGGACCGTGCGGAAAAATCAGCGCGGCCTCCCTACCTCCCTCCTCCAGGTACCTATCCCCAGGGGTGAAACCCGTGCCCTTACCAGCGACAACCTGTTGTTGGTCAGGTATAAGGACAAGAGGGATGTCTTTATCCTGACCACAATCCATGGTAACGGCACCACCCCAGTCTCTGTGCGAGGTACCACGGCAACGGTCCTCAAGCCCGATTGTATCGTCGACTACAATCGGTATATGGGAGGAGTTGATCTATCTGATCAAGTCCTCAAACCATATAATGCCATGCGGAAAACCCGGGCATGGTACAAAAAGGTTGCGGTCTACATGGTACAGGTTGCCATGTACAACGCTTTGTACTATCTCGAAGCGCTGGCAGCACAGAGACGTTCCTCCAATTCTATGAGGCAGTCCTCAAGGACCTGATCTTTTCAGACCGGGAAAGAGCAGGTCGGAGTACCTCGGGAATTGAGGCGCCGGGTCGTCCCTGGCCAACATTTTCCAGGTGTGGTCCCCCATACTGGAAAAAAGGGACGAACCCAAAAGATGCAGAGTGTGTCACAAGAGGGGGATTCGGAAGGACACCACCACTCAGTGTGACACTTGCCCCGATCATCCGGGCCTCTGCGTTATCAATTGCTTCAGGGAGTATCACACTTCCATGGAGTACTAAATTTTTATAATTCCCGACAGTCCCCTAGAGAACATAAAAACTATGGCTCTCAGACTTTGTAGACACTGGAACAAATTTTTGTCACAAAAATATTAGTTTTAGTGCAGGCATCCTCAAACTGCGGCCCTCCAGATGTTGTAAAACTACAACTCCCAGCATGCCCAGACAACCTACAGTGGGAATTGTATTTTTACAACATCTGGAGGGCCGCAGTTTGAGGATGCCTGCTTAGTGTCTCCAAAGTATGAGAGCCATATATATTGGGCATACGTAATATATTGGCCACGCACGTAAAAACTTGTCTATAAATATACCCCATAAACTAGCCCTTCGATAAATGCCGTCCAAAAAAATCTAATAAAAACTATGTAAAAAAGCCATTTTTATTTTCACCTTGGATCCCAAAAAGTGTAATAAAAGCCATTAAAAAGTCATATACACCCCCAAATAGTGCCAATCAAACCACCATCTCATCCCGCAAAAATGAGCCCCTAAATTAGATAGTCGCCCAACCCAAAAAAATAAAAATTTAGCTCCCAGGCTATGGAGATACTAAAATAATTTTTTTGTTCCTCAAATGATGATATAGTATAATTTGTTTAGATTTTACATGAAGTAGACATATTAGGTATCGCCGCGTCCGTAACAATCTGCCCTATAAAAATAACATTTAACCCAACCCCCGGATGAACAGGGTTAAAAATAAAATAAAAACTGTGTAAAAAAGCCATTTTTGTCACCTAACATCAAAAAGTGTTATAGCGAGCGATCAAAAAGTCATATGCACCCCAAATAGTGCCAATAAAACCGCCATCTCATCCCGCAAAAAATGAGCCCCTATATTAGACAGTCACCCAACCAAAAAAAAAAAATGTAGCTCCCAGGCTATTGAGATACTAAAATTATTTAATTTGTGTTCCCCAACTGATAATATAGTGTAAAATCTAAACAAATTATAAAAAGTAGACATATTAGGTATCTCCACGTCCGTAACAATCTGCGCTATAAAAATAACATTTAACCCAACCCCCCCGGATGAACAGCATACAAAAAAAAAAAAAAAAATGGAAAAACACAATTTTTGGGCAAAATTTCCATTTCAATCCATTTTTCCGGTAATAAAGCAAGGGTTAACAGCCAAACAAAACTAAAAATTTATTGCCCTGATTCTGTAGTTTGCAGAAACACCCCATATGTGGTCGTAAATGGATATATAGCCACAAGGCAGGGCATAGAACGAAGGGAACGCCATATGTTTCTTGAAGGCAGATTTTGATGGATTGGTTTATTTACACCATGTCCCATTAGAAGCTCCCCTGATGTAGCCTAGACTAGAAACTCCAAAAAGTGACCCCATATAAGAAACTACACCCCTCAAGGTATTCAAAAATACTTTACAAACTGTATTAACCCTTTAGGTGTTCCACAAAACTTAATGGCGAATGTAGAAACAATTTTAAAATTAAAATTTTTTGTTATCTTTCCTCAAAAAAGTGTAATATAGAGCAACCAAAAATCATATTTATCCTAAAATAGTACCAAAACAACAACCACCATATCCTGTAGTTTCCTAGATGGGGTCACTTTTATGGATTTTCTACTCAAGGGGTGCAGCAGGGGGCTTGAAAGGGTACATGGTGTAAATAAACCAGTCCAGCAAAATCTGCCTTCCAAAAACCATATGGCGTTCCCCTTCTTCTATGTCCTGCCGTTTAGCCAAATAGTAGTTTAGGACCACATAGGTAGTGTTTCTGCAAACTACAGAATCAGGGCAAGCCATATTGAGTCTTGTTTGGCAGTTAACCCATTTTGTCCAGTAATAAAGTAAGGGTTAAAATGGAAATTTTTCCCAAAAATTGAAATTCTGAAATTGTTTCTCCATCTGCCACTAACTCTAGTGGAACACCTAAAGGGTTAACAAAGTTTGTAAACCCAGTTTTGAATACCTTGAGGGGTGTACTTTCTTAGATGGAGTCACTTTTTGGAATTTCTATTCTAGGGGTGCAACAGGGGGCTTGAAATGGGACATGGTATAAACAAAACCAGTCCCGCAAAATCTGCCTTGCAAAACCCATATGGCGTTCCCCTGCTTCTATGTCCTCCCGTTTGGCCAAACAGTAGTTTAGGACCACATATGGGGTGTTTCTGCAAACTACAGAATCAGGGCAACCCATATTGAGTCTTGTTTGGCAGTTAACCCTTACTTTATTACTTGAAAAAATGGATTAAAATGGAAATTTTTCCCAAAAATTGAAATTCTGAAATTGTTTCTCCATCTGCCATTAACTCTAGTGGAACACCTAAAGGGTTAACAAAGTTTGTAAACCCAGTTTTGAATACCTTGAGGGTGTACTTTCTTAGATGGAGTCACTTTTTTGGAATTTCTATTCTAGGAGTGCAACAGGGGGCTTGAAATGGGACATGGTATAAACAAAACCAGTCCCGTAAAATCTGCCTTGCAAAACCCATATGGCGTTCCCCTGCTTCTATGTCCTACCGTTTGGCCAAACAGTAGTTTAGGACCACATATGGGGTGTTTCTGCAAACTACAGAATCAGGGCAACTCATATTGAGTCTTGTTTGGCAGTTAACCCTTACTTTATTACTTGAAAAAATGGATTAAAATGGAAATTTTTCCCAAAAATTGAAATTCTGAAATTGTTTCTCCATCTGCCATTAACTCTAGTGGAACACCTAAAGGGTTAACAAAGTTTGTAAACCCAGTTTTGAATACCTTGAGGGGTGTACTTTCTTAGATGGAGTCACTTTTTTGGAATTTCTATTCTAGGGGTGCAACAGGGGGCTTGAAATGGGACATGGTATAAACAAAACCAGTCCCGCAAAATCTGCCTTGCAAAACCCATATGGCGTTCCCCTGCTTCTATGTCCTACCGTTTGGCCAAACAGTAGTTTAGGACCACATATGGGGTGTTTCTGCAAACTACAGAATCAGGGCAACCCATATTGAGTCTTGTTTGGCAGTTAACCCTTACTTTATTACTTGAAAAAATGGATTAAAATGGAAATTTTTCCCAAAAATTGAAATTCTGAAATTGTTTCTCCATCTGCCATTAACTCTAGTGGAACACCTAAAGGGTTAACAAAGTTTGTAAACCCAGTTTTGAATACCTTGAGGGTGTACTTTCTTAGATGGAGTCACTTTTTGGAATTTCTATTCTAGGGGTGCAACAGGGGGCTTGAAATGGGACATGGTATAAACAAAACCAGTCCCGCAAAATCTGCCTTGCAAAACCCATATGGCGTTCCCCTGCTTCTATGTCCTCCCGTTTGGCCAAACAGTAGTTTAGGACCACATATGGGGTGTTTCTGCAAACTACAGAATCAGGGCAACCCATATTGAGTCTTGTTTGGCAGTTAACCCTTACTTTATTACTTGAAAAAATGGATTAAAATGGAAATTTTTCCCAAAAATTGAAATTCTGAAATTGTTTCTCCATCTGCCATTAACTCTAGTGGAACACCTAAAGGGTTAACAAAGTTTGTAAACCCAGTTTTGAATACCTTGAGGGTGTACTTTCTTAGATGGAGTCACTTTTTTGGAATTTCTATTCTAGGGGTGCAACAGGGGGCTTGAAATGGGACATGGTATAAACAAAACCAGTCCCATAAAATCTGCCTTGCAAAACCCATATGGCGTTCCCCTGCTTCTATGTCCTACCGTTTGGCCAAACAGTAGTTTAGGACCACATATGGGGTGTTTCTGCAAACTACAGAATCAGGGCAACCCATATTGAGTCTTGTTTGGCAGTTAACCCTTACTTTATTACTTGAAAAAATGGATTAAAATGGAAATTTTTCCCAAAAATTGAAATTCTGAAATTGTTTCTCCATCTGCCATTAACTCTAGTGGAACACCTAAAGGGTTAACAAAGTTTGTAAACCCAGTTTTGAATACCTTGAGGGGTGTACTTTCTTAGATGGAGTCACTTTTTTGGAATTTCTATTCTAGGGGTGCAACAGGGGGCTTGAAATGGGACATGGTATAAACAAAACCAGTCCCGCAAAATCTGCCTTGCAAAACCCATATGGCGTTCCCCTGCTTCTATGTCCTACCGTTTGGCCAAACAGTAGTTTAGGACCACATATGGGGTGTTTCTGCAAACTACAGAATCAGGGCAACCCATATTGAGTCTTGTTTGGCAGTTAACCCTTACTTTATTACTTGAAAAAATGGATTAAAATGGAAATTTTTCCCAAAAATTGAAATTCTGAAATTGTTTCTCCATCTGCCATTAACTCTAGTGGAACACCTAAAGGGTTAACAAAGTTTGTAAACCCAGTTTTGAATACCTTGAGGGTGTACTTTCTTAGATGGAGTCACTTTTTTGGAATTTCTATTCTAGGGGTGCAACAGGGGGCTTGAAATGGGACATGGTATAAACAAAACCAGTCCCGCAAAATCTGCCTTGCAAAACCCATATGGCGTTCCCCTGCTTCTATGTCCTACCGTTTGGCCAAACAGTAGTTTAGGACCACATATGGGGTGTTTCTGCAAACTACAGAATCAGGGCAACCCATATTGAGTCTTGTTTGGCTGTTAACCCTTGCTTTGTTCCTGGAAAACATGGATTATATTGGAAAATTTTCCAAAAATTTAATTTCTTAAATTTTATGTCCATTTGCCATTAACTCTAGTGGAACACCTAAAGGGTTAACAAAGTTTTTAAAATCAGTTTTGAATACCTTGAGGGGTGTATTTTCAAGAATGGGGTCATTTTTGGGTGGTTTCTATTATGTAAGCCTCACAAAGTGACTTCAGACCTGGACTGGTCCCTAAAAAGTGGGATTTGGAAAATTTCAGAAAAATTTCAAAATTTGCTTCTAAACTTCTAAGCTATGTAACATCCCCAAAAAATAAAATGGCATTCCCAATATGCTCCAAAAATGAAGTAGACATATGGGGAATGTGAAGTTATAACTATTTTTGGGGGTATTACTACGTATTAGAGAAGTAGAGAAAATGAAACTTTGAAATTTGCTAATTTTTTAAAATTTTTGGTAAAAATTGTATTTTTTTATGCAAAAAAATTAACTTTTTTGACCCAATTTTAGCAGTGTCATGAAGTACTATATGTGACGAAAAAACAATCTCAGAACGGCCTGGGTAAGTAAAGGCATTTTAAAATTATTCACACATAAAGTGACACTGGTCAGATTTTCAAAAAATGGCCAAGTCCTAAGGGTGAAATAGGGCTGAGTCCTTAAGGGGTTAAGGGGCAGAAATTTCTGCAATGAATTTGCCGCATGTAATAATAATCTTTATTTCTATAGCGCCACCATACTCCGTAGCGCTTTACAATTCATAGGGTTTATGTACAAAAGACATCACAACGTAAGTGGCTAATATACAACTAAAACACTAGGAGTGAGGGCCCCGATCACAAGAGCTTACAATCTATACGGGAGTGACACAAAAGGTAGTTGATTGCGATACGTAGTGGTCAAGCCATCAGTGTACTGAAAGCAGTGGTGTAGGCCGATCTGCTTCGGGTGTGGGAGCATAATCTAAGTGGACTCTTTCCCTAGAAGATGCTAAGGTAATAAAAATGGATGTTTTATTCCCATATGCCGCTGTAAAAAGGTCACTGGGGTGATAAGCTGTGATAAAAGTAATAAACTGTTCCTCCACATTAGGCCTCTTTCACACGAACGTGCATTTGCGGATCCGCAATACATGGGCACCGTTCCGTGGCCATTCCGCATCACAGATACGGACCCATTTACTTCAATGGGTCAGCAAATCCGGAGCAGCGTGGAACGGAATCATGGAACGGAACACTACGGAAGCACTACGTAGTGCTTCCGTGCGGTTAGGTTCTGTACTTCCGTCCCACAAAAAGATAGAAAATGTCCTATCTTTTTGGGGAATGGGCGGATCACGGACCCATTGAAGTGAATGGGTTTTGTGAGCCGCTGCGGCTGCCCCACGGCCGGTGCCGACGACGTACATCAGATTACATACAGTGAGCCTTTAATTAACTATTATCTACCAATACACATCACATACAAAGACAACTGTGAAGCCCACCGTCAATGTAATCGACATCAAGTATATGATAAAGAGCTTATACAACGTTAACAGCGCGTACATAATCAGGAGGCGACAGAAGATTGGGTGCCATTGTGCTAATCATGCAGAAATCTACATTCTCAGCGGGTGTGGAAATATATAAAACCCCGTCCTGCTTTCTCTGTTTGCCACAGCTTGTGTCTGGATTATGTTACAAATTCTCAGGCATCATGACGATTGCTCAGTCTAACCATATGGATCCCACAAACATATAAAACACCAAAAACTGTTCAATACGAACAATCTATTGATTGAACAAGAATAGCAGCGCATCACCAACTTTACTCGTGAAAAATTGCCAAAAGAACAAAACCAAGAAATGGCAAATTGGCAATATCTTTTTAAGGGCCCATGCATCAATGCACGGTGTGGCCAGCGCTGATCAACTTGAATGGGTCTGCGATCCATCCGCACCACAAAAAAATTATATATATATTTTTTTTTTGTGGTGTGGAGACACAGACTGAAGTGCCACGGAAGAGCTTCATAGTGGCTACTCTTATCCATAGGGTTTTTGGGCTGTTTTTTTTTTTTTTAGCACTTTTGCATTTTTTGTGGCATTTCTAGCACCTGCATTTTTTGCAAGAAAAATGCCAGCTCCAGATTTTAGCTGAAGGTCTATGGAAATATGAAACGCAAGCCACTCAAGTGATTTTGTTTGGCAATTGCATCTCACACAGCCTTTTAGAGGAAAAAAAACAGCAACCAATAAAAATTGCCACAAAAAGCATGGTAATGGTAAAAAAAAAAAAAAAAAAAAAACGCCAAAGGAAAATTCATGTGTGTAAGAATCCTACGAAAAACTAACAAGCTTTGGCTAATTTCTGATTGACTACTGTAGGGTGGTGTCACACACAGCTTATTGTGGGAATTTTTTTGAGCCATAGCCAGCAGGAAGAAGAAGTAGAAGTCCTTCCTTTATATTTCTAATTCTGTTCCAACTCATTTCTTCCTTTGGCTACAAAAAAAGCTTTGTGTGACCCCACCCTATTTAAACTTTTGGGAGGCCTTTCACACAAGCCATACGGACTGTGTCAGGATCTGTTCAGAAAAAAAAAAAACAGTTGGTTTTGCACGCACGTTTAACCAGTTTTTTCTGCTATTGCATTCAGCGTTTTTCCTGCCCGGATTGTATGCAGATTGCATGTGTTTTTCTCGAACATGAAGAAAAACTGAAAAATAACATCTCTACATCTCCTATCAACCATTAGTGAAAACGCATTGAATCCGGAAGCTTTCCATTTTGCATGCAAGATCCATTCGCTTCTATGGAGCAAGAGCTGTGTGAAAAACAATATAGAGCATGCTGTGATTTTTCCTGAACCCAGAGATAATGTGTGAATAACAACAGACACATTGAAAAGAATCCACACAGAAAACTCGCTTGCCTAAGGCCATCTTTATGGGTTTTGCACCCAAATCTTGAGAGAATGTGCTGATAATTGGGTATGTGCACATTCTGCTGGAGAAAAAATTATATATATATAGAAACACAAATAGCAGCACACTCCTAAAGACCCAGGTGCAAAGAAAATCCTCTTAAAATCTTGGACAGAAGATCCACAATCAATAAGTTAAAGCAGAAGAGGCAGCACTCCGGATATAGTGAAAATAACAGGATCCCTTTATTCACCACATGCAACGTTTCAACTGCTCAATGTGGTCTTTATCAAGCTTGACCTTATCCGGAATGCTGCCTCTTCTGCTTTAACTTATATATAGGGTTTGTTACTGTATATCCTATTCCTAGGCCACACGAGCGTATTGAAATCTGTCCGTATTCTGGTACTGGAATGGGCATGGATTCCTGATGATATACCATTAGGATTTACATGTGTATTCCTCCCTACCTGCATTTTTTATGCACTCCCATAGACTGTAATGGAAACAAATACGCACAAAACTCGGACATGCTGCGGATTTCAAATACCGATGGGAATTATACGCCCATGTGAACAGCTCTGTTCATTAATATTAGCAGCGGATTCCGGGACATAAAATCCGGGCAATATACAGATTGCAAAATACGCTCGTCTGAAAGAGGCCATAGGCCCTCAATAAAATCTGCAGCTTTACTGGCACTGATTCTACGCGGAAAAGCTGTAGATTTGTATGACAATCTTCTAGATCAACAGCAGCTTTGCTTCCTGAATAACCTGAGCGTGTAAACATTAAGATAAGAAAGGGGGATACAGACAAAAAAAAATACTTCAACAGCACTAATATATATTGTGAATTAAATGAATGAATCTGATATCTTAGCCAATTACATGACATTAGTAAAGATAAAGTAAATATAGCATTTGATAACACAAATATTTTAGGTTTTTACAAAAACATCCATTATCCTTTTTATGCAGTGCCTGTTTGCTTGATAAGTGTGCCATCTTTGGAAACGTGGATTTCCAATTAAAGGGCACCTGTCACCATAAAAATGCTGTGCACTCTGCATTGTGTTATAGAGCAGGAGGAGCTGAGCAGATTGATGTACGGTTTTACTGGAAACGATTCGGCATAACTTGTTATTTCTTCATTTAATCAGAGATGCCCAACCTGTGGCCCTCCAGGTGTTGCCAAACTACAACTCCCAGCATGCCCTAATAGCTGTAGGCTGTCCAGGCATGCTGGAAATTGTAGTTTTGCAACAGCTGGAGGGCCGCAGGTTGGGCATCCCTGATTTAAATCTCTCTTCTTTTCTATGCTTAGGAGTCCAGTGGGTGTCCGCTGGGTGTCCTACTCCATGACTGACAGCCTTCTCTTTATATGTATACCACTATAGCTGCCAGTAAATTATGAGACTACCTAAAGCAGGGGTAGGCAACCTCCGGCACTCCAGCTGTTGTAAAACTACAACTCCCAGCATGCATATTTCCTCTGCTCTTCTCAGAACTCTCACAGAAATAAATAGAGCATGCTGGGAATTGTAGTTTTACAACAGCTGGAGTGCCGAAGGTTGCTGATCCCTGACCTAAAGGCTTCATCAGGAGCCTATAGCCATGTATAGCAACTGATATCTGTCCAGACGTAAAGGAAATGATGCGGTAAGCACAACCTGCTCTGAAATGTAACTTTTCTTGATTCGATACTCGACAGTATTTTTCAGCAGCATTTCTGCAGGAATGACTCAGAAGCAGATGCTAGGCCACTACTTTCTACTTCTCAAGTCCATGAACTGCATTGAGAAAAAAAAAAAACAGAACTGGATACAGATGTTCAGAGAATGCTTTATATATGACGATTTTTTCATCCTCGTTTAGTACTTTTTCCATTGTATTCTGCCAAGCAAAACATAACTTAAGTGAAACATCATTTTAATACACAACATTTACGGGGAGGGGGGTGACCATGGTTCTGTGGCCATTGGTTACAGATGTCGCAGACGAACGTGCCACATCAGGCTATATTGTGAGGAAGGTTTTACAAGTCATCCGTCGGGTCTTAGGACTATTATTCTGTAGACGAGGATTCTTTTCCCAACTTTTTGGAAATGGGAAAAAAGGGCATGTATATGCCGTGGTCTTACAAGACTTGATTATCTCTTCATAACTGACATGTGCATTTTTTGGATCTGGTTCTAGGGACTGGTAAATATTCCAGGGAAGTTCAAAGTTTCACTAAACTACACTGAGGTCAAACGTTCACACCAGGGAATCATTTAACCATTCACATGCCTCAACGACGATTTACAGCAGGAAATAAGAGGAGTCTTAAACCGAGATGCCCTAAGAAACGCAGGCCTCTCCTAGTTTCCCTCGAAACCCGTGACTAATCTCTAAATTGTAAAGTGTAAAAAAAAGTAGTAATTACTTCAATTTTGTTTCCTTAAAAATGCTGCATAAAAAAAAGGAGCTAAAGGAATCTGTCAGCAGTCAATTCACTGTTAAACCAGGGACAGAGCCTCGTAGGGCTAGCTCCGCTGAATGTAAGGAGAGCTTTTATTTGCCCTAGGTTTACACTAGCGTTAGATCGTGCAGCCTGTTTCAGTGGGCTGTTCTGGCGCAAACGCCGGCTGTCAGATGAGCAAAAAACGCTGGCGGTTCCTGACATTATCCGGCTACGCAAGTTATGCTGGATTTCGGACACCGATGTGAATATAGTCTTAGCGATCTCTTGCTTTATTCTGGAGAAAGAGAGTACTTTTAATCCATATGCAAATGAGCCATTAAGTGCAGTCAGGGTGGGGCCAAGGCACTCTGTGCACCCCTGCTCCGCCTGCTTTCATAGCCAGCCCCTTCCTCTCTTTCCAAAATGAAAAGGCCAGGTCGCAAAATGAAAAGGCCGCACAGTTATTTTGGCTGGCCCTATGTCAAGAAAGAGAGGGAGGGGCTGGCACGTGCATATAGATTAAAGGACTTTTTCTCCAGAATAAACCAATAGATCACTTAGGCCTCATGCACACACATGTATGTATTTTGCAGTCTGCAAATTGCGCATCTGCAAAATACGTAAACTATTTGTGGTGCATCTAGGGTTGTTTCGATACCAAAATTTTGATTCGGTTTCAATACCATAAAAAAGTATTGCGATACACGATACCACGCGAAAAAACTAAAACGCCAAAAAAAGCCGAGTGCAATCCACATTTTATGGAACGTCCGGCACTTAATCGAACAGTCCTATCCTATTTTTTGGCGGGACAAGGTGAGAAAAAAAAAAAATGGCGAATCACGCAGTTTTCCTTTTACGGCGTTCACTGCATAAGAGATTTTTTTTATTTTAACAGTTTGGACTTTTCGGACGTGGCGATATGTAATATTTGATTTATTTATTGTTTATGTATTTTATATGTAAAATTGGGAAAAGGGGTGATTTATACTTAATATTTTGGTGTATTTTTTAACTTTTTTTTTCTGTATATTTAATAACTATTTCCCCCCCTTAGGGGTAGAACCTGGGATCTTTTAATCCCTTGTCCTATTCACCCTAATAGAGCGCTATCAGGGTGAATAGGACGTCACACTCTCCCTGCTGCCCAGTGCATAGTACACACAGCAGCAGGGAACTGACCATGGCAGCCAGGGCTTCAGTAGCGTCCTGGTTGCCATGGTAACCGATCGGAGTCCCAGGATTACACAGCTGCCACTGTACCACCAATGAGGAGGGGACCCTGTGGCCACTGCCACCAATGAGGAGGGGACCCTGTGGCCACTGCCACCAATGAAGAGGGGACCCTGTGGCCACTGCCACCAATGAAGAGGGGACCCTGTGGCCACTGCCACCAATGTTTTTAATACTGTGGAGGATGAGGGGGGCGCACTGCGCCACCAATGAGAACTAATGTTTAATATACAAATAATATATAGTCTTTATCTGGAGCAATCATAATTTCATTCTTCTTGGATCGGACCCTGAGGAATGTCAGGTCATTCTGGGGGTCAATATCCCACACTGAACATCGGGCCCTTGTCACTAACTGATGCATTAGGCCTGCATATTGTATGGTGGTCCATGGAGCGCTTGGGAATTCTCTCCGAGTTGACAATAATAATCCCCTGTACGCCCTTCTGGCTCTGGATCCTCTTTAAAGTTTCTTCAATGTCTGCCATAGCGCCCGACTGCCCTCAATAAGGCTGTCACTAGAATACACCGCGCATGCGGACAGACCAGGGACCAAACCCTCAGTAGTTCCGCCCTGACTGTGACTCAAGGGCAGCCGGGCGCTATGGCAGACGTCGAAGAAACTTAATAGTGCCACCACCGTACAATATGGAGGCCTAACGCATCAGTTAGCGACAAGGGCCAGATGTTCAGTGCAGGAAACTGACCCCCAGAATGACCTGACATTCCTCAGGGTCCGATCCAAGTTTGATATACAAATACAGCCGGCGGGAGAAACACATTGCCGGCACCCTACCTCTGACAGGGAGCTGCGATCCGCGGCAATTAACCCCTTTAGGTGCGGCACCTGAGGGGTTAATTGCCACGGATCGCAGCGCCCTGTCACAGGCAGGGTGGCGGCAATGTGTTTCTCCCGCCGGCTGTATTTGTATATTAAACGTTAGTTCTCATTAGTGGCGCAGTGCACCCGCCCCTCTCCCCTCTCACTTGTAGCAGCGGCACAGGGGTTGGGAGAGACTGCTTCCTTCTTCCGTGTTACTGAGGGAACATGACCATGCCGACAGCAGCGTGATCCTTGTTCTCTGATACTAGGCTGCGCAATAGCACAGCCTAGCATAGAAAAAAACGCAAATCCTGGTATCGAGCTGGATACCAGACAAAAGTATTGATTGGGTATCGAACGTTCGATCACCGAAACAACCCTAGTGGCATCCACATTTTTTGCGGACCCATCGACTTCAAAGGGTCCATGACCAGCATTTTGTGAGCAAGCATACAACATCTTCTATCTTTCTGCAGATCATCCGTGTGCTTTCCGCATCCGTATATCGTTTCAGCAAAAAGATAGAATATGGCCCCAAAATGAGGACCACGGACCCATTGAAGTCACTGAAATATTTTGCGGACTGCAAAAAAGATACGGTCATGTGCACGAGGCCATAATCAAATGTAGAAGACAAATAGAAAGGGAATATGGCTGCAGGAGTTTGTTTGTTGTCTGTTACCATGGAGACACAAAGAAGCTGTAGAAAAAAAAAGTATACAAAATCAACACCTTTGGCAAAATTTCACTAAAGAATTATAAAAAAAAAAAAAAAAAAAAAAAAAAGTGTTTGTTCACTTTCCAGAAGCTTTGTACCAGCCTCAGCAGTCAGACCAGTGAGTGGCTGCAGTGGTCACGTGAAGTGTTTTTTTTTCCCCAGACAACCCCTCTAACCACAAAAAGTAAAAATATCAGCTGTGTACATATGACCAGTATCCGCAGCTTGTATTTAGTGAGCAAACAAAATTTGTAAACCTATCGTCCCGAGTAGTTTTACTTCCATATGAGACGGCAAGCATGATGCTCTGACTGGATCAGACAGCCACAAGAACGTGTCACAAGATCTTCTGGCCTGCGCTTCAGATTCTTCCCTTTGCACAAGCAGCATCATGTGGAAACAGCCCAAACATACAAGCAAGCCTCAGTTCTGCATTTCAGAGTAAGGGCTCATTTACACGAACGCATGTGTTCCGTTCCATTGCAGTCCCCAATGCACGTAGAACGTTCGTGAGGCCTCCGGGACGGATCTTCAACTTGAATGGGTCCGCATCCCTCCTTTCCGCAAAAAGATAGGACATGTTCTATTCTTTTGCGGTACGGAAGAACAGAATGGAACCCCAAAGAAGCACTCCGTAGTGCTTCCGTAGGGTTCTGTTACGAACCGCTCTGCATCTCCTGATTTGCGGACACATTGAAGTGAAAGGGTCTGCATCCGTGATGCGGAATGCACATGGAACAGTGTCTGTTTTTTGCGGCTCCGCATATGCAGGTCCACAATATGCAAACGGAACCCATACGTTCGTGTGAATGAGCCCCAAGGCCTCTTTCGCACAAACAAATTGGTTCCGTTACGTGCATTGGGGACCGCAATTTGTAACGTCCGTGTGCGGCGGCCAGCACAGAGTAGGGACTGGTAGGAGATGCTCTGGAAATTAATTTTCAGCTCAGCAGTGCCCGTGGCATGCAGATGACACATGGAGGACAAAAATCTGATCAAACATGGATTCTTCAAAGGTGGACAAGGAAATATGAACATGGTCTTATTCACACATTAGAGCATCACGGACAAGTGCGGTCTGTGTTCTCCATTGGTTTTAATGTGTTATGGCCTCATGCACGTGACCATATTTTTTAATTCCTATGGGGCCATGCACACATCTGTATTTATTGAATTTCCTTGTGGCCATTTCACAGATTACAGGACTTGTCCTTATCTGGTCCATTTTGCAGACAAGAATAGTCCTTTCTAGTAATGTGAAAGCACAGGGAATGTGTCCATATTTTGTAGATCTGATGTTTGCAGACCAAAATACAGACACAGCCATGTGCATGCACTCCTTGGCCTGATTCAGTGTTTTGATCAGTGATTTCCATCAGTGACTGAGCCAAAACCTTCCCATTATACCTTCAATCCTGGTTTTGGCTGATAATCACTGAAGGAAATCACTGATCAAACACTGAGGCCCCATTCACACATCAGTGGTTTTCCTCTGACTAGAGGTCAGTGGAAAAGCAACAGAAACATGCACTACTTTGGTCGCGAGGTGAACTAAACACACTCATTGAAGTCTATGGGTCAGTTACACATATGGCATCCATGTCCTGTCGGTGGCTTTCACTGACCATTGGTAGGAGATGCTCTGGAAGACAGACTTGATAATTCTCCACCAAAGTGTCTAAGACATAATGCAAATATAAAAGTAAAAACACAGTTCATATATATAACACATAAAATATCCATATGTCTACAAACACACAGAGGAATATGTACACACTGTCACCCCATGACGCAAGTCTGGGGAGGACCACCTATGAAATACATACACAGCTTTATTTCCTTCCTTCATCAGATAAGCATCTTTGAAGAGTTTCCCTTTTTCCTTCTCACAACACAAAGAAGTAAAAGTAAAAAAAAATGCATCAGAGCCGAGGTTATTTAATAAGCACAAATAACAGAGAGAACATGAGGTGCGTCAAGTGACAATTCAGCTCTGCTGTATAGGACAAGGTATTCCTAAAACATGCCATAACATTACGACTGGTAGGTGTCCAACCTATGTGACCTTTGCTGGACCCAAGAATGAAAGGACCAAAGTGCCCTCAACCTTTCTCCCGTACAGCAGTGATTCCACCATCCTTCATGCAGCTACTGATATATGACCCCATTCACATGAACAGGACTGTAAGGATTACATAGGCTCAAAAATCAATATGTGACCCCGGCAGTGCTGGGAGTTCAGGCCGGGAGCTGCGCTGCGGACTCGCAACATGACACTCGCTCGTCTGCAAGGGGCCTAGGGCCTCTTTCACACAGCGAGTTTTCCGTCCTGATGTGATGCGTGTGGTGAACACATAGGAACTCGTTTTTCATGCATCATTTCTGTGTTGAGGAAAAATCACAGAGTGTTCTATGTTGTGCATTTTTCCTGCAGCTCTGGCCCCATAGAAGTGAATGGGGCTTGTGTGAAAAACGGAAGGCATCCGGATGCAATCTGTTTTTCACTGATGGTTGATAGGAGATGTTGAGTGTTAGGGTATGTTCAGACGACGACAATTGTCGCGCGACAAAAAGTCGCACTATTGTCGCGCAACAATTTTTATAATGGGAGTCTATGGTGTCGCAGTGCGACATGCGACATGCTGCGACTGCGACACGACAGTCGACAAAAATCCATCCGGGATGGACTTCTTGCGACTGTTGTGTCGCAGTCGCAACATGTTGCATGTTGCACGTGCGACACCACCATAGACACCCATTATAAAAATTGTCGCGCGACATTAATGTGACATCAATGTCGCGCTACAAATGTTGCAGTGTAGTGGTTCCCAAATTGTCGCGCGACAATTGTCGTCGTCTGAACATACCCTTATTCTTCACATGAGTGAAAAACGCATGCAGGTGAAAAACTGATTGATGGTTTTGCACACAAGTCCAGTTTTCCACTCCACCTGATTTTCGTGGTAAGCCACATTTTCAGCCACTGTGATGAGCCCTAAAGGTGTGTCCTCAGATAACCCCATTACCCTCTGTCCTCAGAGGACTACATGTGCAGCACATCTTCTGTGGATTTTCTGCATCACAAAATCAGCAGCGGCAAAATCCACATTAAGGGTCCATTCACACTTCCGTAGGTGTTTTGCAGATCTGCAAAACATGGACATCGGCAATGTGTGCTCCGCAAATTGCGGACCGCACATCGCCGGCACTATAACAGAAAATGCCTTTTCTTGTCCGCAATTGCGGACAAGAATAGGACATGTTATATTTTTCAGGAACGGAATTTGCGGTCTCGGAAGTACGGATCCGGAAAAGCGTAGGCGGACAGCACATAGGGTCTGTTCCGGACCCATTGAAAATAAATGGGTCAGCAAAATTGCAGAACAGATGCGGACCCAACTTGCGGATGTGTGAATGGACCCCAACCAGGACATGCTGCAGAATTGCCGTAGTCACGTTACAGGCAGATATTATTGTGGAATTTTTACAATTCTCATCCACTTCATTGCTACTGAAAGAACTCGCTCAAACAGCGGAGGTGACACTGTCAAAATCCACCGCATACATACACTGTCAGAAACTTCGGCGGTTGATCATTGCAGATCCCACAAACCCATTAGCGGTGTGGCTTCATTGAACGAGATCAGCTGGTGCGGTCAGCCGTCGTGGCTTCAAGTGGTAGCTGTCCACACACACCACACCAAGAAGGGACACTTCCATTCTTGGCACGGGCCCGTCTTTTCATCACCAGGCCGCGAACTTTAGCGCTGCCTCTTATTGAAAACAAGACAGACAGGACATGGTGGCTGCCGGAATTTCGGTGGTGTCCACCCCAAAACTCCAGGGCAAAATTTGATGGATACGCGGCATTGTGGGTTTGTGCGGCATTTTACGAAATTGTTAATTTATGCTTCGGCCCTTCCCTGCGGATTTCGCCATTTGCAATGTAGAGAGTGAAATCCACAGCAAACTGCATGTAACGTGAACAGTCTTTACCTTATTTTCTTGCTGCCTTTTTTTGTTGTGGATCTGTGACAAAACACGCAGCGGACTTTTCCACGTGTAAACGTACCCTAAGGCTACCTGCACACGAACGTTTGCGCCCTGTGCCCATGCTGTGGTCCGCAAAGCGCGAGCACCAGCTGTGTGGCCACAGTTTGCAGATGTGGACCAATTCACTTGAATGAGTCCGTGATCTGCAAGATTCAGCCCGCACTGCGAAAAAAAAAAATATATAGAACATATTCTATTTTGTTGCGGTGCGGAGGCACAAACCAAAATCCCATGAAAGCGTTCTGTAGTGCTTCCGCGTGAGATTTGCTCAGTGATCTGAATCCACAAGATACGGAGCAGAGAAAACGTGTCCGCATCCCCGACACGGAGCACACACAGCCAGTGCCCGTATACTGCGCACCGCAAACGTTTGTGTGCGTGAGCCCTAATACAGTACCAGCAAAGTGTATGAGATTAGACAAACCTCGGGTGCACCGTGCTTCTTTCTTTAGTGCGGAAATGGACTTGCAGATTTTGAAACCAGCAGTACGTCGATTATGTGATTTTTTAGTGCGAATTTCACTCTTTGCAATACAAACACACGCGCTATTTGGTTTGGAACCCCCTGTGCAGGTGCCACATTTCTAGAGAATTCACAAGCGTCAGATTTGTTGCATAGGTTTCAGTGACCACTCCAGCACATTCACCTGAATAGGGCTCGTAGAAGTCTACCTACTTTCTGCAAAATCAGCCCCATTCAGTGGATTGGAACCAGTTTCACTCATTTCTGCCACACGTAAATTCATCCTTAGGCCTCATGCACAAGAATGTATTTTCTTTCCGTGTCTGTTCCGTTTTTTTTGCAGACCGTATGCAGAGCCATTCATTTCAATGGGTCCGCAAAAAAAGCTTAAGTTAACTCTGTGTGCATTCCGTTTCCGTACGTCCATATTTCCGTTCCGCAAAAAAACAGGCATTACGGACAAGAATAGGACTGTTCTACTAGGGGCCAGCTGTTCCGTTCTGCAAAATACGGAATGCACTTGGACGTCATCCGTATTTTTTGCGGACCGCAAAATACATCCATTCGTGTGCATGAGGCCTTACACATAGGCTACATCAGGGGATCGCAACCCCAGCACCCGAGCTGTTCTGAAACTATAACTCCCAGAGTGCTCCATTCACTTCTGTGGGAGTTAGAACAGCCAAGCATGTTTGCATGCTGGGAGTTGTAGTTTAACAGCGGCTAGAGTGCCGAAGGTTGCTGATCCCTGGGCTACACGAATGAGAACTGAATTTCAGTCCTAATGGACGACAGCTTTGCCTTGTGCATACATACAGTAGCTGTTGGGAGCCATGAGATAAAACCCTGCAGAGGTTAGGACTGAGCGAGGACACTACGAGGACCAACCTGACTTTTGAAGTTACTAGACCAGAAAAACCCGGTAAAAGTCTGTACAATGTATGACAGATCACCTCATTTAATTTGAATAAGTGTTCGAAAAGCAGACATTCTGCAACAATTTCACAAGTATGAGTAACTGAGCTTCAGAAAAGCGCCTAGAAGTACCAGCTGTGCCAGGTAAGTGGGCATCACATGATGCCAGGTACGGAATATGACAGCACTGTATTTCCTAAATCCTCCATTATTCTCAAGTCCAGGGATGAAACGCTAAGGTCACTCAGAGCATCAGTCAGCAATATGGAGTTATACACGTGTACTAGAAAAATCTGCCAGAAAAAAACGTAGGTGCGGATTTTTCCGTGTTGATTTCTTAGTGAATTTTGATGCAGATTTCTGTGCCGACTAGATCCCCCTACTGAAAAGCCGCAACACTTCATGAATGTTATTTAGCGGCGGACCACAGGGCAGCGACTGATGCTTAGGCCTCGTGCACACGACCGTATTTTATATCTGTGTCCGATCCACATTTTTTGCAGATTGCACACAAACTCATTCATTTCTATGGATCCACAAAAATAAAAAATGCACAGCACACGTGTCCACATCCATACTGCAAATTAATAGAACGTGTCCTATTCTTGTCTGTATTGTGGATATGAATAGTCATTTCCAGTGATGGGAGTGAGGAAAAATGTGGATGGCACATGGAGGGAATCCACATATTGCGGATTCGTGGCTTGCGGTCGTGTACATGACGTTTAACATGGAGGAGGTCTTTATGTGGTGTATTGTCTGGCAGATATTTCCGCCACAGGTGGAGGCACCCTTCAGGCTCATGCCCATGGGTGTATTTTTTGTCCGCATCCAACCTGCCTTTTTTTTTGTTGCGGACTGGACGCGGACCCATTCATCTTAATGGACCCACAAAGGATGCGGACGGCACATGTGTTCCGCAGCCCCGCAAAAAATAGAACAAATCCTACTCTTGTCCATAGGACATTTTTACAGAAATTAAAAAAGAAATGGTGGCATGATTTCTACTGGGATCCGTGATCTGCGGATTGCAAAACGCTTACGGCCATGTGCATGATTCCTTGGGCTACTTGTAAGAATTCCGCAAAAATTTCAGTTCCGATTTCTCAGTGTTTACATGTGTTACTAGCGGTTTTTGGTGCAGATTTGATACAGTTTTGCCACAGGTCTTTTGCATTGAAAAGGGTAAAATCCGCAACAAAAAAAATAAAAATTGCACAAAGAATTGACACGACGCAGCCGCCCTCCATTCATTTTCTTTGGGGCCGGCGAAAATAGCTGAGCGCTGGCTCGGCTATTTCCATCAGCCCCATAGAAATGAATGGGAGTGGGGGGGGGCCGTTCACGCGCAGTACACTCCCATTTACTTCTATTGGGAGCCGGATTAGTGGACGGCCGGACCGGAGTCCTCCATCCACCACCTCGCGGGGCTCCGTTCTTGATATAGGTGCGGTTCCCGGCGGTGGGACCCGCACCTATAAGACAATGGGGGTAGATCCTAGCGATATGCCCCCATTGTCTATGATGAGACAACCCCTTTAAAGTTACCACTTCACTACCTGAGATCTTGAGGAAGCCACATCCCTGATCATAGCAGATCTCTATGATGTGGCTGATTTACAAGTACAGAAGAAAGCAGACGGAGAGATCATCTCTGAACGGAGACAATACAAACTTCCAGCAGCTCAGGGTACTTTCACACTTCCGTTGCCTGAACCGCATGACTGATCAGGAAAACTGTATGCAAACGCATGTAATTTACAGACTGATCAGGATCCTGATCTGCAAATGCATTGCAATACCGGATCCGTTTTTCCGGTGTCATCTGGAAAAAGGGATCCAATATCTAGTATTTTTCACATTTTTAAAGGTCTGCGCATGCGCAGAGCTGGAAACCGGAGCCGTTTTACCGGAACACTTTAATACATTTCAATGGAAATGAATGCCGGATCCGTCCAAATACCGTAAAACCGACTGAACTAAAGACATCCTGATGCATACTGAACGGATTGCTTTCCATTTAGAATGCATTGGGACAAAACGGAAGTGTTTTTTTCCGGTATTGAGCCGCTAGGACAGAACTCAATACCGGAAAACTTTAACGCTAGTGTGAAAGTACCCTTAGGGGACTTCATATTTGCAGCCTGCTGGATTTAGCCGGATCTGTCATTGCCGGCACACAGCCGATATTTGTGCCGGATCAGGCACTCCGCAGAAGTGAGCGTGCCCTCAGCTATGCCCCCTATACTGTGTGAGTAAGTGACGGGTGGTGAAGTGCACGCCCCGCTGCTTGTCACACTGATCGCCCCAGGGAAGGAAACCTAAATGTCACCGTACTGCAGAAGCCAGGAGCAGGTATCTGCCTGCATGTTCACCTGCCCCCTCCTCCACAGCTGCTGGTCACACTGTACCACAGCCAGCAGAAGACTTCCTCATACTGTGCCCACTGTGCCAGCACTGCATGACACCCTGGAGGGCCACACACACTCCTGAAACCTGTGGCACTACAAGTCGCAGCCTGCCCTACCACAAAGGTCACCGAATCCCCTACAGAGAGTAGGCTCATGCCCCCCAGACTACTTTTCCCCAGTTTCAGAGTTCCTTCCCCCACCCAGCAATACAGGAGAGAGTTACCTAAACCTGGGCGAGTCCTTCAGGCACTCCTCGAAATCCACCGTCACCTTCATGTCCCCGGCCTGGCGATCTACGGGCTTCGTCAGGTAACAACAGGGTCACGGGCCGCGATGTGTGTGCAGAGCCGGACAGGAAGAAGGTAACGGCGGCCGCTATGTGGCGCTGCTGTACATGTCCCCGCTCCTACAATCCTCACAGCAGCTTCCCTGCTCTCCTGTACGGAAGCGTCACAGCTTCTCCCCGCCCACTGAACTTTGAGTGACAGCCGCGCCAACTAATGAGGAGGCGGCCCACAGTTCAGCAGAGGGCGCGCCTGGTTGCTTAGTGCAACAGGGAAGTGGGATGAGTCACCCTGGAGGAAGGGAGGGACAGGAGGCCTGGGAAAGGCTAGGGCGAGGTACAGCGGGGATTATATCATTGTTGTAGCTGAGGAGAAAGTACAGTCTGCATGTGGCCAAAGTAACATGCGCCTCAGAGAAGTGGTGCGAACGCGTCTGCTCGCTGTATGGCACCTCAACTGTCACATCCGCCTCTGCATTTCACAGAAAGAAATTAATGTCATTTTTGCTTTCTTTGTAACCAATCCTGTGTTTCCTCGCAGTGCCTGCCAATTGGTATATGGAATCTGCTAAAGCACGCCCTGTTTCGTTAAGCCACGCCTCATTATTGGGGGTGGGGATTTTTTAGATGGGAAGGTGAGCTGGGGGCAGCCTGAGGTGCTTCTCTCTCCCTCAGTCAGCCATGTCTGCGGGCTCTAGTGACTGGAGGTGAGAGGAGCCAGTTCATATGTTGCTGTCTGAGCGTCATCTACTAAAAAAGCGGACATCCCTGCGTCCGTCCAGGCCCTGTGCCAGGTGGAAGACAGGTAGCAGGAAAACCGTACTGTCCGGCCGCCCTACCTTCTCCAGCCCCTGGCAATTTGACTTTTTAGTTTTACGCTCCATGCCTTCCCGGAGCCATAACTTTTTTTATTTTTCCGCTCACATGAGGGCTTGTTTTTATGTGGGACAAGTTGTACTTTTTAACCCCTTAAGGACCTAGCCTTATTTCACCTTAAAGGGAACCTGTCACCGGGATTTTGTGTACAGAGCTGAGGACATGGGTTGCTAGATGGCCACTAGCACATCTGCAATATCCAGTCCCCATATCTCTGTGTGCTTTTATGGTTAAAAAAAACCGATTTGATACATATGCAAATGAACCTGAGATGAGTCCTGTCCCTGGACTCATCTTAGGGACAGGACTCATCTCAGGTTCATTTGCATATGTATCAAATCGGTTTTTTTACATAATAAAAGCACACAGAGCTATGGGGACTGGATATTGTGGATGTGCTAGCGGCCATCTAGCAACCCATGTCCTCAGCTCTGTACACAAAATCCCAGTGACAGGTTCCCTTTAAGGACCAGGCCATTTTTTTGCAAATCTGACCAGTGTCACTTTATGTGGTGAGAACTTTAAAATGCTTTTACTTATCCAGGCCATTCTGAGATAGTTTTTTCATTGCATATTGTACTTCATGACACTGGTAAAACGGAGTAAAAAAAATGTATTTTTATTTATAAAAAAAATACAAAATTTACCAAAAATGTAGAAAAATTTTCCAACGTTCAATTTCTCTATTTCTATAATACATAGTAATACTGCCAAAAAAGTTATTGATTTACATTCCCCATATGTCTACTTCATGTATCGATCATTTTGGGAATGCCATTTTATTTTTGGGGGACGTTACAAGGCTTAGAAGTTTAGAAGCAAATCTTGGAAATTTTCAAAAACCCATTTTTTTAGGTACCAGTTCAGGTTTGAAGTCACTTTGTGTGGCTTACATAATAGAAACCACCCAAAAATACTGATCTTACAAACATTGTTAACCCTTTAGGTGCTCCACAAGAGTTGGCAAATGGAGATGAAATTTCAGGATTTCATATTTTTGCCAATTTTTCTATTTTAACCTATTTTGTCCACTAACAAAGCAAGGGTTAACAGCCAAACAAGCCTGTATCTTTATTTCCCTGACTTTGCCGGTTACAGAAAGCCCCATATGTGGTCGTAAACTACTGTACGGCCACACGGCGGGGTGTAGAGGGAAAGGAGCGCCGTGTGGTTTTTTATAGGCTGATTTTGATGGACTGGTTTATTTACACCGTGTCCTATTTCAAGCCCCCCTGATGCACCCCCGGAGTAGAAACTCCCTAAAAGTGACCCCATTTTGGAAACTACGGGATAAGGTGACAGTTTTGTTGGGACTATTTGTAGGGTACATATGAATTTTGGTTGCTCTATATTACATTTTTGTGAGGTAAGGTTACCAAAAATTGAAATTCTGAAATGTCATCTCCATTTGCCATTAACTCTTGTGGAGCACCTAAAGGGTTAACAAGGTTTGTAAGATCAGTTTTAAATACCTTGAGGGGCGTAGTTTCTTAGATGTGGTAACTTTTAGGGAGTTTCTACTCTAGGGGGGCATCAAAAGGGACATGGTGTCAATAAAAAGGGCCATCAAAATCTGCCTTCCAGAAACCATGTCGGTCCTTTCCTTTGCGCCCTCCCTTTTAGTGATACAGCAGTTTACGACCACAAATTTTTTTTTTTAGTTTTTTTATCCGATTGTATTAGGTAGGGGCTCATTTTTTGCGGGAGGGGGGGACGGTCTTAATTGCACTATATTGGGGGCTATATGACTTTTTCATTGATTATTACTGACGCGGCGATTCCTAATATATCTATTTTTTATTTATTTTTTTTGTTTTACTAAATATCATTTTTGGAATAACTTGGAATAACCTGGTGGGTCGGGAAACTATTACGAGCCCCAGAGCTGCTCGTACTAGGGTGGGCCACAGGGTCCCTAGCATGGGGGTCCCCTTGATCCGCCTGGCGGTGTCACCGCTGACTTGGTGGCTCATCATCACTTGATGATGAGGAGGACGCGGATGACAAAAGGAACGTGGGGTCATCCTCGTCCTTACTGGGGCTCTCGGACTCGGAGGCAAGCTGGGCGTATGCCTCATCGGCTGAGAACGTTCGGCGGGCCATAGGGGAGTGTGTGAGTGGAAATCTTTATTAGGTGTGCGTGTGTGTGGGGGCACGGGTGTTCGCATCCTTTTTTCGAACTAAAAAAAAAACAAAAACCCTGATTCAAACGCGATAATCAGCGGTACAAAGCTGATCAGCGGCGGGGTGGGCGATACGCTAACAGTGGCCAGACGCTAAGAGTGCCAGCCACGGTCAGTGTACGTAAAAAAAAAAATGCTTGTGCCCAAAAAAGTGGGGGGAGGGGGGGCACACTGAAGCACCCCTGGACTATCCCTGCCTATACACCCCTAACTAAAAATCCCTAACTGTGCCTAAAGTAAAATCAAGTGCCTGGGGGCACAAAAAAAACTCACAAACTGCAGCAGCTCCTGCTCTCCCGGCTCCACAGACGGCTGTGAGCCGGGAGAGTATGGGTGGCAAATTCAATCAGATGCGATCCTGAGAAGTGGCGGGACCGGCACTTCTCAGGATCGCAGGACGGTGATTGGTAGTGTATTATCACACCACCGATCACCGTCCTTTCTGGACCCAAATAACCCGAAAACACAGCAAACCGCAGGTCTAAATTGACCCCCCTGGGCATTGTGCCAAGGTGCCTGCTGAATGATTTTAGCAGGCACCTTGTTCCGATCACCGCCACCTGCACAGCAGTGATCGGAAATTCTCAGGAAGTACGGGTACATTCTGAGTCCTTATGTACCAGAGCGTACCCATATGCCCTGCGTCCTTAAGGCTTTAATGGGACAATTTATTATTGCATAAAATGTAGTGGGAAGTTGGAAAAACCTTCCTAATGGGTGGAATTGGAAAAAAAAGCAACTATATGTGTTTTTATGGCATTCCCTATTCTTTTTCTTGTGTTTTATATTGTGTTTTGCAGGACAATCTTTTTTTATTGATACCATTTTGGAGTGTGTGTGACTTTGTGATGATTTTTTACTCACATTTTTTTTGGGGGGTGAAGGGACAAAAAGAATGTCAAATCAGCCAATTTTGTTTTTTTTGCTGTTTTTAGTATGGGCTAAATATTTTTTTATATTTTAATAGTATAGGCTTTTTCAGACACGGCAATCTCCATGATGGTTAGTTTTTTTTATTGTTTATGTATTTTTTTTTTGTAGGGAAAAGGGAGTGATGTGAGATTTATATTTTTTTAAACTTTTTTACATTATTTATTTTTACTGTTTTTTAAATGATGTTATCCAAAGTCTAAAACATCCGGCGATGGGGGAAGCAGCCAATAGGTTGCAGGTGATGCAATGGTGGTTTGTCCACGTCAGAGACACCGCAACGGCCGTGTGGGGATCAGGAGCAGGGTAAGAATGACCTACCGTATTTTTCGCCCTATAAGACGCACCGGCCCATAAGACGCACCTAGGTTTTTAAGGAGGAAAATTTAAAAAAAATTTTTTTGAACCAAAAGGTATGCCTAATGGTGTTATGTGGGATCTGTGGATGGCACACTGTTATGGGGGGTCTGTGGATGGCATTGTTATGAGGCTCTGTGGATGGCACGGTTATGGGGGTCTGTGGATGGCACGGTTATGGGGATCTGTGGATGGCACTGTTATTGGGGACTGTGGATGGCACTGTTATTGGGGACTGTGGGTGGCACTGTTATTGGGGACTGTGGGTGGCACTGTTATTGGGGACTGTGGGTGGCACTGTTATTGGGGACTGTGGATGGCACTGTTATTGGGGACTGTGGATGGCACTGTTATTGGGGACTGTGGATGGCACTGTTATGGGGGATCTGTTGATGACACATAAATAGCATTTTACGCTATGTGTCATCCACAAATCCCCATAACAGTGCTATCCATAGAATGACCCCCAATAGGGAGGAGGGGCCGGCATCTAGCTCTGTAATTACAGCGGGCCCGATGCAGTCACTGTATTCTGCTACACCGGGCCCGCTCACTGTAGGAATCCTAACTGCAGGCAATGCTGTATGCTGATTAAGGTACCGTAACAGTAGTCTTTTATGCAGCCTGTACTTACGATACTAACTTTCCGGCAGGCAGGAGGCTTCTTCATTCATAAAGTGGGCGGAGCCGGCGCGTGACATAGTGAGTTACATTGTCAGCGCCCGCCAGCTCAGCCTCCTGCCTGCTGGCTGCCGGAAAGTTAGTATTGTAAGTACAGGCTGCATAAAAGGCTACTGTTAGCATTGCCTGCAGTTAGGATTCCTACAGTGAGCAGGCCCGGTGTAGCAGAATACAGTGACTGCACCGGGCCCACTGTAGTTACAGAGCTGGATGCCGGCCCCTCCTCCCTCATCCCTGTCTACTAATACACCCGCCACCACGCTAATGCAGCATGTAGTCGGCGGTATACAAACTGAAGTATTCGCCCCATAAGACACACTGCCTTCCCCCCCCCCCCCCCCACTTTTGGGGGGGGGGGGGCGTCTTATACGGCGAAAAATCCGGTATATGAGGGGCCTGGGCCTTGGGGGGCATGTTTTAGACTTTGGATAACCCTTTAAGTCACCCTATCTGACTGTAACAGGCAATTATTAAATTGCATCGTGTATTCTATCATTCATATCTATGTATTATAGAATACTGAATTTAGTATATTCCAATGCTGTGCTGCCACCGGTAGGTTTGCATTAGTAATTGGCCTTTAAGCCTAGTACAGGCTGTTTTCCCCGATCTCAGCCTGGGGAAGGGGGCCAGAGCTAGGAAGCTTGCAGCACCCGGTTTTAACACTCCCAGATGCTGTGGTCACATTTGACTACGGCATCTGAGGGGTTAAATGACAGTGGTTGACATTACCACCGATCGCAGACATTAGCCCTGGGCCTCTGCTGTGTAAAACATCTCTAAAGACCAGAGTTCCGCTGTACATGTACGGCAGAGGTCATAAAGGGGTTAATCTGTTTATGACCCTGATACATGCAGCTCCTGCAAGCCTGCACCCTACTATCTAGTGCACTCACCTCACTCTCACATGTACATTTTTCCCTAACACCTGTGGCAGTGGAGCTGTCAGAGGGCCATTGAAATCGTGTATCTTACCAAGAGGAAGATGGGTGAGAAGAAGAAAGGCTGGGAAAGTAGTGTATTCCTCTGTGTGTATCAGCCAGGCTGGTAATGAGGGGTAATAAGCAGCCAACTGAGGAGCTCAGGTAAAGGTGGGCTGGGCTCCTCAATCAGAGCTCCCCACCTGAGGAAGGAGTAGGCAGCGCCAAGGCCTGCGGGAGCCGGGACCCTCTAACCCCGTGTGGGGTAAGCACTGAGTGGTGTTTTGGGGAGCTGGGTGGTAGATCCCGATCCCGATAGAGAGGGGTGCAGTTAGTGGCCAGACGGCCGAGGATTTATGTTTTGATGCCTGTAACAGTAAAGTGACAAAGCTGATTGTGGCCAGTTGCACCCAAATCTGCAGTGTTGGAGTGGCTTCTTGAGGTGTGCCAACCGTCTAAGTTGAGAAGACGGCGATCCTGGAGAGCTAAGTGACCCTGAGTTGTCACACACCCTTTCCCTTCTTGTGTCACACTGATGTTAGGCTAGTTTGAAACTAGGGGCAGGGGAGTCCGTGACAGCCTGTCGGATCCGTCCTGCTGCTAGTTCACGTGTGCCCCCGGACTGCCGCTCTGTTCCCATTAACTATAATGGGGGGCGGGGGCGGAGTTCCAGCGGCAGCTGGGCTAAAAGTACTGCATGTCGTAGTTTTAGTCCGGCGGCCTCTCGCCGTGCACTGCCGCCGGAACTCCGCCCCAATTATAGTCAATGGGGACAGAGCGGCAGTCTGGGGGCACACGTGAACTAGCGGCAGGACGGATCCGCCAGGCTATTCACCCGCTGGAACAGCCTAACGGACTCCCCTGCCGCTAATGTGGAAGTACCCTAATACTCCTCAATCTTCCAGTTCACTCCTAGTCCCATGAACTGCACTGGGCTTCCAGCGTCACCACTCCATCTCACCTCAGGATCTTCTACTCCACTCCCACACCCTAATATACCTAGTACTTTCGACATATCCCTCATACCCTGATATAGTTTTAACAGCACACCTCTTTTAGCCATCGTCCCCATATTATATTCCTGCACCCCAATATAGCTAATACCCTCTTATTAATCTAAACTGTACATTTTGTAATCCCAAACCTTCTAACTACCCCTATATCTTTCTATACCCCAATATAATTTCTTCTGGTTTTCTCCTCTTTCATTATTTCACTTAAAGTATAACTGTCAATTTTTTTTTTTTTTTACTATTGGATTTTGGTGATTAATATCACCTTGTTGGCCCTGTTTTAATTTCTGATTGTTTAATAAATAACCCCTAAAAGCCACCTAAAAGTCCCCAGTATTGGCTATTTTTACCTGAGATAAAATCAGGTTGCTATGCTCCTTCCGTCTACCAGATGAGGACGTCTACCAGATGAGGACGGAGCACGCTGCGTGCACTGGGAACTGATAGTGAGTCAACATTGTAAGGGAATGTATAAAAAGCCAGGTTCTTCCTGACAGGAGATAACAGTGCTGGGCTGTGTGTGTGAACTTCTCCACATGCCTGTGCTTGGCAGACACTCCCTTAGCAGTGCAGGACAATGTGGCTGCTCAGTGTATAAATGACAGCCTTATCTGATAAGAGGAGAGCTTGTAGGAGGACTACAGGCTTCAGCCAGACCTGGGAACTTCACTGCAAGACCCCCCTATACAGAGCTGGTCTTCACTAACTTCACTGCAAGACCCCCCTATACAGAGCTGGTCCTCACTAACTTCACTGCAAGACCCCCCTATACAGAGCTGGTCCTCACTAACTTCACTGCAGGTGTCCTATGGATTAGCCTCAGGGCTGAGGGCGGCCATCTTAACAGAATAGTGAAGTTGTAGTTTTATGCAGACTGGTTTCTAAGGGCTGAATCTTATTAAATAAGGGGTAAGTAAGTCTAATAGTTATTGATTCAGGAATATTATCATATTAGTAACTACATATATCAAAACTGAAATTAGGGTCTAAATGTGACAGTTATCCTTTAACTTCCAATATACACAACACTACCTCCCAAATATATTCGTATACCCCAAAATATGTACTAAGGTTTAATTCACATGACAGTGAAAAACCTTTCTGACGTACATTTCTTTTTTAACGCCTGTCACACAACCGTTTTCAGAATAATGATAGTCTATGGGGTTATTCACGCAACCATTGTTTCGGCGCCCAACAGCCCCATGAAATTGAAGGGGATAGTTTTTAATGTGTTTCTCAGAAAGGCATCCGTGAAAAAAGTCAGTTAAAAACAGACCGTTTTGAATGGACATTTTTTCACTGTCATTTGAATGTAGCCTAAGGCCTTATGCACAAAACCATAGTTTTGGTCATTTCTACGGGTTCACAAAAAATGCAGACAACACACAGATGGCATCCATGTGGCCATTCTGCAAATTATAGTACGCGCCATGCACACAGTCGGTATCAGTATTTTGTGGTTCCGCAATATGCAGAGAGCAAAATGGACCGCTTTGCTCATACTCCAGAAGCTTTTCCTGGCATACACCATAAACGTGCAGTGTCGCAGGAATATTAGATGGCACAATTAGGCGAACACTTTCAGCATAAGGGTACCTGCACACCAAACGGATTATGTGTGGTTTTCCTCATAGATTTTCATGCAGAAAAACCACAGCATAATACAGTATCAGTAAAAAATGAAAATTGCCCAGTCCTTAAGGGGTTGTAATTAAGGGTGTATTCCTGTTACAGAAAGTTATCCCCTATCCACAGATCATGAGAATGGGGGCCCCCGTAGCCAGTGGAGCCCCCTGAAATGGAAGGAAAAGTGCTCCATCACTTCATTTCTATGGGGGCTCCGGGGATAGCCAAGCGTTCTCGTGATCTGTGGATAGGGGATAAACTTTTTATAACTGGAACACCCCTTTAAGTTTTTATGTCTGAATTTAATTAGTATTTTGCATAAGAACAACAATTACAACAACGTGCGATACAAATAAACATGGGTCCAGGCCAACACTGAGTCTACAAGTCCACCAATAATTGCAGTCCATATACCTCCGGATACAGTCCTGGCACTTGTATTACATAACCAGATGACTGCACAGTGGGCAAAAGTCAAAGTGCACCGAATGGTTGAACGATGGATGCACAGTGACTCCATCTGCAGCAAGATGATGTTGTAGGTCTTTGGTGCTGGTCTGTGGGTTTACTCTGACTGTTCTCACAATTCGTCGCCTCTGTCTATCCGAGATTTTTCTTGGTCTGCTCCTTCGAGCCTTAACTTGAACTGAGCCTGTGGTCTTCCATTTCCTCAATATGTTCCTAACTGTGGAAACAGACAGCTGAAATCTCTGAGACAGCTTTCTGTATCCTTCCCCTAAACCATGATGGTGAACAATCTTTGTCTTCAGGTCATTTGAGAGTTGTTTTGAGACCCCCATGTTGCTACTCTTCAGAGAAAATTGAAAGAGGAGGGAAACTTACAATTGACCCCCTTAAATACTCTTTCTCAAACTTGGATTCACCTGTGTATGTAAGTCAAGGGTCACTGGGCTTACCACGCCAATTTGAGTTCCAATAATTAGTTCTAAAGGTTTTGGAATCAATAAAATGACAACAGTGTCCAAATTTATGCACCTGCCTAATTTTGTTTAAACCGTTATAGCACATTTTTTGTAAATCCAATAAACTTCATTTCACTTCTCAAATATCACTGTGTGTCTCCTATATGATATATTTAACTGACATTTTTTATCGTAACAACCAACGATTTATACAGGAAAATTATGACGATTAACTAAGTAGCCCAAACTTTCACATCCCACTGTATGTGCTCAGAATCCCACTGCTGTACTCTTGAAGGTCCTGCCGGCTGTTTAGGACCGCTGTTTCAGGTGATAGGTTCCCTTTAATTACATAAATGTACTTAATACCTAGTGTATGCTATGAGTAAGGACCAGATGGTCTGAAACATGTAAGCTTCTTTTGCACCAAATGCTGTGTTTTTATTCATGGGAATAAAGGCTATGCAGACTCTGGTTGCTGGATATTCCTTTTTATTCCTAAAAAAAATATATATCGTATTTTTCGCCCTATAAGACGCACCGGCCCATAAGACGCACCTAGGATTTTGGGTAGAAAAATAAGAAAAAAAATATTTTTAACCAAAAGGTGTGCTTTTGGTGGTTTTGGAACTAATGGTGGTCTGTGGATGGCACTATTACTGGGGATCTGTGGATGGCACTATTACTGGGGATCTGTGGATGTCACTGTTATGGGGGGGATCTGTGAAGGACACTGTTATGGGGGATCTGTGGATGACACACTGTTATGGGGATCTGGGGATTACGCACTGTTATGGGGGATCTCGGGATGATGCACTGTTATGGGGGGATCTGGGGATGACGCACTGTTATGGGGGGATCTGTGGATGACGCACTGTTATGGGGGGATCTGTGGATAACGCACTGTTATGGGGGATCTGTGGATGATGCACTGTTATGGGGGGATCTATGACTGACACTGTTATGGGTGGGATCTGTGAAGGATACTGTTATGGGGGATCTGTGAAGGATACTGTTATGGGGGGATCTGTGAAGGATACTGTTACAGCCCCCGTAACAGTATCCTTCACAGATCCCCCAATAACAGGGCTGGCACTGTTATGGGGGATCTGTGGATGGCACTGTATGGGGGCATCTGTGGATGGCACTGTATGGGGGCATCTGTGGATGGCACTGTTATATATGTGTGTCATCCACAGACCCTCCCCACCCCATAACAGTGCCATCCACAGATCCCCCATCCCATAACAGTGCCATCCACAGACCCCCTCCCCCCATAAAACTGATCGAGCTGGGAGGAGCTGGGGGCCGGCAATTGCGGAGGGTCCGGGTGCAGTCACTGTACTCTAACCCCCCCCCCCTCCCCCCGCTGCACTATAGAAATAGAAAATATTTAATTCAATTAAAAGTTCATGTTCCTGTCCATGCCCTCCAGCCCTAATATTACCGACACAAGGCAGCTTGTTGATAGCAGACAGTAAGGCCGGGCGGCCAGCGCGTCACTCACTGACGTCACGTGCCTGCGCCGCCTACTTTATGAATGAAGCAGGTGGCGCAGGCACGTGACGTCAGTGAGTGACGCGCCGGCCGCCCGGACTGCTTGCTTTCAACAAGCTGCCGTGTGTCGGTAATATTAGGGGTGGGGGGCATAGATAGGAACTTTTAATTGAATTGCATATTTCAATAGTGCAGCACTGGAGCGGGGGGGGGGGGGCAGTCACTGCACCGGCCCCTCCGCAATTGCCGGCCCCCAGCTCCTCCTCCCAGTCCCTCCCTGCTCGCGCGTACATCGCAGATGGCGATGTAAAAATTTCAGCATTCGCCCCATAAGACGCAGGGGCACTTTCCCCCCATTATTTGGGGAAAAAAGTGCGTCTTGAGCAGCGAAAAATACGGTAAATGTATAAATTACAAGTTTTACTAAATATTTTCCTACAAAAATACACCACTCACAAAAAGTTAGGAATATTTGGCTTTCGGGTGAAAACTAAAAAAGTTCACGCTACAGTCATATTATATCATGAAAGTAGGGCATTTAAGTATTAGCATACAATGGTGATTTCCTCATCGCAAACAACTTATTGAAACAAATGGCAACACCAGTGCTGGGTATACCCCCACAAAAATGTCAGTGTCTCAATAACTTGTCATGTGATCATGAGCATCAATCACAGCTTGACAACGATGTCTCATGCTGTTCACAAGTCGACTTATTGTCTGCAGAGGCCTGCCATCCCACTTTTCTTAAAGGGCGGACCTCAGGTCATTGAGGTTCTGGGGTACAGAGTTACAAGCCTCTACACTGCGACTCAGCTGATCTACATAACTTGTAAAATACCAATATGCTTATATAAACTGTGACTACATCAATTTATAAGAGGGGCCCAGAGGAGGGGGGGGCCTTCCCTACAATTACTGTATTTTTCTCTTTATAAGGCGCACCCCAGGTTTAAAAGGAGGAAAATAAGAAAAATATATTTTTCATCAGACCTCATTTTCAAATCCTCAGATCAGACCCCCATAAATATCAGGACATCACATTTGACACCCTTATCAGGACATCACATCAGCCCTTTATGTCAGACCCCCACCAGACCTCAGATCAGCCCACCTTGTCAGACCCCCACCAGACCTCAGATCAGCCCACCTTGTCAGACCCCCATCAGACCTCAGATTAGCCCACCTTGTCCGACCCTCTTCAGACCTCAGATTAGCCCACTTTGTCAGACTCTCTTCAGAACTCAGATTAGCACGCCTTGTCAGACCCTCTTCAGAAATCAGATTAGCCCACCTTATCAGACTTCAAATCAGATTAAAATAAAAAACTCCTCTTACCTATCCTGCGCAGCGGCTCCTCTCCACCTCCGGCAGAAGTCGAGCTCCCCGTCTTCTGGGCCTGCGCTGCTCTGTCACCTGACTGCGTTCAGCGTCAGGTCATAGTGCGCGCACTATGTCCTGACGCTGTACGCTGTCAGGACAGTGAAGAGCCGGCCCCAGGAATGAAGACCGGGAGAGTGAGTATTACAAGCGCTTCACTCCCCGCTCCCAGTGGATACTAGTGAGCGCTTCCATATGGAAGTGGTCACTAGTATTTGCTTTATAAGATGCACAGCCAACCCCCCACCCCCCACACACACACACTTTTGGGGGAAAATGTGCGTCTTATAAAGCGAAAAATACAGGTAATACTTGAGTTTTAATAAATACTGCTAAAAAGAATCAACTTTTAAACTGCAGAAAAATCTGTAGTGCTATCATAGAACCACACATCAGTGGGTAAACTCCCATATATAGGATCTTCCAATCCACTGAATCAACCATGTATAAGTGAATAAATGTAACCAGTACGCAAAATAGTTAAAGGAACTGTCTTACCATTAAGGTGAGGGTCAGATGGTAATATAAGTGGGCCTAGCTCAGGCATTGCACCAAGCAGGGTTGGTAGTCTGGCTATTATGTCCAGGTTGGCAGAGGAATCCCAACCCTCTTTCCCACAAACAATATTTCTTAGGCCTCTTTCACAGAAGTGAGTTTTCCGTCGGAGTGCGATGCGTGAAGGAAACGCATAGCATCGGGACTGAATCCTGACCCATTCATTTTAATTGGTCTATGTACATGAGTGTTCATTTTTGATGCATCAGTTCTGCGTTCAGGAAAAATCGTAGCATGTTCTATATTCTGCGTTTTTCACACAACCCTGGCTCCATAGAAGTGAATGTGGCTTGCGTGAAAAACGTATTGCATCACTGATGGTTTCTAGGAGATGTGTGGTTTTTTTTCCACGCATCAAAAACCGATATCACTCAGGTGGAAAAAACTGAAACACTGAACCCAATTGGAGACAAAACTGACTGAACTTGCGTGCAAACAGATCCTGGCAAAATTTCAGGGGTTGCCAGCAGGGCCACACCGCCAATGAGGCAAAGTGAGGCCCTGCTCAAAAGTGTGGGGGGGGGGGGGGCGGCGGCAGGGCACAGGGAGATAAGCTCTTCCATTGTGGAAGCGCTCATCTCCATAGTCATCTGTATGCTGTCCTGAGGATGCTGCGGGGCAGGGGAGAGGCGTCTCCCTTCCCCGTTCCTCTGATAGACTGCAGGCACTAGGCCTGCAGCCTATCAGAGGCTGGTGCAGGTGGCGCCTGAGCCGTACAGTGCGGGACACAGGCTGAAGAGGCCTGCATCGCATTGCTGCCAGCCCAATGGCGGTAAGTATAAGTGTTTTTTTTTATATAGTACAATACTTGTTACTGGCACATGATTGGGGGGGGGGGGGCATCTATGGAGGCACTTCTTACTGGCACATTGAGTGGCACTATGGGGGCACTTCTTACTGGCACATTATTGGGGGCATCTACTGATGCCACAAAGAAGGGGCATTTTATATGGGGGAAGGGGGGAGAGGGACACTATGGGGGCTTATACTGAGGCCACATAGAAGGAGTATTTTATATGGGGGGCTCTGTATATGGGCATTTTATACTGGGACACATTATGGTGGGTACTATGGGGAAGGGGGAGAGGAAAACTATGGGGGCACTAAGAAGGGGTATTTTATACTTGCAAATTGTGGGGGACACAGGGCATCTACTGGGGCACTATATATGGGGCATTTTATACTGGTACATTATGGGGCACTAGGAGGAAGGGGGAGAGAGGCACTATGGGGGCATTTACTGGGGGCACTATATAGGGGTATTTTATACTGGCACATTATGGGGACATTAGCTCAACTGGGGGCATTAAAAGGGGGTAGTTTTTGCACTGGCACACATTATAATGGGGCATTTTTTATACTGTCACATTATAAGGAGCATTATTACTACTGGAGGGCATTATGTTGGGCTTTATTACTACTGGGGGTCTATGGGGAACATGATTACTAGTATGGGCACTATGAGAGCATTATTTCTTCTGGGTCACAGTGGGGACATGTTGGGGGCACTGTAGGAGCACTATTACTACCATGTGTGCTCTAGCAGAGAATTATTACTATTGGTATGAGCACCATTACTGTAGGGGCAACTTGGCACCGTATCAGCTTACCTTTTGTTTACACTATTAGTGTCGGGGCACTATTTGCTGGGCACAGTTATTTTTGGGCACTGCATGCCAATAATTATTGAAGGGCACTATCTGCATGGTACTAGTATTATCAGGGGGTATATTGGTTCCTGCAGTATAATATTGGGGAGCACGGCAGGCAGAGTATTGGAGTATTTTTTTTGTCAAACTGCAGTGACGAGAAATGGCTGAAAAATGGTGGTCTGAAGGTCTGTAAGGAGATGAGGAGGAAAGAGAACATCTACATCAAAGGAGACGTCGCTGAATGTAAGAGGTATGGGGCGCTGTATTACCCTGTATGTTCTGTAGTGATTGGTGGGTAGATATAGAATTTGGCCCACCCTGCCTCATCCTGGCCCAAGACTGTAGGTCACACTGTGCGTGTTCTGAATTCTGGGGGCTCACACCCATCTACTACATTATCTGTACTCAGGGAGTTATCACTGTGTTATCTGTGGTGTTATGTATGACTGCAAGTGTTATCTACTACATTATCCGTAAAAAAGGGGCTTGGCCACATGTTAGGGGAGGGGCGCAATACTTGTCTTGCCCTGGGTGCTGGCAACCCATGCTATGCCACTGCACAATCCATATCATTTGTGTGAAAGAAGTGTTTAAGTGAGATGTTTATAGTGTCTTGGTATTTTTGCACATATGGTGTCTGATATGTGCGGCATCCATTTCTCGTGTATGTGTCAAATGTATGTCCTGTGCTTGTCTGAGGTGCGTTGTACTTGCTTGAAGTGTATGCTATGCTTCTGTGATGTGTACACAGCTCTGTCTCTGGCAATAATGATCATACTACTACAAACAGGCAACACCATACGCATGGGTGTAACTACCGGAGTAGCAGGCATAGCAGCTGCTATGGGGCACAACACCTAAGGGGGCCCATCTCCACTCAGACATAAGCTGCAGTTAGTGATATAATGCATATAAGGTGCCATGGAAAATTTAATCTGACCTCATTCTAAGTATTACTACGATTATTCCTGTACTGTGTGTATTGTGCCAATACTGTGACATAAGTGGGTGCACTATTCCTATACTGTAACATCACTGTGTACATTATCCCTGTGCTATGACATCACCATGTGCATTATCCCTGTACTATGGCATAATTGTGTACCTTATCTGTCATGGACGTTCCCACGACAGGTGGCAGGGGATCAGTGAGACTGGCAACACGTAGTTTCATCTGACATGTTTCCATTTGGATCAAATGATGTCTGTGTTGTTTCTGGTGCTTGCAACACCTTCTTTCCCCGGATGTGGCTATCAGGGTCATTTAACCTTCTCTATTTATAGTTGCTTCTCCCACAATGCTGTGTGGTTTACAGCTTCTGTTTGGACCTTTGGATAGATTGTGGTTGGATCTCGGCTGAGTTCCTGGTGCTTCCATTGCTCCTTTCAAGTTAAGTCTTTCCTTTCCCTTTTGTATTTTGTTTGGGTTCTGTGTGTTGCATGTCCCTATTGTTTGTATTAGGCCTAAAGGAGACTCCTGTTCGTCCTTCCTTTTGGAGGAACAGGTAGTCTCATCCCTGCCATTAGTACCAGGGTCCTAAAGGACTAGAAAGGACTCTAGGTATTCCTGCGTATGAACTCACCGACCTTTGCGGTCTGTTCATACTGGTAGTCAGTCACGATTTTGAGTAGGGTTTTCACTAAGAGGTGTCCATGTTCCTTCCCTAGTTCTTAGGCCTGATTCCCTGTTTCCCCCTTCCCTCCTATGCTCGGTGTGGTGTTTCCCTCCCACACCGAAGCGTGACAGTATCCTTGTGCATTATGGAGACCAGTCATAAGCTTTTCTGAACATATAGTTGAAAGTTGTTCTGGTGGAATGGGCCTCACTCCAAGTTTTGCTATGGGGCCCCATGGTTGCTTGTTATGCTCTTACCATGGTTACTAGTTATGCCCCTTTACACGTCAATAAAATGCATGTTTTTGATAAAGTATCATTACAAATAAATGCTTTAGATAATATAAAACATTTGCAGTTATCATGACTTCAAGTTTATTTGAGGAGATAACTAAGCAATCAGTTCATGGTAATTCCACTGGTCTCATGTGCACAGAAGCAGCCAATTTCTTCTGCTGGATGCAATAAAAATAGACAGTTATTCAACAGCTGTGCTCTGCAGAACATCACAAAGCAAAAAAAACTGCAATATATTGTAGACATCCAAAACACATGGCAAAAGTCCAGAAAAAGCTAAAAACAAAACAACAAACCTTAAAGGGATCCTGTCACCATGAAAATGCACTGTAACCTAATGGCAGCATGTTGTAGAGCAGAACGAGCTGAGCAGATTGACATATAGTTTTATGGGAAAAGATTCAGTAAAATTTGTAATTTATTAATTTTTCATTCCTGCTTATTCTGGGCTTGAAGTCCAGGGGGCTGTCCTATCAGTGATTGACAGCCTTCCCTTTATGACCACAGAATGAGCAGAAATCTAAATTAATAAATTACAAGTTATACTAAATCTTCTCCTACAAAACTATATATCAATCTGCTCAGCTCCTCCTGCTCTATAACATGCTATAACAGCATTAAAAAAAAAACGTAGCTCCATGGTCCATAGACACAATTGTCTGGAGAGGACCTCATTGACTTCTATGGGAGAGGTGACCTGTGCAGAGGTCATTGTACAAGGAAAGAATAGATAAGCTTTGACAATCACCTGTTGTGAATGGTGGATCCTGTCTTATCTGTCATTCTAATCCTGATATAACCTCTGTATAGATAAGCTGTTAACTGCAGTAAAGTGATCTGTAGAGACCAAGGAGTGACGTCTATTTTTAGGCTTAGTGGCCAGTGGGAAAACGGCAGGATTTTATGGTTTTTGATTAAATATAGATATTGACACAGAAAATCAAAAATAACATCATTAAAAATTATTTAAAAATATGTTACACATTTGAACAATAGGTCATTTTCTGGTGACACATTTCCTTTAAATGGTTTCCTATTGGCCACGTGTGGTTTGTGTGGCAGCCACATTTTCGGGACTGACCGTGGCTCATGAGAGCTGAACTCCCTGCATTTTAATGATCTATGATGCTATGAGTTCCAGCCCAACCACGTGTCTACTGCCCTCTACTCAAATGATGCTATGAGTATGGGACAACAGACCCTTGGCTGGGCTGGAATTTACAGCATCCTAGATCACTATGATTCAATGAGTTTGGCTCACATGAGCCACAGTCTGTCTGGCGAATGAGGCCATCACACAGAGTCAGACCACATCTGATGGACTTCACACGACCCATGTAAATGCAGCTGAAAGTTTGTGAACCCTTCAAAATTTTCTATATTTCTGCAGAAATCTGACGACATCAGATTTTCACACAAGTCCTGAAAACCAAATCTAGAAAATGAGTCAAAATATTAGACTTGATAATTTATTTATTGAGGAAAAAGATCCAATATTACATGTCTTTGAGTAGCAAAAGTATGTGAACCTTTATGTAGGTAATTTGAAGGGGAAATTAGAGTTGTGTTAGAGATGTGAGTGGGTGACCCATTTTATTTAAAGGATAACTGTCACATTTAGACCCTAATTTCAGTTTTCATATATGTAGTTACTAATATGATAATATACCTGAATCAATAACTATTAGACTTACTTACCCCTTATTTAATAAGATTCAGCCCTTAGCAACCAGTCTGCATAAAACTGCAATTTCACTATTCTGTTAAGATGGCCGCCCTCAGCCCTGAGGCTAATCCATAGGATGCCTGCAGTGAAGTTAGTGAAGACCAGCTCTGTATATGGGGATTTGCAGTGAAGTTCCCAGGTCTGGCTGAAGCCTGTAGTCCTCCTACATGCTCTCCTCTTATCAGATAAGGCTGTCATTTATACACTGGGCTCTACATCGTCCTTCACTGCTAAGGGAGTGTCTGCCAAGCATAGGCATGTGGAGAAGTTCACACACACAGCCCAGCACTGTTATCTCCTGTCAGGAAGAACCTGGCTTTTTATACATTCCCTTACAATGTTGACTCACTATCAGTTCCCAGTGCACGCAGTGTGCTCCGTCCTCTTATCTGGTAGACGGAAGGACCATAGCAACCTGATTTTATCTCAGGTAACAATAGCCAATACTGGGGACTTTTAGGTGGCTTTTAGGGGTTATTTATTTAAGAATCAGAAATTAAAACAGGGCCAACCAGGTGATATTAATCACCAGAATCCAATAGTAAAAAAAAAAAAAATTTGACAGTTATACTTTAAAGACCTGTCGCTACATAATGCAGTGCAATCTGCAGGCAGCATGTTATTGAGCAGGAGGAGCTGAGCAGACTGATATGTAGTTTTGTGGGAAAAGATTCAGGGAAAACTTGTAATTTATACGTTTGAATATCTGGTATTTCTGACTCATTGGTCACAGGCATGTGTTATCAGTGACTGACAACTATCTTCGTATACACACATACACTGGGAATGCTATCAAGCACTGATGACTCCTCCTACATGAATAATTAAGTCAGAAAGAAGAGGTATAAATGCATACTAGCGAGTACCGGTTCGGCTGGAGCATCGATATGCTCGGCACATGGCGGTATTCGGCCGAGTACCGCATGTGCTCGAGCGAAATGCTTGAGTCTCTGCCCCGCACGTTTTGCGGGTTTTAAGCAGCCAATAAAGGTGAAAGTAAGTACTGCCCTCAGTGTAATGCCAGTAGCCAGGGCCGGACTGGCCTACCGGGATACCGGGAAAATTCCCGGTAGGCCGCTACCCCTGACTGCCGCATGGCCGGCCGGAGAAGGCTGTCTGTCTCATGCCTGCGCTGCCCTGCAGTGTGTGTGTGTGCCGCGCGCTCCAGACGCTCCGCTCTGCTCCCCCCTGCCCTGTGTTTCTAGCTGCTGGCGGCCGGTCGGGCCGGCCCCTACTTACAGACTACAGTCAGTTGGTGCTGCTGTCCGTGGCCGGCGGCGGCCGCCGGCCGCGCAGTAGTGCCTGGCTCACTGGCTGGTGTTGTGGCTGACTGGCTGCAGGCGCTGGCGGGGCGGGGCGGAGTCCCAGTGAGTAGGACCCGGAGGCACAGAGGTCAGGGGCTGTGTGATGAGGCGCCGCTCAGGGCGTCACGTGGCGTGCTTGTGCGCTGCAGTGCCCTGCTAGCTGGTCTGGTGTGAGGTGTAGTATAGGCCCTGTCCCTGTATCCACTGGCCCCTGCTCCAGCCCTGGCCTGAAGAATTATTTCTTAATCTTCACCAATTCAATTCATCAAGTAAGTGACTGATTTCATCCTGCCTGAGTGCCTACAAGCCTTAAGCAGCCTTCCTGCTGCTCCTGCATACATGTGATAAGTGCAAATGACGCACTGTTATGGGGATCTGTGGATGATACTGTTATGGGGGATCCATCTGTGGATGACACTGTTATGGAGATCTGTGGAGGACACACTGTTATGGGGGATCTGTGGTGGACACACTGTTATGGGGATCTGTGGAGGACACACTGTTATGGGGGATCTGTGGATGACGCACTGTTATGGGGATCTGTGGAGGACACACTGTTATGGGGATCTGTGGATGACCGCACTGTTATGGGGGATCTGTGGAGGACACACTGTTATGGGGATCTGTGGATGACGCACTGTTATGGGGGTACTTTTACACCTGCGGCATGGCTATCCGGCCTATCCGGGCTGTTCACCCGCCGGGTCCACCATGCCGCAAGTACCCGTGCACTGCCATGCTGCCACTCTGTCCCCATTGACTATAATAGGGGCAGGGGACGGAGCTATGGCGCAGCACGGCAGTGCATGGCAGAGATCGGCGGACTAAAAAGTACTGCATGTCCGACTTTTAGTCAATGATCTCTGCCGTGCTGCGCCATAGCTCCATCCCCTGCTCCTATTATAGTCAATGGGGACAGAGCAGCAGCACGGCAGTGCACGGGTACTGCGGCATGGTGGACCCGGCGGGTGAACAGCCCGGATAGGCCGGATAGCCATGCCGCAGGTGTGAAAGTACCCCCATAACAGTGCGTCATCCACAGATCCCCCATAACAGTGCGTTATCCACAGATCCCCCATAACAGTGTGTCCTCCACAGATCTCCATAACCGTGTCATCCACAGATCCCCCATAACAGTGTCATCCACAGATCCCCCATAACAGTGCATCATCTACAGATCCTCATAACAGTGTGTCCTCTATAGATCCCCCATAACAGTGTGTCATCCACAGATCCCCCATAACAGTGTCATCCACAGATCCCCCATAACAGTGTCATCCACAGATCCCCCATTACAGTGTCATCCACAGATCCCCATAACAGTGTCATCCACAGATCCCCCATTACAGTGTGTCATCCACTGATCCCCCATAACAGTGTCATCCACAGATCCCCCATAACAGTGTCATCCACAGATCCCCCATAACAGTGTCATCCACAGATCCCCATAACAGTGTCATCCACAGATCCCCCATAACAGTGTCATCCACAGATCCCCATAACAGTGTCATCCACAGATCTCCATAACAGTGTCATCCACAGATCCCCCATAACAGTGTCATCCACAGATCCCCCATAACAGTGTCATCCACAGATCCCTCATAACAGTGTCATCCACAGATCCCATAGCAGTGTGCCTACCCTGCGTACTGAGGACAGACTGAAAGGAGGGGAAGATCCGCGGAAGCAAGCAGAGGACAGCACAGCAAGATGGAATAGCTTCTTTTGTAAGTAAATTTTTTTATTATAAATGTATTCCTGCATACCGCAATACTCTCGTATTTTGTAATCTTATTTATGTATACTTATTTCACTTTTTTCAGTAGTATAAATTTAAGTGGTGAAAATTATTATTCCCCCCTCCATTTTGACTGTAGTATCTTATGTGCCCCCCATATATTGTTCCTAAAGTCGCCACTGCGCAGAGGCCAAGTCACGGCAACGCTAGGGTGAGGCCCGGCCTGTGTGTGTGTGTATATAATATATATATATACATACATACATACAACAAGCGCTTGCGGCGTGTGTGTTTGTGCTTTAGGGTGCACACCCTATTGCAATAGACTGCGCACGCCTATGATCAACGCTGCTGTGTGAGTGGTACATACCATTAGTTCAGGAGGGAGAGCAGGGCCAGCTGCAGAGCACGGGTGCCATTCTGGTCCATGTAGCCCTTATAAAGGAGTTATCAAGTTATTAGAAACGTATTCCCTTTCCACTGGACGCTAGGGGATAAGTATTTGATCACATGGGGTCCACATCCAGAATGGGGCCCAGCTCACCCTGCTAAGCACCCTGGCCCCCATCTTCCAAGTTGTATTTGTCTTGGTAGTGACGGTCACTCAGCCAGCCAATCGCCATCTATAGCGGGACAGCGCTGAGTGGTCCACCACTGATGCACTATTCATCAACTACTGGTTTTCTGTGTGTTGAGTAACTAATATAAAGTAAGAGTTTAACACTGTGTCTTCCATTCTTTAAAGTAAAGTTCTTTGATTATTCTTATTTTTGACCCAATTGGATGGGATACTGGTCTACTGTAGTGTTTCCCTACCAGGATACCTCCAGCTGTTGCAAAACTACACCTTCCAGCATGCCATGTTAGCCAAACGCTGTCTGGGCATGCTGAGAGTTGTAGCTTTGTAACAGCTGGAGGCATCCTGGTTGGGAAAAGTTGGTCTACTGTGATAATATGAACAATGGGGGTTTTATTGTGGGGCAAAGTTCATATTCGTGTTTACACACGTGTTTTAAAATACACAAGTCTTATAAACAAGTAAATACCGACGCAGTGCTGTGGGGCTGGTATGCAACTTTTTCCAGGGCTGGTTTTTATCCCCAGTCCGGCCCTGCCAGTAGCCATGTTAGTTGCCGGCATTACAGTGATTGGCTGGCCGGAACGCGTCATCGGAGGTTATATAGCACCCGATGACACGTGCTCGGATCAGTCATAGTCAGGGAGAGCATCGGGTAGGAAGGGAAAGACAGAGCAGGGAGCGAATTTCAGCGATTTTAGTTAGAGAAAGCTTTTCAAAGATCAAAAAGTCCTTTTAAGGACTACTGTGTGTGTGTGTGTGTGTGTTTTAGATCAACAATATATTTAACAGCAGTCTCAGGGACATCCCGTGCTAAGGAAGGGACAGATAGTGCAGGAAGAAAAATTAGCTGTATTTAATACCAAAAGATTTTCAAAGACCCCACAATGCCTTTTAATGACTACTGGGTTTGTTTCACAGCAGCAAAAAATTTCTATTTTGTACCTATTAGTGACATATACTGTACATCATCCGCAGACTGTGTCTTTAATAATCTGGCTCACATCTAGTGACCATAGTATGTGGCTTTGTGTAAAAAATACAGTCCTACATCAGCAAACAGTGTCTGCAGCTCAAATTCCATTAATCTGGGTCTAATAGTGTCCATATTCTGTGGATTTATGTGACATATACTGTCCGGCTTCCCCAAACAGTTTCTGTATTTCAAATTACATTAATCTGGGCATAATATACTGTCCATATTCTGGGGGTTTATGTGACAGATACTGTCCAGCATCCGAAAACAGTTTCTGTATTTAAAATTACATTAATCTGGGCATAATATAGTGTCTATTCTGTGGGTTTATGTGACATATACCGTGCGGCATGCGAAAAAAGTGTCTGTATTTCAAATTATCAAAAAGTGTGGTGATAAGGAAGCAGGATGTGCTCATACCCATATGCAGATGTGCATTTCTGTAGGGGAGCACATCCTGCACTTGTAGTCCGTTGCTAATGGCAATCACCAGCAAAAAATGCATACAATGGATGATGCCAGCAACGGACTACAAGTACCACAATGGACATCCTACATAAGATGAAATTTATGTGGATGTGGCAAGAATTCAAAACAAACACAGAACCAGAGATAGGTGCACACTGCCGTGACACTAAACCCTCACACTGATGTTAAAAATTGAGAGTTAGTTCGACATATCCTACTAGGAGGACGTGTCTTAAGCCTCGGGCACCAGCGTCAAGGTCTCTCAAGTAGCCCGTGGGCCCTAACACTCACCTACCTGCGCCATATGGGCGATATCAGGGGCCAGTGGGCAATTACAGGAGCATTAGGACGACTCACAAACATCTCCTCTGTTACCTCCAGCATGTGGCCATGCTTGCAATGGGAGGTGGGAGGTGTCTATGAGCCCTACCCAAGACTGACTGATATAGCCAAAGGCCAAGCAGGTGCACCCAAATGTGACCTGAAGATGAAAGACAGGCACATTTAAATTGGAGTTTGTATTTCAAATTACAACAATCTGGGTCTAATATAGTGTCCATATTCTGTGGTTTTATGGGACATATATTGTCCATCATCTGAAAAGAGTGTCTGATGCGCAAATCTAAATAATCTGGGCCTAATCCAGTGTCCACAGCGTGTGCCTCTATGTGTCAAATACTGTACCACAGGTGAAATCAGTGTATTTTGGGGAAATGTACATTATTTGTGCAACCTTTAGTGACCACAGCGTGTGCCTCTCTGTGTCAAATACTGTACCACAGTTGAAACTAGTGTATTTTGGGGAAATGTACATTATTTGTTCACATTTACTGTCCACAGAGTGTGCCTCTCTGTGTCAAGTACTGTACCACAGTAAATATATGCTGTAGATTACCATGTGTGTGAGCTTGCCAAGCTACAAAGCTGGCAACAAGTTAAGGCCATTATCAGACACAACCAACCGGGTCCCTTACACCCTGCCACAGCTCTGCTTGTCACCCAAGCAAATGAGTTTCAGCACAGCTTGTTGCCACTTCCCCACTGCCGTGCTACACTGCTTCCAGCTACTGACTGATGGTTGACTGCTTCTTCAAGATGAGAATTCTGAGTTTGCAGTGGAGGAGAAAGGGGGTGGGGGGGGGGGCTGCAGCCACTAATGTAGGTGGTGGCAGAAATCCTGATGGAAGTAGGGCCCACAATCCTTGGCGTCGGTAGCACCTGTGCCATCCCAGGGTACGACTCGCTACCAGACTTCACAAGGTTCACCCAGTGCGCCGCCACGGAAATGTATCGTTCCTGGCCAAAAGCACTTGTCCATGTGTCCGTCGTTAAGTGGACCTTCACAATAACTGCGTTGGTCAGGGCACGGGTAATGTTACATGACACAATTGCCGGTGTAATGCGGGGATGGTAAAAAAAATAGTGGCGGCTGGGGACTGAGTAACGAAGAACGGCCGCCGCCATGAGGCTGAGGAAAGTCTCAGTGTCCATAGGCCTAAATGGCAACATTTCCAGGGCCAGAAATTGTGAAAAGTGCGCATTTAGTGCTATGGCCTGTGGGTGGGTGGGTGGCTGGGTATTTGTGCTTACGTTCAAAGGCCTGGGATAAGGAAAGACATCTGTCTTGGACTGTGCTTGGACACAGAAGTGGGTGTGCTAGCTTATGGTGCTTGCGAAAGCCCAGCTGCAGGGCGGGAGTCATCCAGGCCTGCGTCTAGGACAGAGGATTGGCCAGCACAGCACGTAACACGGGAGAAAGAGAAGGCAGTGGTGTGACCCACAGACACTGATTGTGGACCCAGGGGTTCGGGCCACCTGTTAGGGTGATTTGATGCCATGTGGCGGATCATGGCGGTGGTGGAGAGGCTGCTAGTGTTCACTCCCCTACTCATTTTGCCTCTAGTGTCTTCCCCCATTATGTTCCCGGGTTTGAATTTTTATTGTTATGGCTTGAGTTAGAGTTAATGAATAGGATGAAAGATATGTTATGGTTATTTGTTTATTTATGAGTTCTTATTTTTGTATAGCACAGTTACAGTTAGCAAATTACAATTCATTTATCGGCCCCAATTTCCTCAAAAAAGCGCCAGACTGTGGAACACCTACCATTTGGCAAGGGAGATTTTCACAAGGGGGATAAGTTGTGGGCCTATTTGGTGTGGCCCACCTTCTCCCTTTTGCCACCCCTCAGCCTCTTCCGGCCTGTTGCGCTGCTATGGATCCCTCCCCCTCTGTCCTCGCTTGGCTTGCTACCTTTCCAGTTTGGGTCAGTGATGTCATCGTCCCCCATCTCCTCTTCCACTTTCTCACTCTGGTCATCCTCCTGACTTGTGTTGACCTAACAAGACCCTCACTCATTGACAACTGTGTCTCATCCGCATCATCCACCTCGTATAACACCAATTGCCATTTCCCACCGTCATCTTCTTCTGACTGTGGATGCTGAAAAGTTTGGGGATCAGTGCACAAGATCTTCTCATGTCTCTCTTTAGGAAGGGTCAGCTCAGCAGCAGGCCTTCACGTACAATGTTTTACAGGGTCAGCTCAGCAGCAGGCCCTCGCCCATCATATTTTGCAATGGTCACCAGCAGGCCCTTGCTTCAAATGTTTTTGAGGGTCACCAGCAGGCCACCAATCATAATTTTTCGAGGGTGTGTAATGTATGATGCCCTCCTTTATGTGTAATAAAGGGTGTACTGGAGTGCCGGTTCCTTGTAATTTTTGGCAGCCCTTTCACTTAGTGCATAGGCTTTATGAGTGTAGGAGTGCCATTACCTTAACAATTGTACCACAATGTGAACGGGGCCCCCCTTTATGTGATATACAGGCTGTTTTGAAGTGTCTCTTGCTTGTAATGTTTGGCAGCACTTGCACTTTATATACAATTGAATATACAGGAAAGAGTGTTTGCTAAAAAAAATTCCTGTGAATTTTTTATTTTTATTTTTTGGGGGGGGGGGGGGTTGTGCGCATTTTTGTCAGTCTGTAAAAGTGGCGTACAACTCGGACAACATGGTTCTCAGCAATGACCTGGGAGTCCAAGATGCATCCAGACATCATCCCCATGCTGTTCCCGATCCATCTCGGTGGTGTTTCTGTCACTTTTTGACCTTTTCCAATAGACCAGGCACACTCCCCTCTTCAGAGCAGGGGGTGACTGGTTGTCTCCCATTGACTTCCATTATACTCGGCTGCTTGGCCGAGCACACGATCATAGCAATGTGTTTGGCCCGAACACTCATCACTAATGCATACATTACAAGGTTTACTCAAACTTTTTCCACAAAAATATATATCAAACTTCTCAGCTCCTCATGTTCTATATTTTGCTGCCTGCATATTGCACTGTATTGTGTGGTAACAGGTCCTCTTTAAAGAAGAGGGTTCTATCAAAGTCTGATCTGGAACATGTTTGTGGAAATGTATCTCTGAGAACATCAGTGTATTTCTGAGGACCTCAGAAGAAGAGTTGTTGATGCTCATCAGGCTGGAAAAGATTACAAAATCATTTTGAAAAAAAATGGACAGATTGGGGGACATTTATCAAGACTTATTATGTATCGCTGCATCCATAATGACCTGCACTGTAAAAATATTACATGATGTACCCCGTCAGGTGAACGCTTTAAAAAAAATAAAAACATAAAAAGCCAAATAAAAAAAAAAACATTTTTTGGTCACCTCGCCTCAGTAAAAGCATAATATTGAGCATTTAAAATTTTGTATCTACCCCAAAATGGTACCAATGGAAGTCACCTAACTCCACTAAAAACGTGACCTCACACAAGATCATTCACCAGAAAAATTAAAAAAAAATTGGTTTTCAGAAAACGGCGATGCAAAAACATTTCAAAAATGCTTTCTGTAAGAGAGGTAAAACGTAAAAAAAAAACTATATAAATTTGATATCTCTTTAATTGTGATTGACCACAGAATAAAGTTAATAAGTCATTTTTCCCACATGGTGTACGTCGCAATACCAAACCCCACAAAGCAATGGCAGGGTTGCTGCCTTTTCTTTATCGTTCTTCCCAAAAAGCTAAGCCAAACTGCTGTGAATTAATTTTTGCAAAACACCTGTTGGGTCAAAATGCTCACTGCACCCTTGGTAAATTCTGTAAGGGGTGTGGTTTCTAAAATGGGGTTAATTCTTCAGGGTTTCATTTTTTATTTCACCTCAGAGCCTCTGCAGTTGTCGGCCAGTGCAATATAAATCTCCAAATTAGGCCTGAAATGCACATGGTGCTCTTTCTCTTCCAAATCCTATGGTGTTCCCAAACAGCAGTTTACGAGCACATATAGGTTGTGACCATATTCAGTAGAAATTGTGTAACAAATTGTGGGTCTTTCCTTTTCACAGCCAAGTGTTTCTATAACCACATTATACTTACCCCACTCCCTGCGTTGCTCCTGATGCCAGCACGGCCGCCGCTACATCTCCTCCCGTTGCAGTGATCAAAACATCCAGACTTTGGGCAGGTTGTCAGCCAATAGCAGGCCGCGACAGGGACGCTAGGAAGGCTCGTCACTGCCTGCTATTGGCTGTCCCCTCCAGTGCACCCCCCGGATGTTTTGATCCGCGCGACAAGGAGATGCAGCGGCAGCCGTGCGGGCACCAGGAGCGACGAGGGTGCTGAGGAGCAGGGTAAGTATAACCTGTATGAGTTGCCTGGGCATTTTAGGGGTTGGATAACTGCTTTGATAACTATTTTATGAGGCATCATTGTCTAAAATACAGAGAAATTAAAATCTAGAAAATTTCCGTTAATTTTGGCAAGAAGCACCACCGATTAGTTGAGGATTCTACCATAGATGGACAAATAGAGATCTCCCTCTCCTCCTTTTGGAGGGTGCATTCCGCTGTTACTAACTTATGTGGTGATCCATCTGCGAAGGTTCGTGCGCATCCCCCTCCTCTTCTATTTTTCCCCCTTTTTTTCTCCATCCCCTTTTCAGTCTTATAAGCTTTTCAGCTGCCTTTATTTTCATACATGATTGGTAATCTCAAATCAATGTCAATGTTTTTCATAGGGTCATGGCATATGAGATTATGTGTTCTGATACTTATATGACTCTTTATTTCATGTACTTTTGATCTTTGTTCATGATTGTACAACTTATTGCCTGTATCATTTTGAGCTTAAAGAGGACCTTTCACCTGAAAATGCATGTGAAACTGAAGACATACCCTTACTTGCCTGTCCCCCGTGGTGCTTAATCAGCTCTTCTTTTTTCAATATGTGCCTCCGTTTGTCCGCGGTGCCCCCTGCAATAACTCCCGCCGTCATTAGCATACACGGCGGGAGTTATTGCAGAGGGCACTGTGACAACGAGGCACATATTGAAAAAGAAGAGCTGATTAAGCACCACGGGGGACAGCAGTAAGGGTATGTCTTCAGTTTCACATGCATTTTCAGGTGAAAGGTCCTCTTTAACCACTTGAAGACCACAGGTTTATACCCCCCTAGTGACCAGGCCCTTTTTTACAAATCCGCACTACACTACTTTCACCGTTTATTGCTCCGTCATGCAACTTACCACCCAAATGAATTTTACCTCCTTTTCTTCTCACTAATAGAGCTTTCATTTGGTGGTATTTCATTGTTGCTGACATTTTTACTTTTTGCTATTAATAAAAATTTAACGACATTTTTGCAAAAAATGACATTTTTCACTTTCTGTTGTAATTTTTTTTAAAAACTACATTTCTATATAAATTTTTCTCTAAATGTATTGTTCTACATGTCTTTGATAAAAAAAAGTCCAATAAGTGTATATTTATTGGTTTGGGTAAAAGTTATAGCGTTTACAAACTATGGTGCAAAAAGTGAATTTCTGCATTTTGAAGCAGCTCTGACTTTCTGATCACCTGTCATGTTTCTTCAGGTGCTAGAATGTCAGGAAAGTATAAATACCCCCAAATGACACCATTTTAGAAAGAAGACACCCCAAAGTATTCGCAGGGGGCATGGTGAGTTCATGTATCATTTCATTTTTTTCACAAGTTAGCGGAAAATGACACTTTCTGAGGAAAAAAATAATAATAAAGTTTCCATTTCTGCTAACTTCTGGCAAAAAAATAAAAATCTCATACGGGCTCATTATGCCCCTCAGTGAATACCTTGGGGTGTCTACTTTCCGAAATGGGGTCATTTGTGGGGTGTTTGTACTGTTCTGGCATTTTGGGCGGGGCTAAATTGTGAGCAGCCATGTAAAAGCTAAAGGTACTCATTGGTTTTAGGGCCCTTTGCGGACCCAGGCTGCAAAAAGTGGCACTCATGTGGTATCGCCGTACTCAGGAGAAGTAGGGCAATGTGTTTTAGGGTGTATTTTTACATATACCCATGTTGGGTGAGAGAAATATCTCTGTAAACTGACAACTTTGTATAAAAAATTTAAAAATTGTCGTTTACAGAGATATTTCTCACACCCAGCAGGAGTATATATAAAATACACCCCAAAACACATTGCCCCACTTCTCCTGAGTACGGCGATACCATGAGTGACACTTTTTGCAGCCTGGTGCAAAGAGCCCTAAACCAATGAGTACCTTAGCATTTCACAGGGCATTTTTACGCATTTGGATTCCAGACTTCTTCTCACGCTTTAGGGGCCCCTAAAATGCCAGGGCAGTATAAATACCCCACAAGTGACCCCATTTTAGAAAGAAGACACCCCAAGGTATTCCGTGATGGGTATGGTGAGTTCATGTAAAATTTTATTTTTGTCACAAGTTAGTGGAATATGAGACTTTGTAAAAAACAAAATTAAAAAAAATATATATCAATTTCCGCTAACTTGTGCCAAAAATAAAAATTCTGTGAACTCGCCATGCCCCTCAGCGAATACCTTAGGGTGTCTTCTTTCCAAAATGGGGTCACATGTGGGGTATTTATACTCACCTGGCATTTTAGGGAACCTAAAGCGTGAGAATCCAAATGCGTAAAAATGGCCTGTGAAATCCTAAAGGTACTCATTGGTTTAGGGCCCCTTTGCGCATCTTGGCTGCAAAAAGTGTCACTCATGTGGTATCGCCGTACTCAGGAGAAGTAGGGCAATGTGTTTTGGGGTGTATTTTTACATATACCCATGCTGCGTGTGAGAAATATCGCTGTAAACGACAACTTTTTAAATATTTTTTATACAAAGTTGTCAGTTTACAGAGATATTTCTCTCACCCAACATGGGTATATGTAAAATACACCCAAACACATTGCCTACTTCTCCTGAGTACGGCGATACCATGTGTGACACTTTTTGCAGCCAAGATGCAAAGGGCCCAAATTCCCATGAGTACCTTTTAGGAAGGGCATTTTTACGCATTTTTCTTCTCATGCTTTAGGGCCCCTAAAATGCCAGGGCAGTATAAATACCCCACATGTGACCCCATTTTGGAAAGAAGACACCCCAAGGTATTTCATGAGGGGCATGGCGAGTTTATAGAAAAAAATTTTGGGCACAAGTTAGTGGAAATTGATTTTTTATTGTTTTTCTCACAAAGTCTCCCTATCCGCTAACTTTTGACAAAAGTTTAATTTTCATGGACTCACTATGCCCTCAGCGAATACCTTGGGGTGTCTTCTTTCCAAAATGGGGTCACATGTGGGTATTTATACTGCCCTGGCATTTAGGGGCCCTAAAGCGTGAGAAGAAAAATGCGTAAAATGCCCTCCTAAAGGTACTCATTGGAATTTGGGCCCCTTTGCGCATCTTGGCTGCAAAAGTGTCACTCATGTGGTATCGCCGTACTCAGGAGAAGTAGGGCGATGTGTTTTAGGGTGTATTTTTACATATACCCATACTGGGTGAGAGAAATATCTCTGTAAAATGCCAACTTTGAATAAAAAAATTTAAAAAGTTGTCGTTTACAGAGATATTTCTCTCACCCAGCATGGGTATATGTAAAAATACACCCCAAAACACATTGCCCTACTTCTCCTGAGTTCAGCGATACCACATGTGTGACACTTTTTGCAGCCAAGATGCGCAAAGGGCCCTAAATCCAATGAGTACCTTTAGGATTTCACAGGCCATTTTTACGTATTTGGATTCTCACGCTTTAGGGGCCCCTAAAATGCCAGGGCAGTATAAATACCCCACATGTGACCCCATTGTGGAAAGAAGACACCCCAAGGTAATCCGTGAGGGGCATGGCGAGTTCACATAAAAAAAAAAATTTTGACACAAGTTAGCGGAAATTGATATATATATATATATATATATATTTTTTTTTTTTACAAAGTCTCATATTCCACTAACTTGTGACAAAAAATAAAATTTTACATGAACTCGCCATACCCCTCACGGAATACCTTGGGGTGTCTTCTTTCTAAAATGGGGTCACATGTGAGGTGTTTGTACTGCTCTGGCATTTGAGGGGTCTCCGCAATCATTACACGTATGGCCAGCATTAGGAGTTTCTGCGATTCTCCGTATATTGAGCATATAGGTAATGAGATTTTTTTTTTTCCGTTCAGCCGCTGCGCTGAAAAAAAAAAAAAAATGAACGGCACAGATTTCTTCATTCGCATCGGTCAATGTGGATGAAAAAATTTCTGCCAAAATCAGTGACTGCGGTGCGGTGGGCGCTAGCTACCTAACAAGTAGCTAGCTAACTGGCGGTGATAGGGGACCCTTATGCCCCATTCACACGTCCGAAATTCTGTTTGCGGAACGGAATTGCGGACCCATTCATTTCTATGGGGACAGACTTTGTCCCGCTCGGATCCGGAATTACGGATCCGCGCTTCCGGGTCTGCACTTCTGTTCCGCAAAAATATAGAACATGTCCTATTCTTGTCCGCAATTGCGGACAAGAAAAAGCATTTTCTATATAGTTCTGTGCGGATCTGCAAAATGCGGAAAGCGCATTGCCGGTGTCCGTATTTTGCGGATCCGCCGATCCATGGATCCGCAAAACACATACGGACGTCTGAATGAGCCTGTAGGGGGTGATTAGTGACAGGGGGTGACAGGGGGTGATCAGGGGGTGACATGGGTGATCAGGGGTTAATCAGTGATGGGGGTGGGGGGTGTGTGTGTAGTGATTGGTGCACTTTTCCTATTTTCCTCTGGTGGTCCCAAACAAAGGGACCACCAGACGAGCAGACATTAGGCATATCAGACGCTGTTTAAAAAACAGCGTCTGATATGCGATTTAAATGCGTTTTTTTCCGCATCTACAGCCTGCCAGCGCATGATCAGCGCTGGCAGGCTGTAGTTTCAGTTGTCCCGGCTCCGATCACATGAACGCGCGCGCACGACGCGCGCACGTTCATGTGAAATCTCAGGTCTCACGAGATGACGCCGATAGGCGTGACTGAGACCTGAGAGAGCCGCCGCGCTGACGCCCATCGGCGTTAGCGTGGCGGCAAGAGGTTAAAGACTTAATAAAAACATTTAAAAAAAAAAATAAGGTAAGACATCTTGACTCAAATTCACAACTAACATGAAGTACAATGTGTCATTAGAAAACAGTCTCAGAATCTTGATACCCTTCACCCTCTGTGTGGTTAGAAGCAGGTGGAACGCATAAGTAGTGCCTGTGGAACGCAGCGTTTCACTCATTACGTCACTTCCGTTGTTCACGTGATCGTTTGTGATCACATGACCGGAAGGTTAGACATACCAGCGCGCGGTATTTAAGGCGAGTGACGGCCGACACTTACTACCGGCCCTAACAACAGGAGAGACCAGAATGCTTGGCACGTTGGCATGAAGATGTAGTCCACACATGCTCCCTGGTAGCACCTGCATCAGACCGTTGATCTGGATAAGGGAAGTTATTGCGCTTTTCCTATTCCATACTAGTATACTTACCACTATTATTGATATAGTGACTTGTAGTGCCATGACTTTGATTTTGGTCCATCTGACGTGATATATATACTGTTGTTTTAGGTACACCTTAATACTATAGTCCCCTGCCGGTCATACACTATATATGTGAGGGTAATTTGAAAAATCTTGGCACATTCTGTATTTTGTCCATCTCTGGTGTCACAAAACATTTTGACACCATTATTTTATGTTTGGTCCCCTGATGATCTACAACACAGCATACGGTTGTAGTGAAACGCGTCGGGCTACAATACTAATAAGGGACTACTATATATTTGTGTTCAAACATCCATTCCTCTGTAGTGTCTGTGTAGTGTCTCTGTAGGATTGGGAGAACCGCCAGGAGTGAGAGACATTACCCTTTGGTTTACCTTATGCCTCTCGCCCTGTGCGATTCCCCAGGCTATGCATCTTTGTGACTACTGACAGACGCTTGTTTGTGACTATTGCACTTCACACAGGTGGTGGGTACTATCCTGTGTCAGGGCCTCATTAGGGACACTAGGAGGTTCCAGACATGGGATCGCCCCTATTGGGGCGGCTATTCAGTTTTGTAGGCAGGGATGCTAGTATATAGCGGACAGATTAGGGATACTTACTTTCTGGTCCATCGCTACTCTCCCCCTACTCGGATTGGAGGTCTCTTTGATAAATTGTCTATCTTTTTAAAAGACTACATTAAAAGTTATATTTTATGGTGATAACAGTCTCGGTGATATTTAGAATCGGTTAAGTAAGAATTTTACAACATGAATAATAATTACCACATAGGTCAGATTAGCAATATTTGACTGTGTTAGGAAGGTGAAAAATAGCTTTGTCCTGGAATAGCCGGACCCCTGCCGCTGATCGGGCGGGCGCAGCTCCTGCGCTTGCCCGATCAGCATGCTGTACCTGTATGGCGATGGGGCTTAAATCACGTCCTGCAGTGCCGTACATGTACGATGGCAGTCAGGAAGTGGTTAAAGAAGAATAAAGTTAAAGTTTTGGAATGGCCTAGTCAAAGTCCTGACCGTAATGTAACAGAAATACTGTGGAAGGACCTGAAGCGAGGAGTACATAAGAGGAAACTCACAACATAACAGAGTTAAAGCTGTTTTGCATGGGGGAATGGGCAGACATTCCTCTAAGGTGATATGAAGGACTAATCGACAATTACCAGAAACATTTAGTTGCAGAGCGCAAGGAGGTCACACCAAATACTGAAAGCAAAGGTTCACATACTTTTGCCACTCACTGACATGTAAGATTCGATCATTTTCCTCAATAAATAAAGAAGTCTAATATTTTTAACTTATTTGTTTGATTTATCTACTTTTAGGAATTAAATTTACGCAGAAATATAGAAAGTTCTGAAGGGTTCACAAACTTTCAAGCACCACTGTGATTATATTGTTTACCTATCCACAGGATCGGTGGGAGGCTGACCCAATGATTAGCTGTTCTCTACAACCTCTGGCAGAAGCACAGCTCCATTGAAAATGCAATCTCAGTGCCAAGTTACTGCAGCTCAGCTTGCATTCAAGTATGGCCTATTGTATCTCTTTTATCACATCCTCTGTTTTTAACCAATTCGGCTACAATGGGAGAACTAAGGAAGGTACAGATTGCAAATCATAACAATGGAACCCACACATCTTAGAGCAAAGTCAGCCAAACTTGGCTATTCGACAGGACTGGCTGACTAGGGTGCTAACTCTCCCCTATGACAAATGCCACACTCCAACAAGCTCAATCTCTTGTGCTCTCTAGAGAAACCTGCTACCAGAGATGTCTGGCAGCAGCGTATTCCCTCTTCCCTTTGAAAATGCAAGCACACTCTTGGTTGTGTAGGATGTAGTTGAGAAGAATGCCCGATCCTTTGTTCCCATTAAAGATAAGCTGCTGCCAAAGGTGACAGGTAGAAGCTTATTCACCTCTCCCCATTAAAATAAACATGATTGCTTGGCTGACTGTGCACATTTATATAGATGTCAAGGACATAATTCTTTTCTAATGGTTACAAATGTTATTTTGTATAATTAAATCAGTTTTTCAGTATACTGTTTGTATCATTCTCACAAGGTCCTTTTACACAGACCCAGGACTAGAACTGAAATTAGTGTGTGGTGAATGTGAGTATGTTTGTGCAGTTTTCGAAGCCAAAACCAATATCATAAAAAAGAGGTAATATCTGTCCTTAATACTTTCTCTCCATTTATGATCTACATCCGATTTGGACTTCAAAAGCTGTATCCAAAATGGCAGCACCCCATTAGGGTCTTTACTCTCTCTTTATGATCCACATATGCAAAAACTGCATCAGAAAACACATCTAATAATAGTGCTGCCACACGTTGCGGCTGTGCTTTGTTTTTGGTTGGGCAAAAAAAATAATGCACAAAAACATGCAGTTTTTGCAACAACATACCTGCGTTTTTGATGCGTTTTCTTTCAGCGAAAGGAAAACAGACAGCAAAACTGAATCGCTATAAGTAAAGACCGGATGGTGTGACACACATAAGCATCTTTTGCACTGAATTCTGTTTTTATATAATTGGAATTAGGGTGCATTTACACGATCATAAGTGTTTTGTGGATCGGCAAAACACGGATACCGACCGTGTGCGTTCCGCATTTTGCAGACCGCACATGGCTAGCGCTATATAGAGAATTCCAATTCTTGTCCGTGATTGCGGGCAAGAATAGGACATGCTCTATCTTTTCTGCAGGGCTGCGGAACGGAAATGAATGGGTCCTCAACCCGTTCTACAAAATTTTGGAATGGATGCGAACCCATTTATATGGTCGTGTGAATGCACCCTAAAGGTTATGTGGACTGCATCTAGTTGCTAGGTATTCTTTTTTTCTTCCATATTTTGACGTTCCTCAAAGTCTTCCCACGCACCAATCTTGGTCTCAGGGAACAATAAGGGCCTTTTTTTTTTCTTTCTTTGCTTGCTATTACCGCAAAACTGAATCACATTAATTACAAAACAGAATTACATTAGCTGGAAGAAAAAAACGCACCATAAATGCAGGTATATTGCTGCAAAAACCGCAAGCGCTTTTTTGGTGCACCAAAGACCCAACACAGCCACAAAGTTTTTTTTTTCTTTTAATTATAATTGTAACTTTTTGGTTCTTATCTTGGTTTTGGTTTTTATCTTTCCCTTATGTTTTTGTGACTACATAATAATACCAGTAAATTGCAGAAAGTGCCAATGTATAGGGTCCCAGCATAAATATAGGGAGTTAACACACAGACACTGGTAATATGATCTTATTCCCTGCAAGCTGGAGTCAGGAGAAAATCCTACAGAGAAATGATATTATTTCTACCTACAAAGGCTCTGCTATTTGGACATTAATAATACATGAAATGACTGACTACAGATGGATGTTAACATGTGTTACTCATTAGTTTAAGTGATGGCAATAGGAGGCCGAAGACTATGTTCATCACTGCAGTAATGGATAAAGCCATTACTCCAGGGTATATGGAATGTAAGATGAAACACCAGTAACCCTTTTCTGTGAAACTGAAATCTTTTAAAGAATCTTGAACGCAGAGAACAGAATTTGGCTTCACTGTGGGAACAATGTATATTTCCTACCATAAACTTTTCAAGATAACAAGGACATAGCACAGACTGGAACCGGCAGTTCACTTTGAGGAATGCTTCTGTTTACTGAACGAGCATAAACTTGAATGTTACTTCAGTCTGCACTTTCATTATATTTGTACAGAACTAAGCTAGGATGTACACTGTTAGCATTTATATATCCCTAATATGTTTAACGTGGATGGAGATGTCACTAAAAATATCACCACAGTAAGCGAAATTCACAACTGAACTGTACTGAAACAGAATTCTTCATGCTCAGTGTTGGGCATGTATGTGTATTAACAGTTCCTATGTGTTGGGTGCAATACGTTATGCCTATGGCACCTTGTATTTGCATTCATTGGCGTGTTCGTTTTTTTTACAAAAGTATGCATACTTCTCCTCAAGCAATCCACATTTTTCATCAATGTGGAGTCTGGATACGAATGTCTTGAAAGCCAAGAGCCTTGATGTTACCATAATATATAGACTTATTTATAAATATGGCTGATGTATGATGGGCTTCTCCAACTTTACAATCAGACTATACGAAAATGAAGAGAAAAGCAAAATTGGATCACCGCTTGAAGGTGTCTTCAGAACTAATCCTGTCTCTACTTATGGCCTCATGCACATCGCCGTTGTTTTGGTCCGCGTCCGAGCTGCATATTTTGCGGCGCGGACTCATTCACTTCAGTGGGGCCGTAAAAGATGCGGACAGCACTCCGTGTGCTGTCCGCATCCGTTGCTCCGTTCCGTGGCCCTGCAAAAAAATAGAGCATGTCCTATTCTTGTCCGTTTTGCGGACAAGAATAGGCATTTCTACAATGAGCTGCGTTTCGTGAACGTGGAGCAGCTTCCGTGTTTTGTGAATCCGAGGTTTGCGGACCGCAAAACACATATGGTCGTGTGCATTAGGCCTATCTCTGAGAAATACACTGTAAATTTAATTGTTAAAAAGTTTAAAAAAAAAGGTAATTCCATTATCCAAGAAATTGAGAAGAGTCTTATTAGCAAAGCTCTAAGGCCTTATTCACACATCCGTTGTGTTTTACGGATCCACGGAGCCGCGGATCCGCAAAACACGGACACACCGGCAATGTGCATTCCGCATTTTTGCGGACCGCACATTGCCCGAACTCCATAGAAAATGCCTCTTCTTGTCCGCAATTGCGGACAAGAATAGGACATGCTCTATTTTTTTTGCGGAGCCGCGGACCGGAAAATCGGCGGCGCGCTACGCAAAATCGGATGCGGAGAGCACAGTGTGTGCTCTCCGCATCGTTCCCGGCCCCATTCACAGTCAATGGGTCCGCATGTATTCCGCAAAATTGAGTACTGAAGAGTGAAGATGCCTCTGTGTAATAAGTCAGATAGGCAGGATTATGGGCAGTGATAGGACACATAAACAGTACATAGAGACTGACAAGAGGCAAGCTGGAAGCCTCTGTATGTTCAACAGAGGCTCCTTCAATGCCCATTAAAACGCTGAAGACCGAAGACAGACTCTCTGTAGCAATGCTCATTTAGAGCTTTTCTAAAAAGACTTTTAACACCCTGTTTTCTTATACAAAGAAATATCTTTCCCTAAAGAAGTGTATTACAAGTATATCTTGATGTTAGATCTTTTGGACCTTTTTAACAGTTTTTGTGTTATTTGTATCTATTCTGTACTTCCTTTGTTCGCACAAATAGAATGCCCTAATTGTGGTTCTCTAATCACAACAGACGATAATGGTACAGTTGTGTTCAAAATTATTCAACCCCCAATGCTGTAAAGGATTTTAGGAAATTTAGTGTACATTTGTAATTGTGTTCAGAATGAAATCTTACAAGGACTTTTTAAAGAACGAAATGCAACTAAAATGACATCAATTGTTTTTGTAATACAGTATTAAAAGTTTTTTTTGTGATTTCTTCATTGACACAATTATTCAACCCCTTGAAGACTACCACTCTTAAGAACAGAGGTTCATTCAAGTGTTTCCGGTATTGAAAACCCCTGTGGATGTCAAGGAGCAGCAATCAAGCATAATAAGCACCAATTAGGCAGATGTAAAATGACTGTGATACTCAGCTCCTTCTAGACATTTACAGGTGTGTTTACAAACATGGTGAAGTCAAGAGAATGGTCCAGGAAGACAAGAGAAGAGGTGATTTCTCTTCACAGGAAGGGCAATGGCTATAAGAAGATTGCAAAGATGTTAAACATACCAAGAGACACCATGGGAAGCATCATTCGCAAATTCAAGGCAAAGGGCACTGTTGAAACGCTACCTGGTCGTGGCAGAAAGAAGATGCTGACTTCAACTGCTGTGCGCTACCTGAAGCACAAAGTGGAGAAAAGTCCCCGTGTGACTGCTGAGGAACTGAAAAAAGATTTGTCAGATGCGGGTACTGAAGTTTCAGCTCAGACAATAAGGCGCACACTGCATAATGAAGGTCTCCATGCCAGAACTCCCAGGCGCACCCCCTTGCTGTCTCCAAAGAATAAGAAGAGTCGACTGCAGTATGCCAAAAGTCATGTGGACAAACCACAAAAGTTTTGGGATAGTGTTCTGTGGACTGATGAATCAAAATTAGAACTGTTTGGGCCCACGGATCAACGCTATGTTTGGAGGAGGAAGAACAAGGCCTATGAAGAAAAGAACACCTTGCCTACTGTGAAGCATGGCGGGGGTCAATCATGCTTTGGGGCTGTTTTGCTTCTACAGGTACAGGGAAGCTTCAGCGTGTGCAAGGTACCATGAATTCTCTTCAGTACCAGGAGATATTGGATGAAAATGTGATGCAGTCCGTCACAAACCTGAGGCTTGGGAGACGTTGGACCTTTCAACAGGACAATGATCCCAAGCATACCTCCAAGTCCACTAGAGCATGGTTGCAGATTAAAGGCTGGAACATTTTGAAGTGGCCATCGCAGTCACCAGACTTAAATCCGATTGAGAACCTCTGGTGGGACTTAAAGAAAGCAGTTGCAGCGCGCAAGACTAAGAATGTGACTGAACTGGAGGCTTTTGCCCATGAAGAATGGGCGAAGATACCCGTAGATCGCTGCAAGACACTTGTGTTAAGCTATGCTTCATGTTTAAAAGCTGTTATAACTAGAAAAGGATGTTGTACTAAGTACTAAGAGTGAATGTCACTTGGGGGTTGAATAAAATTGATAATGATGTGAGCACAGAAAAGACATTTGTGGTTATTTCATTATAAATGTTATGTTATATTTGTCTGACTTACAAGTGCCTCTTTGATTTAATTGTAAACAAGATGACTGAAATGATCAAAATCAATGTCAAACTGGCCAAAACACTCAATTTCAGTGGGGGTTGAATAATTTTGAACACAACTGTATGTCATGAGCAGGCAAAGAAGCTGTAGCATCAGGGATAAGTGAAACCTCTGATCTCGGACGTTCAATTGCGTATATGTATTATGGACAAGGATAGGACACCGCGTGCTGTCCGCATCAGTATGCCCGTTCCAGGGCACCCGCAAAAGAACATGACCTATTCTTGTCTGTATTATTGACAAGGATAGGACAGTGCTATAGAGGGCCAGACGTTGTGCTACCTGTAGAACACACACGGCCGGTATCTGTGACTTGCAGGCCACAAAAACACCAACTGTCGTGTGCTTGAATCCTTATGCAGGACAGGACAGGTCCTCCAGAACGAGAGATGCTCTTTCTATTCCCTCTCCCTCTGAGATAGGGATCCTGCACAGAGGAAACACCTCTATGTACACGGTATGTTCAGATGTAGCAGATACAGTATCAACTGCCCAGTACCAGCAAAGTGGATGAGATTTTAACAAATCTGAACTTCAAACTGCAAAAAAATTGACCTGTGGTGTGGAAATGTAAATGCAACACATATGAATTTATGCTGCATTTTTCTACAGCAGATTTCAGTGCATAGTAAGACAGATTTTGCTACGGATTTAATGTGGATTTTGCTGTTGAAATGCAGCTAATCCACAGTGGAATTTGTACTGTGCTTGCACAAGTTCTATCAGTTTCACTTCAGTGTTTTCTGCAAATCTGTTAGGGCTCATTCACACAAACGTATGTGTTCCATTCCGTGCATTAGAACCGTGAGGCCTCCGGGACGGATCCAGACCTATTCAACTTGAATGGGTCCGCATCCCTCCGTTCCGCAAAAAGATAGGACATGTTCTGTCTTTTTGCGGTATGAAAGTATGGAACGAAACCCCAAAGAAGCACTCCGTAGTGTCCGTTTATGCGGTCCGCAATACGGAAACGGAACCCATACGTTTGTGTGAATGAGCCCTTAAGTTGTTGTGGTTTTTCCACAAGTACTGTATGTAATCAGTTTTTAAGGCGTGTGGGGGGAAAAATGAACAATAATGGTCAGTTCACACTGTTCCACCAAAGAATATTCGGCTGGTATTCAACGGATCCGGCCCAGCCAGTTAGCGCCGCTCGCCACTGAACACCCATTGCCTATAATGGGATCTGGCTGCTTTCTGGCATAAGTACTGTTTTTTTAGCTGGACAAAGGCCATTGCCTGCCACATCAGTTAAACGAAGGTGTGAACCTACCCTAAGGTCTCGTTCACATTTGCGTTTTTCACTGACGTGTGTTGTCCACATTTTCTGCAGACAGCACACGTACCCATTGATTTAAATGTGTCTGTTCACATTTCAGTATTTTTTTACTGACTGTGGGTCAATAAAAAAAAATCACAGGGACATGCACTACTTTGATCCGTGATGTGGACCAAGCACGCCTATTGAAGTCTATGGGTCTGTGAAAATCACTGACACACATCCGTGTTGTGTCCGTTTTTCATGGAAACTAATAGGAGATTCTTTGGAAATTAATTTACAACAGATCAACGTTAGTGAATTACGGAGGACACACGGACCAACCACGGATCCTTCAAGGCCATCTTCACGGATGAAACACTTACGCTTTTTTTCACGGACGTGTCACTGACATGGAAGTGTGGACGACGCCTAACACTCGGTAGATAGCAACCATCATTGAAAAGTGGACAGTCCTTCACTGTGTGTGCCTTAGTTTTTTTTTTACTGACCTATTGACTTGAATAGGCAAATCCTACATGAAAAAAACTAAATATAAAAATGCCTAAGAAAAAACACCATGTGCATAAATCCATTGGGGGTCATTGACTAAGAATTGGCATTTATTTGTCACATCTTCTGCTGTCTGTGGAGCTGGCGTAGATTTCAGTTATAATTTACACCAGTTTTCTGCCTGCTTTTTTTTTTTTAATGGTGAGAGGAGTGAGAAAAATAAAAACGTGCAACATTTTTGTGCAAAATGTTATTTGCACCAAGTTTTGCAATTTTTTTAGGCTTCCACACAGTACGTAAAATACAGCAGAAAGGTCCGCTGAAGATTTTGCCAAGAACATGGCGGTGGAGCCTTGCACTAATCTTTAGAATTCTCTGCCACATGCTGCGCAAAAAAAAAAAAAAATGCAGAAAAGCTGCAGTATTGCTGATTTTAAATCTACAGCATCTCAATTTATACTACAGATTTCACCCTTTCCAATGCAAACAATGACACTGTCTGATCTGCAGCATGTGTACGCACCCTTTGTGTTTTTTTTTCTTTTCTTTTGCAGCTTAGAAGCGGAAATGCTGCAGAAAATCTGCAACTAATCAGTCACGTGTGAACCTAACCTAAGGCTCAGCTTAAAAAGCCCGATCTGCTTCCCAGAAAAAAAAATTGATGTACCTGCACGAACAGCAGGATCACCCAATGAATCATGAGGGGTGATTTTTACGCATCACTTCTGCGTTGCGTGAAAATTGCAGCATGCTCTATATTGTGCGTTTTTCACGCAACGCAGGCCCCCATAGAAGTGAGTGGGGCTGCGGGAAAATCGCAAGCATCCGCAAGCAAGTGCGGATGCACTGCGATTTTCTCGCATGGTTGCTTAGCAACGGAACCAGATCTTTATTATTTTCCCTTATAACATGGTTATAAGGGAAAATAATAGCATTCTTAATAAAGAATGCTTAGTAAAATGAAGATGAAGGGGTTAAAAATAATAAAAGTTAACTTACCTTAGCCACTTGATCGCGTAGTTGTGATCTGTCCTCTCTTTTTCAGCTTCAGCTACCAACTAAAGGACCTGTGATGACGTCACATCACATGGTCCAATCACATGGTCCATCTTACCATGGTGATGGACCATGTGATGTGATGTCATCACAGGTCCTTAAGTTGTTAGCTAAAGCTGGAAAAGAGAAGACAGATCGCAACTATGAGATCAAGTGGCTAAGGTAAGTTAATTTTTATTATTTTTAACCCCTTCATCTTCATTTTACTAAGCATTCTTTATTAAGAATGCTATTATTTTCCCTTATAACCATGTTAGTGATGAAGTCCGGCTTTGGGTCTGGGTACCAAACATGGTGATTTTTCACACGCGCGTGCAAAACGCATTACAAACGTTTGCACCCGCGCGGAAAAATCGCGCATATTCCCGCAATGCACCCACCTCTTATCCGGGCGTCAAACATGACGCCCGTGTGAAAGAGGCCTTAATCCACCTTTAGGGCTCATGCAAAAAGCCGAAGTGTTGGACCCATTCTTTACCAAAGATGCAGACAGCACACCCGTGTGCTTTCTGCATCTGTAAGTCCGTTCCGCGGCCCTGCAAAAAAAAAAATTAGAACATGTTCTATTCCTGTCTCTTATGTGGACAAGGATATTTCGGCAGGAGAAAAAAAATGGCGTCATGTTTTTGGCCGGTATCCGTGTTTTGCAGACTTTTGCCAGAAAAGTGTTGGAACTTGCAGACACCCATGTCCATTGTATGGATAGAGTAGAGTAAATTCCAAAAAATGGGTGTTGGACCCACAATTATTACTGTATACTATTTCAGGACGCTGTGAATTTGGTAGCAATAAGGCCTCTTGCACACGACCGTATGGCTTTTTATGTGTTTTGCAGTCTGTTGTTCACGGATCTGTTGTTCCTTTTTTTGTTTCCACTTCGTTCCTGCTCCGTAAAAAATCTCCGTATGGTTTCCGTATGTGATACGTTTTTTGTGGATCGCAAACAGAAACATAAAATTGTTAATCATTAATGTAATGTACAGTAATGTGTTTTATCGGTTTAACGCGAGGGCAACGTGGGCACGGATCCGCAAAAAACAGAAGACATACGGATGTGTTCCATATGCATTCTGTATTTATTGGGGGGCCCATTGACTTGAATGGGGCCACGGATCGTTATTTGCGGGTAATAATAGGACAAGTTCTATCTTTCAGCGGAACGGATATACAGAAATGGAATGGATGAATGGTTCCGCATACGGACCGCAAACGGAATCCGAAAAAACGGAACGGAAATAAAAAACGATTGTGTGCAAGACGCCAAAGGGAGAGTTCACATCATTGTTATTTTTCCGTTCTTCTGATTAGTCAGATGAACAAAAAAATAAAGAAAAACATATCCTGTAAAAAAAACTGATTTTTTTTCTTTGTTTCTGCTCTTCTGATGGATCAGAAGAATGGAAAAATGACAGTGATGTGAACTGTCCATTACAGAGGCGGGATCAGCTGCTTAAACAATACTAAAGATTTTTTTTTTTAAGTAAGATAAAAGGTAAAAAATACATTGTCTGTTACAGTGTCAGCTAAATGTGTAGTGATGGAAAGCGACAGTGGTTGCTTTGCTATGTACTTAAAGGGGTTGTGTCACTTCAGTAAGTGACATTTATCATGTAGAGGAAGTTAATACAAGGCACTTACTAATGTATTGTGATTATTTCCTTCTTTGCTTGCTGGATTCATTTTTCCATCACATTATACACTGCTCGTTTCCATGGTTACAGACCACCATGCAATCCATCAAGGGTGGTCATACTTGCGCAATATAGGTAAAAGCACCAGCCTATGTGAGCTCCCAAGGTCCCCGGCCACCAGAGAGGCCGTCACTATTTCCTATAGTGTGCAAGCACAACCACCACTAATGGATTGCAGGGTGGTCATAACCATGGAAACGTGTAGTGTATAATGTGATGGAAAAATGAATCCAGCCAGCAAAGGAAGCAATATGGACAATCACAATACATTAGTAAGTGCCTTGTATTAACTTTCTCTACATAAATGCCACTTGCTGAAGTGAGACAACCCCTTTCAATACTATTTCCATATATTGCTCAGTTAGGCTACAGTTCCAATTCTTTTTCCTAAACATGCCGTGAGACAGACACACTATAGGGCCGTGTACAAGTCTATTGATTCAATGTACTCAAAACTAAAATACCTACTTGAAGTTTGAGACGTTGAAGTTTGGAGGAGGAATACGACATGTCTGATTTTTCCTGCGATTACTTACTTTCATTCTGATTTCATTTTGGTAACAGCAGGAAATGGAGGGCTGCATTCATTTAATACGGTTGTGTAGCAGTTTAACAGATATTTAATGTTAATGCCATTACGCAGAGCAGTCCAAAACATTTCCTAAGGTTTATATAAGTGGAAAGTAGCCTTCAACAACTCCAGAACCTGCTACAATAAGAAAAAAGACGTTCACGGGTGCTTTTTTTGTAAACCTCTACTGCCACCAACAGGTTAAGTGAAGATACTCTTGCTAACACACTATTTAGGCCGGGTATCTTCACATATGGCATAAATAATGCAGAAATGCAGCCATAGATTTGAGTGCGGCAAATACTATTTTTTTTAACCCTTTCATAACCCTGCCATATTTTACCTTAAGGACCAGGCGGTTTTTTGGAAATCTGACATGTGTCACTTTATGTGGTAATAACTTTGAAACGCTTTTACTTATCCAAGCCATTCTAAGATTTCTTTCTAGTGACACATTGTACTTCTTGATAGTGATAAATTTCCGTCAAAATATTTCATTTTTATTTATAAAGAAAATCCCAAATTTACAAAAAAATTGAAAAAATGCGCAACTTTCCAAATTTCTCTGCTTTTAAAACATATAGGTGATACCTCATAAAATAGTTATTACGTTACATTTCCCATATGTCTACATTATGTTGGCATCATTTTGTAAATATTTTATTTTTTAGGACATTAGAAGACTTAGGGTACCTTCACACTGGCGTTGGTGCGGATCCGTCTGTTTATTTGCACAGACGGATCCGCACCTATAATGCAAACGTTTGTATCCGTTCAGAACGGATCCGTTTGCATTAGGTTTAAAGAAAAATGACAAAGTCCAAAACTGATCCGTTTTGAATTACATTGAAAGTCAATGGGGAACGGATCCGTTTTCAAATGCACCATATTGTGTCACTGAAAACGGATCCGTCCCCATTGACTTACATTGTATTTCAAAACGGATCCGTTAGGCTCCGCCTCTTCAGACGGACACCAAAATGCTGCATGCTGCGTTTTGGTGTCCGCCTCCAAAACAGAATAGAAGCGGAACGGAGCCGAACTGGTGCATTCTGAACGGATCCTTATCCATTCAGAATGCATTGGGGCTGAACTGATCCGTTTTGGACCGTTTGTGAGAGCCCTGAAACGGATCTCACAAACGGAATCCAAAACGCTAGTGTGAAAGTACCCTTAGCAGTTTAGAAGCAAATCTAAAAATGTTTAAAAACACCCTTAATAGAAACCACCAACAAATAGCCCCATTTTAGAATAATGCCTAAGGCCCCTTGCAAACGAGCGTGCCGGATTCAGATGAGTTGCGGGTTCAGGGAAACCCACGTGAGTTCGCACACAATTTGTCTGCGATTGCGTTGTTTAGTTTTTTCCACGCTAGTGCAAAGCATTTTAATGTGTTTTGCACGCGCGTGACAAAAAACTGAATGTTGGTACCCAGACCCGAACTTCTTCACTGAAGTTCGGGTTTGTGTTCGGTGTTCTGTAAATCTTATTATTTTCCATTATAACATGGTTATAATGGAAAATAATAGCATTCTTTAATACAGAATGCTAAGTAAAATGTTCATTGATGCTTAAAAAAAAAAAAAAAAAATCTTCAAAAACCTTCTATCTTCATTCAGCAGGACCTGCGCTGACGTCAAAGCGCTTACCACGTGATGAGTGATGATGTCAGGGCAGGTCATTTTGCAGGTCCTGCAAGAAGAAAGAAGAAGATAACGGCTGCGCGATCAAGTGGATGAGGTGAGTAATTTTTTTATTATTTTTTAACCAATAATGGACATTTTACTTAGCATTCTGTATTAAAGAATGCTATTATTTTCCATTATAACCATGTTATAATGGAAAATAATAAAGTAAATGCACTTTAATGGGATCCCGGCTCATCCCTATTTATTAACATCATCTCCTTGGCAACCATCCGTGAGACTCAAGCAAGTGCGGATGCAATGCGATTTTCATGCAGCCCCATTCACTTCTATGGGGCCTGCATTGCGTGAAAGATGCAGAACATACAACATGATGCGATTTTCACGCAACTCACAAGTGATGGACCTTTAGAGTCCTTAATTTGTCTTCTAGGCCTTTCTGTAGGAAGTTAAGAATTATCTTGATGTCTGGCAAGACAGTCGGATTCCAGGCATCTTTTGTGAAATGGAGGAAAGCATTCCAGTTCCTAAGATAAATCTTAGACGTGACAGGCTTTCTACTATTTAGCAGGGTGTTAATAACTGCATCTGACAGTCCTTTGGCTCTCAAGATAAAACATTCAACATCCATGCTGTCAGATTCAACTGGCGAAAACCTGGATGGTGAGCCAGGCCCTAAAGAAGGTCCAGAATCTGAGGGAGAAACCAGAACTTCCCGCTCGAGAGGCACAGCATTTGTCCTCCATTATTTTTGTCAAGACTCTGGGAATCAGGGATATTGGGGGAAAAGCATATAGCAGGCCTTCCGGCCAAAGACCCGAGAACGCATCTACTCTTAGTGGTCTGTCCTCGTAAGATAGGGAGTAGAATCGATCTACCTGTTTATTTTGGAGGCAAAAGGTCCAGGACTGGGATTCCCCAGCTGTTGCATATTGACTAAAATATCATCTTGTTCAAGGACCACTCTCCTGATTTTAGAGGTTTTCTGCTCAGAAAATCTGCCAGAGTGTTTTCTTTTCCATTCAGATGAACTGCTGAAATTGAGTTTATGTGGCTTTGGGCCCAGGAGAATAACTGGAATGCTGTCTGACAAAGTTTTCTGTTTTTGTGCCGCCCTGTTTGTTTATATGGGCTACAGTTCTGTTGTTGGACAGAATCTTCACATCTGTGATGGATGGCTGGACAAAAGGCTTTTAAGGCTAGGAATACTGCTAGAAGTTCCTTTAACCCCTTAAGGACTCAGCCCTATTTCACCTAAAGGACTTGGCCATTTTTTGCAAATCTGACCACTGTCACTTTATGTGGTGATAACTTTAAAACGCTTTTACTTATCCAGGCCATTTTGAGATTGTTTTTTCGTCACATATTGTACTTCATGACACTGGTAAAATTAAGTCGAAATTTTTTATTTTTATTTATAAAAAAAATATCAAATTTACCAAAAATTTGGAAAAATTAGCAATTTTCCAAGTTTCAATTTCTCTACTTCTATAATACATAGTAATACCGCCCAAAAAAGTTATTGATTTACATTCCCCATATGTCTACTTCATGTATCGATCATTTTGGGAATGCCATTTTATTTTTGGGGACGTTACAAGGCTTAGAAGTTTAGAAGCAAATCTTGAAATTTTTCAGAAATTTTCAAAAACCCACTTTTAGGGACCAGTTCAGGTCTGAAGTCACTTTGTGAGGCTTACATAATAGAAACCATCCAAAAATGACCCCATTCTAGAAACTACACCCCTCAAGGTATTCAAAACTGATTTTACAAACGTCATTAACCCTTTAGGTTTTCCACAAGAGTTAATGGCAAATGGAGATAAAATTTCAGAATTTAGATTTTTTGGAAAATTTTCCGTTTGAATCCATTTTTTCCAGTAACAAAGCAAGGGCTAACAGCCAAACAAAACTCAATTTTTATTGCGCCGATTCTGTAGTTTTCAGAAACACCCCATATGTGGGCGTAAACTGCTGTATGGCCAAACGGCAGGGCACAGAAGTAAGGGAAGGCCATATGGTTTTTGGAAGGTGGATTTTGCTGGACTGGATTTTTGACACCATGTCCCATTTGAAGCCCCCAGATGCACCCCTAGAGTAGAATCTCCAAAAAAGTGACTCCATCTAAGGCCTCATACACACGACAGTATTTTTTTGCGGTCCGCAAAACGGGGTTCCGTTGTTCCGTGATCCGTGTCAGTTTTTGCTTCCGTTGTGTTTCCGTGTGTCTTCCGTTTTTTTTTAGCGGACATGACCCAAAAGATTTACCAAAAGACAGGCTGACAATTTTTGCCAAGTGCCTGCCAAGGGATCCGCAAAAAAAACGGACGCGGAACGCGGATGACACACGGATGGCCATCCGCATTTTTTCACGGTCCCATTGACTTGAATGGGTCCGTGAACCGTTTTTCACGGACAGGAATAGGACAGGTTATATTTTTTTGACGGACTGGAATCACGGACCACGGACGCGGAGGACAAGCGGTGCATTTGCCGAGTTTTCAACGGACCCATTGAAAACCAATGGGTCCGCAGAAAATCACGAAAAACGGCACAATGGACATGGAATCAAACAACGGTCGTGTGCATGAGGCCTAAGAAAGTACACCCCTCAAGGTATTCAAAACTGATTTTACAAACTTTGTTTACCCTTTAGGTGTTCCACAAGAGTTATTGGCAAATGGAGATGAAATTTCGGAATTTCTATTTTCTGTTACCTTGCCTCAAAAAAAGTGTAATATAGAGCAACCAAAAATCATATTTACCCTAAAATAATACAAACAAAACTGCCAACTTATCCCGTACTTTCCAAAATGGGGTCACTTTTTTGGAGTTTCTACTGTAGGGGTGCATCAGGGGGGCTTCAAATGGGACATGGTGTCAAATAACCAGTCCAGCAAAATCTGCCTTCCAAAAACCATATGGCGTTCCCTTCCTTCTACGCCCTGCCGTTTGGCCATACAGCAGTTTACGACCACATATGGGGTGTTTCTGCAAACTAAAGAATCAGGGCAATATATATTGAGTTTTGTTTGGCTGTTAACCCTTGCTTTTTTACTGGAAAAATTGATTAAAATGGAAAATTTGCAAAAAAATAGCTATTTTCGGACCGTTTTTATTTTTGTTATTTACATCGTTGAACTGACAGGTTAGATTGTGTGCTATTTCTATAGAGCAGGTTGCTACGGACGCGGCAATACCAAATATGGCTACTTTTTGGGGGTTTTGTTTCAGTTTTACATAATACAGCATTTTTGAAAAAATGATTTTTAGTGTCTTCACATTCTGAAAGCCATATATTTTTTATTTTTGGGCGACTGTCATGTAGGGGCTCATTTTTGCAGGATGAGATGGCGGTTTGATTGTAACTATCTTGGGGTGCATATGACATTTTGGTCGCCTGCTATTACACTTTTTGTGATGTAAGGTGACAAAAATGGCTCTTGACACCGTATTTTTTATTTTTTTTGTGTTCACCTGAGGGGTTCGGTGATGTGTTATTTTTATAGAGCAGGTTGCGACGGACACGGCGATACCTAATATGTATACTTTTTATTTATTTATTTAAATTTTACACAATATTATCATTTTTTAAAACAAAACAAATCATGTTTTAGTGTCTCCATAGTCTGAGAGCCCTATTTTTTTTTTTTTTGGGGGGTGATTGTCCTATGTGGGGTATCATTTTTTGCGGGATGAGATGACGGTTTGATTGGCACTATTTTTGGGTGCATATAACTTTTTGATCGCTTGCTATTACAGTTTTTGAGATGTGAGGTGACAAATGTTTTTTTTTTACAGTTTTTATTTTATTTTTTTAACAGTATTTACCTGAGGGGTTAGGTCACGTGATATTTTTATAGAGGAGATTTTTACGGACGCGGCAATACCTAATATGTGTAGTTTATTTGTTTTTTTTTTATTTTTATTCAGTGATATGTATTTTTCAGATTTTTACTTTTTTTTTCACTTTTTTGACATTTTTTGGACCCAGACCCACTTGGTTCTTGTAGATCCAGTGGATCTGGTGTCTATATAATACAGAACAGTACACTATATAGTGTACTGCACTGTATTTTTTACTTTGCATCAGTCTGGTCAGACTTCTGCCTTTAGCAGAAGTCTGACCAGAGTCACTATACCATGGCAAGCAGGACGCTTCTGAAAGCGTCCTGCTGCCATGGTAGCCATCACCCGCTGCCATTACAGAGCAGCGGGTGATGGAAGAGAGTGAGCTCCCTCCCTCTACTATCCTATCCCATCGGGGGGGCTGCAAAGGTACGGCAGCCCCCCGATGGGAGAGGGAGGGAGCTCCCTCCATGTTAACACCTTCTATACCGCGGTCCGTACGGACCTGCACCGTACGGACCCGCACCTGCTATACCCACTAGACACCAGGGAAATGCATTGAAAGGAGGCGGGCGGGGGATCGCAATTGCGATCCCGCCTGCTGCACCGCCCGCCTCCCGCGCCGCCCACCCGCAGCACCGCCCGCAAATCCCCCCCCCCTGCACCACCCGGGGGGACACTAAGATGGCGGGGTGCAGGGGGTTAAAATTTACAATTAGGGGCAGATTTTAGTCTTTGATCCCTGCGGAGAGACTACACATAGCGCAACAAACCGCAGGTCTGAATTGACCTGTGGTTTGTTGCGATCGCCGACACGGGGGGGTCACAGGACCCCCCTCGGCATTGTCACAGGATGCCTGCTGAATGATTTCAGCAGGCATCCTGTTCCGATCACTGCCACGTGCGCAGCGGTGATCGGAACTTCTCAGGGCGTACATGTACGCCCTGAGTCCTTAAGTACCAGGACGCTAGGGCGTACATGTACGCCCTGCGTCCTTAAGAGGTTAAGTTTGAGGATAGAGGATGCAATTCCTGATTCCAAACACCCTGGACTAAACTGATATCCGCTGTGAGCCCCCCCAACTTAACCCGCTTGCATCTGTTATCACTATTGGGTCTGAAGTTCTCCACTGAACTCCTTGGTTCAGATTTTCCCATCGTAGCCACCACTGTAGAGAGGCTCTCATCTGAGGAGGAAGAGACACCCTCTTGTCTAGGGATAAGCAACTTTTGTTCCAGGTGGAGAGGAGAAAAGCCTGGAGCATTCTGCTGTGGAACTGCGCCCACCTGACAGCTGGGATGGCTGAGGTCATTAAACCCAGGACTACCATAATTTCTCTGAAGGACACCCTCGGGTGAGACCAGAAAAACGAGATTTTTGCTATTATATTCTGGATCTTCTGTTCCGGGAGAGAGGACGTCATAAGGTGGAAATCTAGAAGTATCCACAGAAAGATCTTCTAGGTAAATCGCAAACCGCAGGTATTTCTGATGATCTCTGTGAATAGAAACAGTCCTGAAATAACAGATTGATCGTTTATTTGAATCTTTCCATTTTGAACTTTTTGTATGTTACATGTTTGTTGAGATCTCTCCGGTTTATAACGGCCCTGTAAGAGCAGTTTGTTTGTTTTTACTAAAAAGACTGGTTAGTAGAACCCCTTCCCTTTCTGATACGGTGGTACTGGAACAACAGGTTGTTTTAACATACAGTCTGAATCTGGGATTCTAGAAGTAACTGCCTTTATTCTTTTCATTTTCTGTTTAATAGGAACCTTTTGGGGGGGGGGGGGGAATTATATTCTGCAACTAACATATTAGATCTAGAACCCAGGGAGATTTTGAAACCCCTTCCCAAGCTAAAAGAAAACTTTTTAGTCTTCCCCCTACCGGGTCCCTGGCGTCATTGATTTGGCTGCTTGGTGGATTTGTCAGGGTTAAATTGGAAACTCTTACCTCTGCCCCTTGAGGGCTACCAGAAGCCTGAGCTCTCTTTCATTTTCTGGTCAGGCCTGCCCTTTCTTTGGGTATGCAAGGAACGGTGATGAAAAAAAATCTGGATTCTGATGGGAAAACTTTCTTTCTATCAGATGCCTTGTCTAAGATGTCAGCTAGTACTGATCCAAAGAGCCTGTCCCCCTCGCAGGGAATACTACGTAGCTTGCTTTTAGAAGTGTTGTCCCCAGACCAGGACTTTAGCCAGAAGGACCTTCTGGCAGAGTTAGACAGGGCCGCTCTGATATGAAATTAGTAGCTTGCTTCAACATTGGTAGGGAGTCCAAGATATCCTCTCCAGGTGTACCTGAAAGTAAATGTTCCTCTAACTGAGATAGCCATAAAGACAGTCCTGGGAGTATAGGTAGCAGCAGTGCTGGGCTTTAACATGGAGGCAGATGTTTCCCAAGATTTCTTCAGAATAGACTCACATTTTTATCCATAGAGTCCCGTAAAAAGGCCTAAATACTCAAAGGGGAGGGAGGACTTCTTAGATATTCTGGCTACCGGGGTGTCCACCCTGGGAGTTTTATCCCAATGGACAGAATCCGCATCAGTAAAAGGGTATTTTCGCTTGAATACCCTAGCGACTCCTGATCTTCTCTCAGAGTCCTTCCATTCATCTGCAATCAATTTCTTTATGCTTTCATGGACTGGGAATACACATCTTTTCCTATCCCCTCAGACCTTTAAACATTTGGTCCTGAATTGCCTGGGCCTCTTTTGACTGCTCAATGTTAATGGTAGCCCTGATAGTTTTTAGGAGAGATTTGGTGTCTTTAATAGAACACAGGGGTCTACCAGATTTATAATTTGAAGAAACTGAGTTGGAATCGGAGGAGACTTCTCCTTCGTCAAAGTCAAAATCGACATCTAGAGGTGCGTCAGGAATAGATCTGGAGGTAGAGAGTCTCGGAGGAATCACCGCCTTCTTAGCTTCAATGGCGGAGCTGACTTCCTCTTTAATGATAGATTTCAGGCTGTCCACTAAAGATTGGGTCTCTTCAGCTATAATCTTATCTGTACATCTCTAGAAAAGGGGTTTCTTTATGTGTCCAACAAGCTGCTTTTTACAGATAGCACATTTTTTCTTTAATGAAGGTTCCCCACTTTTGCTGGCTCTGCCCTGCAAAAAAAAAAATAACCCCTTCAGGAAGAGCTTCGGAGTAATTAAATTTAGTGGGAACCTTCACCATTCAAATCCCAATGCTGTACAAAAGAAAAATGCAAACAAAGAAGCATCCATAAGGAGGGGGCTTATCGGGCTTAGGGCCTTTGGAGGGTCTGCGGACATGTTAGCAGGCAGGGACATGGCTGCTCCAACACACAGATGCTACCACGCTGATGAGGAACGCCATTCTTTGTCTGGCCAGAATTTATCCAGTACTTCCAGGTCACGTGGTACGGTGCGCATGCCGATGAGTGCGCCCATGCGACCTATTCTCGCGAGATCCGGCCCGAGTGTCGTAATGCCGGCTTCCTCCCCTAGCTTGCCCTGCATGGAGACGCGGTATCCCCCGGGGCTGCCTGCGATTCGCAGGACTTATGCCTAGACGCCGGAAGGGTCTGTATCTTTCCCCGGATCCCGGCGCCCTATTGCAGCCCTCCTGACCATTTAGCAAGGGGAACAGACGGACCCAAAAAGGCTGAGCAACGTCTTCCTAAGCAGGAGGGAACCCCTGCTATGTTTTCCACTTCATCCCAGAGGGACGAGAAACAATGATTGTTCTCCACGTTGTTTCCTGTCCCTGGGCAGCAGAGTACCCTCCTGCTTAGTGCCGTTGGGGAGGCGTATGGAAAATATTCTACATTTTTCAAACCAGCACCTGGATCTGAATACTTCTGTAATTGCATGTAACAAAAAAATAATAATTTATGGACACATTTATTAAGACCGGCATTTTAGACTTAATAAGGGCTGCAGTCTAAAGGACCTGTGATGACGTCACATCACATGGTCCGTGATGGACCATGTGATGTGACGTCATCACAGGTCCTTTAGATTGCAGCTAATGCTTGAAGAGAGAAGAGAAGTGATGCGTGAAAATCACCGCTCATGTGCATAGCCCCATAGAAATGAATGGGTCCGGATTCAGTGCAGGTGCAATGCGTCCACCTCACGCATTGCACCCGCGCGGGAAAACTCGCCCGTGTGAAAGGGGCCTAAATGAGACGGGCCTGCCTTCCCTGCCCACTTTTTTAGACCTGCTGTGAGCAGGGAGAAGTCGCATATTGGGGCACAAAGGACCGTTGCACGCAATCTGCTCTTCATTTAGGCGTATTTCTGGTTAATAAATGACCCCCTTAGTATAGCAATTGAGTTTAATAAAATGTATTTGTAGTGCGCCACCTGCTTTATGTTATTTTCCTTATTACCCAGCCAACTTGCTAAGGTGCACACACATGTTTGCAGCTGTGACAGTTACAAGGACAGAGCTGCAACAGAAAGGATGTGCCCCCTGAGCTGCCAGCCTGAAATACATCTAGCATAGCAATTGTAGCAATGAATTGGGAGATCTCTGGATCCATGTGAGGTACAGGGTTGGTTCTAGCTTTGTTAGCTAGATTGTCATGTACTATATGATGTCTGGTTTAAATTTTTTACGTTATTCGTGGGATAAAGTTTTTAAAGCAAAAGTTAAATATATGCTCATACTACTGAATGCAATATGGCCACTGGGCTATGTCACCAGCTGAGCGCAAGTAAAGATGGTGGAAATCCATGAGTTAAGCAAGTGCCACCTTTAAAGATCTGACATACATGTACGCAGATGTCGGGATGGGACTAAGCCAGAAATTTTTTTTTATATATATATATATATATATATATATATATATATATATACATACATACATACATACATACACATACACATACACACATACACAGGGCTTGACAAATTTCCTTGGAATCTAGGAGCCAACTAAAAAAGTTAGGAGCCAGACGGAGCCGCGTCATAAAGCCCGCAATAGATGCCCCCATAGTACTCCCCCCACTTCTCTATAGAGCCCCCCAATAATGCATGCCAGTACATAGGGCCCACAGTAGATGCCCCAATAGTGCTCCTTCCCCTCTTCTCCATAGTGCCCCCCATAATGTGCGAGTATATAGGGCCCCCCCAGCATCCAAGTGATCGCCCCTTGCGTCCGCCATGACATGTAGAAACCCTTACAAGGATTACAGGGTCCGGAGGGGAGGGCAGAGGGGTCTGGAGGGCACAAACACAGCGGGCACCATGACATTTTACTGAGCACTACAACCCCCAGCTGGCGCTCAGCCTCTGCAGTCCCCGCATCACTTCAACGCCCAGCTTTTTCCCCCCTTTGTCATTCACTTTCCCCCTTCTTGTCATTATCCTTCCCCCCCTTGTCAGTCTCTGTATGCTCCACGGGTACAGGAGCTTTAGTTTCCTGTACCCGGGCAGACTGACAGGAAGTGCACACTGTGTGCGCACTTCATGTCAGTCCGGCCGGGTACAGGAGACAGATGCTCCCTGTACCCGCGGACCATACAGGGCTCGGCCAGGCTACAATGAAGTGACAGGAGGGAGTGCTGAGCGTATTTGTCACGCGTATTTCAGCGCGTTTTTGCAAATAGGAAACGCGCGTTCGTACGCGCATTCTTGTGATTGACTACTGTGGTGTCAATCACAAAACGCGCGACAAACGCCCCAAAAAAATCTCAAGTACTTGTTTATGCGTCGGGCGTTTTACAGCGCGTTCAAACGCGCTGTAAAACGCTCAAGTGAGAACCAGGGCCATAGGAAAGCATTGGTTTTCATGTGTTGAGCGTTTTACAGCGCGTTTGAACGCGCTGTAAAACGCTCAGGTGTGAACTTAGGGTAAGACTAGAGTCGAGCAAACTTGTGTTTTAAGTTCGGCATCCGAAGTCCGAGTTATCGCAGAATCCGGTTATGGATTCCGCTACCACGGAACATAAGGGAATTTGGAAACCACAACGTACGTAAGGCCCCATTTACACGTCCACAAATGGGTCCGCAATTCTGCGGAACGGGTGCGGACCCATTCATTCTCTAAGGGGTTGGACGTGCAGCGGAGAGCACACTATGTGCTCTCGGCTTCCGCATATGCAGAGCGCGGCCCTGAACTTCCAGTCTTCGGCCAAGAATAGGCATTTCTATGGGGGTGCCGGCCGGGTGTGTTATGGATCCACAATTTGCGGATCCGCAACACACCACAGACGTGTGAATGGGGCCTGATGGTTTCCAAATTCCGTTATGGTCCGTGGTAGCGAAATCCATAAAGGGATTCTGCGATAACCCGAACTTCGGATGCCGAACTTAAAACACAAGTTCGCTCAACCCTACCCAAGACCAGTTTTTACACTGTATTTGGTAAGTATTTTTCAGCAGTATTTGTATGCAAAAACAAGGAGCAGGTCTAAAACACAAAAACAAACATTCACAAATATTTCCATTACACCTTTTCTCCATGGGTACCATTCCTTGTTTTGGCTTAAATATACGGAAGGTGTGAAAGTGGCACAATAAGGTACTTAAAAAATAGTCTTCTAAAGCAAGTAATGGCTGCGTTACAGATTTATTGTACATCAGATGGTCCAAACAAACATCTGAGCAACATCCCAGAGCTTACTGGCAGATGACAGACATGTTTTAAAGCTATGGGGAGATTACTGCAAATTTATTTGGCTCCCAGTATCTTCAATGGCAACTGTAAAATATGTATGCAATGAGCTCCCACCTCGGCAGCTGCAGGCAGGAATCATTCTAGATCTGTGTTATGGGAAAATCTCTGCTGGTAATATGGAAATGTAACTTACAAATCTTACAGAACCTCTTTAAAGGGAACTCGTCACTGTGAAAATGCAATGTAAGCTGCAGGCATCCGGTTATTGAGCAGGAGGAGCTGAGCAGATTAATATATAGTTTTGTAGGAAAAGATTCAGTAAAACGTAATTCAGTTTTATTTATTCCTGTTCATCCTGAGCTCTGAAGTCCAGGGGGCGGTCCCATCAGTGATTGACAGCTCTCTGTATACACAGTCAAAAAGTTAGGGCTGTCAATCACTGATAGAACCGCCTCCTGGACTTCAGAGCTCAGAATGAACAGGAATATATATATTTTTAAAAATTACGTTTTACTGAATCTTTTCTCAGAAAACTATAAGCCTGCAGCTCAAACACCATGGGGGGTTATCAAACTGGTGTAAAGTAGAACTGGCTTAGTTGCCCATAGCAACCAATCAGATTACACCTTTCAATTTCCGCAGGAACTGTCAAAAATGAAAGATGGAATCTGATTGGTTGCTATGGGCAACTAAGCCAGTTCTACTTTACACTAGTTTGATAAATCTCCCCCCCCTCCCATGATCAACATGACAGGTTCCCTTTAGAGTATATGTTCTGACAATCTATTTAAAGAAAAACTAAGTTTTCAAACAAAACCACACACCTCAACTGCAGAATGTGAACAGAGCACGTGTCCTGCTTTATTTTCGCTGAAATAAGGGCTCTTTCACACTAGCGTTTTTGTTTTCCGGCATAGAGTTCTGTCGTCGGGGCTCTATGCCAGAAAAATCCTGATCAGTTTTATCCCCATGCATTCTGAATGGAGAGAAATCCGTTCGGGATGCATCAGGATCTCTTCAGTTCAGGACCGGAACGTTGTTTGGCCGGAGAAAATACCGCAGCATGCTGCGCTTTTTGCTCCGGCCAAAAATCCTGAACACTTGCCGCAAGGTCGGATCCGGAATTATTGCCCATTGAAAGGCATTAATCCGAATCCGGCCTTAAGCTAAACATCATTTCGGCGCATCGCTGGATCCGACATTTAGCTTTTTCTGAATGGTTACCATGGTAAAGTGTAGTGGGGACCGGGGGAGCAGTATACTTAAAGTCCGTGCGGCTCCCGGGGCGCTCCAGAGTGACGTCAGGGCGCCCTACGCGTATGGATCACGTGATCCATGCGCATGGGGCGCTCCAACGTCATTCTGGAGCGCCCCGGTAGCCGCACGGACTGTAAGTATCTGCTCCCCTGGCTCCCCACTTCTACTATGGCAACCAGGACTTTAATAGCGTCCTGGCTGCCATAGTAACACTGAAAGCATTTCGAAGACTGATCAGGATCCTGATCAGTCTTCTAATGCTTTCAGGCGACTTGCGTTCCGATGGATCCGGCTGGACGGAAGTGCCCGCCGGATCCTCAGAACGCAAGTGTGAAAGAGGCCTAAGAAGTAAAATGTAAAACCAATAGTTACCTACCTTATGAGCCTTTTTCAACCAGGATGGTTATTAAAATGGTAAAACATTTGCTGCATACAATAAATGAACTGCCAATAATGTCCTTTCTCATCTTTTATTGACACACATTATATACAGGATCCAGTCTCAGGATGCTTCAGTAGGTTAAACATTCCTAACGATATATACCTAAGCTGGATATTTCTAATAAGAGTCAATTGGACTACATAGAGAACGTAAACCTTATCTATACACACAGTGCTTTGTTGCTTGTGACTGCTTGCTATGGGCAACAACGTCACTTTCTGAAAGCACTATCTTTTTATGCATAAAGCCCTTCGTGAATAAAAAGGAAAAAAAAGTGGAAAACATGGAAAATAATTAATGTGAATTAAATCAATTAAGAGGTTTCTAACCCAACAAGTATGACATGAAAAGAACATACCCTCTAAGGCAATTGGAAACAATCCAGATATTTTATTTTTCATTTGCTGTGCTGAAATAAAAACCATTTTCTTGAATTATATTGAATCTAAAAGTGTAGGCGAGACTGCGTTTAACGCAGATTTGGGATTTCCAAGCCATAATGTGTACAGTGGCAGATCCAATAAACAACACTGTCTCATCATTGTGGTACATGGCACACAGATGCAACCTCTGCACAGTATACAGAAGGGGGTATATAGTATAAGAGTATAGTAAGTGATCACTTCTGCAGTGTGACTGAGGGCCGAGAGGTTTTTTCGCAGGATGCCCACATTAGGGATCTGACAGTTATGCCATTCCTTCCTCCTCTGGATGGTACTTTAAGAAAACCCATTTACACCCTGCAGTCGAAAACAGTGCACATTTTGGGAGTATTTTCACCCCAAAAAAAGTAATTGTCATGAGTTTTCCTGTGCATGTAGCCTAACAATTCTCCAAAGCTGAAAAAAATAAATCAATGGGTAACAGTCACATCTTAATTTCCACATTCTAGTAACATTTTTGGTGAAGTGCTTTAACATTGATGTCTTCATTGCACAATATCTGAACAACATGTTAGGATATGTTGTACACAGCTTTCCATTCAACACATATATTTTTCAAAACCATTAGTGCATTTTCTAGATGCCTGTCCAACTGAACTCATATTGTCCATTTACTGAAAAGCTGAATATTTAAAGGCTGAAGTACAGATTTCTGATGGATAAGCTAGAAGAGCACTGGACTGAAAAAACAGCACATCATACGTGACATACCAGTATGGTACCATACTCCAGTCCATTGATGACCGTCTGACATCACAGGGCCTCAGCACTTTTACAAGGATGGATTAGAGAACTTCTATACGGACCCATTGAGACTTAGTCACTGTTCAAAAAGTCCGCTAACCTAAAGAAAAGCAACATTATGGAGAAATACTTTTCTTCTCTTCATGGACCAGTAAAATACAATCTCCTGACAATATAAAACACAGGATTGTTCTCAGCAAGTGTTGTATGGTTGCTAACATGCAACCCCTAGAACATTCAAACATCTCTCCTGTCCGAATACAATAAAAATGGAGACTCCATTGTCTGCCTCAGTGACGCCTTACTTTGTAATGGGTCACAATATGAGAGAAAAAAACGTTTGAAAACTTTTAACCTAGGCACCCACACGCGGAACGCCATACATGAATCAAATGACAAACATATGGCATGTAAATGGCTGTGAGTGTAAACTAATACTTGTACTCTTCTGTGCCAGTCCTGGAAACAGAATATACCAAACAAGCTTGTAAATCATTAATTAGAATTGGCTTATTAATTAAAGGTCCTCACAATACAACATTGGCAACAGAAAAGCATCCTTCTGCCTCTAGTCCATAGGTCTGCGGATCAGTGCTCTGTGCAGTGGCAATAAATAGACCTTCAGCAAAGCGGTGAAGCTGATGTTTCCTCTATAGTAAGTGTTCATTACTCTGCAGTTGGTCAGGAAGAGCTACAAGAGAAAGAAAGAAAGAGATTATAGGCCGGGTGGACTTTGCAGTCAGGAATTTCCTGTGTTTAAAGGTAATAAAATGGCAGGTAGAAACGTGCAAGGTCATGGAGACCCCACTTCTCCCTATGCTGCCATGTAGAGTGGGAGGGCAGATACTAGTGAATGATGGCATCTGCATTATATAGCTCCTGCGTGAGGAGAGTGCTGGAGGCTGCTCAATACATTCAACATGAATGAGGACTCATGGACATGCATTGTGTATGGAGTGGACACAAGCACCTGGCCTGCGCTGGGGTTGTTCAGTACAGATTTTAGCACCGATGATTTAGGTTAATTCAAGTAAGAGACCCCGAGTTCTGCTCAGGGTATCTGTCACCAGTTTATGTTGCAGATTTCCTTTAAGACCCAGCGCTGGGATTGTAGAAGCTGTGTGTGTCCCTGTGTCATGCACTGTCTAATAGGCGCTGTTTATTTTTTGTTTGGTGTGTTCATTTAAAGGGTTACTTTTATGTCACAAACATTTTTATTTTTTATTTAAAAACCAAGCCATTTTAGATATTGAAAAATACACATACCACATTTTACAGACTATAAGACACTTAGCAAGAAAAACATCTTGCTGAAAAGTCCCTGTGTCTTACAGTCCGAAGTCAGGGGGGCCCAGCAGCTATTATGGGGTAACATGAACGTCCGTCAACCCCCTCATAACTGCTATGAATGAGAAGAGAACACTTGCTCATCCAATGCTCCCTCTGTGCCTTTTTAGGGTGTTCATGGTTGCCTGACCCAGATGTTTACCAGCATGTGTATGAGGGCATCAAATAAAATCACACCAAATACTTGTGCCAAATGCACACACAAATATCAGACAAGTTTCCATTTTACTCCGTCACTATGCCATCTGTTAGGAATCGGCCTATAAAGAGTTATGTACATGAGGTAAGCAACTACATAAGCATATCTGCTGAAAACCTTAGTAAACACTCTTCAAAGGACCTTTGGTGAATGAAATTCAATAATTCAAGCATTAACTAAAAATGAAGATAATAAAGATATAAAATTGGTTATTTTAGAGGCTCACCCCTTTTCTTGCTCTGGATAAAGGTGCTCTGGCTCTATGACTAGTTATATGTATTATTATAGACAGGCACTCTTCATTTGGAACTATCCAGAGACATCAGATTTATGTAATTCATATATTCATTTATTATAGCCAATATAAAAATATAACTAAAATATAAAAATCTAATTAAAAATAAAACACACATGAAATACCAATGCCCCCCTATTAGCTGTATATGTGGTAGATCTAATTGATCTCTCCTCGTCTCCACAGACATCCAATAAGACAGTGTTTCCCAACTAGTGTGCCTCCAGCTGTTGCAAAACTACAACTCCCAGCATGCCCGCATAGCCAAAGGCTGTCCGGGCATGCTGGGAGTTGTAGTTTTGCAACAGCTGGAGGCACGCTGGTTGGGAAACACTGCAATAAGGGACTGTATATATAGTCTTTAGCTACTGCGTATTTAGCAGATATTATGGTTAAAAAAATATAGTTCAAACATATTTTCCAAATATGGTAGTGATGTCTCTTTCTTTCCAAAATAATGCACACTTTTCGGCAATATGTAGACAATTCATCTATTCCATAAGATACTTTGTATTATTGTGCCCTTATAGAATTCATCTATGTTCCCAATGCGTTAGTTTTCCAGTTCACCTTTATATTAATAATAATATCTTTTTAGTGATATAAATCCAGCAATCATCAGGAATGTATACTCACTGTTTGCAAATATTTTGATGCTATCCACCGTGGCATCCCACATGGTAGCAATAGCGCTCACTTCAGTGTCTCTGTCTCAGCTGCCCGCATCTTCACAGGGTAAGGCCTCTTTCACACCGCCTTCGGTATCACGCGCCCGTATTGCGGACCGCATTTGCAGATCCGCAATACACGGGCACCGTTCCATGGCCATTCCGCATCACAGATGCGGACCCATTCATTTCAATGGGTCTGCAAATCTGGAGATGCGGAACGGAACACTACGGAAGCACTACGGAGTGCTTCCGTGGGGTTCCGCTCCGTACTTCCGTCCCGCAAAAAGATAGAACATGTCCTATCTTTTTGCGGAACGGGCAGATCGCGGACCCATTCACTTGAATGGGTCCGCGATCCGCTGCCCCACAGTCGGTGCCCGTGCATTGCGGGTCGCTGCACGGGACAACTACGGCCGTGTGAAAGAGGCCTAACTCACGTGGTGTTTGTGGAGCGCTCCACACTTCATCTGTACTTATTGCAGCAACAAGATTTTTCCTCAGTGGGTTAGTGGGTCCTGGATTCTCCAGTTCAAAGAAATAATGCTTTTAATGGCATGCTAATTAGCACCTGGGTGCAGCAAGGGCGGTGCCATTGCACCTTAGGCTCCCCTCCCCTGATGTCTACACCCCTACTGCTTTGACTGACAGGGCTATATATTACTTACAGATATTCCTTACAGAACCCAGGACCCACTAAAATAACCCACTAAACCATTGAGGAAAAATCTTGTTGCTGGAATAGGAACAGATGAAGCGTGGAGCGTTCCACAGACACGACGCAAGTTACCCTGTGAAGATCCAGGGAGCCAAGACATAGCGCGCTGCACCCCATGGTGAACTGGAAAACGAACGCATTGGGAATATAGATGAATTCTATATGGGCAAAATAATACAAAGTATCTTTTGGAACAGATGATTTGTCTACATATTGCCGAAAAGTGTGTATTATTTTGAAAAGAAAGAGACATCAATACCATATTTGGAATATACATTTAAACTATATATTTTGAACCATATCATCAGCTAAATACGCAGTAGCTAAAGACTATATATACAGTCCCTTATTGGATGCCTATGTAGGGTTGGGCGATATCAAAAATATTGCCACGATAACAATATTAAGAAATTTATCGCGATAACGATATATATCACGATAAATGCCCATTTAGAAGAAAAAAAAAACACTTGGAGACGTTATACTGTATGGGGGCAGCCGCAAGGAGACGTTATACTGTATGGGGGCAGCCGCAAGGAGACGTTATACTGTATGGGGGCAGCCACAAGGAGACGTTATACTGTATGGGGGCAGCCACAAGGAGACGTTATACTGTATGGGGGCAGCCACAAGGAGACGTTATACTGTATGGGGGCCACAAGGAGACGTTATACTGTATGGGGGCCACAAGGAGACGTTATACTGTATGGGGGCCACAAGGGACGTTATACTGTATGGGGACACAAGGAGGCGTTATACTGTATGAGGCGGTGGGCCACAAGGAGACGTTATACTGTATGGGGGCAGCCACAAGGAGGCGTTATACTGTATGGGGGCAGCCACAAGGAGGCGTTATACTGTATGGGGGCAGCCACAAGGAGACGTTATACTGTATGGGGGCAGCCGCAAGGAGACGTTATACTGTATGGGGGCAGCCGCAAGGAGGCGTTATACTGTATGGGGGCAGCCGCAAGGAGACGTTATACTGTATGGGGGCAGCCGCAAGGAGACGTTATACTGTAAGGGGCACGGGGGCAGCCGCAAGGAGACGTTATACTGTATGATGCACTGTTATGGGGGGCACTGTGGCTGGCCGCACTGTTATGGGGGCACTGTGGCTGGCGCACTGTTATGGGGGCACTGTGGCTGGCCGCACTGTTATGGGGGGCACTGTGGCTGGCGCACTGTTATGGGGGCACTGTGGCTGGCCGCACTGTTATGGGGGGCACTGTGGCTGATGCACTGTTATGGGGGGCACTGTGGCTGGCGCACTGTTATGGGGGGCACTGTGGCTGATGCACTGTTATGGGGGGCACTGTGGCTGGCGCACTGTTATGGGGGCACTGTGGCTGACGCACTGTTATGGGGGGGGCACTGTGGCGGACGCACTGTTATGGGGGGGGCACTGTGGCGGACGCACTGTTATGGGGGGGCACTGTGGCGGACGCACTGTTATGGGGGGGCACTGTGGCTGACACATATATAGCATCTTATGCTATATATGTGTCAGCCACAGACCCCCAACACTGTAATCTCTTTAGAAGTAGCCCGACCTGATTAACTATTGTTGCGCAGGCTCCCGGGCAGCTCTCTGTTCCTCCATGTGCCGTCTGCTCCTTCATTCATAAAGTGGGCGGAGCATGGAGGAACAGAGATTAACTACATAAATACTGGATAAGAGCTGCGGGGCCGGTGCAGTGTTACTCTGCAGTAATACACCGGCCCCGCAGCTCTGATCCAGCATTTATGTAGTTAATCTCTGTTCCTCCATGCTCCGCCCACTTTATGAATGAAGGGCAGACGGCGCATGGAGGAGCAGAGAGCTGCCCGAGAGCCTGCGCAACAATAGTTATTAAGGTCCGGCTACTTCTAAGAGATTAACTACATAAATACTGGATAAGAGCTGCGGGGCCGGTGCAGTGTTACTCTGCAGTAATACACCGGCCCGCAGCTCTGATCCAGTATTTATGTAGTTAATCTCTGTAGAAGTAGTCGGACCTTAATAACTATTGTGGCGCAGGCTCCCGGGCAGCTCTCTGCTCCTCCATGCTCCGCCCACTTTATGAATGAAGGGGCAGACGGCGCATGGAGGAACAGAGCGCTGCCCGGGAGCCTGCGCCACAATAGTTATTAAGGTCGGGCTACTTACTACATGTCCCGGGCGCCAGGAATTCGGCCCTGACATGGATGTTTTAGGAGCGGTCGGCACACGTGCGACCGCTCCTATGACGTCATTAAATACCGCGGTTATTAGGAAACTGTGATATCGCCATATCGCAGTTTCTTAATACCGCGGTATGTCACAGCCACCGGTATATTGCCCAACCCTATGCCTATGTGGAGACGTGGAGAGATTAATTAGATCTACCACATATACAGCTAATAGAGGGGCATTGGTATTTCAAGTGTGTGTTTTCTTTTTCATTTGATTTTTATATTTTAGTTACATTTTTATATTAGCTATAATAAATGGATATAGCAATGACATAAATCTGATGTCTCTGGATAGTTCCAAATGAAGAGTGCCTGTCTACAATAAGGCCTCATGCACACGGCCGTGGGTGTTTTGCGGTCCGCAAACCGCGGATCCGCAAAACACGGAAGCTGCTCCGCGTTCCGTTCCGCAATTTGCGGAACGGAACACGGCCCATTATAGAGATGCCTATTCTTGTCCGCATAACGGACAAGAATAGGACATGCTCTATTTTTTTTGCGGGGGCACGGAACGGAGCAACGGATGCGGACAGCACACGGAGTGCTGTCCGCATCTTTTGCGGCCCCATTGAAATGAATGGGTCCGCGGCCGAGCCGCGAAATATGCGGCTCGGACGCGGACCCGAACAACGGCCGTGTGCATGAGGCCTAATACATATAACAAAGATATATAACTTTGCATTAGGACTTATATTAAATATGATCAAGTAGTAAATACCCCTTCAACAGCAGTTTGTTTTCAAGGTGACTAGTTAGTGACAAAGTGATTAAGATTTACCTTCCGTGTCTGTTATATCTTGCATTTCCTCATCTTCTTCATCATCCTCATCGTCCTCCCCCACAAGCTCTTTTGCTATTAATTGCCTGGCCAGTTTGATATTCATAGCCTCATTATAATGGTGCTTCCTTTTCATCTCAAATTCCCTTTTCTTTTCTACAAAGTGAACAGAATGAATGAGCAGTTTCCAAATAACTGAAGAAATCTGGTTACCTGATAAAATTGCCATTCAATAAATACACAATTAGCAATAGAGGTTTCTAGGAGATACTGTGTTTCAATTGACTTGAATGCAGAAAACAATTTTTTTCATACCCAAGAATAATAGATTTGAGCATACCTGTGCTGTACAGAAGCATTTACCAACTCATTTTGGTTATAAAATACCAATCTTTTAAGCATGATAACAAACTAGGCAAAGACGCACTAAAATATTTCTGGAAGAACACATGGAAAAATTAACCCACTGTAATCAATTTCCTATAGAAGCTTTGCTGTTGCCCTAACACACAGATTTAGATTTATGTAACGCAGGCAAGGCTACTTTCACACTCGCGTTTTGTCCGGATCCGTCATGGACGGATCCGCTCAGATAATACAACCGTCTGCATCCGTTCAGAACGGATCCGTTTGTATTATCTTTAACATAGCCAAGACGGATCCGTCTTGAACACCATTGAAATTCTATGGAGGACGGAACCGTTTTCTATTGTGCCAGATTGTGTCAGTGAAAACACATCCGTCCCCATTGATTTACATTGTGTGCCAGGACGAATCTGTTTGGCTCAGTTTCATCAGCTGCAAGCAGTGTTTTGGTGTCCGTCTCCAAAGCAGAATGGAGACTGAATTGATGCATTCTGAGCGGATCCTTTTCCATTCAGAATGCAAATGGATATGTTTTGGACCGCTTGTGAGAGCCCTGAACGGATCTCACAAACGGAAAGCCAAAACGTGAGTGTGAAAGTACCCTTAAGAATAAGACAAATCAAAAATGCTAAAGAAAGGTCTTGAATGATGTATCCTAGACTAACATCAGTATCCAGAGGCATCGCTACAATAATAAAAATAAGGGTACCTCTCTCCTCTGGTGTCAGCTCCTCATCTTCCTCTTCACTACTCTCTTCTTGTGTCAAGAATTTAGGATCTGTTCCTTCTGCTGCTTCCAACCTAAAGGCAAACTAGCCATTTACAAACCTCCAGTTGCAAAAAATTCATGACACAAATGTGCAACAAGTAAACCGGAAAGAAAATACACATGTATTTTTTTTTTTTGTCACAATGAAGGCAAAGCTTTTATTATTGTATACTACAGAGATATGTACTGTGTTAGGCTCTGTTCACATTTCCAGACCCCTGTGATTTATAATAGGGTTCCATTGTGGTGTCAGCCGGCCAAGTATACATCTGGCCAATAGCATAGTACGGCTACATTCACATGACTTGTCTTCAGTCCCATTCACTTCTATGGGGCTGCAAAAAATGCGGACAGCAGACGGATGACATCCGTGTAGCCATGCCGCAAAGTACAGAACACATGCTATTCTTCTCCATTTTACCGACAAGAATAGGCATTTTTACAATGAAAGTGCGGGATGCTCATGGACTGCATCAATATTTTACGGATCCGTGAGTTGCGGACTGCAAAACGGACATGGTTGTGTGAATGTAGCCTAAATGTTATAGTCGGCAACAACTATATAGCCTAAACGTAATGTTAAAGGGAATCTGTCGCCAGGTGCCTGTAACTAAAACCAGACGCATATTTAGATATGCGCTTGTCGACATAGTATAATCCTTATCCATGCCTCCAGTTCAGAGAAATAATTCTTCTAATGGCATGCTAATTAGGGCGGGGCCATTGCACCTAAGGCTCCCCTCCCTTGATGTCCACACCCCTACTGCTTTGAATGACAGTAGTAGACGTACTCATGCCTGGCCCTGAAGTATTGTAGCAGAGTGTTCAAAACATGTGCTGTAAATGGCAGGAGCGCCAAGCCATCTCTAGCTCTGTACAGCATGTGCGCCGAACGAGCTCCCACCAGACTTCGGGGCCAGGCGTGAGTAAATATAAAGTGCTTGGCCCTTACAGGCAAAATGGTTGGGGCGCGGACATCTAGGCGGGTGAGCGGAGCCTCAGGTGCAACAGCACCACCCTTGTTACACACAGGGACTGATTAGTATTCAATTAAAAGCAAAGAAAGAGCATTATAGTATGTTGACAAGCGAACATCTGAGCATGCGGCTGGTTTTAGTTACAGGTACCTGCGGACAGATTCCATTTAATGTTATGCCAAACCTAAAGCATTACATTTTCTAGCATGTAGATAGGTCATAGTGGCCAAATAGCAGATTGCATGTAAAGTGTAAAGTCTAGTAGTTAATCTTGACATTTAAAGGCCCTTTTACATGGTCCGATGGAGCAGACACTTGATCTCAGAGGAGGAGAAAACAGCATTTACATGTAGTGATCTCCTCCACAGTATGGGGAGCAGTGATAGTTAATGCCATAACTCATCCCCATACAGAATCACTGTTTGCCGGCAGCAGAGTGCTGTATAGATCATGGACAGTGCATTCCTGTGACAGTATCAACCACGAGGAAATAAGCATTACCTCACTGATCATCCAAGGTTGCTGTTCTGGCATGCTACCGCTTCATTAATTCTCCATGGGACCGTCTGGAATAGCTGAGCACTGAAAATGGCTTACAATGCCCGCTAGACTAATAACTGGCTGAGGAGCGTCACCTCTGTGCCAGAAGAGCACACCTCCAAGCGTCACCTCCAGGTGGTAAAGAGCGGCAGGGACTGGTGGAGCAACAGGGGATTGGTGAGGGGAGTAATTATTTTTTTCTTTTTTCTTCCTGGCTCCTTTTTAATCTACCTCCCTGAAAAATCCCTTTAATTATTTGTGGAAAACCAGCCAAAAGTTTTACATAAACTCCACAGAGGAAACAGCTGTACGATTTATAGCCTGTACCTAAATGCTAACCAGTAATACTTACTTTTTCGCCAAGACATCAGCCGTTAGTGCTTCATTACACTCGGAATCACTCATGGCTCCTTCATCGTCGTCATCATCTCCAACCATTCTGTGAAGGAAAAATAGTATTGAAACAAGGCAGCCTACAAATAAAATTCTGCCAGGTCAGTGTCTGCGAGTTTAAGAGGACATTATCATTTGGTTTGTTGTAATGCAGAGGCAGAATTTTAGTGTGAGAATGAATCGGGACATGCCAAGAATTCCTGGGCTGGGCCTGAAACAGTCAGCTTTACTCTTACCACATAGACAGTGTGCAACGCCATTCAAATTTCAGTAGGTGATAATATACTGAGACCTAAACGGCTCCAATAGAACCAGTCTTTGCACTGTACCATCTCTCAAAGGGCAACTGCTGGTCTTCCATGAGCCAAGAGCACTATAGATTAGCCTAGACATCTTTCCTTCAGTATATATGTGGCCCATCACTGGAGTCATATCCTAGCGATATTCCCCCAATGTCCGAGATGGGAATACCTCTTTAACCTCTTAAGGAAATAGGGCGTGATCGGGCGGGCGGTGATCGTAACAGAGTGCCTGCTGAAATCATTCAGCAGGCACCCGGGGACAATGCCAAGGAGGTCCTGTGACAACCCCATCTCCCCCCCGTATCGGTCAATTCAGACCTGCGGTCTGTGGCGTTTCCGGGTGGTTCGTGTCTCCGGTGACCCGGAATAGGAGGGTGATCGGTGATGTAATATACACCACTAATCACCCTCCGTAGATCCTGTGAGGTGGCAGTGTGCCCCTTTTCTGTCGATCCACTGAGCAAGCGGGCGGGCGCCCGAAATACCCTGTGTGCGACCCCCCGCCCCACTCTCATTTTCAGGATGGCCGAGCGTTAGCAGACTGTCAGCACACAGCTGACACTCTGCTTGAAACTGTGGACATCTGTGCTGGCACAGATGTCAGCCGTTTAACCCCTTCCATGCAGCCGTCCACTATATGGAAGGGGTTAACAGGGAGGGAGCTCCCTCCCTCTCCCATCGGGGGCTGCTGTGCCATTGGAGCCACCCGATATTTCCCCCATCAGCCGCTGCTCTGTTGTGGCAGCGGCTGATGGTTACCATGGCAACTGGACGCCTTCACAGGCTTCCAGCTTGCCATGGTAAGGCTAAGATCAGGCTTCTGCTAAAGGCAGCAGCAATGATCAGCCTGTGTGTAAAGTCACAATACACTACACATATATATATATATATATATATATATATATATATATATATATATATATATATATAATGAATTTCTTCTTATAGTCGCACATTTATCACGGATCGGAAAATATATATATATATATATATATATATATATATATATATATATATCTATATATATATATATATATATATATATATACACACTACACATGTTTGAGATCACAGCGCCCGTAACGATCTGATCTATAAAACGGTCACGTTACTTTCCCCGCACGGTGAACGCCGTAAAAAAAAAAAAAACACTATGATGAAATTGAAATTTTGCCCACCTCACTTCCCAAAAAAGGTAATAAAAGTGATAAAAAAAAAAAAGGTCTTATGTACACCAAAATAGTACCAATCAAACCGTCATCTCATCCCACAAAAAATGAGCCTCTACATGAGACATGTCTCCAGTGTATGGAGACACTAGTATTTTTTATTTTTTTCCCTAAAATGCTTTTATTGTGTTAAAGTAAAATACCGTATATACTCGAGTATAAGCCGAGTTTTTCAGCACAAAATTTGTGCCGAAAAACACAAACTCGGCTTATACTCGAGTCATATACTCGAGACGGAGTGGGAGGAGGAGCTGGGGGCGGGCATTTGCGGCGGGCGAGCGCAGCATGACTAACTAATGTCACGTGCCTGCCCGGCCTGCTTTATGAATGAAGCAGGCGGCGCAGGCACGTGACGTCAGTCACGCTGCGCTCGCCCGCCCGGTCTGCCTGGAGGATTCAGTGCGGCATGTGAGGAGGTAAGGTATTTGAGGAGGGGCGAGAGTAATTGAATTTTAAAACTTTACAGGAGCGGTAATGGGGGGAAGGGGGCTGTGGATGGCACTGTTATGGGATGAGGGGGCTGTGGATGGCACTGTTATGGGATGAGGGGGCTGTGGATGGCACTGTTATGGGATGAGGGGCTGTGGATGGCACTGTTATGGGATGAGGGGGCTGTGGATGGCACTGTTATGGGATGAGGGGGCTGTGGATGGCACTGTTATGGGATGAGGGGGCTGTGGATGGCACTGTTATGGGATGGGGGGCTGTGGATGGCACTGTTATGGGATGGGGGGGCTGTGGATGGCACTGTTATGGGATGGGGGGGCTGTGAATGGCACTGTTATGGGATCGGGGGGCTGTGAATGGCACTGTTATGGGATGGGGGGCTGTGGATGCCATCCACAGATCCCCCATAACAGTGCCATCCACAGATACCCCCCATAACAGTGACATCCATTTCCACCTCGGCTTATACTCGAGTCACTACTTTTCCCAGTTTTTTTAGGGTAAAATTAGGGGGGGTCAGCTTATACTCGGGTCGGCTTATACTCGAGTATATACGGTAAATAAAAAGTACACATATTAGGAATCGCCACGTCCGTAAGAACCTGCTCTATAAAAATATCACATGACCTAACCCCTCAGGTGAACACCATAAAAAATAAAAACTGTGTCACCTTACATCACAAAAAGTGTAATACCAAGCGATCAAAAAGTCATATGCCCCCTAAAATAGTACCAATCAAACCGTCCTCTCATACCGAAAAAAATGAACCCCTACATAAGACAGTAGCCCAAAAAATATTTAAAAAAAAAACATTATGGCTTTCAGAATAAGGAGAAACAAAATCATAAAAAAAAGATGCTTTATTATGTAAAACTGAAACAAACAACCAAAAAAAGTAGTCCTATTTGGTATTATCACGTCCGTAACAACCTGCTCTATAATACAACATGATCTAACCTGTCAGATGAACACTGTAAATAACAAAAAATAAAAAGTGCCAAAACAGCTATTTTTTGTTACCTTGCCTCACAAAAAGTGTAATATAGAGCAACCAAAAATCATATGTACCCTAAAATAGTACCAACAAAACTGCCACCTTATCCTGTAGTTTCCAAAATAGGGTAACTTTTTTGGAGTTTCTACTCTAAGGCTGCATCAGGGGGTCTTGAAATGTGACATGGCAACTTAAAATTATCCCAGTGAAATCTGCCTTCCAAAAACCACATGGCGTTCCTTTCCTTTATGCGGCCTGCCAAGTGCCCGTACAGCAGTTTACGGTCACATATGGAGTGTTTCTGTAAACTACAGAATCAAGGCAATAAATACTGAGTTTTCTTTGTCTGTTAACCCTTGCTTTGTTACTGAAAAAAATGATTAAAATGGAAAATCTGCCAAAAAAGTGACATTTGGAAATTTCATCTCTATTTTCCATTAATTCTTGTGGAACTTCTAAAGTGTACACAAAGTTTGTAAAATCAGTTTTGAGTACCTTGAAGGGTGTAGTTTCCAAAATGGTTCCATTTTTGGGTGGTTTCTATTATGTAAGCCTCACAAAGTGACTTCAGACCTGAACTGGTCCTTAAAAAGTGGGTTCTGGAAATTTTCTGAAAAATTTCAAGATTTGCTAAACTTCTAAGCCTTCTAACGTCCCCAAAAAATAAAATGGCATTCCCAAAATGATCCATACATGAAGTAGACATATGTAAAGTAATAACTATTTTTGGAGTTATTACTATCTATTATAAAAGTAGAGAAATTGAAATTTGCAAATGTTTCCAAATTTCTGGTAAATTTGGTATTTTCTTATAAATAAAAATGAAATTTTTTTACTTAATTTTACCAATGTCATGAAGTACAATATGTGATAAGAAAATCTCAGAATGGCCTGGATAAGTAAAAGCGTTTTAAAGTTATTACCACATAAAGTGACACTGGTCAGACTTGCAAAAAATGGCCTAGTCCTTAAGGTGAATTATGGCAGGGTGCTTAAGGGGGTTAAATAGGTCCTCCAATTTTTTTATCACATTTTTTTTTTAGGTCACGAATGCCCTAAAAATAATTTTTCTAATATACTTTATTTACTGATTTTGTATTTTTACGGAAGATATTACTCAGAAAGCCCTGATTTCCTGCGCACTTTAAATTCCCTATTCTCCACATCGCAGACTTGTCAGCGGTACACGGTACGGACTCTGCACTCTACCAATAGGGCCGCAGAGGACGGAGTACGGACAGGAGCACACACTGCTGCTCCTCTCTGTGCCCCCCTTGTACCAGGATGCCAGGATTAGCGGAGCAGAGCGGGCTCCTGCCTGTGCCTGCTTCACTAAGCTTAAAGTCCTGCATGTCAGCTCTTAGCAAAGCAAGCACAGGCAGGAGCCCGCTCCGCTAATCCTGGCATAGCACATGGTTGCAGGGTACCCATGTGCTATGCCAGCATTTAGTAAACCTCCGGGATGCATGGGCAGGAGCACAATGTGTGCTCTTGCCCGTACTCCGCTCTCTGCAGCCCCATTCATAAAAAGCTGCACATTGTTGTTTTTTTTTTTATATCATAAAACATAATTATTTTTTTTTAAAGGCGTTATCCCACAAAAAAAAATTATAATGCACGTCAGTCCACTGCTCCATTAACCACATATACAGCGTAGTGCATAAAGGGGTTAACATGCCACGCATGCACACGTAATTGTATGTTGGTGGTTGTCCCGTAGGTCATGATTCCACAAGGCCCCGACTGGTAAAGCAGACCACTGACCACACATGAAGTAGCAGTATCACACAGGATAGTAGTACTAATATTACCTATGGTAGGGAGTACTTGGTTCATCTATTTTCATTAAGCCATAGTCCTTATCAGAAGGATGATAAGTAGCCAAAATATTCATCTCATCCCACTTCTGTGACTTCTTACTGCAAAAGAAACAGCACAAAAAAAAAAAAAAAAAAAAAAAAGGAATAAAACAGCAGCACTTAATTCTGGGACTGGTATATCCCTAAGATATGAAATACAATGAAGAACAGAAGTGAAATGAGCACATAAGATTTCTAGGATAAAATAACAATGACGGCCGACTAAAGTTTTCCCACTAACATTAGTGACTTAATCATTGTTTCTGAATAAGTGGAGCTAAAGGAGGCATTTCATAGACAGCGTTCCCATCATGGTAAAAGAAACCATTCTACTGGGTAAGTAGTAAGAACCATAAAGGAAGTCTCCAACTAAGGCCTCATGCACACGGCCGTTGTTTGGGTCCGCGTCCGAGCCGCATATTTCGCGGCTCGGCCGCGGACCCATTCATTTCAATGGGGCCGCAAAAGATGCGGACAGCACTCCGTGTGCTGTCCGCATCCGTTGCTCCGTTCCGTGCCCCCGCGAAAAAAATAGAGCATGTCCTATTCTTGTCCGTTATGCGGACAAGAATAGGCATCTCTATAATGGGCCGCGTTCTGTTCCGCAAATTGCGGAACGGAACGCGGAGCAGCTTCCGTGTTTTGCGGATCCACGGTTTGCGGACCGCAAAACACCAACGGCCGTGTGCATGAGGCCTAAAGAAGAAAATGATGAGCCGCAATCACCTTTTTGAAGCTATATAAATCCTATTCACCATACATTTACAGTTCCTGCCCTCTGATGTACACGCAGGGCACAGCGGGTGCTGGCAGTATTATACAGCTGTCAGCCGGCTCTAAACGCCAGGATTGGAGATAACTGCGACTGCAGCATCTAGATGGTTAGACGGTGCAAAAGGGGCCTCCTCTGTCGTCCTACCATCCCCCCAGGTGTGACTGCGGGGTGATGATGGGTTGTTCTGGGGGCCCCTGAATCAAGGGAAGGGCCTAATATGATGCCTGTTAGTGTTACGCAAACAGAAGAATTGCAGTCTATGTATTATGCCAGTGATCAAGCTTAGGCTTCATGCACATGACTGGTCTGTAAAATACAGATACCTTCAGAGGGCATTCTGCTTTACTCTCATAAAAATGTCTATTATCGTCTGCAAAAGGAACCAGAATAGAACACGTTCTATAATCTGCGGAACAACCACTAGATCCGCAAAAATGTGGATGTGTATAGAGCCTCATAGAAATGAATGGGTCAGTGTACTATCCACTGAGAAAAGGTACAGCTATGTGCGTTGGGCCTAATACATGTTCAAGTCCGTTATTGGGACCCAAAAAAAAGGGAAATTTAATGTTTACAAATTTTAAGAAAAACAACATTTTCCACATTAAAAATGTATTAACATTTTTATGTTTTTATTATGTTAACAAAAAGAAATACAAAGAAATAAAAAGTAGACACAACTGATGTCAATGCATCGTGAACGACCTGAACTATACAATAATCATTTAACCCACAGGGTGAACATGTAAAAAAACAATATCAACTGAGGCGCACAGCACATCCAGGTCCTGCAACTCGGCTCCCTTCACGTGACAAGACTTGAAAAACGTGTCAGGGCAGCGACACTATAGGCCGTAGTAAACGCCCCGATGCCGCAGACGACTGTAGGATAGCAAGCAGAGGAGACAGCTGCTATTATGTGCAGCGATGTCCTCCGTGACATGGGGAGCAGCGATCTCTGTGCCATCACTCGTGCCCATGCAGGACAGCGGCGTGCCAGCAGCAGATCGCTATCACACAGCACTGGCACTATGGTGATTTTTAAGCATGCTTCAAAAAACAAAATCACAATTGCCCGATAAACGAGCGTTTGCTTGTCCATCAGGTACTTGTGGCAGTATTAGACTGCCAGAGGATCGCTAATGAGCAAAAAGATCTGCCAGTCTAATGCACCCTGAAAGCTAGCATCAGCTCCTGTACGTTTGTTAGGCCCTTTGCAGACGAGCGTGTGCGGATTAAGGTCAGGATGGCTTCAGTCAAAACTGCGTGATTTCGCAAGCAAGTCCTTCAGTTTTGTTCGCGATTGCGTTCAGTATTTATGCAATGCGATTTAATGCATTTTTCACGCGCATGATAAAAAACTGAAGGTTTACAAACAACCTCTCTTAGCAACCATCCGTTAAAAAACGCATCGCATCCGCACTTGCTTGTGGATGCTATTTTCACGCAGCCCCTTTCACTTCTAGGGGGCCAGTGTTGCGTGAAAAACGCAGAATATAGAACATGTTGCGATTTTCACGCAACGCAAAAGTGATGCGTGAAAACCAACGCTCATGTACACAGACCCATTAAAATGAATGGATCCAGATTCTGTGCGGGCGCAAAGCATTCGCATCGCACATTGCACTTGCGTGGAAAACCCGCTCGTGTGAAAGGGGCCTTAGAGAGGTGAGGGGATAAAAAAATGACTCATGCACACAAACGCATTGTCTTTCCGTGTCCGTTACGTTTTTTTTTTTTTTTTTTGCGGACCGTATGCAGAACCATTCATTTCAATGGGTCCGCAAAAAAACAGAAGTCTATATGTCCATTCCGCAAAAAAATAAAACATGTCCTATTATTGTCTGCATTACGGACAAGGATAGGACTGTTCTATTAGGGGCCAGCTGTTCCGTTCCGCAAAATATGGAACGCACACGGACGTCAAAACACATACGTTCGTGTGCATGAGCCCATAGGATGTAATTAGGACAGTCATTTCCATATCACAGCATAAAAATGCTGGTTTCAGGCTCTGATCTCCACCCTGAAGATGACTCCCTCTGTGCCTCAGATGCCCCCTGTGCCGCCTAATGCCCCTTGGTACATCAGGAATGGAGCCGCCGCCATCTACAGCGAGTGTCATCTGTAACCATACAGCAGACAATCTGCTGAAGTGACTGAAATTGGTGCTGGCAATGATCCTGGGCGAGTAACCCCGTAGATACCGTGGTCTGTACCCACCCACGGCATCCATGGGGTTAACAGAGGGAGGGAGCTCCTTCTCTCCCCCCTATGGGGTCACCACACTGCGATGGCCCAACAGTTGCCATGGCAACCGGACACCTTACAAAAGGCATCCAGGCTTGCCATGTAGCTAAGGCTTACGGCTCATTCAGATGGCCGCAAAACACGGATACCGGACGGTGTGCGTTCCGCAGTTTGCTGACCGGTTTGGCCTGTTTTTTCCCACAATTGTGGACGAGAATAGGACATGCTCTATATTTTTTGCGGGGCCGCGGACCGGAACAACAGCATGTGCTGTCCGCATCTTTTGCCCCATTGAAATGAGTGGGTGCGGAACAAAACATACGGCCGTCTGAATGAGCCTTTAGTGTCAGTGTAAGGGCTCATGCACACAAACGTATTTTCTTTCCATTTATGTTCCGTTTTTTTGTGTTCCTTATACGGAACTATTCATTTCAAAGGATCCGCAAAAAAAACAGAAGGTACTCCGTATGCCTTCCATTTCCATATTTCGGTTCAAAGATAGAACATGTCCTATTATTGTCTGCATAACGGACAGGGATAGTACTGTTCAATCAGGGGCCAGCTGTCCTGTTCCGCAAACAACGGAATGCACACGGACGTCATCCGTATTTTTTGCGGACCGCAAAATACTGAAAAAGCCATACAGTCGTGTGCATGAGCCCTAAAACTGATAGAACCATACTCTGCCATAGAAGAGTATTGCAGAGTATAGAACAGCCATCAGCCCCACTGAATCTTCAAAAAAATAAAAAGTGCAAGACCAAATACGGGGGGAGATTTAGCAAAACTGGTGTAAAGGAAAACCGCCCTAGGCTCTGTTCACATCTGCAGTGAACGTTTTCAGCAGAGAACAGTCTGCCTGCGTTCACCGGATCCGGCATTTCCAGAATCAACAGATCCCCACCGGAAACCTTCTAACTATAAAGGGATCCGCCGGCATTCATGCTGGATGGTGATGTGAAGGCAGCCTTAGTTGCCCATAGAAACCAATCAGATTACGCCTTTCATTTTGCAAAGGAAATCTAGCAAATTAAAGGAGGAATCCGATTGGTCGCTACGGGCAACTAAGCCAGTTCTACTTCTCACCAGTCTTGCTACATTTCCCCCACTGACTGTGCATAAAGCCTACAGCTGGAATACCCCTTTAAGGACCATTCACACACAAATTTGCTGTAGTATTTTTCGTTCACTCAAAAATCAACGACATTTCTTTCCCCATACTGCATGCCGTTTTTAGGAAGTTTTTTTTTTCTAAGCCACGTCTTTTCAACTACAGAGAAGCCTGGAAAAAAGCTTCAACATGGTGAGTTAAAAAAAAAAAAAACACCACAAAACTTCACAAAAATGACCTTGTGAACTTTTTGGTGAACTGTGTGAACCCACCCTAAAGGGATAAAAAGTTAGGTTTCCAGTATGTTTTGCGGAACCAACTCAAGACCTCTGCTTGCTGTCACCCAATGGGCACTTTGATCGTTCTCGGTAATTGACTTACATGGCCTCCTAACAAAACACTGACAGAGCATCACGCCCGATCATAGAGGCACGTCACCCCAATGTCACACCTCAGGGCTTTACTTCTAGTGGCCGCCTCTCCTACTAAGTTCAGTCCATGAAGACTTCCAGCTGCTGAGTAATGGGACCTGTCACTCCCCAGCTGCAGCCCCCGGCGCCCCTACTCCAGGACCCCTCCCACCTCTGGTCGTCATCGCCGTCCTCGCTCAGTTCCGCTTTGCTGACCACACGTACACCAGTGGCCGCCGAGACCTTGTTCTTTAGAATGCCTTTAATGGGCCTGTGTGTGTGCGCCTCCATACTCGGTGCCAGACTAAAGTCCCGGTGTGTGTTTTCTGTGAAAATCTGCTGCCCATAAAAATCTGCTGCCCGCGTCACTTCCGGTCAGGACGTCACGCTTCAGAGGGAGGTGTGTCTCCCTGCTCCGCTCCTGATTGGCTGGAAACAGGGTTTGGCTTCACAGCAGCTTTCATTCACAGCGCTGTGAACGCGCAGCACCAGGGCTGAGGGCAGCAGATTTTCACAGGCTCTGATTGGCGGGCAGCAGATTTTCACGGGCTGTGATTGGCGGGCAGCAGATTTTCACGGGCTGTGATTGGCGGGCAGCAGATTTTCACGGGCTGTGATTGGCGGGCAGCAGATTTTCACGGGCTCAGGGCAGCTCCTTTTAACGGCAACTGTATGGGGATCGCTCAGGGCGGTTTATTTCAACAAGGGCTGTGAATGCGAACGCGCAGCGTCAGCTTATACTACCATCGGCTGTATGAGCCTGTTTGATCCCCGTTAAATGAGCTGCCCCTGCGATCCTCATACAGCCGATGGTAGTATAAGCTGACGCTGCGCGTTCGCATTCACAGCCCTTGTTGAAATAAACTGCCCTGAGCGATCCCCATACAGTTGCCGTTAAAAGGAGCTGCCCTGAGCCCGTGAAAATCTGCTGCCCGCCAATCAGAGCCCGAGAAAATCTGCTGCCCGCCAATCACAGCCCGTGAAAATCTGCTGCCCGCCAATCACAGCCCGTGAAAATCTGCTGCCCGCCAATCAGAGCCTGTGAAAATCTGCTGCCCTCAGCCCTGGTGCTGCGCGTTCACAGCGCTGTGAATGAAAGCTGCTGTGAAGCCAAACCCTGTTTCCAGCCAATCAGGAGCGGAGCAGGGAGACACACCTCCCTCTGAAGCGTGACGTCCTGACCGGAAGTGACGCGGGCAGCAGATTTTTATGGGCAGCAGATTTTCACAGAACCCTGTCAGCGCTCACTACGTCATCAGCAGCGGCTGTGCTACCGTCACTTCCGACGTGACACCTATGAGGTTGTAAACCTGCTGACGAGCGGGCGCGCTGGGAAGTTGCCATGGAAACCATAGGCAGGCGGCTGTGGTGTAGGGAAAAAGCGCGGGAACTTGACCGGCGTACTGTAATGTAGTGGCTTCAGATGCCCGACTACCTCTGGTTGTCATTACCACATAGCTCTTGAAATAAATATTCTCCCCACTTGTTTATAAGCTTCTTCCTTTTATACCAAATGGTTCTTTATAACCTCATGTGTGTGTTTTTTTTACCATAAAATGTTTTACCGTCCAACTTTTGAAAAGCTGAAAGAGGGACACTATCAGCTGCATGCTTAGAGCAACATGGCAAGTTTTACACTCAGGCCTGTTTCACACTTGTGTTGTTAATTCTGGTTTTAAGATCCGGCATAGGAATTGAACGGATCAGTTTCATTTAATACGTCAGGATGAATCAGTTTTCGGCTGGATCCGGTTGAATGAAATCTAAGCAGAACAAACCGGATCTGGCTTGTTCAACAACAAAAAACGGATCCAGCACCATGACTTACATTGATTTTCATGCCGGAACTGTTTTTTTCCGTTTTGCAAAAATATGTTTTCTGGAATCAATTCAAGACCTCTGCTTGCTGTCATCCAATAGGCACTTTATTGGTTCTGTCTAACTGACACGTTCATCTGACATCGCCTCCTAACAAACCACTGATGGATCTGGCACCATTGACTTATATTGATTTTCATGCTGGATCGACAATGAACGGGGACAAAACTGATCCGTTTTGGTCTGGTTTTGAGATCCTTTGCTGGATCTCAAAAGCGGAAACCAACAACGCAAATGTGAAACAGGCCTAAGCCATGCCTCTACTTCCACACAATACTTATCTATACATGCCCAATCCCCTTAGTGCCCCATAGAGTAGTTATGCCCCCTTTGAGGCTCCACACAATAGTTATTACCCCTTACTGTCTACTACACCAACAATTTTACCCGTTAGAGGTGCGTTTTTCCTGCAGCTCCAGGGGACAGCTATGGGGGCGTCATGTGCGCCCTCGTATGCTAATCTGTTCCTGGTGCTGTGGGAGAGACGCATCTACCTCACGGACCCTCAGCCAATTATACAGCAAGTCCTCTTTTGGGGGAGGTATATAGATGATGTTTTAATCATATGGTGGGAGTCTGTGGAGGCTCTTAATGATTTTGTGAAAGAGTTGAACAAGAATGACCTTAATATTAAATTGACATCAAGGACAAGTACCAAGGAGATTGACTGGATGTTCAGCTAACTGTGGGTAGGGATGGTTGGATTCTAACGGATCAATTTAGGAAAGAAACTTCGGTTAACTCTTTATTGCATGCTTCATCATCCCATCCTAGGAATCTGGTGAAGAACATCCCAGTGGGACAGTTCCTCAGGATAAGGAGAATCTGCTCTACGGAATCATCCTCTGAAACACAAGCAATGGCGCTATGGCGGCGGTTCTAACAGCGGGGTCATAAGAAGACCGATATAAGACGAGCATATGAAAGAGCACGATCTACAGAGCGCAATACCCTTTTGTACTCCAGGAGCAATAAGGAAAGACAAGGGAAAAAGGAGGAGAAAACGAGATTCCATCACAGAGTTCAATGGAGAATCTAGGGAGGTAAGAGAAGCTCTCTCGAAATATTGGGACATTTTACGAATGGGTCCTCAACATGCTGAAAATGTGGGCGTGCAGCCCTCCATTACGTACAGGAGATCTAAGAACATTCGAGATCTTGTTGTGAAAAGCCATTATATGGGCCCTAGGATCGGTAAGATTTTTGGTACAAAAGGCCCAAAGTGGGGATGTGACCCATGTGGATCATGTGCGGCATCCAGTAATGTGGATAAAGCCGAACGTTTTTGGAATACATCTGGGAGTCGAGAATATGAAATATATCATACCATCACATGCACTACCATTGGGGTGATATATTGGGCCACTTGTCCATGTAAGAAAACATATGCGGGCATGACCTCTCGCCCTTTTAAACACCTGATAAGAGAGCATGTGCTCGTTTTCGTAGTGGCAAAGGAAACTGAAGAGATGGAATTATTACAACCAGGGTCGGCGCGTCCTATAAGCGGACTAGGCCGCCGCGTAGAGCGCCCCTTGGCAAGGGGCGCTGCTAGGAGCGCCGGCCCTGCCTCATGCTGCAGCCGCCCGAGCGCTCTGAATTGAGCCTCAGGCGGCTGCAGCACTGCTCGGCTGGTGCGTCCATGAGGCGCACCGCCCGGGCACAGCATGAAGAGAGGAGCTGACAGGAGGAAGCGCTCAGCGCTCCCTCCTGTCAGTCCATTAGCGCTGGCCGAGCTCTTTATGGCCGCGGGTACAGGAGCATCTGTCTCCTGTAGCCGGCCGGACTGACATGAAGTGCGCACACAGTGTGCACTTCCTGTCAGTCCGTCAGGGTACAGGAATCTAAAGCTCCTGTACCCCTGGACCATAAAGCGCTCGGCCACGCTACATTACAGGCGGGGAAGGGAGGGGGGAGAATGACAAGAGTGGGGGGAAGAAGAATGACAAGGGGGGAGAGAATGACAAGAGGGGGAAGGAAGAATGACAAGAGGGGGAGAATGACAAGAGGGGGAAGGAAGAATGACAAGAGGGGAAAGAATGACAAGGGGGAATGACAAAGGAGGAGGGGTGAAGAATGACAAGGGGAGAATGACAAAGGAAGAGGGGTGAAGAATGACTGGGGGGGGGAATGACAAAGGAGGGGGGGTGAAGAATGATAAGGGGGGGGGGGCGGCAAACTTTTCTTTTGCCTAGGGCGGCATAAAACCTTGCACCGGCCCTGATTACAACCTATTCCATGACATTTTCGGGAGGTTCATGACTCACATGCAACAATATGTAGATTCAGAGGTATTGATAGAGTGCTGATCTCCCAGAGAGGCGGTGACTGGAAAAGGATTCTAGCCCAAAAGGAGACAAAATGGATATATACTTTGGATACTTTAATACCCAAATGAGGTGAATAGTTTTGTACCCTTCCTCTAGGTGCGATTTATGGTGTGTATCGCCCCCTTGTTTTGTTTATAATATTGTTATTTTAGTGTGGTTTTATATTGTTATTGTCTGTGGTTATTTAATTTTTTTTTATTCTATACTGATGTGGGTGTTTAGTCGGGGGTACTCATACATCTTACTAATCTTGGATTTTGTTTTGTATTGTATTTTTCTCTAGATTTGCTGGATGTATATACTGATATGGTTGGAAATAATAAGAAAAGAGAAAAAGTTTAGTTTCCGGGACATTATTTTTTATAGAAGAATTGACAAGGATGACAACGAGGGGTGCATATCGTCACAATAGGAAGAGGATGATAAGAGGGACATTTAGTATGAGATAATTGTTGACACATTTATGAATTTATGGGGATGTTTTTTATTATTACACTGGAATCATGTCACTGATTGATATATTTTTATTAATAATTTTTATTGTATATCATGTACTTATTATTTTTAATTATTTATATGACACTATATAATTTGATGGAGAATTATTAATGTATATTTAGGGTAGGATTTTTTTTTAAATCAGATAATTTTTATTGAAAAAATATAACACAGGAGATAATACACTGAAACGCACTTTCCCGCATACGATACACTAATACATAAGCAGTGCAATAGATATATAGTCATAATACAAATATAACTTGACCGACAGTGCATCGTAGCATAATGAGTCTTGATCCGTAGACATTCTCCTGTGCCAAGTAACATTTTCGCTTTTCAACATGAATAACTCAAAGTCCAAGCGATCAACAAAAATAAAGCTCCTAAGTGGAGCTATAGGAACCAATAACTGGTAACCCCCCCTCTCCCTCCCTGTTCCCCTCTGTGCGGTATCCCCATGAGTCAATCATTGTATAGGAATCAGAACCTTGATCTGAGAGGGCACTATACAACCCCCGGCAACGACATGGCATCTCGCAGCCATGACCTCCGTATCTCCTGTGAAGCTACACCAGAAAGCGTAACCCAGCTTTCCCACTGTTTTCGGAACTTCTTAATGGCCCCCCTTTTTTTGTATATACCTCTTTCCAAACTGACTAAAGAGTTGGCTGCCCCCACCCATTCTTGTATACTCGGGCCTACTGGCTGGATCCAGTATTTCGCGATCAGGCGTCGTGCACAAAAGAGTAGCCTAGCAGCTGCCACCTTACTGCTTTCGGGAATTCCCAGTTCCTGAACATGGCCTAAAACCCCTACCACCGGCGTCCTAGGAATAGCAACTCCATAGGTTTTGTCTAAAACATCAAAGACAGCTGTCCAGAAGGCTTCCAACCCATTGCAGAGCCACATCATGTGAATGAGATCTGCTTCACCCACTTAGGGTAGGAATTTGATATATATATATACAGTATATATGTCTTATTTTTAGTTATACACAGGAGGTATAGAACCAGGGTCGGACTGGACCACAGGGGTACAGGAGAATCCCCCGGTGGGCCCCTGAGCAAGGTGGGCCCCTAGTCTCCCACTCCCTGCACAAGTGGCACATAACACATTAGATTTACTGCACTACATACATATATTCACTGTAAGGCACCTCCACCAGACAATGTTCATATAAAAAACTTGTTAAATGACTTATTGTATTTGAATGTATCCATACGGGGAGTCCCCAAAATAAATTTTACTGGGGGGCCCTAGGTACCCCAGTCCAACACTGTATAGAATTATATGTACCTGGGGTTGCTTTAATAAATTTTTTATATTTATATTTACACTTACACTTTGTAGTAATTATATAATTTATATTTATTTATATATAACTGTTTGTCTGGTTTTTCATGTTTGGCACTTTTGAGCACGAGCACTTTATGTTGGGCATCCACACATTTGCACATGGTGGTTTCGTCTTGTCCGGGTATGTGGTGTTAATATAGGGACATGATTCAATTTCATATAATAGTACCCACTTGAACTACTGACCTCAGGATGTCGTCCGCTAATACTAAGTTGTCTGTTGCCCTCGGTAAAGATGGCGGAATAGGTATTTCCGTTTCGCTGTATAAGGTACTGGCTGCCCCTCTCTAACATGGCAGGAGGTGTACTTCCGGTTTCCGGAGGTGCGCGCTTCTAGCCTAGTGTATGCCCATAGTCAGAGGGGTGGGAGTTGTCCTCCCGGTCCCAGAAACGATTCAACTACATCTGGTGATAAATTTAACAAGGTGGGCGGCCATTTATGGTAATATTATGAGTATTTAAACCCGGCTTTTGTACACTTGTGTTATGCCACTTGGAAGAAGCCGAATTGGCGTAACGTACGTCGGGTATCATCGGTGTTAGCAGTACTGTGCGGTCTGTATTTGTTTTCATCTTACTCTCCTTGGCGTTTTAGACATTTGCTGAACCAACACTTATGCACATGTGTTTTAACCTGTTACGGACATAGGACGTACCCGTACGTCCTTAGTATTTACGATCACCGCCGCGCAGCACAGGGTGATCGGAAGAGAGTGCCTGCCAAAATCGTTCGGCAGGCACTCTGTGACAATGCCGAGGGGGGTCCTGTGACAATTCAGACCTGCGGTTTGCTGCGTTTCCGGGTTATTCGTGTCTCTGGTGACCCGATTACCCGGAATAGGATAGTGATCGGTGGTGTGATAATACACCACCAATCACCATCCTTAGATCCTGTGAGGTGATGGTGACATCACCTCACAGGATTGAATCTTATTCGCTGCACGGGAGGTCGGGGGTTAACTCCCCTTGCTCTCCTCTCCTCCTCCATACTTCATCCGTGAGCCGTGGGGAGAGGAGCAGCCTGTTCTGAGCCCAGCACCCCAGACTTCACCCAATACTCCCCTGTAACCCTCCAATCTGGCACTAGCAGGTAGGTTAGGGAAAGATTTAGGTCAGGTAGGGAGACTTAGGGAGAGTTTAGAATTAAGAGTTTTTTTAACTGTTGCATCACGCTGATCGGGTGTCTGGGGTCCACAGCACAGCTGTGTGACCCTAGACCCCCCAGGGGTGCTGCAGATTGCCCCCCCTCCCACACACACACATTTTTGGGGCGCAAGCGTTTTTTGTTTTTTTTGCGTACGCTGACAGTGGCCGGCACTCTTTAGCGTCCGTCCACTGTTAGCGCATCGCCCACCCCACCGCTGATCAGCTTCGGACGGCTGATCAGCAAGCTTTAATTTTTTTTTCTTTTTCATATTTTTTTTGTCTCTTTTTTTTTTTCTGTTAGGTTTAGGGAAAAGTCCCAATACCCATGCCCCCACACACACGCACACTAAATAAAGTTTTTCACACACGCACACACACACTCCCCTATGGCTGCTGGACGTTCTCGGCTGAGGAGGCATACGCCCAGCTTGCCTTCGAATCCGAGAGCCCCAGTGAGGACGAGGATGACCCTACTTTCCTTTTGTCATCCGCGTCTTCCTTATCATCTAGCGATGATGATGAGCCCCCAAGGCGGCGAAGACGCCGCCAGGCGGAGCAACGGGACCACCATGTCAGGGACCCTGTGGCCCACACCAGTACGAGCAGCTCTGGGGCTCGTACTAGTTTTCCAGCCCACTAGATAATTTCACCTGAGCCCCCTACCGGTGAACTTGCATGGTGTACCCCAAAGAATTTTCAGCCCGTGATCCCCGATTTTGTTGGTCAACCAGGAATCCAGATTCCCACAGTGGGCTTCACTGAATACGACTATTTTAGTCTTTTCAGTGACCACTTTGTGAATCTGATGGTGGAGCAAACGAATCTGTACGCCCAACAGTTCATTGCTCAACACCTGGGCTCTTTTTTGGCTAGGTCCGGTGGCTGGACGCCGGTCAGTGCAGCCGAGATGAGGACGTTTTGGGGCCTCGTGCTGCACATGGGCCTAGTCAAAAAAACCAGTGTCAGGCATTACTGGAGTGGGGACCTCCTCTACCAGACCCCACTTTACAGTACGGCCATGAAACGCTCCCGGTTTGAGGCCATCCGTAAATGCCTGCATTATGCAGATAATGCAGCATGTCCCCCCCAAGGTGATCCTGCCTATGACCGCCTGTACAAAATCACTTCGGGCCAAAATTTTTGAAGGGCTATGTACCTGGAAGGGAGGTCGCGGTTGATGAGTCCCTCATTGCTTTCAAGGGGAGACTCATTTTCCACCAGTATGTTCCCTCAAAGCGGGTGAGGTATGGCGTGAAGCTGTACAAACTTTGTGAGAGTACCTCAGGGTACACTTACAAGTTTCGTGTGTACGAGGGGCGAGATTCCCGTATTGAAACCCCAGAATGTCCCCCCACTCTGGGTGTTAGCGGGAAACTTGTGTGGGACCTTATGCACCCACTGCTAGATAAGGGTTACCACCTGTACTTGGATAACTTTTATACTAGTATCCCCTTGTTTCAGTCCCTCGCTGCCAGATCCATGTCCGCTTGTGGAACCGTGCGGAAAGATCAACAAGGCCTCCCTACCTACCCCCTCCAGGTACCTATCCCCAGGGGTGAGACCTGTGCCCTGACCAGTGGAAACCTGTTTCTGGTCAGATATAAGGACAAGAGGGATGTCCTTATGCTGTCCACAATTCACGGTAACGGCATCACCCCTGTCCCTGTGCGAGGTACCAAGGCAACGGTCCTCAAGCCCGATTGTTCCGTCGACTACAATCGGTATATGGGAGGAGTCGATCTCTCTGATCAAGTCCTCAAGCCATATAACGCCACGCGCAAAATCCGGGCATGGTACAAAAAAGTTGCGGTCTACTTGGTACAGGTTGCCATGTACAACTGCTATCCCGGAGCACTGGCAACACAGGGAAATTCCTTCAGTTTTATGAGGCAGTCATCAAGGACCTGATATTTTCTGACCGGGAAAGAGCAGGCCGGAGTATCTCGGGAACTGGAGGTGCCCGGATCGTCCCTGGCCAACACTTTCCAGGTGTGGTCCCCCATACTGGAAAGAAGGGACAGACCCCCAAAAAATGCAGAGTGTGTCACAGGAGGGGGATACGGAAGGACACCACCACTCAGTGTGACACGTGCCCTGATCATCAAGGCCTCTGCGTTATTGGTTGCTTCAGGGAGTACCACACTTTCATGGAGTACTAAATTTATAATCCACTTCCCCAATTTTAATTCCATTTAGCCTCTGACAATCGAATAAAAACTATGGTTCTCAGACTTGAGACACCCAAAACTATTTTTTCCCCAAAATTATAGTTAGTAAAACTAGTTAGTTAAGGTGTAGATATGCCTTTTTCTATTGGTCTCCAGAATCACGAACGCGCATATGACGCGCGTTTCCTATTTGTAAAAACGCGCTAAAATACGTGCGACAAAAACGCGCGTAAAACGCGCGTTTCAAAAACGCTCAGGTCTGAACCCAGTGTTAAGGTTTGTAACAGATTTGCATGCCTGGGGATACAGTGTGGGATGGACTTTAGAGCCACCTTTTAATGACTAGGTGTGGTAAGGTGCAGGGTGCCGTCCTAGATGGCAGGTACGTGTCACCGAGGTTCATAGCCTCGGTGAGGTAAAAGCCGTTTGTTGGTGTCAGTAGCAGGTAGTGCTACTGACACATTTGCTAGATAGCATGGCTGCAAAGCCGATCCGGGCCGGCTCTTACCGGGAGCAGCTAAAGTGTAGGGTGGGTGGCTGCTCCCCACGACCCAGTCCTGGTTTTGGGCTGAGTTTAAAAACTCAGCCAGCACTAGCAGCTGGGAGAGTGATTGTCTTGGTAGTGTTGCTAGTGTTGTGGAGCTTTCTGGGCTGGAAGGACGTGCCCAGCAAGGAGGCGTGCAGCCGTCCTGGAACCCTGAAGGAGGATTGTCCTGCGGCTGGGCTGAGAGCCAGGTGCGAACCCGCACATCAAACCTGCCAGGTGAATGGAACCTGTGTTTGGACTTTTTGTTTTCCCCTTCATTTGCTGATGGGTGTGACTTAACACCAATTGACTTTCTGCTGTTATTTTGATGCAAGTGTGAATTAAACACTGTTTGCTGCACCTTCTGGACTCCTTGTTTTGCCTCAGTACTGCACCCGCACCGCTGTCTACCAGAGCGACTCCCCACATTTGGTGTCGGATGCGGGCATGCGCAGTGAGGCTGGCGTGAACGCCGAAGTTTTTTGCTAAGCACGAGTGCATGGAATATATTAAGCCAGCAAAGTTGCAAGCAGGAATTTCTGGCAACATGGAGGCTGCTGTGAAGGCTCTCATAGAGGCTAACGTGCAGCAGCGGGAGACCAACCAGCTACTGCTACAACATGTGATGGCGTTACAGGCGGCAGGAGCGTCCCACCACGTCCATGATGCCCGGAAGCGGTCCGTGCGGCGATCCCAAAAATGACCCCGCAGAGCGGCGTTGAGACATACCTGGCGGTCTTTGAGAAGGTCGCCGTGAGGGAAAAGTTACCCGTGACCAGTGGGCCGAGGTGGTTGCTCCGTTCCTGGCATCCGGACCCCAGCAAGTTTTTTGATTTAGCAGATGACCAGGCTGCTGACTATCCCACGGTGAAGGGGAGATCCTGGCCAGACTGGGGGTAAGCGTGTTGGTCCGGGCTCAGCGGGTCCACCAGTGGGACTTTAAAGCGGCTGAACCCGCCAGGCCGCAGTACTATGAGTTGCTGCACAGGTTGCAAAAATGGCTGCAGCCTGACATTCTAAGTCCGACTGCTATGCTGGACCGTCTGCTGGCTGACATGTTCTGGAGGGCCTTGCCTTACCCCCTTCAGCACTGGATCGGCCAGGTATCACCCACCAATGCTCTAGAAATGGTCGACCTGGTGGAGCGCTATGAGGCCACCCAAAACTTGAAGGGGGTGTTGTTGGGAGGGGGCCGGTCAAACCCCGGAGGACTCCCATCCAGTCCCGACGACTGGTACCCGAGAAACCTGCTCGGGTGTACCCCCTGTAGACCCGGCCCGATAGTCTGCTGGCGGTGTCACGAGCCTGGCCACGTAAGGGCCGACTGTCCACACTGGGGAGAACCCATGGAGGTTAATTATGGGTACCGGGCTTCCATGTATGCCCGGAGACTGTGTGCGACCGGCACCCCGAGACAATAGACAATCATCATCTGTGCCAGGTGCAAGTCGGGGATAACCTGGCCGTGGCGCTGTTGGACTCAGGGAGCCTAGTAACCCTGGTAAGTGCTGCCCTGGTACAGCCCACCCAGTATACGGGCCGGAAAGTTGGTGTGGTCTGCATACACGGAGACTTAAAGGACTATCCCACTGCGGTAATGTCTCTGTCCACGGCGGCCGGCACCTGGACTTGTGAAGTGGCGATCTCCTCAACGCTACCCTATGAACTAATAATTGGGAGAGACTTCCCTGGTTTTCCGTCACTATGGCCTGAGGTGAAAGTGGCTAATAGCCCTGAGACAGGGGTAACCCTAGCAGAGTGGCCTGATACCACTGGAAGGCCAGAGCCCTGGGAGCCCGAGTCTGAAGGGCCGGCGGTAGGGGTGACCACTGCTCCAGCGGTAGAGGGGAGACAACCCCACTGAGTGTAATGGTGGGAGACACGGAGGACTTGCCACCGGGACCTGAGTTGGCAGACCTCAATGTCTCCGGGGAAAATTTTGGGACCGCACAACACGGGACCAAACCCTAACCAGAGCCTGGGAAAGTGTCATAATAATTGATGGTAAACCCCAGAAACCTGGGGCTGAATTAATGTTTCCGCGATTCATTGTCCTTCAGGATATGTTGTATCGGGTGAACCAAATCGGGGTGAACCTGTTGAACAGTTGGTGGTGCCCACAGCGTATCGCAGGCTTGTCATGGAGCTTGCCCACCAACATGTTCTTGGGGGACACCTGGGGTGGCAGAAAACCCAGGACCGCATACTGCAGCGGTTTTATTGGCCCAGTGTGTTCAAGGAGGTAGAGAATTATTGTAAGTCCTGTCCCACCTGTCAGATAAATAGCCCCCAGCCACATTTCCGTAGTCCTCTGGTACCGCTTCCAATTATTGAGGTCCCGTTTGAGCGAATCGCTATGGATCTAATTGGGCCTGTACCAAAGTCTGCCAGGGGCCACCAACACATTCTGGTAGTTCTCGACTATGCCACTCGGTATCCGGAGGCGGTGCCTCTGCGACATACCTCAGCTAAACTCATTGCCAAAGAGTTAATGGAAATGTTTTCCCGTGTGGGCCTGCCAAAAGAGGTTCTGACAGACCAAGGGACCCCTTTTATGTCCAAAGTTATGAGGGAACTGTGTAAATTATTGCGTATAAAGCAATTGCGGACGTCCGTTTACCATCCACAAACGGACGGTCTTGTCGAGAGGTTTAACCAAACTTTAAAAAATATGTTAAAAGGGTGGTGTCTAGAGATGGGAAGGACTGGGACCTGCTTCTGCCCTATCTCATGTTCGCAGTGCGAGAGGTACCCCAGGCCTCTACTGGGTTCTCGCCCTTCGAACTGCTTTATGGCAGACACCCTCGGGGCCTGTTGGATATCGCCAAGGAAGCGTGGGAACAACAGCCTGTCCCCCACAAAAGTGTCATTGAGTATGTCACCCAGATGCAGGAACGGATGGAAAGGTGTTGCCGCTGGTCCGGGAGCATATGGAGGCAGCGCAACAAGCCCAGAGTAGGGTGTACAATCGTCAGGCTCGGGTGCGGGGCTTCAAGCCGGGAGATCGGGTGTTGGTTCTGGTACCCACCCTTGACAGCAAGTTCCTAGCTAGGTGGCAGGGCCCCTATGAGGTGATCGAGAAAGTAGGGAAGTAAATTACAAAGTACACCAGCCAGGGCGGCGCAAGCCGGAGCAGGTGTACCACGTGAATTTACTAAAGCCGTGGAAAGATAGGGACACGGCCGACGACCACAGCCCCCGGCCAGGGCTTCTAGGTGAAAAGGGTCCAGCCCCACCGTTCGAGGCCTGTGAAGCCGTAACCACGGTAAGAATTGCAGACAGCCTGTCTTCCAAACAAGTTCAGGAAGTCAGGGAGTTCCTCAGTCGGAACACGGATGTGTTCTCGGACCTCCCTGGCCGCACGTCTCTCATCCGACATGACATCGTCACTGAGCCTCAGGCCAAGATCCGGTTAAAACCATACCGGGTACCCGAGGCTCGGCGGCGAGCCATCGCGGAGGAAGTGAAATTAATGTTGAAGCTCGATGTCATTGAGGAGTCGAAAAGTGAGTGGGCCAGTCCCATAGTCCTAATACCCAAGCCGGATGGGACGTTGCGGTTCTGCAACGACTTTCGCAAGTTAAATGAAGTGTCCAAGTTTGGCGCGTATCCCATGCCCCGGGTAGACGAGCTTGTGGAGAATTTAGGACAAGCCCGTTATTTTTCTGTGCTGGACCTCACTAAAGGGTACTGGCAGGTACCCTTAACGGAGTCGGCTAAGGAAAAACCGCTTTGTTACCCGCAGGGCCTGTATCACTACAAGGTGTTACCCTTTGGCCTGCATGGCGCTCCCGCCACCTTCCAAGGTTAATGGACATAGTGCTGCGACCACATCGTCGGTGCGCCTCGGCCTACTTAGATGATGTGATCGTCCACAGCACCGACTGGGAAAGCCATTTACCCAAAGTGCAGGCGGTAGTGGATGCCCTGAGGAAAGCCGGTCTAACCGCCAATCCAAAGAAGTGTGCGATTGGGTTGGAAGAGACCAAATACCTGGGATATGTCATTGGGCGGGGAGTCATCAAACCTCAGGTAAATAAGGTAGAGGCAATACGGAATTGGCCCGACCGGTCACCACCAGGCAGGTAAAGTCGTTCCTGGGGATTGTGGGGTATTACATGAGGTTTGTGCCCCACTTTGCTACTATCGCTTCGCCATTGACAGAGTTGTTAAAGGGGCGTAAGACAGGGATGGTCCGCTGGAATGAGCAGGCGGAAAAGGCTTTCTCCGCCTTGAAATCGGCCCTGTGTGGGTCCCCGGTTTTGGTGACACCCGATTTCAGGAAAGAATTCATAGTCCAGACCGACGCCTCTGAGGTTGGCCTTGGTGCGGTACTATCGCAGGAAGTCAACGGGGAGGAGCATCCCGTTGTCTTCCTCAGCCGCAAGCTCACCCCAGCCGAGACTAGGTACAGCATAGTCGAGAGAGTGCCTGGCCATCAAGTGGGCACTCGAGGCCCTCCGTTATTACCTGTTGGGCAGAAGCTTTCGCCTGGTGACCGACCACTCCCCACTCAAGTGGATGTCCCAAGCCAAAGAGAGGAATGCCCGGGTCACCAGGTGGTTTCTGTCCCTACAGAATTTTAAATTCACGGTGGAACACAGAGCGGGCCGGTTGTTAAAAACGCAGACGCGCTCTCCCGGGTACACTGTTTGTCGTGTGTCCACCCCTCAGGGTTGAACAAAGGGGGGTATGTGGTAAGGTGCAGGGTGCCGTCCTAGATGGCAGGTACGTGTCACCGAGGTTCATAGCCTCGGTGAGGTAAAAGCCGTTTGTTGGTGTCAGTAGCAGGTAGTGCTACTGACACATTTGCTAGATAGCATGGCTGCAAAGCCGATCCGGGCCGGCTCTTACCGGGAGCAGCTAAAGTGTAGGGTGGGTGGCTGCTCCCCACGACCCAGTCCTGGTTTTGGGCTGGGTTTAAAAACTCAGCCAGCACTAGCAGCTGGGAGAGTGATTGTCTTGGAAGCTGCTGCTAGTGTTGTGGAGCTTTCTGGGCTGGAAGGACGTGCCCAGCAAGGAGGCGTGCAGCCGTCCTGGAACCCTGAAGGAGGATTGTCCTGCGGCTGGGCTGAGAGCCAGGTGCGAACCCGCACATCAAACCTGCCAGGTGAATGGAACCTGTGTTTGGACTTTTTGTTTTCCCCTTCATTTGCTGATGGGTGTGACTTAACACCAATTGACTTTCTGCTGTTATTTTGATGCAAGTGTGAATTAAACACTGTTTGCTGCACCTTCTGGACTCCTTGTTTTGCCTCAGTACTGCACCCGCACCGCTGTCTACCAGAGCGACTCCCCACACTAGGTAATTGCATTAGTGTTATATACAGTGCTTGTATGGGAAGAAAGGACCAGCATGTTTTTGTTTGGGTATTTCTTTTCCCTCATTTTGGAGTATGATGACATGACCTGCCGTGTTTGAGTTCCACTGTCTTCTGTCACTTTGGGATGGTGATGTACCAAAGTGATGGACCATGTGATGAGCGCAGTGACGTCACCACAGGTCCTTTTCCTCAAAAAAGAAACAAGACATGCCAGGCTGCACGTTCAAGTGGATTAAGGTGAGTTTATTAATGGGGTGGTTTTTTTAACCCCTCCATCACCATTTTACTAAGCATTCTGTATTAAGAATGCTATTATTTTCCCTTTTAACCATGTTATAAGGGAAAATAATAAAGATCGGGTCCCCATCCCGATCGTCTCCTAGCAACCATGCGTGAAAATCGCACCGCATCTGCACTTGCTTGCGATTTTCACGCAGCCCCATTCACTTCTATGGGGCCTGCATAGCATGAAAAACGCACAATATAGAGCTTGCTGCGATTTTCACGCAACGCACAAGTGATGTGTGAAAATAACCGCTCATGTACACAGCCCCATTTAAGTGAATGGGGCCGGATTCAGTGCGGGTGCAATGCGTTCACCTCACGTGGCCTTACACACCGAGTGCCCAAACTGCAACCTAAAACCCACTTATTTATCGCAAAGTGCCAACACGGCAATTTAATCAGAATACCACAGTCCAATCTAGTATATCTTCCATGTTACTTTATCATTTAGCTGTAATAGCCTGCCTACATCTAGTGCGCTGCCTGCGTTGTTCATAGTGCGCCCTGCGCTGATGAATGGCAGCAAAAGTCTAAGGCCTCTTCCACACGGGCGTCACGCTTGATGCCCGGATAGGATGCGGGTGCCTTGCGGGAATATGCGTGATTTTTCTGCGCGTGTGCAAACTTTTGTAATGTGTTTTGCATGCGCGTGGGAAAAATCGGCATGTTTGGTACCCAGACCCGAACCCGGACTTCATCACTGAAGTCTGGTTTCGGGTTGAGTATTCTGGAGAATTTATTATTTTCCCTTATAACATGGTTATAGGGGAAAATAATAGCATTCTCAATAAAGAATGCTTTGTAAAATGAGGATTAAGGGGTTAAAAATAAAAAACTTAACTTACCTTAGCCACTTGATCGCGTAGTTGGCGATCTCTCTTCTCTCTTCAAGCATTAGCTGTAGTCTAAAAGACCTGTGATGACGTCACATCACATGGTCCAATCACATGATCGAAACGCGCGTTGAAAAAGCTACGGGCGAAACGCGCGTTGGGGTCACCGGGACGGACGCAACACTTGGTTAGTATCACATACTTTCACCTTACATGGTCATTGGTATGTAGTTTCGCTGGAGATTAACACCCGCAGATCACTGAGAGGAATCCGATGGGGGGTGATATCACCTCGGGGTCTGTTTGTCAAAGATGGGAGTTTGGCTTATTCACCTTTTCAGCGTTTAAGTATGTCAGTGACGAATATTGTAGGGCAGCCTGATGCGGATAGTGACACCTTCCCTTAGATAGTATGGGACGGACCACAATAGGAGGGATTATTGTTACCCTCGTGTGAACATACCTATAGTATACGTCGAGATTTCCTTGTTTTTGATATTTCAAGTTGCACTCATGATAGTGTATTGGTTGTGCTGAACAAATGTTGTTTCTGTTCACCGCCTTGCCATCATGTACTCTTAAATGCTGCTGGTGTATTTATTGTTATGTTTAATTATGTGATCTTTTTAATCATAGAAATAAAATTTGGATATTTTATGATCAGTGGTGTGGTTTTCTCGGAGTTGACAGGTAAAAAGTCATAAAGTCTGTCAGTATTAGGCCCCATTCACACGTCCGCAATTCTGTTCCGCATTTTGCGGAACGGAATTGCGGACCCATTCATTTCTATGGGGACAGACTTTGTCCCGCTTGGATTCGGAATTGCGGATCCGCACTTCCGGGTCCGCACTTCCGTTCCGCAAAAATATAGAACATGTCCTATTCTTGTCCGCAATTGCAGACAAGAAAAGGCATTTTCTATATAGTTCTGGCAATGTGCAGATCTGCAAAATGCGGAAAGCACATTGCTGGCGTCCGTGTTTTGCGGATCCGTGGATCCGCAAAACACATACGGACGTCTGAATGGAGCCTAAGGCCTTATTCACACGTCCGCATATATGTCCGCGTATTCCGCAATTCTGCAGAATACATGCGGACCCATTGACTGTGAACGGGGCACGGAACGATGCGGAGAGCACACACTGTGCTCTCCGCATCAGTTTTTGCGGAGTGCGCCGCCGATCTTACGACTGCAGCTCCGCAAAAAAGTAGAGCATGTCCTATTCTTGCCCGCAATTGCGGACAAGAATAGACATTTCTATGGGGCTGCCGGCCGGGTGTGTTTATGGATCCGCAATTTGCGGATCCATAAACACTACGGACGTGTGAATTTCAGAATCACGGTCCGTTTTTTTTGCGGATCCGTGTTTCTGCAAAATTCTTCCGTTTTTGTTTTTTAGCGTCTCGGTATACCTTCCGTGTTTCCGTATTTCCATAAAAATCTGGAAGAACAAGAAAGAAAAAAAGATGTTTCCAGGGTAACTTTTCATTTCCTGTGGATCCGTAATCACGGATCCGCAAATACGGATGACATGCGGATGACTTTTGTAACCTTTCCGCATGTCATCCGGATTTAAGCGGATCCATTCACTTCAATGGGGCTACGGTCCGCAATTTGCGGACAAAAGTAGGACATGCTCTACTTTTTACTGTTCCGCATTGCGGAAATGAAAGGATATGCGGATGCGGAGAGCATACGGAATGCTCTCCCATCTTTTGCGGACCCATTGAAATGAATGGGTCCGCATATCTTCCGCATTATTTCCGCATTTTTGCGGAAATAATGCGGAAAAAATACGGACGTGTGAATTAATCCTTAGCTGGCTGTGTATTAACCCTTTCCACAGTGCAGTGCAGCTATAGTGTAATAATCGTCTAGATGAACGGGATATATTATAATAAACATAGAAATGCAGTTCAACAATAAAAAACAGAGTATAAGTGCACACAAAAGCATAAATCACAATGCAAGTTAACCCTTTAAAGTGCAATAAAGTAGGAAGTTGATGGCTTTAAATCATAGCAAAAGAGGAAATAACTATAGTCCAAAGTACGCTTGCTCCAGGGCCCTATAGACGCAGATGCAGTTGAATACATTGGTGAAGCAGAGAAAGGTCACCTCACCAATCAGGCAGGCACGATGCAGGGACATATCGTGCGTCCTGGGCTGTGTAGGAGGAACGCAGAGGCAGGGAATCGGCTTGTGTTCTCTTCTGCCCCACATTGTCTACGCATAGTGCTTGCTGCTTGAGCAAGATGTGCTCTATTCACTGGGGGAACCGGGCAGGTGTGTATACCTTATTTTTTTATTTTATTACAACTCCATATAGATAACCACAAAAAAGTTATAGGGGTCATAATATGGCGACGAAAAGAAATGTTGTAATTATTTTTTTATCAGTATTTAAACACAAGAAAAACTATACAAGTGTGGTATCGTTGCAATCATACTGACCTAGAGAATAAAGGTAACATGTCAATTTTACAGCATAGGGAATGCGGTAAAAAAAAAAAAAAAAACTGTGGCAGAATTGCATTTTTTTTCTATTCCTCTCCATTTAGATTATTTTTCCATTTCCCCACTACATCACATGCAATATTAAATAGTGCAATTAGAAAGTACAACTTGTCTCGCAAAAAACGAATCCCTCATAAGGCTATGTGAATAGAAAAATAAAAAAAGTTATGGCACTGGGAAGGCGGGGAGTGAAAAACGAAAACGCAAAAAATAGAAAATGACAAGGTCCTCCAGAAATTAAAAGTTTAGAGGTATGGTTATGTCCTCATATTCCCCCACATAGTAGTTATGCACCCTAAGTGCCCCCACATAGTATTTATGCCCCCACACAGAGAATTTATACCCCATATGCCTTCACATCGTGCTTGCCTGCTAGGATGAAGTGTGACCGGTAAATGGTGGAGCAGGGAGCTGACGTCATCAGGATGCAGATACAGTCGAAATCGGCACATACTTCAGACATCCTGGGACCGCGGGACACAGGGGCGGACTGGGAACATAAAGTGGCCCTAGAAAAAATTGTAGTTGGGTCCAAATTGATGGAAGGCAGGGCGAACTATATTGTGGCACATTATACCACCCCAAAAGAACCAAATACCACAGTGCATCACAAAATATTTCCGCCAGCAGCACAAAATACATCCACAAAAACTTCCACAGGCCGACCATGAGGGGGGCTCAGGTGGCCCCCTGGGCATCGGCTCACCTGGAAATTTTCCTGTAAGGTCTATGGCCAAACTGCCCCTGGCAGGACAGTCCTGCCAGATCCAGGATGTTTGGAAGGTATGTATGCATATTACGCATTTTGACTATGTCCAAATCTGCTTTGTATCTCACAGCAGGAACTGCTGCGGTTTCTGCAGTGGTTTTTAATTTTGAATGGTGCGTGCCTGCTTTCGGTTTGGTTTCATTGAGTGGAGCTAAACTGTGAGTAGGCTTCCTAAGCAGCATTCCAGGGTGTTCACACCAAGAAAGGACATATACGTTCTTAGCGTGGTCTGGAAAACTGCACAGTGAAAAATCCTCGGCTACATGAACTGTGGGGTGGCCTCCCATTGGTTTCAGCGCAGATTCGTGCCAAAAATCCGTTGTGTGAACATTTTTTAACTGAGCTATTATTCTTGCGTAAACGTTAATATTTTTTTCCCTCTGTTTTCTTATTCTTCTTTATTTAAACTATACTCAGAACAAGTGTTTATTTGGGAATTTTTAATGGAAAAAAAGCCATATCCCAAAAAGGCCTAAAGTATGCTGCATATCGATAAAAACATACATTGCGGGGGGGAGGGGGGGTGGGGGGGGGAAACATTAACGCCTGCTTGGTGATGTGACGCTTTGTCTATTTCCTATAGACTTTTAAGGGGTGGTCCAGGATTTTTTCAAGGAGGACAGCCTGAGTATAGGCCATCACTATCTGATTAGTGGGGGCTGACCTCCTGCAGCCCTGAAACTACACAGCCCCAGCTGTTGTGTGATGGGCAGAGCTTGTAATATTAGCGCTGCTCACTTTCCCTTCAATGGGAGCAGTTCTGCCATACTACCTCCATCCATTACCTATTGGATGGAGCTGTGTCGTTTCGGTAACACCTACGTAATTAGTCACACAGAACAAAAAATGTTAATAAAATATGTCTTTATTAATGTACAATAAAAAAAATACAAGACAAATATATGATCAAAGGTGGAATTCACAGGCTCTTCAGTTCCACTGACAATGTGGGTACTAGCCAAGGATGCGAGTAAAATTGACTTAAAAATATCTACTGTACATGGCAAACAGCTGCAATGTTATCAACATCTGCATTTTCTGAGACCACACAGTATACCATGTATAAAAATACAAAATAATAATTGACACATACAATCACCTTCATGCAACTTTGCATCAAACAGTGGTTATAAACAAAAAATGCATGAAAGTTCAAATTTGCAACTAAAATTAGTTCTCAGGCAGATTTTTTATACAAATAAAATATAATATGCAGAAAACTAAAATGTGATACATACCACATCTATATTTACTCCTGCATGTGTTAAAATGCAAAATATATTTTCTGACTGATGAAAATCTTTTTTTATTTGTCAGAAATGTATTAGGGCTCATTCACACAACCATAAGGGTTCCGTACCCATTCGGTTGACCGCAAATAGCGGTCCGCAATGCACGGGCACTGGCCATGTGCACTCCATGCTGCGGATGGATCCCGCAAGATACAGCAAAAGATAAGACATGTCATCTTTTGCGGTGTGGAGGAACAGACCCGAAAGCCCACGGAAGTGCTTCGCAGTATTTCCATGGGCTATCGATTTACCCTTTTTTTCATCGCTTCACTTACTTCCAAAAAATTGAATAAAATGTGATGAAAAAGTAACACACACTCCACTAAAACTACTGATTGTCCCACAATAAATGAGGCCCCACACGGCTTCATAGACATAACTATAAAAAAGTTATGGGGGTCAGAATATGGTGATGAAAAGTTTGAAAAGTTGTATTTTTTTCCAGTATTAAAACACAAAAAAAACTATATAAATGTGGTATTGCTGTAATCATACTGACCCAGAGATTGAAGAGCAAAAGTTAGTTTTACAGCATAGGGAACGCTGTAGAGACAAAACTCTGTAAAACTATGGCGGAATTGCATTTTTTTTCTAATTCCACCCCATTTAGAATGGTTTCCCGCTTCTCACTACATTGTATGTCATATTAAATGGTGGCATTAGAAAGTACAACTTGCCCCGCAAAAAACAAGCCCTCATACAGCTTTGTGAAAGGAAAAATAAGGGGTTAAAGTCCGTATGTCCAGGCTTCCGAAGTCTCTCTGCTGTAGTTCTGTTCTGTCCATCTGTCAACACTAAATGGGGCAGATTTATTATACCTTCACTCCAGAATTCTGGCTTTAAAAAGTCGCAAAAGCCCAACTTTTTGTACTCGATTGCACAAACATTTTGCGACTTTTTGCAGCTTTACACCACTTACTCCAGTTTTAAAAATAGGAGTAGAAAAGTGTGGCGTGGTTAGCTATGTTAACGAGTTTGACTCCAGATTTATCACTGAGACTTGTTAAAAAGTTGCCATCTCACCCCAGTAGGAGGGTGGATTAGGATAACTGGAGTAGCTTTTCTAGATAAAAGTGTTAGGTTTAAGGATAACACAAATGTATCAAACAACATGAGACGTTTGATAAATGTGGCATAAAGTACTTCAACATAGACTCAAACAAAACTGACTTCAAATATTCCCCTTATGATAAATTCCCACCATGCTTTCGTTCATGCCTGTATCTGTTTGCCTTGGATTTGCCTGTACTCTGCCTGGTTCTGACTTAGTGCCTGTGCCTCTGGTGCTTTGCACTAGTGTTTCTGACCTACGTGGGTTAGCTGCCAACTACACTGGGAATATTCAAAGAGGTAGCAGTCTGGTGGCTCCCCTTTTGTGAGGACCAGGGGTGTAAAGGGTAAAAACCAAATGGCCTGCCATGAAAACTCCCTCAGGATCAGTCCAACGTCTAACCAGTTCATTGGCAAAGTGGTTCCACAACAACATTAGATATTTATCGCTAGTGGTATTCACTATCACTATTACTGCAGCATGTAACGGGTATCACTGGAAAAGGGATCTACATATTTTACACAAAAAATCAAGTATGGACAGGATAGGGAATAGTGTAAAAAATAAATGTTATTGATGTTTTTTGTATAGTATGTGTTTTCTGTGACTTATCTGATGCTGTGATTTGGGCACAGCATAGGTAGACGTAATGAGTAATTACCGTATTTTTCACCCTATAAGACGCACTGGCCCAAAAGAAGCACCTAGGTTTTAGAGGAGGTCAATAAGAAAAAAATATTTTTTCATTAGACCTCAGGGCAGATCAGCAATCAGACCCCCAGTGTTAATCAGACCTCAGCTAACAGCCCCAATCAGACCCCCAATGTTAATCAGACATTAGCTAACAGGCCCATCAGGCCCCCAATGTTAATAAGACCCCAACCAGACCACGGATTTTTAATTATCATTGACAACCCCCCTAAGTTGTTTTTTTTACCCTTTCTGGTAGGGAAAGAAAAAAAAATTCTGCCATTGTTTTTTCAGTTTTTTTAATTTTGCACTATTCACTGTGTAGTAAAAAACTAACATTTTACTACTCTGCACAATAAAAACAATTTTTATGTAAAATTATAATTTTTTATGCTTCCCCATATTCTGAGAACTACGAGGGAGGGATTTGTAACGGATCGCCTGGCACCCCGACTGGGTACCTCCGTTAAAGGATGCTCCTAGCGTTTCCTGAGGACTCCAAGCACTCTAGCAGACACCTCAATCACCGAACCTGAGAAGCATACGAATCCTCTCAAGCCTCTGGATGCTGTAGACAGTTGAATAGGAACCATACGAAGAGGTTTACACTCCTAGCAGTCAAACTGGAACAGCATACAATAAATCCCCCCCAATAACGAGACGACACTTCGTTTTGAGGGTCAAGCAGGAACTCTAACTTTATTGAGGGCTACCTGCCCGGTATTTATGCAGGTCTCCCACCTGGTGGACACTCCCCTAGGGGACCAGAAGGAAGACTGCGACACAGGGGATACAGCAGCCAATCACACACAATGGGACAATAGGGACACACCCCCAGCATATCCCTCCCCTCTGCCTGTGATACAATTACCCTACACAGGTTAATGTAATCATCACAGGCAGGAGAATACACAATGTCTTCTGTCCTGGAGACAACCGAGGAGTCATTCAATTATCTCTCAGGACAAAGGGAAATCGCCAATACACACATGGGGACAATAGGACAGACATCACTATTCACTTAAAAACTACATATTCACAATCAATCCATTCAGGTTAACAACATATTAAAAAATGACACGAATCAGACCAGGGGTTAAAAAGTTAAGGGAAAGTCCTATTTGACCAAATGAAGCATGGCTTTTCTGGTTCAAACTGGTTTTACAGAGCCCTCTCTCCTGGAGACAATGGGGAAAATAATCCAATTATATCCAGGGATAGAGGCAGACTCCATTGAGCACATGGTTGCAAAAGGACATAAAATTACACAATGTTACAATTACTACATAAAACATATACATGCAACATATCCCCAGATAGCTTAGGTCTGAGCGCACATTATTGAATGGCGCTCAGACCACACACATCCAGTTCAATTGCCATGGAGCTAAAGTCTTTCCCATAGTCTTTCATTATACGAATGGGCTCCATAGCAGAGCTATCTGGGGTATCACCGCTCAAACAGGACAAGCATACATGGGGCCATAGTCGCAGGGCAGGAGGCGAGCAAGCAGTCCCCTCCAGGAAACTGGGGCAGACTCTGGTACAGGGTCCAGTCCGCTACAGGATTGATAAAAGGTTTTACGCCACAACAGTGGCTTAAAAAAGTCGCAAATTATGGTGCACGCCATATTTGCAACTTTTATAAGGTTTCACCACATTTGAAAAGTAGTGAGAAAAAGTGGCAGAGCTTAGTTCAGCTTGCCGGATTTACCATAACTTACACCAGAAACTGACGAAAATGATAGATCAAGTCTATTCCAGCTTCGGCCTGGTGTAGACTTCACTTTCTGGCGCATGACAAAGTAGAGATACGCATACTTTGTGAGATGCAGCAAGTGTATTCATGAGATGCATTGATCACGTCTCCCTACCCACTGCCTGTGATTGACAGTTTCTCTCCATTTACTCTATAGGGTGAAATCTGTCAATCACAATAGGGTCCATTATCAGACAGATTAGGAAAAAACAACAACTTTGCTTTAATTTACCTGTTACATTCATTCTCTGGGTCAGTATGATAACAACAATACCAAATTTATACTGTTTTTCTTGTGCTTCAATACTGAAATTCTTTTCATCGCTCGCTATATTATCACCCCCATACGTTTTTTATAGTCATATTTACAGACCTATGTGAGGGCTCATTTTATGTGGGGCAATCTGTAGTTTTTTTTTATATTATTTTGGTATGTTTAAGACTTTTTGATCACTTAAGGCTTAAGCAATGAAAAATGGAAAAATCGATCATTTCGATTCTTTTCCGTTACGCCGTATGGGATAAATATTTTCATATTTTAATAGTACCAGCGTTTTCAGATGTAGTAATGGCTATGATGTTTATTTTTTGGATTGTTTATTTTATTTTAAATTTGGGGGAAAGGAAGTGATTTGAATTCTCTCATTTTTAAAAACTTTTCTTTTATTTTCTTTTTCAGTCACCCTAGGTGACTATAACAAGTAATCATTAGATTCACAATCATTAGATTTAACTAATAATTAATAGATTAATAGATTAATAGATTCACAATCATTAGATTTAACTAATAATAAACTAATAATAAAAACTAGTAATCATTAGATTTAACTAATGGATTTTGATCCAGCACTTAATAGATAATTCAGTATTCCAATGCAGTGCTGCCATCTGTAGACCTGTATTGGAGTACTACTGTGATAGGCATCAGAGCCTCCACTACATGGTAACAGCTTCTCTGATCTCAGGGAGTTATTCACCAATCAGATGCTGTAGTCACAATTGAGTGGTTAAATGTCTGCGATCAGCATTATTGCTGTTATAAAACAGCAGAAACCCGATGGCTTTAGTGCCCTCTGCACTTGCGAGCGAGCGCCATATTTAAAGTGACAACTTCTGCTGTACATGTATATGTACACGTACATGAATAAGCTATTATTCTAGTGATCTGATTACCGTATGTTTTCATTGTTTGCTTTTTCTTTTTAGTTTTTTGAACATATTTAATTATAATAATGCACTGGAACACCAATATACTATTTCCTTTTTTGTACAGTGGCTATAAAATTACACACCCCTGTTAAAATGCCTGTTTTTTGTCAGGTAAAAAAAAAATCAGACCAAGAAGAATCATTTCAGAACTGTGGTAAAACTGACATATTACAAAACTACACAAAATCGTCATATATTCTCTATCGATATTCAGGAATCCTAGTCTCTGACAGAAAATCAATCTCACAAATATTGGACTCTTTCTAAAATATAACTTTTAATTCTCATCGATTTTAAAAGTGCTAAAAGCATTACCAATAAAGCCTCCAAATTGCATATGAGTTGCTCAATAAACACTATAATACACACTTAAAGGGGTTATCCAAGTTCTATAAAGTTAATCTAAACTTCTTTGTATATCTGTATAAAACATTTTTGTAAATTACTTGCCATTTAGATATTACAGAATGTGGTCATTGGACATTGGTGATGTCTCGTTTACATGCTGCTCCCTGCTTGAGCGAGTGGCCCTGCCTGTAAACGAGACATCCCTGGATTTTGTGCCCGCCCCTTCTGCCTCTCGGTCTTCATTCAGATATTTGATCACCACACAGCCCTCTCATGGGCCCACAGATGATTACCAGATATAAAACTTTAAAAGAAGACCTACTTTGATGTTCACAGATCAAGATAGAGTCATTTCTGTATCGGGGACCGGTATGGCATTAGTCTCAGTGAGACGCGATCCACTTTGAGCATGCACGATAAACTATGCGGCATAAGCTATTGGTGTATTTTAACTGTCCTCAGACACAGAAGGAAGGGTTCCCTAGGGATAATCAAATAGTCCATCTGTATTTGAGGCACAGGAAGGACACCAGAGGGAGAAGGGCGTTCACATGTATAACTATTGGAGGATTAACCCGTTCATGTCCCATACTCAACTCTCCCATAGTCCAACCACATATCTCTCATGGCTGCTCAATCCTATATATATCTTTTAAGGACTCCCTTGACCCATCCTTCTATATATCTATGGTCTCCTGAAACAAACCAAATACAAAGTAGGAGGACCTGGCTTTATATACCTCAGCCAAGGTAGGCTAAAGAAGGTGGGATACATTTGTATCACCTCTCAAAGATACCCTAATTTGGATGCCTTCCTGCGTCCATGACACAGTTTAAGTGGATAAAGATAATCTAATATATATACATAGGCAGAAGGCCTTTTTTAACCTCAGACGACAGAGAGCATTGGTGCCAATAGGAAGGCCTTAAATTCTGGTCAAATAAAGCAGGTAAAGTTCAACCTCTCATTTAGGCCCAATGGTCTTTAACATCTACATCTATGTATCCATTCTGCTTCTCTATGCAGGATGTTTTTGTCCCAGTCCCCTTCTCTCGGGGAGGGGAGAATTACTTCCAGGACAAATAAGCGGAGAACTTGAGGATCACCCCCGTGTTGGTCGTTGATTTGATCCGCAATCGGTGTCGTATTCTTTTTCCTGATGTCATACACATGCTCCCCCACCATTTTCCTCAGTTCCCTAAAGGTCTTTCCCACGTAGTCCTTGGGGCAGGGACATTGACATATATATACTACTCCCTTACTCCTACAATTCGCGAAATCGCGCAAGGTGTAGATCTTATTGGTGGTCGAGCAGGTCACCATTTTTGCTGTTCGTATAAAGGGACAGGCTGAACAATTACCGCACCTAAACATGCACAGGGGGAGTCTCTCAAGCCAAGTACCCACCGGTACTGGAGGTGTATAGTGGCTGTGTAACAAGCGGTCTTTTAGACTTCTCCCCCTACGGTATGTGACACTTGCAAATGATGTGATATGAGGAGCTACCGTCGGGTCCATCTGTAGAATAGCGGTCTAGTTGAGGACAGTAAATGGCTGCAGCTGTGAGATGTCAAACCCAGGCACGGCACAGTCACTTTACACGTCACCGACTACTGTAATGTGCCTGGATTTGGCATCTCATCACTGCAGCCAATCACTACCCTTAACTAGACTGCTGAGGACAGTGATTGTTTTCAATATATACAGCATGTGACTGCTGCTACCAAACAGCAGTACAGGAGAAGCACCACAGAGAACAGCACTGGAGTAAGGGGCGAGTATATTATTAGCTTTTGTCATCTATAATATGAAAATCAATGTCTGTTTGTCTGTCCTCTATAGGCATTAAGGTTTTCATTAAGGTCTAAGGTCTAAGCTCCCTAGGACGTATTGTTCTTGAGATAGTCCAAAAAAATGCAAATATGGCATCATCACATGACCCTTATTAGCCAATAGAAGCTCACAGTTCCTTCAGGCTTCGTCTCACTGACATACACACAGCTTTACACCAGGTCTCCAAAACAACTCAGCCATTTTTCTTCACTGTTATAGGTCACTGTTAACTAGGCAGCACACTGTGTAGGTCACTGTCAAGGGGGCAGAGCGCGGTGGAGGTCACAGTTAAGGGGGACAGTTAAAAGGAAAATAAAGGGAAACGAGGGGATGGTTTGGCCTCCTCAGCACCCTTGGAACAAATCCAATAAACACGTAGACAGACCAACACTTCATACTTGGGCAGCGCTGGGTACTTTTTCTAGTTTTAACATATTTTAGGGTGGTCTGAAATTTTTCATTATCTTCGACAACCCCTTAAATCACAAAGTTTATGATGCCCTACTTGAGGGCAGCATAAAATAATAATGGAGACCCTGGTTCCAGTTCTGGGTTACTTACTTTTGTTGGAGTAGTAGTTTTCATAAAAATCACTGTTTATTTGCTAAAGAATGATAAGGTCCTATAAATGTAAGGCCTCTTTCACACGAGCGTGTCCGGATTAGGTCCGGATGCGTTGCAGATGCGTTCAGTGAAAACTGTGCGATTTGACAGGCAAAGCCATTCAGTTTTGCCTGCGATTGCGTTCAGTTGTTCAGTTTTTTCCACGCGGGTGCAATGCGTTTTGATGCGTTTTTCACGCGCGTGATAAAAAACTGAAGGTTTACAAACATCTCCTAGCAACCATCAGTGAAAAACGCAATGCACCCGCACTTGCTTGCAGATGCAATGCGTTTTTCACGCAGCCCCATTCACTTCTATGGGGCTAGGGCTGCGTGAAAAACGCAGAATATAGAACATGCTGCGATTTTCACGCAACGCACAAGTGATGCGCGAAAAAAAACGCTCATGTACACAGACCCATTGAAATGAACGGGTCAGGATTCAGTGCGGATGCTATGCGTTCCCGTCACGCATAGCACCCGCGCGGAAAACTCGCTCGTGTGAAAGGGGCCTAACTCACAAGTTCTCGGTTCTCCGTTTGGCCAGCATATACCTGGTGACAGATCCCTTTACATCCATTTTGAGGTGCTAAATATTGTAAACAATGGGAACACAAACTAATACAGAAATTGATAAAGGTAGCTCAGATTTTCTTTTCTTTTATTTCAAATTCGGAGTTGTTCTTTCTGGCCTTTAAATTTTTTTCTGAAATATTCAGGTACACAAACCATACTCACACTTGTGGAAAGACGAGGCATACGTGTTTTGCCATAACATGTTTCTTTATATAAAAATTGGGTGGTGAAATCCATTTAATAATACTGAACAAAAGAATCAGATGAAGATGACACTGTCCAAAGCAGGGGTACTCAACTGCTTTTCTTAAGGCCTCTTTCAGACGGGCGTTGCGGGTGCACTCCGTCAAACAGTGCGGGTGCGTTGCGGGAATCGCCGCGATTTTTCCCTGCGAGTGCAAAGCGCTGTCATGCGTTTTGCACGCGCGGGAGAAAAATCGGCACTTTTGGTACCCAGACCCGAACCTGCACTTCTTCACAGAAGTGCATGTTTGGGTCAGAAATTGTCCCGCTGGTATTATTTCACATTATAACATAGTTATAATGTAAAATAATACCCTTGGCCATCTCCCTAATGTTTAAACTGGTGCAGAATGAGTTAAAATAATAAACTAATAATTACTTACCTGTTCCATTTGATCGCTGAAGCCCGGCCTCCTCTCCGTTAGCTTGAAAGATGAAAGGACCTGTGATGATGTCACAGCATCACATGGCTCAATCACATGCTCCATCACTATGGTGATGGAGCATGTGATTGGTCCATGTGACCATGTGACATCATCCAAGGTCCTTAACCACTATCCACAGCCTGAGGATAGTGTTTAATGACCTGGATGATGTCACATGGTCACATGGACCATCACATGCTCCATCACCATAGTGATGGAGCATGTGATTGGGCCATGTGATGTGACGTCATCACAGGTCCTTTAGATCATAGATGCTGCAGGAAAGAGAGGACAGATCGCGACTCACGCGATCAAGTGGCTAAGGTAAGTTAACTTTTATTATTTTTAACCCCTTCCTCATCATTTAACAATGCATTCTTTATTAAGAATGCTATTATTTCCCTTATAACCATGTTATAAGGGGAAATAATAGAGATTGGGTCCCGCTGTTAGTAACAATGCGGAAAATCGCAACGCATCCGCACTTGGCTGCGGATGCTTGCGATTTTCCCGCATCCCCATTCACTTCTATGGGGCCTGCGCTGCGTGAAAACGCAGAATATAGAACATGCTGCGATTTTCACGCAACGCAGAAGTGATGCGTGAAAATCACCGCTCATGTGCACAGCCCCATAGAAATGAATGGGTCCGATTCAGTGCGGGTGCAATGCGTCCTCCTCACGCATTGCACCCGCTGAAAACTCGCCCGTGTGAAAGGGGCCTAAGGCTGCATTCACACGAGCGGATTTCAGCGGGTGCAATGCGTGATGTGAACGCATTGCACCCGCGCTGAATCCTGACCCATTCATTTCTATGGGGCTGTGTACATGAGCGTTTTTTTTCACGCATCACTACTGCAACGTGTGTAAATCGCAGCATGCTCTATCTTATGCGTTATAAACGCATCCGCAGCCCCATAGAAATTAATGATGGTTGCTAGGAGATGTTGTTTGTAAACCTTCAGTTTTTTATCACGCGCGTGAAAAACGCATCAAAACGCATTGCACCCGCGCGGAAAAAACTGAATGACTGAACGCAATCGCAGGCAAAACTGAATGGCTTTGCCTGTGAAATCGCACAGTTTTCACTGAACGCATCCGCAACGCATCCAGACCTAATCCGGACACGCTCGTGTGAACCCAGCCTAAGGGTCCACTTCCCTGGGTATGCCATCATGTGAAGGTCCGATTACGGCGATATGTATAGTTTTTTTTCAAGTTTTATTACTTTTACACAATAATAGCACATTTCGTGGAAGAAAAAGTTTTCATGTTACTGCATTCCAAAAGCCATAACTTTTTTTTTTTTTCCAATGAGATATCTTTGTAATAACACAATTTTTTTGTACATATGACTTTTTTATTAGTTTTTTTTGGGGGAAGGGAATGGAAAGTAGCAAGAAAATGTCATCACTTCACCAGGTTGCCACATTCCAAGAGCTGTAAATTTCAAATATTTCCTTTAATGTAGCTGTATGTGGGCTTACTTTTTTTGGGATGATTAGTACCATTTTAGAGCACATAGGCTTTATTGGTTCGTATTTCTTAATATTTTTGTTTAGAGAATGGGGGAAAAAAAAGCTATTCCACCAATGTTTATTGGGCAAAAACTGGACCGACCTACTGAACTAGACTGCATCCCAATGTTGGGATGAAAGCAAAAGTAGTGGGGCTGTGTGACCACATAGTCACACAGATCCTTGCTTGATGTGCCCACTGACCTTTGGCCTGGAAAGATGCTGTCTGCAGTCTGGAATTGGACCACGGTCTGCCAGGTAAAGGGGTTCTCCAAGAGAAATAAAATGGCTGCCGTCCTATTAGTACACACAAAACCTGTCCTAATCACACAGCAGGACAAGTTACTTCACAACACTGAGCTAAACAGCTGCCTCATCCTCCTCTCTGCTCTGCTTGTCAGGGATTATGATCCTGAATACAGTTTAATATGATCTTCAGCTGAATCTCTGTAGGAATGGAGTTCATCAGAGGAGGGTAGGTGTATTCAGCAGGGGTGTATTCAGCAGCAGCACTTGTATGAAGTCTCCATTACCACAGTCTGTCCTGTCCATCCTCTCTGTACTTCATGTCTCCTCATGAACGCTATTCCTGCAGAGATTCAGCTTAAGATCTTATCAGCTGTATTCAATATCATAATCCCCGACAAGCAGAGGAGAGGAGGATGAGGCAGCTCTTTAGCTCAGTGTTCTGAAGTAACTTGTCCAGCTGTGTGATTAGAACAGGTTCTGTTTGTACTAATAGGATGGCAGCCTTTTTTTTACCTGATGATTGCCCCTAGACAAAACAAGCCATAATAACTAATGAAAGGTATTTTGGAAAATATTTTATAATAAAGTAATATTTAAGTATTTTCATTTTAATTCCCGGAGAAACCCTTTAAGTACCCCTAATCTAAAGGGGTTTTACAGTGATGAATCTGAGGAATTGTGCAGTGTTCAGCTTGGTGTAAAATATATTTTATCTATTATTGCTTTTTCCAAACCAAAGATCCTAAATACATCTGGTGTCCAAAATTATTAAAGGGGTATTCCCATCTCAGACAATGGGGGCATATCGCTAGGATATGCCCCCATTGTCTGATAGGTGCAGGTCCCACCGCTGGGACCCGCACCTACAACGAGAACGAAGCGGGAAGCGCTGTGGCTGGAGGACCTGGATTTCCCGGGGTCTGCCCACCACCAAGTGCTGCTCCCATAGAAGTGAATAGGAGAACACCGCGCATGCGGAAATAAGCGGGTAGACGGAAATAGCAGAGCCAGCGTTCGGCTATTTTCGGCGGTCCCGTAGAAATGAATGGAGGGCGGCTGCGCATGCGCAGTGCGCCCTCCGTTCATTTCCCCTCTCCATCCTCATTCTAGGTGCGGGTCCCAGCGGTGGGACCCGCACCTATCAGACAATGGGGGCATATCCTAGCGATATGCCCCAATTGTCTGAGATGTCTTTAAGTAAAACTAGGAATGGACTTATAAAGCTCAGATAAATGTGCACAGTACTTTCAGAAGTACTAAAGAGCACTTGCCAGAAGTATCAACCCTATTAAACCAGGGTTACTATATACTGCCTGAGAGGGTCGATTCTGATGGTTAAAATGATACCTGTCTTGTGGAAAATAGGTTGTGGCATTCCTGAGAAAAAGACTTTTGCTCTATGCAAATTAAAGACTTCAGTGCATCAAGGGTGTGGCCAGGAGTTGAGGTGCACTTAAGGGCTAGGCCCTGCCCCTCTGTGCGTTGAATCCCTCATTGGCATAAACAATATATACAAGTCTTTTTGTTGTAGGAGCTCCGCAGCACATTTTCACAAGGCTGTTATTTTTTTAATCACCAAAATCAAGCTGCCCTATTGGTATCCTGGCTTAATGGGGTTAATCCTGTTGGCTATTATTAAAAACGCCAATGTTTTTCTTGATATATTTATTTTTAATAAAGGACTTACATTTTTTGAAACATTAAAAATATATCTAGTATAAATTATATGGCTTGAGATTTTTCTGAGGTTGACAAAAAGTTTCAACAGGTTCAATTGGCTAATTATTCTACATACAAGAGCAAGAAAAAAATTCTTAGCATTCCATCTGAAGGGATAGTGAACATAATAAGTAAGTAAGGGCACTTTAGAACTTGGAATAGTGTCACTTAGTGCCCTTTTTCACGGGCACCGCCGACTGGTGCTTACTTAGCTTTATTTACATAGAACAATCATCAGCACTGTATACATTCAAATGACCATTAGAGGGGTTTTCCGGGATTTTTGAATGTTTTGATAGGTCATCAGTATCTGATCAGTGGGGGTTCGACATCCAGGACCCCTGCCCTTTGGACGTTTGAGAAGGCACTGGCGCTCGCAGTAGGGCCATAGCTTTCGCTCTGCTCACCAAGCACAGTGCCATATATTGTGTAGTGACTGTGCTTGATATCACAGATCAGCCCATTCACTTTAATGGAGCTGAACTGCACCTAGGACATGTAACCGATGATTGTGGCATCACTGGCCTAGACAAAGCTATGAGAAGGCCTTGGCACTACTGCAAGAGTCGGTGCAATCTCAAACAGCTGATCAGATGGGGTTCCGGGTGTTGGACCCCCACGATCAGAAACTGAGGTCCTACCTGGATGATAGGTCATCAGTTTTAAAATCTTAGAAAACCCTTTTAATGTGACTGTCAAGTACCTACAGATCCATTATTGTCAGTAGCATATCCCATTTTGCACAGGGCAATGTGCTGCCAACAGATGAGGATTTTTAGAGTTGTGTAAAAGATACGATCACCAACATAAGAATATTTGTCAGGTGACTGCTGGCCTGTTCACGTACGGACATTCGTTCCTGATCATCAGCCCTTGGAAAAGACAGCTTAGTTTTTAACCGTATAGCTCTTGCTTAAAGTTGAGACATTTTTGTGCTTTTACTAATGGCTTCTCCTTACGCTGTTTCACATTCATCTCATACTTTGCATAGACAGCTTTAGGCTACTTTCACACTAGCGGCAGCCTACTCCGGCAGGCTGTTCCAGCGGTTGAACAGCCTGCCGGATCCGTGCTGCTGCTAGTGCACGCGTGCCGCCGGAGGTCTGCTCCGCCCCCATTGACTATAATGGGGACGGGCCGGACAGCAAACATGCCGAGAGGCTGCCGGAATAAGACTACAACATGTCAATGGGGCCGGATCAGACCTCCGGTGGCATGCGTGCACTAGCGGGAGCACGGATCCGGCAGGCTGTTAACCCGCCGGAACAGCCTGCCGGGAAGGCTACCGCTAGTGTGAAAGTAGCCTTAGCTTTATAATGTACATTCACAGCTTATCAGGTAATGATTCATTACAGTTTTCATTACAATTCTACAATAAAGGATTTGTACATTCAGTTTTATATGTTAGTGGGTTCCTTGATTTATCTTCTTGGTGGACATTATGAATCAACTGATAGGGTATCTATATACCCTTAGCTCAATATAAGATAAGAAGACAAATGTCATACCAGTAGTACCTCAAAGAATAGAGGTTCCTGCTTGAGACAGCAGCTTGTATTTCATTTGATAACTGAACACTTTTTGCTTCAGTAAGTTTCAATAGTCTCTCTTCATTATATGTAAATGCGGTCAGCAATGGCAGCAGGTAGGTGAGACATAATCTGAAGCTTTATCCAGAGGTAGGTGTCCATTGGATTGTATCGCGTGTATGGGTATTTAGAACTCAGAGCATCTGTTATTACATTAATAACAGGAGACATGTCCTTCACACCAGAACTGACAAAGGCTTTCATTCTGGCAACCTGATGAGAAAAGTGAACTTTTCCATAATGGTTACGTAAAGTTTCTGAAGCTTGCTCCCACATTTCTTGTCCTCGTCTTTCCACTCCCTCTTTGGTAAATATGCCAGTAGCAGCCACAAAGTTTCCAGGCTCAATGGTAATGACTTTTACACCCCACCTGTACATCTCTTGTCTTAGGCAGTCTGAAAAGGCTTCTACTCCATATTTGGAAACACAGTAGCTAGATCGAGATGGATTACCCATTCTTCCAAGCATGCTGGCCATGCATACGACTCGCCCTAAAAGGTGATAGAAAAAGAAAAATGAAAACTTATGGACTTTTAGTTTCTGCCTGGCAAGACAACCACACAGTTATATTAAAGGCAGTAGGTGATGAATCTAGTGTCCATCTAGGAGACTGCTATAGCCATCAATCAAGGGCAGAGGTGATGAGTTTGGGGGGGTGTTTACTGTATAGTGTCCAGGACACTTCACAGTTAGAGACCATCCAGTGGGACCACCAGGTGTCATCTGGAGGGGTTCTTCAACCTATAATATAGTGTACAAATATCCAAGGCACACTTGTCATGATGTGCTACCAGAGGTCGCACTACATTTATTTCAGAAGACTAAAAATACTCCTCTTACCATTTTTGTGGCGTATTCCTAGCCCAGCAGTATTCTGAAAGTTGCAGTAATACATATAAATAATACGTATTCCTACATAATGTTAAGGGCTTGTTCCCATCTGGGTTGGAGGCTTGGTTCGGGGCCCCTGTTGCAAGACTTTTTTGTCTGGTAAAAAGACAAGAATCCGAACAGAAACTGAACGGACTCCATCATAGTTAATGGAGTCTGCTAAGCTCTGTTTGGGTTAATTATGTGCAGAATCAGGGCACTTCCATTATATTCGCTGTTCTGCTCATCTGACAGAAATAAATAGCGGTGGTGTGAAAGTTCCCTAAGGGGTTGGTATTTATGCAGGGGAACCATTACTAGTCTAAATAACATCTCTCCCCTCCGTACAGCCCCTTCAACATACAGTCCCATGTAAATAACATCACTCCCCTCCCTCCAGCATAGAGTTAATAAGCCCGAGAGGGGTCTGGAGTGAATGCAGAGCAGGCAATTATAGCCAAGTGATAAAGTACAGTCCAATATAGTGTACAGTATCTTCCCTGTACTTTATCACTTGTCTACAATATTCTGCTGTGGTGCCATGTTGGAAACCGGAGGATAAGGAGCTCACTCATTTGTTAACGGCTTTAGTGCCTGTCACTTATTTTACTCTGTATGTTATCTTTTGTTTATATTTTTTTTTAATCATAGTTTAGTAGGCTTTTATACACCTAGTCGCATTAAAGGGGTTCTCCGGAAATTGAGAAACAAATACTTAAATAATACTTTATTCTAAATAAATTTCCAAATAGCTTTCATTAGTTATAATTGCTCATTTTGTGCAGGGAGCAATAATTAGGAAAAAATAATATGGCCGCCGTCCTATTAGTACACACAAAAGTTACTTCACAACACTAAGCTAAAGAGCTGCGTCATCCTCCTCTCTGCTCTGCTCGTCAGAGATTATGATCCTGAAGTTCATGTTCATGAGGAGTTTAAGTTCATGAGGAGACATGAAGTACAGAGAGAAGGGTAGGATGTGGTTGATGAGCAGCAGCACTTGTATGCAGTCTCCATTACCACCGCCCCATATTACCACAGTCTGTCCAGTCTGTCAACTCTGTACTTCATGTCTCCTCATGAACTCCATTCTACAGAGATTCATCTAAAGTTTCTTATCAGCTGTATTCAGGAACATAATCCCTGACAAGGAAAGCAGAGAGGAGGATGAGGCAGCTCTTTAGCTCAGCGTTGTGAAGTAACTTGTCCTCCTGTGTTATTAGGACAGGTTTTGTGTGTACTAATAGGAGGGTGTCCATTCTATTTCTCATAAGGATTGCTCCATAGACAAAATGATCCATTATAACTAATGAAAGGTATTTAGGAATTTATTTATAATAAAGTAATATTTAAGTATTTCCATTTTCTTCATTCCTGGAGAACCCCTTTAAGTCTATTTTTCCCCTAAACTCAGAATCAACCCTGATATACTGTTGCGCAGACCTGTAGCCATGACGCATGACAGTGTCATAAAAGCTATTGCAGGACATTTGCTCCATATTTATAAAATGGTTCAAGACAATGGGCTTGCAGTAATGTAACTTGTAAGTCTCAGCCACATTCTGTACAAAACCACATCAAAAGTCAGAATTTTAACTGATAAAAGTCTCCAGATTCTAAAAGTTTTTTTTATTGGCTCAAAATGTTAAAAATGTTTGGGGTCATTTATCAAACTGGTGTAAAGCAGAACTGGCTTAGATGTCCATAGCAACCAATCAGATTCCACCTTTCATTTTCCAAAGGAGCTGTCAAAAATGAAAGGTGGACTCTGATCTACTTTACAGAAGTTTGATAAATGACCCCAGTTATGTTTAAAATTTGGCACGGCTTCTGCACCAGTGGTCACCCTTTTCTGTTGTCACAGCATCACAATGACATCTTATCCAGTGGCACAAGGCCATTACAACAAAGTGCGTAACCCCTTTTTGGTGGTTATAGACACAGAATAAAGGGAAACATGTTTTCAAATGACCTACGGCTACATAGTATACTGTATACATCTATAGTTAGTTTGAAGCTGTTCAAAAAGGGGTTTCGGTATCTCATTTTTAGACATGGACACAAAAACTGCACCAGAAAATGTCTAATGGCCAAATGCACATTATCAACTTTATTTTATAATTTAGGAGCACTTATAAGTAAAATTAATGATTTTAATCTTACAAAGGCTGACTTAAAGGCTAAAAATCCTTTAGTTCAGTCGTGGTTCTAAATTGGGAGACAGAGATGTGAATAAAGCACGCTCTTTATAATGAAATGTCTTACACCCACCATCTTTTGACTTCCAGCTGGAGTGATTAAACAATGCTTTCACTTGACTGGCGAGAGAATAAGTTATGGGTTTCACTGAATGTATTGCACACTTCTTTCATAAAATAGCTCACCATGATACTAAAAAGCAAGTTCTAAATATATCACTAATATAAAAGTGGAACTGTCACATACAGCCGTCATCATGTTCAAGAACCACCTACGTATAAAATACAACTCAACCATAGAGCACATTTATAAAAAAAAAAAAAATAGTATTTTGCTGTTAATTTTCTTTAATAAAAATGCCTCAAAATCTGCTTGATGCATGTTAAATCTATGCATCAAAGGCCATCTGTCAGCAGATTTGTACCCATGAAACTGGCTGACCTGTTACATGTGCGCTTGGCAGCTGAAGACATCTGTGTTGGTCCCATGTTCATATGTGCCCGCATTATGTTTCAATATATGCAAATGTGCCTCTAGGAGCAACAGGTGCATGGCCATTAAACCTAGAGACTTTGCTCTCTTTGCAACTGCTGCGCCCTCTCCACTTTGATTGAAAACGTCATCATGCCTGGCCCTGTCAAAGTGGAGAGGGTGCGCCTCTAATGCCTCTATTGCTCCTAGAGGCTCATTTCTATACATACAGCTGCCAAGTGCACATGCAACAGGTCAGACAGTTTCATAGGTACAAATCTGCTGAAATTTTCTTGTCACAAATTAAACTACAACTCAGAATTACAAGCTGAACATAAAGTGAACATTACAAACTGTGTGATATATCTTATCAGAGACAATACCCCTTTATCCACTTAGACCCTTTTCCTCCTTCCCAACTGACATTATCTAATAAATCCGTCTTGAGAGGCCGAGACAGCTCAAATAACCCCTTCACGCATTATCACAAATAATACATAAAAATTCAAATGACCTGCCTTTTCCCTAAATAAAAATAAAGGAACTAAAAAAAATTTCAAAAAAATACACATCATGGGTGTCACGATCTGCAAAAACGCCCGTAGTATAAAAATATATTCCCCATACAGCAAGCAGCAAAATGGAAAAAAGAATCGAAATGGCCAATTCACTGTTTTTGGTTGCTTCATTGTCTACAAAAAAATTAAATAAAAAGTGATCAAAAAGTCATACACACTCCAGCGTGACCACTGGCTTGCATTCTCCCACGCCTGAAGCCAGTGATCACGCTGACGCTGAGGAGCAGAATCGCCGGGCGCGCGCACAATGAAAAAGCCCACCGCATGCGCAAAGAGAGGAAAGCGGCCGGCTGAGTGCGGGAGCCGGAGCCTCACAGCCGGATGTCAATCAAAGTGAAGGGAGGACGGGTAAGGGGCAGGCTTAGCTTGACTTAAATCAAAGAGGCTGCTGCCCCCTTGACTTCAAACTGACTCTGAGGATATCGAAAAAGGAGATTAAGGCCCCATTCACACGTCCGTGGTGTGTTGTGGATCCGCAAATTGCGGATTCGCAACACACCCGGCCGGCACCCCCCATAGAAATGCCTATTCTTGTCCGTAAGCTGCGGACAAGAATAGGACATGTTCTATCTTTTGTGGAGCCGCGGACCGAAAGTTCGGGGCCGAAACCGGGAAGTTTGGGGCCGCGCTCCGCAAATGCGGAAGCGGAGAGCACATAGTGTGCTCTCCGCTTCACGTCCGGCCCCATTGAGAATGAATGGGTCCGCACCCGTTCCGCAAAATTGGGGAATGGATGCGGACCCATTTGCGGAATTGTGAATGGGGCCTTAAACAGCGGTTTTATAAAGTAAGCACCAACCGATAGAGGAATGAAACACATGACTAGGGGCTACTGTCAGGTAATGATGTCAGTTTAATATGTGTTTTGGAGGTGACAGGTTCCCTTTAAGGGGTTATCCAAGAATCTGACATTGATTCTATTCTATTGATTCTATCCTCAGGATAGGTCATCAATATAAGATTGGCAGGGGTCCAACTCCTGGCACCCCCGCCAATCAGCTGGAGCTCCGTTGAGTGCTGTGGTCCCTTCACAGCTTACTAAGCACAGAACCGTACATTGTATAACAGCTGTGCTTGGTATTGTAGTTCAGCCCCATTGACTATAACGGGACTGAGCTGCACCTAGGCCATGTGACGTCACTAGCCTAGGAAGAGGTCTAGGTGCTCACAGAGTGCTGCCGTCTATTTGAACAGCAGATTGCCGTGGGTCTCGGAGGTTACATGTTGCCCATAGAAATAGAGCTAGGAGAGGGAATTTTATTTTTTTGTTTCTTATATTGACTTGTGCTATTGATGTATGCAAAGTTTGTTGAAAGTGAAAGAAATGGCTGTCTCACAGTAGATTTGCATATATATGCAAATCTACTGTGAGCCAGCCATTTCTTTCAGTTTTGTATATCTAATCACTAATTGTTAGTTAGTGGGCCGTGCTCCAGTTCGGTATACTGGTAAGCATCCCCGATATCTATTATTTATTGTAAAGTTTGTTAAAAGGTTAGTGACCTTTTCAATATTACTAGTTTTGTTTTCTGTTTCCATTGGTGACAGTCTGCTTTACCTTACCTTTACCTTGGCGTACTAATGGTAAGAATGCTTTTGTGACTCTTATTGTTCCCCACAAGTTGACTTCTGCTATTTCTTTATACGTGTCTAGGCTTGTGAATTCTACTTCTCCAAATGTAGAGATACCAGCATTATTCACCAGACCCCACAAACCTGCAAAGGAATAGAAATATAAAGCTGAGAACGAACAGTATGGTTACCTTCCCATACAAGATACAGTACATAGCACCCGATAGCCATCGTTAGTTCAATCCATATCTGATTTGCCCTTGTCAGTCAGAGTAATTGTCCAAGGTTCAATATCAATGTAGGTATAAGTACAGAAAATATGAGTCTGAATGATATTCTGGTGATGAAAAAAATACATAGGGCCAGATTTATCATTACACTTACATCTTACTCCACTTTTACATCTGCCTAAAGTCACTTTTGGCTCAGTCAGATTTATTAATGGTCCTTTAATACTGTGATAAATGTGGATTGACGGTAGCAGTTTATCCTTCAGTAAGAGGCTTTACAAAAGTCGCACGTCTTTACAAAAAAGTCGCATGTTCTATTAAAAAGTCGCATAAGATAAGCATGGTCCCCCCTGGAGTGAAATTGCGCATTTTTTTGCGACTTTTTAAATGGTTGCAATAGTAAATCTGTCTAGAGATTAATTTACATAAGACAACACGCCCACTTTCACAAAACTGGAGAGCTTAGTGCAGAGCTTGAAAAAGTCGCAAAAAAATGCGCAATTTTACCGATTACGCATTTTTTTGCGACTTTTCACTCCATTAAAGTGACTTTAGCTAATGATAAATCTGGCCCATAGAGATTGTGTGGATGTATAGAACAAGAATTGTACAAAACCCATTACACTAGGTTAGAGAAAAAAATGCCCCCTCATAGTGCTGCTAGTAGAAAAAAGTGCCCCCAGTAATTGTAATGCCACCTTATGGAAGCCAGTAGTAAAAATGTCCCATAGTAGTATTAATTGCCCCTTATGTGTGCCAGTACAAAATATATCTCAATATAGTGCCCCAACAGAAAATGATGCCCTCTTATAGTGCCTCCAGTAGAAAAAGATGCCACCTTAGGCTACTTTCACATTAGTGCTTTCAATTCCGCTGTTGCGATCAGTCATAGGATCTTAATAGCGGAAGAAAACGCTTCAGTTTTGTCCCCATTCATTGTCAATGGGGACAAAACTGAACTGAATAAAACGGAGCGCACCAGAATGCATTCCGTTCAGTTTGATTGTGTCCCCATCGTGGACAGAATAATGCTGCAAACAGCGTTTTTCTGTCCGCGATGTGGTGCGGAGCAAGATGGATCCGTCATGACTCACAATGTAGGTCAATGGGGATGGATCAGTTTTCTCTGACAGAATAGAAAACTGATCCGTCCCCCAGTGACTTTCAATGGTGTTCATGACGGATGCATGCTGTTGTATTATCAGAACGGAAGCATTTTTGCTGATCCATGACGGATCCGCAAAAACAGCTAGTGTAACAGTAGCCTTAGGTTACTTTCACTCTAGGGTTTTTGCTGAATCCGTCATGGATCAGCAAAAACGTTTCCGTCATTATAATACAACCGTCTGCAACCGTTATGAATGGATCCAGTTGTATTATCTCCAAAATGGCCAAGATGGCTCCGTCATGAACAGCATTGTAAGTCAATGGGGAACGGATCAGTTTTCTTTTGTGTCAGAGAAAACGGATTCGTCCCTATTGACTTACAGTGTGTGTCATGACGGAACCGTCTTATAAGTTTCCCAGGACGCACTCAGAAACGCTGCTTGCAGAGCTTTTGTGTGCATCATGGGAACGTAATGAAATGGAACGGAATGCATTCTGATGCACTCCGTTCCCTTCAGTTCAGTTTTGTCCCCAATGACAATGAATGGTGACAAAACTGAAGTGTTTTCTCCCGCTATTGAGATCCTATGACAGATCTCAATAGCGGAAAAGGAAAGCGCAGGTGTAAAAGTAGCCTTACAGTGACAATATAGCATGCTGTAGAATAAAAAATAACAAACAAAAGTACTTTCCTCCACGGTGCTGTCTGCCATGCGGCACAGGACACATGCCTCCGGATCTGCTTGCCACCGACTGGCGGAGCAGAGATACATCGCTCCTGTGCTCCGCCGCAACGTTAAACTGTATTACCGTCCGAGGACAGTGGTACAGCTGAATATCGAGGGGCCCTGGCAACCAGCAATAAGTCCTGTGTACCGCCTCACCCTGCAGTGCGTACACCTTAGGCATGCATACCACAGGTTAAGAAACACTGCTTTAAAGAAAAACCATCTGTGTTTGAAGTTTGATCTTTGGAAAGTTACTAGATAGGTCATCAATATCAGATCGGTGGGAGTCAGACTCCTTGCATTCCCGCCAATCAGCTGTTTGAAGAGACTGCAGCTCTCGTACAAGCGCTGGCTTCTCTCCACCGTTTACCTTTTCACCGTCACATCTGCAGTGGCGAGATGGTGTTATTACAACTACACCGCCCCACTCACTACAATGGGATGGCTCCTTTCAGTTTGGGTGAATAGCAGATGACTCTTTTAAAGTGGCTCTAAATTGAAGCTTCCATAAAGTCTTCTTTAAGCATTAGGGCATCACAATGATCACTGCAAAAGATCGAGGGTCTTACTGCATAGATTATTTTCTCTAGGTCACCCTGACTTGCTTATACAGAACTTATCTAATACATTTTAGGCATTATACACAGGGCTGTATTACAGTCCCATTTCGAAGGAAGCCATACTAGATCTTCCACAGTAATGCATGTGAACTCATTGTACCTCCATATGCCTCCAGTTTCATACAGAGGCAAAGGAGGTATTTGCTGTGAAATGCGGCATGCTCCAAACCATTACATCTTGGTGACACTTGAAAGGGCCTTGTACAGCAGGACATGCGGTTCTGTATGGCTCTGTAGCATGATACTGTACTGTCCCCTTCTGCTACCGCTGCATGAAGCCTTAATAACATAAAATCATGTGTAAGAACACAATGATTGACCCTACTCTCCTTCAGTTCAAAGTGTTTGTGTTGAAGAATGTAATACTGTACCTTTATCAGGCTCTTTCAGGTTTTTCTTCACAGTCTCAACAGCTTGTGCCACTTCTTGCTCAATGCATACATTCAGCTGAAGCACTTTCATGCGATTACAATGAAATCTTTCCAGCTCCTGAGCACCTTCACCACTTGTGTCCTGGAAGAACACGTTGAAAAGGCCATCAGAAGTAAATATAATTCACTGATCCCCCAACTTGCGATGGTCTCAAGTCATGAGGGCCTCTCCTGCATATCGTAACTTGAATCTGTTTTCAACCTATGATGGTCCCAGGGGCGATACCGTTTATTGTGGACACTTTTCACAGCATTCTACCACCAGATCTAAGTGCCAGGCCGATACTGCCTGCAGAACATGCAATTGGCCGGAAGCCCCAACCAATCAGCATGTGCCTTATATCAGAGCATGAACGTGCATGTCAAGGGGAACAAATAAAGCTGCAGGCTTTAGACTGACAAAGAGCCTTTGACTGGCTGAACACTGATGTGTACAGTAGACTGCCTGTGGAATTGAGCAATACACTGAGAATAATCCATTGGTGTCAGCTCAGATATTACCAAAACTGGGATTACAATGTGCGTCTTTGCAGTAATCCTCTTATACCTCCAGCCGCCAACTCTCAGAGCCAAAGCCTCAACTCTAATACACAAAAGTGAGCTTAGATCATTGTGAACAAGGGCGGACTGGGAACTTAAAGCGGCCCTGGAAAGAAAAAACCTAGAAGTGGCCCCATGTTGTGGACGGGCCCAATTTGACAAAAGGTGGGGCAACATAAGTAAGCAGGGCCAGCAACACCTTAGTGCAGCACAATATACCGCCCAAGCAAAACCAAATACCACAGTGCAGCACAAAATACCGTACTACTCCAGAAATACTCAGATGCAGAATTCAACTGTGTCACTGTCCTGAGGACGGCCATACAGTTGAAATCAGGAGGGCAACAGTGATCGCCAGCCAGGTGCATAAGTACTTGATGCTCCTAGCATTAATAATTTTGAGAGCATCAGGTCCTTATACAACTAGCCAGCAGCCATGAGGAGGGCTCAGGTAGACAACAAACCAACCCCCTGGAATACATGGAATAAACAGAACACTTATATGGTGACCTTCTTTTCAGCTTAAGATCCGTCAATTTCTGGGCTTTTCTTCTGCCATGCAAGATGGCTGTATGCTTCTCAGACTACCTGATGCATGTGCATTTGTTAGTCCAGGGCATTTCCTGCTGCCCTCAGATTCCAAAAGCAGGGTTGGATAAGCGGGAAATGTTCTGGACTACCAAATGCACAGTGTGCATGTAAAGGTGGCACAACGAGTGCAGTATATGAGCACAGGAACCAGGCAGGGGGCAGATTTTACAAAACTTTTTTACTTCATAAATGAAATCTGCATAGAGCAGGGCAAGGGCTCTTTTATTTACAATAACACACTGCCGGGCAGAGGCTTCCGCCCAGCAGTGTGTTCAGTGACGTCACCGGCTCTGATGGGCCGGTGTTCTATGAATAAACCTTAAGTTATAACTAAACCTTAAGTCAGCTGATTTCCGGGGTGTGTTCTTCGGAGGTCCGAAGAAACCTTATGAGAAAACCTTGATGAAGAAACCTTAAGTGGCACGGGGTTATGAGAGGCGCGGGGATCACACGGGCAGGGGTGTATGAATAAACCTTAAGTCATTCAGCCCGATTTACTTCACATGTGCACGCGCGGCATCATTTAATTAACATAATCAGTTATAGGGTGGCCGCGCAGTGCCGTGCACGTGTGAAGTAAATCGGGCTGAATGATTAAGGTTTATTCATACACCCCTGCCCGTGTGATCCCCGCACCTCTCATAACCCCGTGCCACTTAAGGTTTCCTCATTAAGGTTTATTCATACACCCGTGCGATACGTGCCGCGCGTGCACGTGAAGTAAATCGGGCTGAATGAGACCTCCGTTTGTTTGCGCATGCGCTGAATACCAGTTTCGGTGTAGTGCGCTTGCGCCGCCGAAGAACACACCCACTTAAATCAGCTGACTTAAGGTTTAGTTATAACTTAAGGTTTATTCATAGAACACCGGCTTTAGCACTGCCATTAGTGCCGGTGATGTCACCGGGCTCACTGCTCAGCGAAAGCCTCCGCCTGGCAGCCCTAAGGAGAACCCGGTTCGTCACCGAAACTCCAGAAAATGCCTTTGCCCTGCATAATTCAGCGCAGGGCAAAGAAAAGCATCGGAGCATGAACTGCTCCGATGCTCGAGTCAAGTCAGGCTGTCTGGGTGAAAATAGGGATATGTCCGGGTTCAGCTCTGAACTCGGACAACCTCTTTAAGGGTTCATAAACACCTAAATGGGATAAAATACCAAGCACTCTATATATAATAAACTACCCAAACACATGTAAAAGATATATCTTTATTAAAATTATTAAAATACATAGACACAAAAATAAATTAGCATGACAAACACAAGGAGGCAACCAGACCAACCCAAAGGGTCAGATGTAAATAGCAGCACAGAGGAATAGTATAATATAAGCACGGTTGCATGTGAATACATGATCAAACCATATGGTTCACCCGCTCAGACATCACAACTAGAGTCATTGACTTTTAAAGGTCAGACCCAGTTGGTAGCACCTCCAAGCAGACCCCGACATGTGCTCCGCGTCAGATTCCTCAGGGGGAGGAAGGCGACGCAAAACAAATAGAACCACAAACCATCACAGTGCTGTCACTATAAATCACTTTCTAGGACGTCAGTCACTTACCTTTAATAAACAGCCTGCAAATACCGTAAACCCTAACTTATGTAAATGTTTCGCCAAGGCCAATCCAAAACCTGAGTCACAGCCTGTGATCAACACCACCTTGCCTTCAGTCTGGGAGACAGAAAGAGAAAGTACCATCACCGTCAGCTACAAACAATAGTATAGAATCATACTATAGCAGGAAGTACGTAAAATGTCTCTGCTTCACTTGTGCCCAGCCGCGCCGCAACTGCCGTTTTCAAGTGCAAGCGCAGCAGGTGAGGCTGAAGCCGCCTCACCGATGGTTAGGGACGCAGGCGCAGTAAGAATGTGGTCACTGGGAGTGCCGGGGAAGGTATCCCGCGCATGCCCAGTAGCTGCTAGTGAGGCCGATGCCCATTCTATTGGGCATGCACAGGATCTCGGAGCATTGGAGACAGAAGAAGCCGCCCAGCGAAGTGAATAATGATGAGCTGGGAGGCGCTTGAAAGCGGTGGTTGGAGCGCAGCTGGGCACAAGAAAGCAGAGACACCGCCCTTTGGGCACAAAGACAAGACGTTAAACCAGGTTATAAAACTTGATTTTACTGCATTTATAAGGTGGAAATGGGGTATACTGATATGTTTAGATTACTTATTACAAAACCTATGCCTGCCTATATATAGCTCATAATGGTTATTAGGGCCTGTCAGTGTCTATTTAAGGACTCCATACTGACAGGAGTGTTCTACAGGATTGGCACATAGCAAATGTGCTGCCAATATTCTAAAAGGGTCCAAAAACAGAGCCCGGAAACTATAGGCTGGTACGTTTATCATCTGTCGTGAGTAAACTGTTTGAAGTAGAGCTGCAGTAAATGATTATTTTAGCAATCGAGTATTCTACAGATTATTTTTATGATTAATCGAGTACTCTAAAAGGAAAAAATGAATTAATAGACTGCCCTCAGTCCCCAACACCCTTCGTTCCCCCCTCTGCGATCAGCCCAAGTGCATCAGTTTCCCCTAGTGCCATCTGCTCCACTATCCCCCAGTGCCATCAGCTCTCCCCCACCCCAGTGCCACCAGCTCTCCCCCACCTCAGTGCCACCAGCTCTCCCCCACGCCAGTGCCCAGCCTGCCCTCCACCTGATACCCTGAGTGCACAACATCATTGGTTGCTATGACGCTGTGCACTCCGGGCGCCCGGCATTAGTCGCGCCCCCACCCCCTCAGTGGAACCAACTTATGTTTCCAGCTGGGGCTCCGCCGCCACTTCATCATTCCGCGCTGCTCTGGGCCTGGCGTCACACAGCGCATCAGGTCACGGCGTGCGTACGTATGTCACTGCAGCGCGGGACCATAGACGTGCTGTGGAGTGTCCGGAGTGTCTGAATGGAGAGCAAAAAATTTGCATCGAGGATTTTTTTGTGTCGAATTACTCGATTTAATCGAGTATTCGTTGCAGCCCTAGTTTGAAGGTTTTCTAAGAGATGCTATCTTGGAGTACCTCAATAAAATTAATAACATAATGCCATATCAGCATGGCTTTGTGAGGGATCGATCATGTCAAACTAACTTAATCAGTTTCTATGAGGAGGTACATTCTAGACTTGACCGTGGTGAATCAATGCATGTCGTATATCTGGACTTCTCCAAAGCATTTGACACTGTACCACGTAAAAGCTTAGTATATAAAATGAGAATGCTCAGACTGGGATAAAATGTCTGTATGTAGTTAAGTAACTGGCTCAGTGATAGAAAACAGAGGGTGGTTATTAACGGTACACACTCAGATTGGGTCACTGTCACTAGTGGGGTACCTCAGGGGTCAGTATTGGGTCCTATTCTCTTTAATATATTTATTAATGATCTTGTGAAAGGCTTGCACAGTAAAATATAATTTTTTGCAGATGACACTAAACTGTCTACAGATGGATCTGGATAGATTGGAGGCTTTGGCAGATAAGTGGCAGATGAGGGTTAACACTGACAAATGTAAGGTTATGCACATGGGAAGGAATAATGCAAGTCACCAGTACATACTAAATGGTAAAACACTGGGTAACACCGAAAAGGATCTAGGAATTTTAGTGAACAGTAAACTAAGGGTACTTTTACACATGCGGCAGGACAGATCCGTCCTGCCGCAAGTGCCCGCTGCACTGCTGCTGCTGCTCCGTCCTCATTGACTATAATGGGGCGGGGGCAGAAAAGTCGGACATGCAGGACTTTTAGTCCGGCAATATTTGCCGTGCACTGCCGTAGCTCTGCCCCCCGCCCCATTATAGTTCATGGGGACGGAGCGGCAGCACGGCAGTGCACGGGCACTTGCGGCAGGACGGATCGCCTGCCGGATCCGTCCTGCCGCAAGTGTAAAAGTACCCTAAGCTGTAGAAACCAGTTTCAAGCAGCTGCTGCCAAGGCCAATAAGGTAATGGGTTGCATCAAAAGGGCATAGATGCCCGTGATGAGAACATAGTCCTACTACTTTACAAATCACTAGTCAGACCACACATGGAATACTCTGTACAGTTCTGGGCTCCTGTGAACAAGGCAGACATAGCAGAGCTGGAGAGGGTTCAGAGGAGGGCAACTAAAGTAATAACTGGAATGTGGCAACTACAGTACCCTGAAAGATTTTCAAAATTAGGGTTATTCACTTTAGAAAAAAGACGACTGAGGGAAGATCTAATAACTATGTATAAATATATCAGGGGTCAGTACAAAGATCTCTCCCATCATTTATTTATCCCCAGGACTGTGACTGTGACAAGGGGACATCCTCTGCGTCTGGAGGAAAGAAGGTTTGTACACAAACATAGAAAAGGGTTCTTCACGGTAAGAGCAGTGAGACTATGGAACTCTCTGCCTGAGGAGGTGGTGATGGTGAGTACAATAAAGGAATTCAAGAGGGGTCTGGATGTATTTCTGGAGTGTAATAATATTACAGGCTACAGCTACTAGAGAGGGGTCGTTGATCCAGGGAGTTATTCTGATTGCCTGATTGGAGTCGGGAAGGAGTTTTTTTCCCTTAAGGCCTTATGCACACGACAGTTGTTTTTAGTGGTCCGCAAAATGGGGTTCCGTTGTTCCGTGATCCGTGTCCGTTTTTGGTTCTGTTGTGTTTCCGTGGTTCGCCAGAAAAAAAAAAAGTGTCATTTTAATATCTCCACCCAGGATAATGGAATATATATGCAGGTCACGGACGCGGATGACAGTCGTATGTGCCTCCGCATTTTTTCACAGTCCCATTGACTTGAATGGGTCCGCGAACCGTTTTTCGCGGACAAGAATAGGACAGGTTATATTTTTTGACGGACAGTAATCACAGACCACGGAGGACAAACAGTGCATTTGACGAGTTTTCCACGGACCCATTGAAAACCAATGGGTCCGCAGAAAAGCACGAAAAACGGCTCAACGGACACGGAATCAAACAACGGTCGTGTGCATGAGGCCTAAGTGGGGAAAATTGGCTTCTACCTCACAGATTTTTTTTTGCCTTCCTCTGGATCAACTTGCAGGATAACAGGCTGAACTGGATGGACAAATGTCTTTTTTCAGCCTTATAAACTATGTTACTATGTATTTAGAATTTAAAATTGCTCCAAAGTCCATTCAAAAGTATATAAAAATGAGCACTGAAAAGTTGAACAGCAAATAGCTGTGATAAGGGTGTGTTCACATCTGTGTTAGAAATCCACCAGGCTGTTCTGGCAGAGGAGTTGATCATATCCGGCACAGTCGGATAATGCTGGGAACTGCCAGATCCCCATTGACTATAATGTGATCTGGACGCTTTCTAGCAAAAATGCCAGACAAATACGGCTGCATGCTGGGTTTCAACCAGACATATACCGCCACATGCCGGGTTTCAGCCAGACAAATACTGCCGCATGTCTGGTTTTAGCCAGAAAAATACAGCCACATGCTGGGTTCCAGCTGGACAAATACTGCTGCATGTTGGGCTTCAGCAGGACAAATGCCACCGCATGCCAGGTTTTAGCCGGACAAATACCACCGCATGCCGGGTTTCAGCTGGACAAATACCGCCGCATGCCGGGTTTCAGCTGGACAAATACCGCCGCATGCCGGCTTTCAGCCGGACAAATACTGCTGCATGCTGAGTTTCAGCCGGACAAATACCGCCGCATGCTGAGTTTCAGCTGGACAAATACCGCCGCATGCCGAGTTTCAGCCAGACAAATGCTGCCGCATGGCAGGTTTCAGCTGGACAAATACCGCCGCATACCGGGTTTCAGCTGGACAAATGCCGCTGCATGACGGGTTTTAGCCGGACAAATGGCGCCGCATACAGTGTTTGTCCAGCTGACAAGCGGTATTTAAAGCTGTAAGAGGCTAGGCTACTGGAATCAGACTGCGAGTTCTCCTAGGGCCCCTTTCACACGGGCGAGTTTTCCGCGCGGGTGCAATGCATGAGGAGGACGCATTGCACCCGCACTGAATCCGGACCCATTCATTTCTATGGGGCTGTGCACATGAGCGGTGATTTTCACGCATCACTTCGCGTTAGCGTGAAAATCGCAGCATGCCTATGTTGTGCGTTTTCACGCAGACACAGGCCCCATGAAGTGAAGGGCTTAGCGGAAAAATCACAAGCAAGCAGTGCGAATGCGTTGCGATTTTCCGCATGGTTGCTTAGCAACGGGACCCGATCTCTATTATTTTCCTTATAACATGGTTATAAGGAAAATAATAGCATTCTTAATAAAGAATGCATTGTAAAATGAAGTGGAAGGGGTTAAAAATAATAAAAGTTAACTTATTTTAGCCACTTGATCGGCGATAGTTGCGATCTCTCTCTCTTTCCCAGCATCAGTCTAAGATCTAAAGGACCTGTGATGACGTCACATCACATGGTCCAATCACATGGTCTATCTTACCATGGTGATGGACCATGTGATTGGACCATGTGATGTGACGTCATTACAAGTCCTTTAGCTGTTAGCTGATGCTGGGAAAGAGAAGACAGATCGCGACTACGCGATTAAGTGGCTAAGGTACTTATTATTTTTTACCCCTTCCACTTCATTTTACAATGCATTTTTTATTAAGAATGCTATTATTTCCCCTTATAACCATGTTATAAGGGAAAATAATCAATTCTCCAGAAGACCCAAAACTGGACTTCAGTGATGAAGTCCGGCTTCAGGTCTGGGTACCAAACATGGCGATTTTTCTCACGCGCGTGCAAAACGCATTACAAACGTTTGCACCCGCGCGGGAAAAACGTGCATATTCCCGCAACGCACCCGCCTCTTATCCGGGCGTCAAACATGACACCCGTGTGAAAGATGCCTAAGGCTACTTTCACACCAGCTCATGGATCAGCAAAAAACGCTTCTGTTACTGATAATACAACCATCTGCATCCGTTATGAATGGATCCGGTTGTATTATCTTTAAAATAACCAAGACTCTAAAACCATTTTAAGTCAATGGGGGACGGATCCGTTTTCTTTTGTGTCAGAAAACGGATCCGTCCCCATTGACTTAAATTGTAAGTCAGGACGGATCCGTCTTGCTCCGCACCACATCGCGGACAGAAAAACGCGGCTTCTGTCCGCGATGGGGACGCAACCAAATGGAACGGAATGCATTTTGGTGCACTCCGTTTCGTTCAGTTTTGTCCCCATTGACAATGAATGGGGACAAAACGGAAGCCTTTTCCCCCCACTATTGAGATCCTATGACGGATCTCAATAGCGAAAAGGGAAAGCGCAAGTGTTAAAGTAGCCTAACAATAGTGTGAACATGGCGTCAGTGGTCTTATTAGGCCCATGCCTCATACATGGCCCTGGTGTGTGTTGAGTTATACGATAACAGTCTTGGGCTGCTGACTAAGCGCTCAAGTGCAGTATTATTTTCAGCACTGTTAAAATGTGTTTTAGATAAGTAAATGAGTAACTTGTCTGAACTTTAAGAACTGTTTTTTGGTTCTGTAGCTTCAAAACAACTGGTACAAAGTCCACTTTACATGTAATTCGTATGTTTCCCAGCAATCAATGATAAAGTTGTATTAATCATCAGCGGAAATCGGTCTTTTTATTGCAAAGGGTGAAATCTGCACAAACAATTGATATGCTGCGGAAAAAAAACAAAAAAACAACCACACATGCCAAAATTGCTGTTTTATGTTAATTCGCCACCAACAAAATGAATTAAAAAGTGACCATAAAGGACTATGTATCCCAAAATAATAAACAATGAACACTACAGGGTGTCCCGCAAAAGTCAAGCCCTCACACAGCTCCGCAGAGAAAAAAAAAAAAGTTGGGTTGCAAACTTTGCAAAATATATATATATTTTTTTTTGTGCAAAACATAAAATAACCTATATGTATTTGGTATCGCTGTAATCATACTGACCCAGAGAATTAAAAGTTATGTTATTTATGTAAAAAAAAGAGAACAGCGCAAAATTTATAACGTAAAAACTCAGTGGCAATATTGCTGTTTTTTCCACAAAAGAGTTTATAAAAAAGTAGTCAGTAAGTTAAGTGCACCATTAAAAACTACAACTTGTCCCTCAAAAAACAAGCCCTCCTACGGCTACATGGACGGAAAAATTAAAAAGTTATATTTCTTGGAATTGGAGGATAAAATAAATTAATAAATAAAAATCTCTTGGTCACTAAGGCCCAAAACAGGCTGGTCACTAAGGGGTTAATATTAATTGAGCATAGTACTGTTGTATACAGGGAAGGTAAGCTGACCCTAGACATGATATGGAAACCAGCATCATTAAAAATGTATGAAACGATGCAGAAATAATGAGCCTGTGGCCCCTAGGCTGGGTTCACATGAGCGATACGGATTGTGTCAGGATCTGTTCAGGAAAAAATAATAATAATGGTTTTGCACGCAGGGTTTAACAGTTTTTTCTGCGATTGCGTTCAGTGTTTCAGTTTTTTTTCCCAAGTGGTGGATGCACTCAGTTTTGGATGCGTTTTTCACACATGTGAAGAAAAACAGAAGGATAACAATCTACATCTCCTATCACCCATCAGTGAAAAAAACATTACGTCCGGGTGCCTTCAGTTTTTCACACCATCCCTATTCACTTCTATGGGGCCAGAGCTGCACGAAAAACACACAATATAGAACATGCTTTTGACACTGTAATTCATGTGAATAAAGCTTTCCGGCATAGACGCTATACGAAGCAAGTCTCGTGATATTTGCTGCAACTTCGCAAAGACCTCCACGGAGCCAATACATTTTATCGCAGGATGTAGGCCATATTGTTAACAAAGTTTTCAAACAAATCAGGTTCAAATACAGCAGTCCAAACCCGATTCGCTCAATGCTAAATACAATCTATGGGGGAGATTTATCAAACTGGTGTAAAGTAGAACTGGCTTAGTTGCCTATAGCAACCAATTAGGTTCCATCTTTCATTTTTCACAGAAGCTGAGAGCAATGAAAGGTGGAATCTGATTGGTTGCTATGGGCAACTATGCCAGTTGTACTTTACACCAGTTTGATAAATCTCCCCCATAGGATCCCTGTTTATTTTTACGGTTACGACCACCCTGTAATCCAGCAGGGGTGGCCCTGTTTGCACACTATAGGAAAGAGCCTATGCTCACACCCATGGTCCTGGTCACCAGAGAGGCTGGCTCTTTTTCCTATAGTGTGCAAGCACAGCCACCACTGATGGATTGCAGGGTGGTCATAACCATGGAAACGAGCAGTGTATAATGTGATGAAAAAATGAATCCAGCCAGCAAAGGAGGTAATATGGACAATCACAATACATTAGTAAGTGCCTTGTATTAACTTTCTGTACATGATAAATGCCAATGACAACTCTGGTTCATTAGAAAGACTCTGACAATGCATGTAAATCTGAACACTCATCATCCAAAGCTGGATACAATTTTATAAAAGATGAACATATTCACATACTGCCATAGATCCCACTTCCAGCATCACCTAGACCAGGGATCAGCAACCTTCAGCACGCCAGAAGTGGTGAAACTACAACTCCCAGCATGCACACTCAGTTCACTGTTCTCAGAACCCTTAATGATGTGAATGGAGCATGCTGGGAGTTGTAGTTTCACAACAGCTGGAGTTCTAGAGGTTGCTAACCCCTGACCTAGCCCATCACATATACAGTTCTAACTACACCAGGAGAAGCTCCAGGCATTGCCCATGGATTCTGGGGCTACATGCATAATATATGAATGGTGGTACTACTCACTGGTACAGTGCCCCTTGGTAAGGATGGCATGGCCACAAAAAGAATGAACATAAAATACACCAACACAATGGCATGCGAGGCATTATCACAGGGGAACCCCAAAAATGTGAACAACAGCTTGAGAGCCTCTGGGAGCAGCAGTCCCAGAACCAGGGTGAGCCCCAGAGACAGCAGCACCAGCAGAGCTGTCCTCAGGCTGCAGGCTGGCAGTGCCATCCCTCTTCTTCCTTCTCACACTGGAGCCGCGGTCCGAGCTTATTATACAGACGGGAGGAGCCGGGGATCGAGCAGATCACTTCCGAGGGAGAGAGCCGCCCCCTCCTCATCCACTGTGCAAGTCAAGGGCAGGTTCAAGCTGCAGCCAGGGCACGCTCAGGTTAGTGGCGACCCATATAGCCTACATGTATGGCTGCAGGGCGGTGATGTGGCCGGGGCTGCATGTGGGAGCTGAGTGTACACGTGTACTAAGCCTCTGCACATGGCCTGTACTCCCTCCTGACTGAACAGTCCCAGCTTGTCTCACCTCTGAGGTCAAGTTCACTTTCATGGTGGCTTTTTTTCTGCCTTTCCCATTCACATGTTGCAGTATTTACCACAGTCTTGCTCCAGAAACGCAGCCTGAGCTGTTTTTCTGTCAGTTGCTTCACTATAAAACGCATATGGCTTGTCGTATGGCACTTTTTTTTTTTTTACTTTTCATAAAACTGCTTTCATCAAAAAATTAAAAGAAAATCAATGTTAAATAGTGCAATTTTTTTCTCATGCGGCAGGATTTCGGTTTTACAATGCACCACAATCTCTGCTGTGTGAATGAGGTGTGTAAGAAAACCATTGATAGGGGGAATAATGCTGTATGTATAGAGCACATGCAAGCAGCCACACTACCGCACCATTGTGCACAGAGCAGTAATACTGCTGCCATAGAGGTACATGTCATTACAGTTTTATACAGAAGTGTTTTGTGTGAGATTCTGTATGTAATCCATCAGAAAAACAATTGTGGCGTGCTTCATTTGCCGCTGTATGTCTGAAGGTATTCTCCCCTAGAAGCATATCTCCGTTCTAAGGTGCTGCCATACAGCTTCCATGTGTGTGTGCCCGAACCGTTAGGGCTCTTTAACACAAGCGGATGCCGTGCAGGTAATCCGCTGCGTGAGAGAGAGCCAAGCCCCGTTCCGGACATCAAAGACAAGATTAATAATGCTATGTGCCTCTCTGTGACCTTTTTACTACAAAATCACGGTGACAACTTTATCTCACTGTGATTTTGTAGTAAAAAGATCACAGAGGATTATCAATCATGTTAATGCTCCGTGTCTCTGCTGTCCGGAACGGGGTTTGGTTCTCTTTCACGCAGCGGATTCCACTCACGGCAACCGCTCGTGTGAAAGAGACCTTAGGCAGGGGCGTAGCTAACGGCTCATGGGCCCTGGTGCAAGAGTTCAGCTTGGGCCCCCCTTCCCTCAGTGCTTTGTGTGTCTTCTTATGCGGCACAAGGGTCTTTGGGCCCCCTCAAGCTCCTGGGCCCGGTAGCGACTGCTACCTCTGCACCCCCTATAGCTACGCCCATGACCTTAGGCTACATTCACATGGAAAATAACTGTCACACGACCGTTTGAACGACAGTGGTAGTCTATGGGGTTATTCACACTACCAGGTTTTTTTTTTTTTTATGTCTTATTTTGTCCATTTTTACAGACCAACAGCCCCCATACAATTGAAGGGAACAGTTCATGAAAAACTTTTTTTTTTTTTTTTCATTGTTGTGTGAATATAGCCTTAGAAGTCCCTCCTGTTTAGTTTTAGGTACCTTTTATTATGTCATATATTTTATTTGTTTATTAACAATCCTCTTTAGAACACCGACATCTGGTGTGCGACACAAAACATGTACAACTTGTCTGCAACTTGCAGTTCAGCGATTGTTTTGTGCCAAGTTCACACTTCAGTTTATTGGTCAGTTATGTCCATGAGTAAGGGCTCATTCAGATGACTGTATGAACGAATCCGCATCCATTCCACAATTTTATGGAACGGGTGCGGACCCTGTCATTTCAATGGGGCCGCAAAAAATGCGGACAGTACACAGTTTTTCCGTTCCGCCGCCAACAATGTTGTCCCCGCACAAGAATAGGTATTACTATAACAGGCCGCCTGTCTGCGGAACGCACACACAAATCATCTGTGTTTTGCGGACCGCTAAACACGGCGCGGTCTTCTTAATGTGCCCTTATTGTGAGCCAAAAACGCAGAACAGGTGCAGATCTTTCCATTATACCTGATCTCTAGCCTTCACTACTGGTTTTAGCTCATAATAACTGATCACTTAACTGAAGTGTGAACTCGGCCTTAGAACTGCCTAGTTGCCAACTGTCCCTGATTTTCAGAGACAGTCCTGGCAAATTTGCGCTGTCCCAAGTCGAAAATGGGTGGGGCTAATGCAAACCCCTCCGATAAGTGGTTGTTTCCATGCGGGTTTGGAGCATTCCTGGGGGTGGGGCTTATGTGCCCCGATTTTACCTGCAGAAACGTTGGTAGGTATGGAACTATGGGGGTGATTTGGTGTAATTGATGTAAAGGAGAACGGACTTAGTTGCCCATAGCAACCAGATACCACCTTTCATTTTTCAGAGCTCCTTTGCAAAATGAAAGGTGGAATCTGATTGGTTGCTATTAGCAACTAAGCCACCTTTCCTTCACACCAGATTTGGTGAATCCCCCTCTGTGTTTTTGGTGTTTGTGAGCCTACTACCTCAGCTTTCCAGCAGGAGGATGTGGCTGGTTCCAGTATACCTACTATGGAGCTACAGTGACCCTTTCAGATTTACCTCAGTCCAATAATTGAGCTGATAATATTAATATAATAGACTGAAGCTGCCACAGAAGCGGAGTCTATTACATAAGGACTGATAACTATTAGCGCTTGTATCTGACAGATAAGCCTGCCAGACTGAATAGACGCTACTGGGCGATAACCGTATCCAGATCAGATAAAGAGGCGCTTTACTTCTCTTTATAGGAGTGAAGGTGACAGAATGCTGGCTGCCAGGACCGGCTTCAATATCTCCACAAGGACACTGCACTTCAGGGACCATGCAAGGTACGTAGGCGATCCAGAATTATTTTCCTGCCAGCTGTGGTCTGAATTCCTGGCGTTTAACCTTTCCATACACATTAGTGCTCTGCAGGCCTTGAATTGCCCTGCATTGGATAAAGGGAACCTGTCTGCTATAAAATGCACCAAGCATTACCCTATAGATGTTGTCATCATGTTTCTAAAGATGTTTTTGTCTTAGATGTCCGATGTGCAAGATCGCTGAAAAAGGACTTTTATTCCCCTGCGGGCCGTATGTAAATGAGGTTCTTGAAGTCAAGGCGGAAGCGGCTTTCTCGCTTTAAGTCAAGCTTGCTGCACCCCCTTCCCTTAGCATTTGATTGACAGCCTTTGGTAAAGTTTCAGTCGTGATTCTGTCCTAGATGTCGCGCATGCGCCTTATGATTGCATTTCCGTTATTGCACAATGATCCCTGCTGTTCTGTACCTGCAGGCACAGACTCAAGTGTCTGAGCGCACCACAGAACATAGCCGCATATATATGTAGCGCACAAAGTACAGTGCAGCAGGGATCAATGCGCAAGCACCAGAAATGCAACTCTATTAGGGTGACTATGACAAGGGATCAAAAGGTCCTATGTTCTAGCCCCCCTTATGGGGCTAATAGTTATCAAAAAAAAAGTTTAAAAAAATGTAATTATTAAAAGTTTAAATCCCCCCCCCCCACTTTCTCTATTTTACATATAAAAATATATTAACAGTACAAATAAATAAACATATCCAGTATTGCTGCGTCCAGAAATGTCTGAACTATTAAAATGATATTTTTTTAAGTTCCTGTGTGGTGAACGCAGTAATGGACAAAAAAAGTTAAATAATAGTGATCAAAAAGTTGTACCACATAAATGGTACAAAAAAAAACTACAGTACATCTTGTAAAAAACTGTCCCTCATACAGCTTTGTGGATGAAAATATTAAAAAATTTTTTTTTTTTTTTCAAAGGTTTTTATTTTTCTAAAAGTAATAAAACAAAACAAAAAACCTATACAAGTTTGGTATCACTGTGTTCGTAATGAGCCGCATTATAAGAACGTCATGTCATTTTTAGCGCATCCAGTGATGTCAAAACCTTGGTGGAATTGTGTTTTTTTTTTTTTTTTATTTAACCCCACAAAGATTTTTTTTTGTTTCCCATTTTCCAATAACAGACATGGTAAATGTAAGTGGTGGCCTTAAAAAATACAACTTATCCCGCAAAAAATAAGCTCTCATGTGGCTATATGAACAGAAAATTAAAAAAGTTATGGCTGTTGGAACGTGGGGAAGAAAAAACGAAAATGAAAAACCAAAAATGGACCTGGTACTTAAGGGGTTTTCTGGCATTTTGATATTAATGACCTATTTTCATGGATAGGTTATCGATATCTGATTGGTGGGGTCCCGCACCTGGCAACCCTCCAATTCAGCTGTTTGAAGAGGCTGCAGCACTCCCATGAGCACCTCAGCCTTGTAGCCTACCAGGCACAGTGCCATACATGGCATGGGACTGAACTGCACTTGTGTCATGTGACAGATGAGCGTGACATTAGAGGCCTAGGTAGACACGCGGTACTCGCAGAGCACTACAGTCTCTTCAAACGACCCCCACTGATTAGATATGGGGGACCTATCCTAAGGATAGGTTATCGGTATTAAACACCCAGAAAACCCTTTCAAGGAAAGGCTTCTTATCGGTTAAATAATAAAATAAGTACATACTCACTTTACCTCCTCTTCCACCGCTCCTGACAATTCACAGTTCACCGCCTGTCTCTACTTCTTGACCCCCTCAGTGTGCAGGACAAGACTGCTCAGCCAGTGATTAGCAGAACAGTCAATTGTTTTCTTAATTTGCACAGTGTGGGGACTTTTTAAGTTATGTCAATGGGCGGACAACTCCTTTAAAAGATATCCGGTCAGTTTAAAGGGGTTGTCTCACTTCCAATTTTCTATAGTGTGCAAGCACGACCACCACTGATGGATTTCAGGGTGGTCTGTAACCATTGAAACGAGCACTTTATAATGTGATGGAAAAATGAATCCAGCCAGCAAAGGAAGCAATATGGATAATAACAATACATTAGTAAGTGGCTTGTATTAACTTTCTCTGCATAATAAATGCCACTTACTGAAGTGAGACAACCCCTTTAAGGCTTGATGAATTTTTAAAAGACGCTTGAGATCTTTTTGAATCTGCAGGCGTCTTTATGTGTAATTGAAAACAAGATGTAGAATTCAAAGTTCACTTTACCTAGCAACCAGCAGTCGGTGTGCAGCCTTGGATCATGTCTAACAAGATGCCCTAATGCCTCACCTTTTCACTTATTAATCTGTGCAACAGCACCTAAGTCACTTACATAACGTCCGAGGAGGGCCCGTCACCATGTTTTCCTCAGTGACCGTCACATTTGGGAGCAGACAGGTTTCCAAACTATGCTATGGCTACCTCTTCTTATTTTATAAAATGATCTGTATGGGAAGATAGAAACCCCAGAATATTTCTTATCACTTGGGTGAAGGTTCATTGTGTGCAGTTTTTACTACATAGAGTAGCATGATAATAGAGAGCATACAAACACCCCTTTATACATTTCTTAGGGCCCGTTCACACAGGGCTTTCCATTATGCCCTATGACAGCACCTGTGAGAGGCCATTTCTCATCCGGACAGAAAACAGGAACCTCCAAGATCGTCTTAAAGGACCATACTCCTCCTTGCCTCCGGTTCCTATTTCCTGTCCATAGGACAGTGGTAATGGTATCTTGGAGGATCATTGTCTGGGGCTAAAAGTCTCTCCCCCTCCTTCCTGGAGTACTTAGGGTATGGGGGTTTTATTTATGTCGGTGCAAGTTTTCGCTAGGAGTTGCTTTTTAATTCTAGAACTCTCCCCCCTTGGCTGATGGCTCGTAGATTCCCCTTGGTTTTCCCTGCATCGAGGTCTGACAGGCTTTCTGGGTTTTCCTGTCCAGATGGGAAATGGCCTCTCACAGGTGCCGTCATAGGGAGTAAAGGAAAGCTGTGTGACATGGCCGCGGTAAGCAAGGAGAGTTCCCTCTCTCTCCCCTAGGACCACCGCAATGCATTTGCAGGAATGGTTGCCATGCCAGCTAGACACCTTACAAAGTACTCCAGGCTTACCTTGTACCTAAGCCTGGCAGAGGCAGAGTCTGATCTAGCTTATTGTCAGTTCAAGGGCTCATGCACACGACCGTATTTTAATTCCATGTCCGTTCCGGAAGGTACTCCGTGTGCACTCCATTTCTGTATGTCCGTATTTCCGTTCCGCAAAAAGATAGAACATGTCCTATTATTGTCCGCATTACAGACAAGGATAGAACTGTTCACTTAGGGGCCAGCTGTTCCGTTCTGAAAAATACGGAATGCACACGGATGTCATCCGTATTTTTGGCGGATCCGTTTTTTGCGGACCGCAAAATACGTATGGTCATGTGCATGAGGCCTAAAACTGACATTACTATGCACTGCAATACAGCAATAGATGACTATTGTAGTACATTGTTCAGCCATAACACCCACTGGATCCTCAAGAACCAAGAGGGACTGGATTAAAAAAAAAATTTCAATAAAAAAATAATGTGCTTTTTCCCATTTCTGCTCATTTATAATTAGTAAAAAAAATGAAAAAATAAACTACACATAATTGGTATTGCTACATCCATAACGACCTGATCTATAAAAGGATAATGTTACTTATACCACATGGCGAATGCTGAAAGAAAAAGGAAAAAAACACTGACAGAATTGCTCACTTCTAAAAAAGTTATATCAAAAAGCCATATGTATACCAAAATGGTACCAATAAAAACTACAGCCTCTCCTGCAAAAAACAAGCCTTCACACAATTACCTGGCTAAAAAATGTTGTGGATGTTAGTATGTGGCAATGCAAAATATAACTTATTTTTAATTTAAAAAAAGTGATTATTATGCTGCAAAAGTAGTAAAACATGAAAAAACTACTGTATATAAATTTATTGTCATAACTTTATTCTGTGGGTTCCTATGGTTATCATATCATATTTATACCTTATTATTACCCCATAAAAATAAACACTGACAGAAAACAAATGATAGAAAAAGCTATCAGTCATATGTACCTCAAAATGGTGCTAATAAAAACTATAGCCTGTCCAGCAAAAAAGGCGATGCAAAATAAAACTTATTTTTTATAAAATAAGTGCTTTTATGCTATAAAAGTAGTAAAACAAGAAAAAAAAAATACCGTATATATATTTGGTATTGCCACAACTGTGTCGACCCACAGAATAAAATTATCATATCGCATACAAAATGAAAATTTATTTTTACCCATCTGTCTTCCTAAAGCTTGGTAAACAAGTCCTCAGAAAGCTTGTTAAAGAAAAATAAATAAATGAAGGCCCCTAAAAACTATTTCAGCAAATTCCATGTTACAAAATCGAGATACCGTTCCTTCCTTCCTGAACGCTGCTGTGTCCCCAAACAGAAGTTTATGACCACATAAGGGGTGTTGCCGTATTCAGGAAAAAATGCATAACCAATTGTAGGGTGCATTTTCTTCTGTTACCTCTTATGAAAGTGAAAACATTTGGGGATGTTCCTCGAATTGTGCTCCTTTCCAGGGTAATTCAGAAAGTAAGGAAAAAGAAGGCAAGGGTAATTTTTATTGCCCAATTCTGGTCAAGGAGAGTATGGTTCACCTGGCTTGGGAAACTGTCCCTAGCAGATCTGTTATTCTTTCCAGAGAGATAATTTTATTATTTCAGGGTCCTCTTTTTCATCCATAAATACAAAGGCTACATCTAACGTCTGGGATCTTGAAAGGCAGTTCCTTAAGTCCAAAGGCCTTTCAGATCAGGTTATTTTCACCCTTTTAGGTGAGTAGGAAAAGCATTACATCAGACTTCTATATTAGAGTGTGGAGGGCCTTTTTAGGGTTTGTTAATTGTGAAGTAAACATTTCTCTTCCTCCAAACATTCCAGTAATCCTACATTTATTTTACAAGTAGGCTTTAATAAAGGGCTTAGGCCTAGTACGCTGAAAGTTCAGTTCTCAGCATTAAGTGCTCTCTTTGATGTAAGGTTGGAGATACATGGGTTAAGAGGGTTATTAAGTCATGTGTGAGATTACCTCCTTCATTTAAACTTAGATTCCCACAGTGAGATTAAAATTTTGTCCTATCTAGTCTTTCTCAAGCCCCATTTGAGCCACTAGAATCAATTTTAATTAAAACGTTCCCATTTAGGGCAGGCTTTTTAGTAGTTATTATTTATTCTAGAATGGGGATTTCTGCTCTCTGCTTTTCCCCCTTATACACTTCTTGATGACAGATTGACTTTTAAACCAGACCCGGCAGTGGTGTACATACAGAGGTAAGGGTCCCATAGCAAGGATCAAACCAGCCCCCCCTCCGCCCCACAAGACAGTAGGGTTTGTGCCTAAACCCCTTTCAGTGACCCTTTGGCCACTTTTCCACTGCCTCGTTTACTAAAAGTTGTTCCTCTAGAGGGTAGTCCTGACTTAGTTTTCATCTCCAGTAGAGAAGGAGATAATCCTAACTAAGACCAGGCCCCCTCTTGCCCTGGGCTCCATAGCAGTCACATGGTCTACCACTATGGTAGTTGCGCCCCTGAGACCCGGTGTTCCTTCCAAAAGTAGTGTCATACTGTCATAGGTCGCAGGGAATTGTGCTTTCATGTTTTTGCCGAAATTCAGCAAATGAAGGAGAGGAAGAATTTAGATAAGTTAGATGTTAGGAAGTGCATAGTTAAAGGGGTTTACGATTACATACTTTCTGTCCCTTGTTAGCACCCTGAAATTGTGACTACATTCTCCACTCTCTAGTAGCTTCCAGATATTCTGATTATTATTTTTTTTTTTACTGATGACCTATCCTCAGCATTAGTATCTGATCAGTGGGGTCCGATGTGCTAACAAGGGACAGAAAGTGGCTAATCATACCTTAGCCAGATGGATTACAAATGCTATTTGCCTGGCATATTCTTCTGCTGGACTCGTAGCCCTGTTCGGCCTTTAAGCCCATTCTGCTAGGGCAGGGATGGGCAAACTGCGGCTCTCCAGCTGTTGCAAAACTACAACTCCCAGCATGCAAAGGCTGCTTACAGCTATCAGCCTACAGCAGGGCATGGTGGAAATTGTAGTTTTACAACAGCTGGAAAGCCACAGTTTGCCCATCCCTGTGCTAGGTCTACGGCGACTTCTTGGTCTTAAAGAGCTTGTGCCTCAATTGACCAAATATAAAGGGCAGCTACATGTACTTGGAGTTCTCCGAACACCAGTTTTAAACCTAGACTAGACCTAGTATACAGTGAGGATTTATCCTTTGGTAACAAAGTTCTACAGGCTCTTGTCATTCTCTAAAAGTCAAGCTAGTTTATTCTGTGAAAAGAAGCAGCATGCCCTATCTTGAGGCGAAATCCGCCATGAGTCCCCAGTTGCAATTTTTCAGTGTGAATCCACGGCAAAAACCACAAGCTGACCATGCAGTTTTGTATTGAAGTAAACAACCATTAGTTAAAAACTAAAAAGCGCTGGGGAAGGCCCAGACTGCGATGTGAGACCCTTCCAAGTTTGTTGTATTATTTGCTAAAGATTTCTTGTATTATACCTTTCAATTAATAAAGAGAATTTGAAAAGAAAGAAAAACTAAAAAGCGCTGAAAGAAACGTGCAGATTCCACACTGAATTTTGTATGCAGATTTTCATAATCCGTTGAACATATCCTTAGAGTAGAAGGATTACCTCTTGACCTACCATATATTTTTATTTTGCATTATTACTACATACATATGATCAATTATCGTCCTTTGGAAAATCCAATATTACACACCACTGGGAAGCAAACTAAAATGTCTCTAGTGATTAAAGGGGTACTCGTCTGGGCTACACATATTGACAGCCTATCCTCTGGATCATCAGTATCAGATTGGTGAGGATCCGATACTGGTCAACCCCCATTGATTCGCTTTTTCGGGCTGCCATGGCACTGGCAACTATCAGTGTATGGAAGGAAGCAGAAAACCCGTACACTGTCGTTTCCGGCACCAACATGCCGAAACTCTGTTCTATTCACTTGAATGAGAGCTGAACTGCAATGCCCTGACACAGCCTTTCCACAGTGTGCGAAGCTGTCTGCCTCTGGATCCATACACGGTATGGTTTCCAGCCCATGGCAGCCCAAAGCTGCTGATGGGCAGGGATGCTTGTGTTGGACCCCCACTGAACTGATATTGATGACCTATCCTGAGGATAAGCCATCAATATGTGTAGCCCAGAGAACCCCTTTTTAAAGGCTGTAGTCACCTTTGACAAGAATTTATTTTTATATAATTTATTTGTTTACCTCGAGTAATAAAATTGCAGGCTGCAACCTTAAAGGGGTTGTCTCATCATGGACAATGGGGGCATATCGCCTGGATATGCCCCCATTGTCTTATATATCGAGAACGGAGCCCCGTAAGGAAGGAGGGTGCACTGCGCATGCGCAGCCGCCCCCATTCATTTTCTATGGGGCCGGCAAAAATAGCTGAGCGCTGTCGCGACTATTTCCGTCAGCCCCATAGAAATTAATGCTCCCATTCACTTGGGCAGCCGGCTTAGTGGTGGCTGGAACAGATTCCTCAAGCCACCACCTTGCGTGGCTCCGTTCACTATATAGGTGCGGGTCCCAGCGGTGGGACCCACACCTATAAAACAATGGGGGCATATCCTAGCGATATGCCCCAATTGTCTATGATGAGACAACTCCTTTAATTCCTTCATCCATTTCAAAGTTCTGATATGAAGGTTGCAACCTGCAACTAGTTTTAGACTTTCTCATGTGGATGTGGTTCTCCCAGCAATATATGTTTGATATGAGGTTTGTGTGCCGTCACTAGCCCTCATGTGTCTGCACAGCTTCCTTCCCATACTGCTTCTCTGTTCTACAGCTCATAGGATTTATTCTGCCCTGTGCAGACATGCACCGATGCTGTGGAGTGTGTGATCACTCCCTCTCCGTTTTAGTTCTCTACATTTTCTGTACACTCTCGCAGCCTGAGTGTGAGATCACTCCTTGCTTGCCTTGCAGATTGGGTTCTCTCCACTCTCTACAAAGCCATGTAATATCCTCCACCTCTACCCTCCCTTCTGATATCTCTTATCGCTGAGAAAATGGGAGGGAGATCAGAAAGTGGCGTTTGAGTGTAAAGAGAGCACAGATGATGCCAAACTGCTAATCTGCATATTAGGGGGGAAAAAAAATCAGAACTCTAAAAAAAGAGCTTCGGATCAACAAAAGAAAAAATCACCTTAATCAGGTGAACTACAGCGTTATGTCTATGGAACAGTTGGAAAATGAGCTCACTGGTGACAGGGTTTGTCCAGTACAAGCTGGCTTGCACTCCACTATTTCCATAATTCCCATTGTAATGAATGGAGCCTATGCATACAGCTCTGGGAGTTACAGTAGCAGCTATTTGCATAGCTCCCATTAGCTAATGCTGCGCTCGAATGTGTTCATGAGCCCAGTCATCTGGGGCCAGCAGTTATTCCCATCTCGCACGTCTCCACGATAAGATGGGACAACCCCTTTAAGGCTCATGCACACTGTTCTTATGGGGTCCAAGGGAGCATCACACAAAGAGAAAACTTCTGTAAGCCTCAGTATGAATTTAAAGGCTTACAAAAGTACAGCAGAGGGCTCCTGCACCCCTATAGAAATCCTATTACGGCCATGTGCATTATCTGCTTAATAAAATTCTTATTGAATGTGAAAACGCAATTTCTTAATATATATCTCATGAATGCCCCTGTTATCTTCTTTCACACTTCTCTTAGACTTCTGCAGAAGTCGTCTTCTGTTGTGACCTTTGCATCAAACCGTGCCTATGCAACTGAGCCTGAAGGGGTACGTAGCCAAAGTACATTGAAATAAAGGCACCCATCTCTGTAGCATTTGATTTTGGATCTCCCAGAAAATGTAAGACGTTTTACACTCTGTATATTCCTTAGGGCTCACGCACACGACCATCGGCTGTTTTGCGGTCTTTTGCCCAACCCAACAGCTGGCCCTTAATAGAACAGTCCAATCCTTGTTCATAATGCGGACAAGAATAGGACATATTGTATACGTTTTCGGATGGCACGGAACGGACGTGCGGATGCAAACAGCACATGGGGGGTCGCAGACGATGCTCCGTTGGGTTCGCATCCCCCCCGCATGAGTCCTTAATGCATTTTAGATGATTCATAAATTAAATTATTGATGAAATTATACTTCTACAATATGTACAGTGCTTAGTACATATGCCCCACACTGATGTAATTTCAACTGATAATATCTCATATACTCTAGAAAACAATTTGATAATATCCAGGATTTGTCTCCGTACATACAGATGTTTGCTTCATCTTTGCAGGGTAATAAGGCAGTGCTTGTCACAGGATGTGATTCGGGTTTTGGATTTTCATTGGCAAAGCATCTCCACGACAAGGGATTCACTGTGTTTGCAGGATGTTTGTTAAAGGTATGTCACCATAAGGGTACGCTCATGGGTGGCAGATGTGATGCAGAAACGTCTGTGCCTGTTACATATCAACTTATTAACCATTGAGTCAGACCAGAATCAGGAATTATGCCTCTTTCGGCTCACTATCAGTTTAACATGTGATTGTTGACTGAATCCTTAAGGTTTACAGTGACTGATTGTTGGATGAACGGTCCGACAAACACTCATTCCCCATAGTCGGCCTGTCCAGATCATCGTTCGTGCAGGCACCTAAATGATAATTTCTGGGCCGCAGATCATGCTATGTAAAACGGCGATCTGCTGCCCGGAAACAATGCAGCTGTATGAGGATGAGAGACAGCAGCAGCCATCTCTTGTCCTTATACCGTGGAGGTGATTTCTGCATGTAAATGCAGCTCTTCACCTCCACTAACTAGCCGGCGACTGTCGAGAAAGAACACTTTCCTCCTGGCGATTGTGTGCTGGTTCGCTGCATGTAAATGTTCTGATTCAGATATTACTGATTCCTCTTGCAAAGATTCAGCTAGAAGATCTGCAAGGAGAGTCCGTTCCCTCAGAGGCAATGTATCACACTCAATCAGGATACCTCCATGTACTGATGAAGAGCAAGGACTCCTGTCTCTGGTCTGGTTGATGACCTGAGTTGTAGTTCAAGGCTCTTTAAAGGTGCTTTCATACGTAGTGGAAAAAAAAAACAAATCCGATTTCACTGCTAAAACCTCGTACAGTACAATACATGTGGATTTTACTTAGGTTCACCATAGATTTCACCCCACCACATTGGAAGGAGTGACACATCCCACAGTAAAAAATTTACACTAAATTAAAATCCACTTTGCAGATCAATTTCCGTGCAGATTTTTTCCAAAATTTTACCAAATCTCATCCACTTTGCTGCTAATGTCTTCCATTGAAGATTTTAACCTGGAGGATATGGACTCTAGGTAGCACAGAGACAGTTTTCTTTTTTTTTTTCCCTGGAGAGTAGCCATTTTAGGGTACATCTACACTTCCTGGACAAAAAAAAAAGCAACGAAAACCACATGCACTACATGTGGTTTTTGCAGCAGGAAAGGGTGAAGTAAATTGACATGCTGCGCATTTTCAATTTACACTGCAGTTTTTGTACACAGCGTGTGGTTGAGATTTCTTAAAATGACATCCACTTTGCTGGTTTTGTACACGCTGCAGATTTACTGGCCGAAAATCTGCAAGGGCCAATCTGCTGCTATTCAGTCACGTGTGAACTTAGCCTTTAGACAAGTTATCCTTCACACGCCAAATCTGACTTTTCTGTGCTAAACTAATTTTGCAGAAAGTACAGCTCTGTTAAAGGTGTGTACACCATCCTGGTGTATCCCACACAAAGTAAAAAACACTAGTGTTGAAGTAATGCCAGGGAGCCGTTTATAGGAGATAAAACTACAGCGAATGGTCAGGTAGCTGCAGTGGCTGACTGTCAGCCGAATGTGTTGTAGGTTGTACCAGAGATTGCCAGTTGTGCTGCGACATGTCTGTGTAGCTCAGTGCTCGATATTGTCATTATCACTGCAACACGTACTTGTGTGGCTTGTGCTATACATGATCACATCTACAACATAGCAGAACTTGCTGAATAATAAAGTAATTGTGTGAAATATCAATAGCAATATTACAGAACAGGGAAACAACACAAGATCAATAGATCTGATGAGTCCTAGATAATTGATGTAACACTTGGAGGCAGAAAACCTTCTGATTTTGCATGCAGTCATTTTTCGCTGTATTTTAATAATTTATTGCTATTCTTCCTTCGCTGCAGTTTATTGCTGGTAAGATTTGTGCTTTTTTTTTTTGGATGGGGTGACTTTCGGGGCAGATTTACTAAGCCTGGTGTTTCATATGCCAGTCTTAAACAGACGCGCCAAACTTATTAAAGAGGTCTCTTTAAAAATTAGGCTCCTCTTCTCTATTTTTGAGGCAGAAACTGAAATGTGGACCAGCTATGAGCTGCTGGAGATTTCAGCTCTAATTTACACTAGTTTCTGGTGTAAATGATAGCAAAATCTGTTGAGCACCATTTTTGTAAAATGTAAGGAAGTGTTGCAAGGTGCAGATATAGCATGCGCATTAATTTCCAACTTTGTTTTTTTTTTATAATTGTATATTTATTGAGGTATAAACAAATCAAAGAATATAGAAAGGACAATGCCGATCCACAACAGATCGGAATATAACAATACAAAGTACATAGTGTACAAAAAATGGACACTGCAGAATATACAGCAGAGTAAAATAGAATCAACAAATGATAATATCAAAGCCAGGAGGATTATCAAGCATGGTGGCAAAAAACGAGCGGATTCAGCATAAAGTGTATCAAGACAACCCTACATCTATGTAGAGAAACAATAGCAGAGAACCGTAACACAAGACAGATAACAGACACAAAAGACAAGGACAAAGACAAGGGGGGAAAGAAAGGGAAGGGGGAGGTTACGTCGCAGACCCCAGACCACTAAGGGAGTCTCGTCGCCCAATAGTCATCCCAGGGATCCCATATAGCATTGAAAACTAGAACTTTGTCTTGGAGCACAGCTGTACAATATTCCAAGGAGCGAACATCGATCACCCTAGCATAGAGGTCAGTGACCTTAGGCGGTGCAGGACTTTTCCAACATTTGGAAATCAAGCAGCGTGCAGCTGTAAGAATCAGTAGCAGGAGTTTAGCAGGGTGCTTCCCAAGCCTAGAGGAATGTACATTAAGTAAAAAGGACAACGGGTCTGGGCGGAGGTCTACCTTAAAAATATCACTTAGGAGGGAACCCACCTCTAACCAGTAGGGACGAATCTTTGGACAATCCCAGAAAATATGAGGTAGCGTACCTCTGTGTGACCCACATCTCCAGCATAAATTTGGAACTGTCGGGCACATTCTGTGGAGGAGATCAGGAGTGTGATACCAAAACATCAGAATCTTATATTGATTTTCCTGGTGCAATATTGACATAGAGGACTTTACCGCCCTCCTCCATATCAGGCGCCAAACATCGTCTGACAAGGACCTCCCCAAATATTCCTCCCACTGTGTCATATAGGAATGCCGTTGAATTCGGTCAGGGAAGGGAGTCAGCAGGATAGAATAGATCTCTGATATTTCCCCTTAGTGTGGACCCCCTCCTACAGAGATATTCAAAAGCAGTCGGGAGGGATACCGTAACCCCCGCAAAAAGAGATTGGGCAAAGTGTCTGATTTGTAAATGAAAAAAATTGGAGGATGTGGGTAGACCATACTTGGATTGAAGGGCAGAGAACGGTAACAAGTCCCTAGTAAAAGGATCCACAATATCAGCGAACCTAAACACCTCCTTTAAAAACCAAGTCCTTGTTGCAGCAGTAGTGAGGCTGGCAGGGAGTTGAGGGTGGTACAGGAAGGAGGTCATGGCAGAGTTAGCAGAAACCAGAGGAAACCTACCACTACACAATCGCCACACAGATCTGGTGCAGGCCATGGGTCCCAATAGGTCTCTGTTTGGCTGGGATTCATGCGGTCCTGACCATAACATGGAGTTGGGGTGTTCCAACTTTGTTTTTGAATACCAATGGCATAAACCTATTAAAGGATTGTTCCATCTCGCGGTTTCCTTGGTGACATGGCACTAGGCATCCTCTCACAGAGGCCACTCTTACGGAAACAGTGAAGCAGGCCAGGGCTCCGCTGTTTCCATAATTCAAATTGTAGTGAATAGAGTCTATGCCAGAAGTGTAGCAGAACAAACTACACTGTTTCTGTAACTTACTTTTGACAACCCCTTTGATAAATCTACACTGGGATTTTTTTCACAGAGATAACTGCTTGTTGTGCTACAAAAACAAAAAAAAAGAAACAGAAATTAATAGTTAGGAGACAATGTGGTTGTCCAGTGAGTGACATTAGATTTCAGTCTTCTGCAAAAACGAGGTTCCCACTTCCACATTTTGTGGGAATGTCAACCTCTCAACAAATGGTGGAATGAGATATTTAGACTAAGTAACCAAATTTGTGGGACTGCTCTTTCCCCGTCCCCTGAGTTAGCTCTTCTGAATGTATACCCTATCCCCCACTCGGGCCGCAATCTGAGACTTTTCAAAAATCTACTGACAACAGCCAGACTTCTAGTCCCGCTACGCTGGCTATCCCCTGAAATACCTTCCCTGGAACATTGGAAAGTGAGGGTAGACTAAATTTACTGTTTTGAAGAACTCTCGTCTTGGGAGTCCAGAGCTAACTCCTCATTCAGGAAAATATGGCAAGATTGGGAGCAATACACTATGAGTAATACCCAGGCCCCCTCTAGGCCTGATCTTAGTGGGTGAGATGATGGCTCGTAAGAGGCACTAGATTTAACACCTAACCCCCCTGCTGTCAGACCTGCTTCAGAGAAACAACCCTATTCTGTCAGAGAATTTCTGAACCTTTCTGGCTCAGGGTCCGTTGGGCCCTCCTGTGATCATTCTATCACTCTGCCTGTGGAGAACATTGTTTTCACGACCATTTGTTCTTTGTTGTTATGTTCTATATTGTGCTATTAACACCGAAGGCTTATGTACATCATTCTTGATTTGTACTTCTCTATGCGCATAATAAAGCTCTTTGAAAACAATAAAAAAAAATTCAGTCTTCATCGTTTTAGTCCAAAATAAAAGTGTAAGCACTGGCCTGGTAGACTGCCATGGGCAACATCTGTAAATGTTCTGTGCTGTAAGGGTACAGCCACGCTTAGTGGGTCCACTTGAGAGTTTACAGATTGAAAACCCACATCACAAGTCAGTTTATGGTGCGGGTTTTCTCCTCAGTGTGTGGATGAGATTTCTAAAATCTCATTCATTTTGCTTGTACTGCAGATGCTGCAGATTTTCCACTTGAAATTCTTCTGTGGACACGCCACACCGTATGCACCATGTGTGGCTGTACCCTTATGGTCATTAATAGCTCCAGAGTACCTAGTTGTAACTACACCTTATAATATTGCAACCATAGGACAAAGGAGATGCTGGTGTGAAGGAGCTGGACAGCATGAATAGTGATAGGATGAAGACCATACAGTTGAATGTTGTGAAGGATGAAGAAGTGAACAGAGCGGTGGAGATTATAAAAGAAAACTTGAAAGACGCACAAAAGGGTGAGTGCATGATCATATACTGCATACATAAATGTTGTATGAACTTCGCAGTCCAAATGAAACTCGGAATTGAAATGTTTTGGTGATTAATGAAGTGGACATTTATTATCCAAATGGCATTAATACAATGATGTTTGGCCTGCAGCTATCTTATGTGTATTGATGGTCTTATGCCATATAAAGTTGATCCGTCAGACACTTTTGTCTACTTTTACACGCCCTATCGATTGTTGTACCTTAAAGAGTTATTCCTATCTCAGTCATTGGGGGCATATCATTAGGATATGCCCGCATTTTCTGATAAGTGCGAGTCTTACTTCTGGGACCCGAACCTATGCTTAGAACAGAACACGTTAAGTCCCGGAAGGGCAATACTATGGGAGTGCCGAAAAAAGTCAGCCCCACAGAAGTAAATGGAGTTGTGGCCACTCTTTCGTGGTGTGCCTTCCATTTGTTTCAATTAGACTTCTAAAAGGAATAGGAATGAATGGAGGGAGGCCGCACATGCACTATGCCTCCGAGATGGGAATAACCCTTTAACCCAAACCCCTTTCCCACTAACACATAATATTTTGGTTAAAATTTGCACAATTTTTGACTCCTTCAGTTTGGTAACTCACGGCCAATGTCTTCTGATCCTAAAAGACTAAACATATTCCACTATTGTTCTATATCTTAGTTGAACTTTCCTTGCTCATAATGCTTTGCATACAGTGAGCACATTCTGTCTTAAATGTTATGTCATTAATTAATGTAATAAGAAATGAATCCCGGCCCACCAGGTCTTGTGTGCAGGTGCTGGCGGTAGGTTACCACCCCAGTAATCTCTGCTGGGATACTTCTGAATTAAGAAGTGTGCATGATTTTTGATCTACACATGTCATTTATTTGCCACCTAGTTATTCTTAGATCATATTCCCGGAGCATGTTATATGATTGATGAATTTAATGGGCACCTCAAATGTCTTGCTTTTGTTCAGGATTATGGGGCGTAGTAAACAATGCTGGAATATCTACATTTGGAGAAGTGGAGTTCACCAGTATGGAGACTTACAAAGAAGTTGCTGAAGTGAATTTGTGGGGCACTGTCCGAACTACCAAAGCCTGTCTCCCTCTGATTCGAAGAGCTAAAGGTAACAAGGTTTTGTGTGGCTATGTGCAGGGCTGCCACTGATGTATAGGGCCCAGAGCTTCATAGTATACTGGGGAACCTGGCCATATCCTGCAACAGCATGGCTCATATTCACTCCCTTCCGGCCCTGCCAGTGCTGCTGGTGGAGGAAACTGGAGAGGAGAAACCTCTGCGGTGATCCATGCAGGGAAAGACTATCACCTTTCATCAGTTGTAGAGAAGCACATGTACTGCCTCTGCCTCCTGACACTCGGGCTGGTGAGTAGGGCTTATTTCTGTGTGTGTGTGAGTGGCTGTTTGGGGTAGGCAGTTCTCTTCCTGGCAGGTTCTAGGTCCTGGATGCAGCCTTCTCCCTACTTATACTTCTTCCTTGTTACTGTTCCATGTTTATAAAAAGCTATGTACACAAGTCAGAAGGTTTAGCCCTTCCACTGCCTGTCTGCAGCTGAGAAAATGATGGGTTTAGAGAGCCAGTGAAATGGTTACATTTCCTGACTTGCATAAATATATTTTATACCTAGAACAATGTCTGGAGGCATGGGCGTAGCTATAGGGGGCGCAGAGGTAGCAGTCGCTACCGGGCCCAGGAGCCTGAGGGGCCCCAAAGACCCTTGTGCCGCATAAGAAGACACAAAAAGCACTGAGGGAAGGGGGGCCCAGGCTGAACTCTTGCACCAGGGCCCATGAGCCGTTAGCTACGCCCCTGTCTGGAGGAGACAGCACAGCATTGATGTTTCCTCTGCCTATCCTTTGGTGCTGTCTTACACCCATCCCTAATACCTATAAAAATCATAGTATAAAATCCACCCCCAAAGCAAACCACAGCAGAAGAGAGGTTTCAGGCCAGTTACCCTGGGGTAGAATTACGTTTTGTAGACGAGCTGTTATATTGCATTTTTTTTTTTAACATAGTGAGGGACATTTATCAAGTCTGATGTTCCCATTCACCATCTTGATACCCTTTGCGCCGGACTAAGATTTACTTAATTTATTAAGAAATTAGATGCATCTCCAGAAACTGAAGTCTATGTCAGCCAGAGGCTAGCATGTACTACAGCTATAACTTTCACCAGTTTCTGGTGTAAGTTATAGTAAATCTGGCGACACAAATTATTGCGCAGATATGGCACGAGTCATAGTTTGCGACCTTTTACGGCACTATTGTGGCGTACAGTCATTAGTAAATACCCCTTAGTATTTTTTTTAACTTTGGAGTCTGATAAAGCTCTGTGATTACATCTAGATGATCAGTATTAGTTTAAACATCTCATCGTGTAAATATTCACCTTTGTCAAATCACAAGTCCACAGAGATATGTGAGAAGACCACGTCAGTAGAGCCTGCAGTGACCCTCTAGTGAGTGTTGCCTTTTGGTGCCTAACTGCTTTTTGAGGCTAGGTGTACAAGTTGAGGTCACTGTGCAGTTTTCCACAGTTGCCTCTGCTTGAAACTCCTGATAAAGAACCAGAATAAAGTCACCGGCTGTTCAGTGTTCTGGTGGACTGTAGCTGTCCTTGTATTATATGATGGCCATTCATTTAAATGGTTCATGTGTAATGCCACCTTTTTCCTGCAGCAGTACGCTAGCGATAATGCTTGGCTAGCTGTGCCTTCCGGCAAAATCAGCTGGTGGGACCACCACTTTAAATATCAGAGAACTGCAGATACAAGAGTTTCCTTATATACAATGTTAGATTGCTCAAGGAGTGCCTAGAAAATACAGCAGAGAATTGATTTTATTTTTTTCAAATGAGAATGGGATGTAATCTGTAGCATGTAGATGGAGAGATAATTGGTATGCGAGAGGGGCCCGAACATAGTAACATAGTAACATAGTATATAAGGCCGAAAAAAGACATTTGTCCATCCAGTTCGACCTGTTTCCTGCAAGTTGATCCAGAGGAAGGCAAAAAACCCCTGTGAGGTAGAGCCAATTTTCCCCACTTAAGGGGAAAAAATTCCTTCCCGACTCCAATCAGGCAGTCAGAATAACTCCCTGGATCAACGACCCATCTTTAGTAGCTATAGCCTGAAATATTATCACGCTCCAGAAGAACCCTTTTCTATGTTTGTGTACAAACCTTCTTTCCTCCAGACGCAGAGGATGTCCCCTCGTCACAGTTCTGGGGATAAATAGATGATGGGAGAGATCTTTGTACTGACCCCTGATATATTTATACATAGTTATTAGATCTCCCCTCAGTCGTCTTTTTTCTAGAGTGAATAACCCTAATTTTGATACCCTTTCAGGGTACTGTAGTTGCCCCATTCCAGTTATTACTTTAGTTGCCCTCCTCTGAACCCTCTCTAGCTCTGCTATGTCTGCCTTGTTCACGGGAGCCCAGAACTGTACACAGTACTCCATGTGTGCTCTGACTAGTGATTTATAAAGTGGTAAGACTATATTTTCATCACGGGCATCTATGCCCCTTTGATGCAACCCATTATCTTATTGGCCTTAGCAGCAGCTGCCTGACACTGGTTTTTACAACTTAGTTTGTTATTTATTAAAATTCCTAGATCCTTTTCCATGTCAGTGTTACTGAGTGTTTTACCATTTAGTATGTAACGGGTGACTTGCATTATTCCTTCCCATGTGCATAACTTTACATTTGTCAGTGTTAAACCTCATCTGCCATTTCTCTGCCCAAGCCCCCAATCTATCCAGATCCCTCTGTAGCAGAAAACTGTCCTCTTTAGTGTTAATTACTTTACACAGTTTAGTGTCATCTGCAAAAATTGATATATTACTGTGCAAGCCTTCTACAAGATCATTAATAAATATATTGAAGAGAATAGGGCCCAATACTGAACCCTGAGGTACCCCACTAGTGACTGTGACCCAATCTGAGTGTGTACCATTAATAACCACCCTCTGTTTTCTATTACTGAGCCAGTTACTTACCCACATACAGATATTTTCTCCTAGTCCAAGTGTTCTCATTTTATATACTAACCTTTTATGTGGTACAGCATCAAATGCTTTGGAGAAGTCCAGATATACGACATCCATTGATTCGCCGCTGTCAAGTCTAGAACTTACCTCCTCATTGAAACTGATTAAATTAGTTTGACATGACCGATCCCTCATGAAGCCATGCTGATATGGTGTAATTTGCTTATTTTCATTGAGATACTCCAAGATAGCATCTCTTACAAAACCTTCAAACAGTTTACCCACAACAGATGTTAAACTTACCGGCCTATAATTTCCAGGCTCTGTTTTTGGACCCTTTTTGAATATTGGCACCACATTTGCTATACGCCAGTCTGGTGGAACATTCCCTGTCAGTATGGAGTCCGTGAATATCAAAAATAAGGGTCTGGCTAGGACATCACTTAATTCCCTTAGGATACGGGGGTGTATGCCATCCGGTCCTGGCGATTTGTCTATTTTAATCTTTTTAAGTCGCAGCTGTACTTCTTCCTGGGTCAGACAGGGCACTTTTAAAGGGGAATTTACTTTTACATTTTGCATTTCATCTGACAGTTTATTTTCCTCAGTGAAAACAGTGGTGAAGAATATATTTAATAGCTTGGCTTTATCCTCATCGCTTTCTGCAACTCCCCCCTCATTGCTATGTAGAGGGCCGACTCCTTCAGTAGAGGACTTTATGTAAAGGCAGACCCCTCCCCCTCTCCGGTTTTGACGATCCTTTCTGAACAGATTGTAACCTTGTACATTAACTGCCCAGTCATAGCTATCATCCAGCCATGTCTCAGTTATTCCCACTATGTCATAATCCTCCTCACACATCACTAATTCCAGTTCCCCAGTTTTATTAGTCAGGCTTCTGGCATTAGTATACATACATTTGAGAGGTTTATGCATATTTTTTGCCCTATACCTTTCCTTCTGAACTTTTCTAGTCCCTCCTTCCATTTCTCCCCCAGTCCCAGTTTAAAATTATCGGGCCCTGGAATTACTGATGGTGACCCTGGCTATGTGTAGTGAGAAATAACATGTTTGCCCTTTAAAATGGTCATTTAAAGTCCCTAACTGGAGATATTACATATAGCAGCCTGGAATATTCGTGCAAGCCTAAAGCCAGCCTACATTTTTGATAGTGGTGTGTCCCCCAACAACAGAGTTGGGAGGCTCCCATACCCATTAGATGGTCATCTGGTCCCATCGAATGTGTACACAGACAGCATTAAAAATGCTTGAAACACGTGTTGTTTTTTTTTTTTTTTTTTAAATCAACGTTGAAAAAATGTGTGTGTGAAGCAGTCAGTGGCATGCTAACCATGGAGAGAAAGACCACATGACTGCTAGGAGGTACAGGTGGGAGGTACAGTGCTGATCTTCCTCTTTTCCCAACATAAATCCATGTCATTTTCCCACATCCACCACTAGGGAGAGCTCAGTGCAAAGAGATTGTTACAGCTTCCATTTAACTGTAAAAATTCCTTTGCACTGAGCTCCCTTTAGTGGTGGCTGCAGAAAGACAATTTTTTCATGTTCTAAAGTGGAGATTTAGTATTGTATTTATGCCAATTGTCTAGAGCAAATACATTGCGAAATATGGGGGAAGGTTTTTCAAAACTGGTGTAAATAAAATCTGGCTAAGTTGCCCATGGCAATATGTCACATTCCACCTTTGATTTTTCAGAGTTCTTTTGGAAAATGAAAGGTGAAATCTGATTAGTTGATATGGGCAACTAGGACAGACTTCATTTACACAAGTTTTGATAAATCTTCCCCATAGTGTCCAGTATGAGGGCAATATTTAAGAAGCAGGGTAAATTGGGTGAGGCAGAACACAACTTTTTTTTTTTTTTTTTTGTGGATCCATTGAAATGAATGGTTCTGTATACGGAACGCAAAAAATGGAACAGAAACGGAAAAAAAAAAGTTTGTGTGCAAGAGGCCTAAGATTAAACATCAGTATGGTTTGACATCCAGCACCGCCACCCATCAGCTGTTTGTGGCAGCTGCAGGATCCAGAAAAAAAACTGTGTACAGAGCCAGAACACCACAGCTTCATATACTGTGCAGTGGCTGTTCTTGTGTACTGAAATTAATGCTCCTATTTAAAGTGAATGGGAGCCGAGCTGCAGTACCCAAGAATGTTCACTACCCTGTGTGCAGAGCTGTGGTGTTCCTGGTCCGTACTCTGTTTACTTCAAGAACCTGGGTGTGCGGGGGGTCAGAACCCCACCATTCTCATATTGATTACATATCTTACTGGAAGGTCATCAATATGTTACAAAGACAAAGTCATCGAGGGCAACACTTCCTTCCTTATATGTAGTCTTTTATTTAGTAAACACCATAACACATACTGGCAATGTTATTGATGGATATACTATAATATAGTGTTCACTTCTTTTACCCCTTCCCAACCAGGGAATTGAGTTTCCGACCAGCACCGTAATAGTACGGCGAGCTGATAAGACGGGCACAGACAACCCTTCCCTTGCTGTATCCGCTGGCTCCCCACGATGCGATTGCAGGGTGCCGATAGCTGCTGAGGCAGTCCAAGACCTTACAAAGGTCTGGGGGCCTGCCAGCTACATGGCCTATGAGGATCAGCCACAAGGCTGGGTCTCAAAGACAACTGTCAGTGTAAGGCTGCATTCACACGGGCGTGTTTTCCACGCGGGTGCAATGCGTGATGTGAATGCATAGCAGCCGCACTGAATCCTGACCCATAAATTTCAATAGGTCTGTGTACATGAGCGTTTTTTTTCACGCATCACTTGTGCGTTGCGTGAAAATCGCAGCATGTTCTATATTCTGCGTTTTTCACGCAGCCCTAGCCCCATAGAAGTGAATGGGGCTGCGTTAAAAACGCATTGTATCCGCAAGCAACTGCGGGTGCGTTGCGTTTTTCACTGATGGTTGCTAGGAGATGTTGTTTGTAAACCTTCAGTTTTTTATCACGCGCGTGAAAAAATGCATCAAAACACATTGCACCCGCGCGGAAAAAACTGAACGCAATCGCAGGCAAAACTGAATGGCTTTGCCTGTGAAATCGCACAGTTTTCACTGAACGCATCCGCAACGCATCGGGACCTAATCCGGACACGCTTGTGTGAACCCAGCCTAATACTGACAGTCACAATGCATTACAATCCACTGTGTATTGTAAAAGGGATTCCCCAAAAGTTGAAGTGCCTTAGACATGTTAAGTTTCGCCAAGTCCATAATGACCTACTGTATAATAATATGACATGATCAACCCATAAGGTGACTGCCATAGAAAAAAAAACTGTGCCATTTTTTTGGTCACCTTGCGTCACAAAATGCGTAATATTGAGCGATCAAAACATATGTACCCCAAAATAGTACTAATACTGTTACCTCAACCTGCAAAAAGACGAGCCCCTATACAAGACTATCTCCAGAAAAATGAAGTCTCTCTCAGGAAATTGCGATGCAAAAATATATATTTTTTTTTATAAAAAAGAAACAAAACGTTTTTGTGTAAAAGTGGTAAAACACAATAAAACTATATACTGTATAATTAGTATATCTGTAATCATGCTGACCAGCGGAATAAAGGTAACATGTCATTTTTCATGCATCCTGCCACAAATTCAAAGAGCAATGGCCTTTTCTTTATTTTGCTTCCCAAAAAGTGAAGTAAAAAGTTATCACTGTTGTATATACCCCAAAATGGAACCAATGATAATGGCAATTCATCCTGGAAAAAAATAAGCCCTCACATAGCTCCATCAAGAGAAAAATAAAGAAAACGTATTGTTCTCTGAAAATGGCCACACTGGTACTCCAGAGGCTGTTCAATACCAACATGGTGCCTGTAAACCAATCCATCAGAATCTGCCCTACAAAAGCCAAAAAGTGGTCTTTCCCTTGTTAACCCTGCAATGTGCCCAAACAGCAGTTTGTCTACATGTATGGCATTTTAGTACCTAGTAAAACCCGCCTATCAATGCAAGTAGTGTGGTGTGTGTCTCAGATGGCACTGAAATGCTATGCACATTATCTGCTTTCTGCTGCACATTCATGTCTTCAAAATACCTGTGGCATCAAAATGTTCACTCCACCCTTTAATACCTTGATGGGCAAAGTTTACAAAACTGGGTCACTTTTAAGGGGTTCCATTATTATTTTACTCCAGATCTTTTACAACAGTGGTCCCCAACCATTTTTGTACCAGGGACCAGTTTGATACAAGATATTTTTTTCTGACGAACGGTGGGGGAGGGGGTGGTTGGTGCCGAGGTTATTCATGTACATAATAAAACACAAAGTTTGTATTACAGAATACATGGCTAACATGGTTAATAATGGCCAAGTAATACCGCTACACCATGACCCAGTCATTAATATTCCCATTTAAGCCTCCACTCAGTGACTTACAAGTGATGTCTCCTCTGGCTAGATTCATTCTTTTTCCTGCACCGATCACTATGATGATGTCTCCTGACCACAACTTCCTTCTGTATAATTGAACACACCTATTTAGTATTAATGCCTCCTGTTATGCCCCTATTTGGTAATTATCCCCATTTAGGTCACAGTAGATATAATGCCGTCCAGTAGTGTCCTTTGTACATATAACATCCCCCTGTACTGCCCTCTTTACATACAATATCACCCAGTAGTTGCCTCTTTTAATATAGTGCACACCAGTAGTTGCCTCTTTACATATAATGCCTCCCACTAGTAGTCTTTTTTAATAAAGTGCCACATCCCCTTCCCCCCTGGAGTGCCTCTTAAGATATAGTGCCCCCAGTAGTGTCCCTAAACCAAATACTCCCCTCACTCCTCCTGTCTGTTCATATCATTCTTTCTTCCTGCTGCTACTTTCTCTCCGTCTACCAGCATTACAGGCGCTCTGCTCCAGGTCTCTGTGATGTTAGCACTGCATGTTAGCACTGCCTCATAGGCCTCAGGCCTAGCAGCCTTCAGCCTATGAGGCTAAACTGCAGGGCACAGGAACCAATAGTTCCCCTCCCTGCGGACCAGTACCAGCTGGCCCATGGCCTGGTACTGGGCCGCGGCCCGGTGGTTGGGGACCGCTGCTTTACAGTATAAGCAATGTAATTCATCACATTGGGCATCCTTATACTCCTGAGCCATGTTGAAATGTCTGGGAAAAAATAAGGGCCAACTGTTTTTAAGAGCAGTGAACACAGCATATTAATAAGAGGACTTAGTTTTCATACTGGCACATGACAGGCACAACATACTGGGTAATGAAATGCCATAGCTGTGGGAAAATTGCAATTTTCACTTTGCATCATCTGCTTTGCATTAGTTTTTGCAAAACACCTATGGGGTCAAAATGCTCACTAAATACCTGGAATGGTGTAGTTTCCGAAATTATTAGGGCTGCATGTAGGGTGTGGGAGAGTTTTTTAGGCATGCTCTGTGACCTGTGCAAAAGTCATTGTACAAAAAAAAGAAAAGATAATCTTTGACAATCACCTATTGTGAATGGTGGATCCTGTCTTATCTATACACTGAGGTGATATCATTACATGCAGGATTAGATAAGCAGGTAACTGCAGTAATGTGATCTGTGCAGACCAAGAATTGGCGCCTATTAGACTTTGTGGCCAGTTGAAAAACTGCAGGATTTTATGGTTTTTGTCTAAATATAGATATTAACATGGAAAAATAAAAATAACTTCCTAAAAAATTTTAAATATTAAAAATATGTTAAAGTGGTTTTATGAGACTTAAAGGGGTTCTCTGCTTTTTACTATTGATGACCTATCCTCAGGATAGGTCATCAATATCACATTGGTGGGGTCCTTCACCTGGCACCCGTGCTGATCAGCTGTTTTTAGAAAAAGCAGCACTTGTACCAGCGCTGTGTTCTCTTCTCTGTTTATTTGCTCCGTCCTGTTCACTTGAACAGATGGGCGCTGTCCCATAGAAGTTAATAGAAACGCCGTAGTTGTAATTGCACCTGCTCACCGTATCCTGAAGACAGGTCACAAGTGGTAAAAATCGGACAACCCCTTTAAATACTGATGACCTGTCCTCTGGATAGGTCATCAGTACGTGATCATTGGCGGTCTGACACCTGTGACCCTCCACCACCCCTTAAGCAGTTCGAGAAGGCAGCGGGGCTTGCAAGTAAATTATTATTTTTTCCAAAATATAATTTAATTTTTTTTAAATAAATGTAAACACATCAATCCAAATTTATCACTAGCATAAAAAATATTTGTCACAAGTAAACAATGTCAGAATGGCTTGGATAAGTAAGTGTTCCAAAGTTATTGGCACAAAGTGACACGTCATATTTTAAAAAATAGGCTGTCGGGCAGGTAAAAATTGACCCCTTGAAGGTGGAAAGCATATAACTTGTGAGATATCTGTACATCATTGCTTCACAAAGGCCCAGCTGTATATTAAAGCGGAAACGTTGCCAGTATGAGTTATGTTTTCTGAATAAGACTACAATAGAAGGAAATGCTGTCCTTTTTGGGTTTGTACTGTTACTTTTAAATAATGACACATTTTAAAATGTTCTCTAATGTGATTTTGTTATCCATGTGTTACAGGCCGTGTAGTAAATATAAGCAGTATGATGGGTCGCATGGCAAACACTGCGCGTTCTCCTTACTGTATCACCAAATTTGGGGTAGAGGCCTTTTCAGATTGCTTACGGTATGAGATGCATCCCCTTGGAGTCAAGGTTAGTGTGATTGAACCAGGGAACTTCATCGCAGCCACCAGCTTATACAGCCAAGGAAAAATAAAAGAAATTGCTGAAAAGATGTGGAACGACTTGCCAGAAACCGTGAAGAAAGATTATGGAAGAAAGTACTTTGACGATAAAATCGCCAAGATGCACACATATTGTAATAGTGGCTCAACAGACACATCTTCTGTCATTAATGCAATTACCCATGCTCTCACTGCTCCAACTCCCTATACACGCTACCATCCCATGGACTACTACTGGTGGATCAGGATGCAGATTATGACACACCTGCCGGGGGCCATATCTGATAGGATTTACATCTTTTAGATATTTTTGTCAATTTATGGTCGAGACAACGACGACATTTACTCCCTTAAATCATGTAATCACTTCACATCCAGAATGTTGTATTTTCTAAGGCCCTGACCATACTTGCGTCAAACGTTCCAAAAGCATTTCTAATGTTCCTGATCAAAACCGACAGATCATACGACTGGTCTGGCAGAGTGTTTTTTTTTTTTCAAGACAATCTTTCATCCCCTCTCTTAACTATTCATGAAACATGACTTTTGTAATATACATGCATTACTGATAAAGAAGACTAGTGCCTGGCACAGCATGTGGTTCTCATGTACATTGGTCCCATGGTAAGGTTATTTTATTTTTTATTTTTTTTGCTTTTACTCCCCAATTTTTAGGACATCAGCAGTGACAAAATATGCATGGGGCTTAGGAAGTGTAGTGGCTGTTATTAGCAGGCACTTGTCTAGCGCCCTTGAGCGTTGGCCAGCCTGAAATGGGGAAAATTTTGAAACAAACTGTCTCTACTATTTGCATTAAAAAGACAGGTCACCTCTCCTGAAATGACTGCTTTATTAACTTTCGTTCCTCATATTATAACAATTCTGGAGCATCTTTTCATTTAATTGTATGATGTGCTGTTCCTCCATTATTCCAGCTAGACAATTATGAGTTAATTGCCAGCAGTCTGTAATTAAGGTCCACCAGTTGGGGTTGTGTATCTGCACAGTCTAACACTATCCAATCAGTGATGCCAATGCCAGACTGTGCAGTGACATTCCCAACTGGTAACATCCGATTTGGACCTTTATTACAGACTTCTAGTCAGAATATTAGAGGAATGACACAACCTAGAGATATATGAATAAATGCTCCAGAATTATTGCATGAGGAGTGGAAGGCCACCTGCACCTGGTGGCTGGCGAATGCAAATATTATCCGCACAAATTTCTGCGTAGATTTATGTGCTTTTCTGCAGCATATCCACACCAAAATCTGCAATCTCTAATTGCAGTTTTTGGTGCGGATTTGATGCTGTTTTGCTGTAGATCTCACCCTTCCATTGAAAAGGGTAAAATCTGCGGCTAAAACCACAAACATTATTGACATGCTCTTAAATTTGAAAACTGCAATGCAGGTCAATTTCCGCACAGAAAAAATCTCATACACTTTGCTGGTACTGTAATACGCTGAGTCTTTTTGTAAATCCATGCTGGAAAACCGCACATATTCCGCAATATGTGCAGGTGCAAGTACTTGCTAAAACAAACATGTAAGGAGAGGTGGCTACTGCTGACCAGTGTGTTTTATGAGGTGATTATATGGAACCTACTAATATCACCTGTTGTTGAAATTTCTATATTTCATGAGATATGCCCCCTTGTTTGCAAAGTCTTTTGTGCAGTCCACACAGAGGTCCTGTCCATAAGATGGCTGCTGATGGAGGGTCATGTGACCAGGCAAATCGCTCAGTCTCCCCCATGCAAATACACTGCACCTGCCATCTGTACTTGTTCTGTTGGAAGTTTAGTACCTGGTCACATGACCCTCTATCAACGGCCATCTTATGGACAAGACCTCTGTGTGGACAGCACATAAGACTTTGTAAACAAGGGAGTATACCTTATTAAATCTAGAAAAGGGTGCAGAATTTTATTAAAGACTATATTAGTAAGTGTCATATAATTATCTCACACATTGGTCAACAGTAACCAGAAAGTGGCCAACCCCTTTAAGTAGAACAGTTTGGCAAGGTGTTTTGGGGCTCCTGGAAAACCCTTTTAAAGGGAATCTGTCAGCATCATATTACTATTTTTCTTTTTTCATGCATCCTAATAAAATCAAATACCTGAAATCCATATGTGTCCTTCGTTTTTATTTTCGTCCAGTAGTTTCTTTTAAAAAGAGCTTTTTCTGATATGCTAATTAAGGGTTAGGGAGCCCAGAGGGGCGTTCCTCCTGTAGCAAGTAGCCCAGGAACGCCCCCCTGATGTAATGTGCCCGCCGAAAATTTCAAATCCATAACTCCTCCATTGCCCTAAATCGCCTCCCACGGCGAGTCTAAAGCTCCGCCCCGCGCCAGGTCCTGTCTCCTCTTCTCCTAAGGATGCGTCTCCCCGGCCGCCCGAAATCTCGCTCAGGCGCAGTACCGCCTCTCGCCTGCGCGATCACGAGTAAACTGAGGGCAAGAGCCTCATCGGCGTCACTGGGCATGCGCCGAGCCCAGTGACGTCGTCCCTGCGCGAGATTTCGGCCGGCCGGGAGACGCATCCTTAGGAGGAGAAGAGGAGACAGGACCTGGCGCGGGGGCGGAGCTTTTAGACTCGCCGTGGGAGGCGATTTAGGGCAATGGAGGAGTTATGGATTTGAAATTTTTGGCGGGCACATTACATCAGGGGGGCGTTCCTGGGCTACTTGCTACAGGAGGAACGCCCCTCTGGGCTCCCTAACCCTTAATTAGCATATCAGAAAAAGCTCTTTTTAAAAGAAACTACTGGACGAAAATAAAAACGAAGGACACATATGGATTTCAGGTATTTGATTTTATTAGGATGCATGAAAAAAGAAAAATAGTAATATGATGCTGACAGATTCCCTTTAAGGCCTGTGTATTATGTTCCACTCCAATAGTTTGTAACTAGTAAAACTAGTAAATCTACCAGCTTACTAAAATTGTCCTGTTTGCTTTGTTTAATGCGGCCAAAAATGCGGTAGCGTTTAAAGTTTTTATTAAAAACAAATAGCCGTTCTACTTGTAAAAGAAGAGAAATACTCTTCAGCCCTCCCCGGTCACACTAGTGTCTGAATAGCATAATGCCTTAGAAACCGTTCAGCAGAGAGTACTTCAGATACAGAGAAGCATTGTGTGAAAGTGGCCTAACCTTTAAATATTCTTATTTTTACAATGATTTTGGTCATTCTGCATACTTTGCAGGATATCTACCTCAACAGCAAAGTTTTGTATATTTATATTATATAAAAAAAAAATGAATAGCAAGCCATGCATGGGACTCCTTTAGAATTTACATTAGTGTCACCTGATAATACTTGATTCTCTTCCAGTTTTCATACAAAATGTGTCATTACCATGGAGTTGTGGAAGTCTTTTTATGGCTGCTACAGTATATACACTATACATGGCAGCTGATTGGCACATGCTGTATAATACTATTTCCTGGCTGAGGGTTTCTAGAACAATATTTCCAATGCTTTTGTATTAGTAATAATATATTTTTGCCTCGTATGAAGATGCTACCAATACATTACAAGAGATCTCTCATGTTTTGTAGCACATTTATTCTACCTGTTGTTTTCTAGACTTTATTGGTGTACATTGGTACTCTTATTGCAAAATAATATACAGTGTCATATAAAAAATATTTTGGCAACCAAAATATTTTGTTGTGTTTCTTTTATCTGAATTCACTAGGGTTTCCTTAGTATATACTTATCACCATAACTTTACTACACTAATAATAACTGGGATGTCTCCAAACCCCAAAAACACTTCTTAAAGGGGTTTTCCACACTCCTGATATTAATGACTTATCCTCAAGATTGGATATTAATTACCTATCAGTGAGGGTCTGACATGCCACATCCCCACCCTTTATCTGTTCCCTGCAGCCTCTGGCGCTGAAACTAGCACTTTGAATGGAACAGGAAGCACAGCTCTGTTCAAAGCGTAGTGGCCATTCTAGGTTACTGCAGCTGAGCTCCCACAGTAACCAGGGACGGCCATTTTACTTTGAACAGAGCTGTGCTTCCTGTGTCATTCAAAGTGCTAGTTTCAGCGCCAGAGGCTGCAGGGAACAGATATAGGGTGGGGATGCGGCATGTCCGACCCTCACCAATTGGATATTTAATGACCTATCTTGAGGATAAGTCATTTATATCAGAAGCCTGGAAAACTCCTTCAACCCCTCAACAGTCATATTAAATTGGAAAAACCCTCCCAAAAATGTCACTTTTTTATTGTAGATTATGAATTTGTCTCAAGCAAATATAGTTCACACATCTCAGAGGACACAAATGTGTTTTTTAACCACTTAGTGACATGACTAATTTTAGCCATAAGGAGCAGTAACAATCTGTGTCTACAGGTCATAACTTTTTTTTTTTTTTTTTCTTCTTCTTCAACTTAGATGTCTGAGACCTTGAATTTTGCTGGATAAGATATAGTTTTTTTTAATTTAGAAACCATTTTGTGGTTCATATAGTGTATTAAATAACTTGTTAGCAGACCCAACTCAACTGCCCGGGCTGAAATTTTTGTGCCTTTTTTCAAAATCCGAGCATAGCAGGGGCAAAACCGTTAACGTATTAAGCTGGTAAAAGGAATGATATTTTATTGGCTGAATCTGACAATTTTGAGGAGTTCATCCAGCCATCTAATTTGTATGGTATCCTCCTCTCAGCCAGGGGTATTTATTGGTGGAGACCCCGAAATGCGTTTAATACAATTTGGCAGACAGCAAGGATTTGGGGGACCAAATATGTGCAGTAGTGGTGGTTCAATGACTTTTTAAATACAGCCGGGAAGCACCAATCTATACCAATCGGGGTTCAAGGACCTGTGAAAACGCTGTTCATATTGCGCTCAAGGACCTTTTGAAATTTGGAGTCACGTGAGACGTCACGTGTACACTCCCATACCATGTGGGACGCCGCGGTGGTTTGCTTGAGCGACTTCCAGGACGCGAGTAAACCCAGAAAAAGACTGCAAGTGAGTTTGAACCGACCCCTGTAATACCTCACGCCAGCCCGATTAATGATTAGGGCGAGAGGCAAGTGACTAATGTTACTAGTGTCTAAATGGTATATGTGAAGTAAAGACTCATCTTTGGATTGAATATCGCGGTCTATAAGCTCTAACATCTAGCCGGGCATTGGCTATATCATATCACATGTGGACTCTGTATTAACCATTGCATTGCCTATTGCAGTGATGGGCAACGTGCGGCTCTCCAGCTGTTGCAGAACTACAACTCCCAGCATGCAAAGCCTGTCTATAGCTATCAGCCTACTGCAGGGCATGGTGGGAGTTGTAGTTTAGCAACAGCTGGAGAGCCGCACGTTGCCCATCACTGGCCTATTGCATATTAGTTGTGAATATGGCCTATTGAATACTGCCACCAATTATTTAACAACATATTTGGCACCATAATTCAGCTAGCGGGTTGGGACACTCTGACTCAGGTGGATTTTTTAAGTATTTTATGTACTATTGTTTTATGTCACTTCAATAAATGTGAGTATCTACAGGTTCCGAGATTGAGTGCCCCTGATTTTATTATAGTCTCTTTTCCTTTACATTCGGTTTGGGTGAACCGACGGGTGAGAACATCTCCTGAAGTTGATCCAGGGGTGTAGCCGCTGTTGCTGAGTATTTTTAAAACTACAACTTGTCCTGCAAAAAAACAAGCCCTTATACAGCTATATAGATGGAGAAAAATAAAAAAAGTTATCGCTCTTGGAAGGCGATGATGAAAAAAGGAAGAAAAGCTTGGTCAGTTAGACCCAAAACAGGCTGGTTACTAAGGCGTTAATGTGATTGTCAGAAGGTTAAATGTCCTCGAAATGGAATTACTGAAAATCCTGTTTGACGACGAGCTACCAATATAATATTGTACATTGCAACTATAGCACCAGTTAGTTCAGCTATCCAGGTTTAATGAGGTTGCTAGCCATGCGATATCACCATTATAGTAATTAGAGATGGTGACCAAATACTCATATTATAGGACGAATATACCAAGGGGAACACCCCAATTCAGATACAAATACAAACTAATGACTAGTCTTTTGAGTATTTTTTGAGTCATATTGAAATGGCACTTTTAGTTTCCTTTTTGCCCTTGTGTTGGTGTCGGGATAGTACAAAATAAAGTACATAAATGATGTATTTAGTTTTTCAGTTGATCGTCAGTAGTATCACTACTTTCTCAGTGGGAATCTCTGGAGACATGACTTAAACAAACTACTCTCCATTTGCTTCCATCTGTTTTAATTTAATGCTCCACTCACTTAACATAATGTTATCAGAGCAACGATCATTCAGTCTCCCTTTATAGCCTTGTAAAGCTTGAGCCTGAGATTTGTAAATCTAATACAACAGACCTTTTTCACTTGTACCACACACCAGAAAAGAATAAAATCTACGTGCAATAGATTCAGGTATTATGCTTGATTGACCTATGGTTTTACAATTGTTATGTATCAGTCTTTTTAGTAAATATGCCTTTATTATATAACTCATATCCAGAATTATGTGCTTTGTTTCTCATGTTATACTTTCTCTTTTTTTTATCTAGTTGGAGCCAGAAAGAATGATATCTTGTGCACAGCACTGCGCAATGAGGTGTCATTTTAAAAAATTCTATAAATCTCTGCTAGTGTGTGATAATGACTTAGCCAAGCATTTGTAGATGACATATCTCCAGCAGCCCTATAGAGTTGAATTAAGCGGCAGTGTGCATACATGTCTGTCACTTATCTGAGGAACACAGACCCCCGTTTTAGTGATCGTGAGGGCCCCAGTGGATATAGGATCAGTTGTAAAGGAACAACCCTTTTAACAGGACCTGTTTATTCGGGCATAAGGCCGAACGCAGACATTTAACCTCATGTAAGCAGTGAAGACGCTGGAGAACTCTTTAGATGGGGAAGCTGTTATATGCCAGTGAATTTAAAGCCTCAGGCAGGCTCCAATACCTTTCACTGGCATATTCCAATACAGGCCTGTAGATGGCAGCACTGAATTGGAATACAGTGAATGGTGTGTTTTGTGATGGATAAATACCCATAAATACTGAATACAATTAACAATCTAATGATTGCTGGTTATAGTCCCCTAGGGTGACTTAAAAAAAAGTAAAAAAACAAAAAACAATTATATATATATATATATATATATATATATATATATATATATATATATATATTTTTATATATATATATATATATATATATATATATATATCCGTTCAAATCACCCCCTTTCCCCAAAATAAAAAAACAACATAGGCATCGCCAAATCTAAAAGCGCCTGTCTAATAAAAGAATGGCATAACGGGAAAAAAAAATCAAAAAGGCCAATTCACCATTGTTACTTTATCTCGACAATACAATAGAAAAAAAAGTAATCAAAAGGTCACAAACAATCCAAAATGGTATAATTGAAAATTTCAGAATGCTCTGCAAAAATTGAGCCCTCAAATAGCTCCATAGACGTACATATTAAAAGCTATAGGGTTTAGAATATGGCAATGAAAAAAAAATAGATTTTTTTCCATATGAAAAGGCAAGAAAAACTGTACAAGAGTTGTAGTCGTACTAACCCGGAGAATGAAGGTAATCGGTCAATTTGTACCACAAGGTGAACGCAATAAATATAAAACCCATAAAACTGCATTTCCATCCAATCTTGAATTTTTTTCTCTGCTTCCATCTAATTCATATGAAACAAAACACAAGCCCTCATACGGCTATGTGAAAATAAATATATAAAAATAACTGTTCTGGGAAGGTGGGGAGTGAAAAACTAAAATGGAAAAAATTGAAAATAGCAGTGTCCTCTAAGGGTTAAAGGGGTTTTCCCATCTCGGACAATGGGGGTATATCACTAGGATATGCCCCCATTGTCTGATAGGTGCGGGTCCCAGAGGTGAATGAGGACGATGCGTCAAAATGAACGGAGGGCGCACAGCGCATGTGCAGCTGCCCTCCATTTATTTCTATGGGGCCGCCGAAAATAGCTTAGCGCTGGCTCGGCTATTTCCGCCTGACCCATAGAAGTGAATGGGAGCATGGGCCGCACATGCACGGTGCGCTCCCATTAACTTCTGTGGGAGCCGCACTTGGTGATGGACGGACCCCGTGAAATCCGGGATCCTCCAGCCACAGCGCTCCCCACTTCGTTGTCGTTGTATGTGCGGGTCCCCGCACCTATCAGACAATGAGGGCATATCCTACCGATATGCCCCCATTGTCTGAGATGGAAATACTCCTTTAAGCTAAAGAAGAAATGTGCAATCATTAATGTGTTTTATGCAGTAAGTACATGTTCTGTGTAGTGATGGGTGAATCAATTCATCTCATCTACAAGAGTTCTTCACTTGCAAGGGGCTGGTAGCAGAACAGACCTGAGAGCGTCTTCAACAGCAGGGACAGCCCCTCTCAGGTGAAGAACTTATCGATTAGACAGATCAATTTGTATTAATCGATTCGCTCATCTCTAGTTTTGGTTATAAAGACATAAAACTTCTGAGACCACTTTCATATGGTCAGTATTTTGCATCAGTATCTATGAGTCAAAACCAGAAGTGGTTCCAGAACTTGGAAGAGGTACAAATCTTCCCATTATATTTTTTCTCCATTGGTTTGACTCCTGGTTTTGGCTTACAAATATTGATAAAAAATGGCGACGAAATCCTGACTGTGTGAAAGTGGCCTTAAGTAGGGTTGAGCGAACTTGTATTTTAAGTTCGGCGTCCAAAGTTTGGGTTCAGGTTATCTTAGAATCCCGTTATGGATTCGCTATCACGGACCATAACGGAATTTAGAATTCAAGTTCGTGCAGCCGTCCTTCACTGCTCTATTTCCTTCTTCTCCTTCACACAGAGCACAGGAGCTCCGCCCCCTCATGTCACATGATCATTATACCAGGCCCTTTACCACCTCTTATCCAATCCAGTACTGAGCCACGCCCCCTGCACTGATCACATGATGGTGACGTCACCCCAGGTCCTTAGTGTTGTCCAAGGTTCGGGTTCATCGAAGAATCCCCTTATGGATTCAAATTTCCATTATGGTCCGTGGTAGCGGAATCCATAAGGGATTCTTCGATAACCCCAACCCGAACTTTAAATACAAGTTTGCTCAACCCTAGCCTTAGGCAACCTTTGAGATCCCAGTAAGCAAAAATATGTAAATCTAGTGCTTCTTTTTTATATGAAATGTCTTTTTATCTATTTAAGGGCCTTATTCACACAGTGTCAGTGTTTGGTCAGCGATTTCCATCAGCAATTGTAAGCCATAACCAGCAGTGGAGCCTATACAGAGATAAGGTATAATGGAAACCTGTTCTATTTTTTTGCGGTGCGGACGGATCACGGACCCATTCAGCTTGAATGGGTCTGGATCCATTGCGGCAGCCGCACGGATGGTCCCCAATGCACGGGATGGTCGTGTGCTAGAGGCCTTAGTGGAAGGGAACGGAGCCTCCCGGGCCCAACATCATAATTTACGACAGAATTAGCTGAAATCAACGCTAGCCAATAGCTGGTGCAAATTTCAGCTTGTGACACACCTCGTAGTAAACGTTATTAAGAGGTGTGTGGGATTTAAACCAAAAAATGGAAAATATGAAAAAAAAAATATGGAAAGGTCCGTTGGAGCATCTTGTGCTTCAAAGCATTTTCATAACCAAAGTTTGGGTGAATCTCCAGGTAAAAAATAAAATGCAGTTTTAGGCCTCATGCACATGAACGTATTTTTTTCCGGATCCGTTCATTTTTTATTTTTTTTTGCGGACCGTATAAGAAACCATTAATTTCAATGGGTCTGCAAAAAACGGAAGGTACTCCATGTGCATTCCATTTCCGTATTTCAGTATATCCATTCTGCAAAAAAAATAGAACATGTCCTAGTATTGTCTGCATTACGGACAAGGATAGTACTGTTCTATTAGGGGCCAGCTGTTACATTCCACAAAATACGGAATGCCCACCGATGTCATCCGTATTTTTTGCAGATCCGTTTTTTGCGGACCACAAAATACATACGGTCGTGTGCATGAGACCTTAGAGTGGAGAAGGGCTTATCTTGTCTCCGGCATTACCGTTACTTCTTTGGATTTCTTGTTCAGTGCTGGCAGTCATGACTGTTGAACTGGAACAGGAGAACATGTTACTTCAGGAACTAGTTTTATGAACTGCCCAGAAAGAACTATTCCTTATTGGACTCATTCTCTGCTGTGTTCAGCAATTATTCACAGTGCTTGTGATGTGTGGAATCTGAAGTGACTTTGTACTAGGAACTGACCACTTGAAACTGGCATTTACAGCCCCTTACCCCAGGACGTAGCTTGGAGGAAGGCGCAGGTGGCACAATGGAGGGGCACAAGATGAATCTAATTATTTACAGTACATTAATTTGCCACCTCTGGCCTTCCTCTCACTTGCCCTGCTCTCCCTCCTCCAGTCCAGTGTTGGTTCCTGCATCCCCCTCTCCAGTAAGGTAATACTAGCAGTTCAAAGGCATAGTCGAGATAGACATGAGGGGGAGAGAATCTGCAGACAGTCTGGGAGAGCAATCCAGAGTGCACATGTGCTTCTGGATGATCTAACCATGTGCAGGAAAGGTAAGTGTGTGTAAATGGATATATGCGTATTGTACATACATATGTATAGGTGTGTGTTTGTGCAATGTTTGTTTAATGTATATGTATGTAGTGTATATACAATGTGTGCATAATGTGTACTTCGTGTAATGTGTGCATACGTGTCTTATTACAAATATATGTTTGTACATTGTAGTGGTACTAATTGTGTGTATGGTTAGGGGTACTATTTATTTATATATGGTATACTAGTACTATTTTTGGCAAAGCTGTACTACTTCTCTTCCCTGTTGACATCACACTATGGCCCTCCTACCAGGAAAACTGTACACCTCAGGAAGAAAACTACAACATATCACACTGTATAGACTTAAGCTACATGCACACAATAGTGAAAAAAGGCCAATAAAAAGAGACACACTGGTCAGTTTTCCGTGGCCATTTTTGAACCATGTGTGCATCCATTTTCTGTCCATCTGTTCGTTTTTTGAATCAGTTTTTCATGGCTGTAAAAAATGGCCATTAAAAACCGATGAATTTCATTCGCCTTTTTAATAAAATCCCAACATCTACAGTTCCCCCAGTATACATAATGTCCCTCATAGTGGTCCTCAGCTGTCAAAAAACAAAAAATATCATTCAAGGTTAACCTTGGTTAAACTTGGCTTGTGCATCGGGAGTTCCTTTTGGTGTAATGTACATAAGTATTAATCGGAACAGGCCCTTGCTATTAAGCCAGTTTAAAGGAAGTCTGTCACCAGCAACCACTATAGCTAACTATTTGCATAGAAATATAACTGTATTTCATAAAGTGCTATTTCTGTTTTGTTGATCTGAGGCTCCACTCCCAAGTTATGATACTTTTACCTAATATGCAATTTAGAAGCTGGTGCAACAAGAGCGTCACTGTTGCTCTCGTTGCACCCAAACTATGCTGAATGCCTCTGTGGCCCGCTGCTTTGCCTTGTCAAAGCCGTGAGGGAGGGGCTGGCCACAGAAAGAAGGGAAGCATGGGTGCAAGGAGAAAAACAGGGCTTTAGATGGGTTGTCCGGGTTCAGAGTTCAACCCGGACATATCCCTGTTTTCACCCAGGCAGCCCCTCTCACATTTCATCCTCCGATGCTCTCCTTTGTCTTGCGCTGAATTGCACAGGACAAAGGCTTTTTCTGGACATCCGGTGCGCTAGAGCCCGTCCATTAGTGCCGGTGATGTCACCGGGCTCACTGCTAGGCAGAAGCCTCCGTCTGGCTTTACCCATGAAGAGCCCGGTGATGTCACCGGCACTAATGAGTGGGCATTAGTGCTAACCTGGCCTGACCTCACTGGGAACACTGCTAGACAGAAGCCTCTGCCTAGCAATGTAAAAATGTAAACAAACAGCCCTTGTCCTGCGCAATACAGCATGCTCTATCGCTCATATCAGAGGGGCTGCCTGGGTGAAAATGGGGATATGTCCAGGTTCAGCTCTGAACCCGGACAACCCCTTTAATCGGTTAACTACAAGAAATAGTTGGATGGCGGCTGATTCCCTCGTAAGTTATGTTATATTTATGTTATATTTAATGAGTTGCCCAAACTGAGTTAGAGGTATTCCAGTTACTCCATGCATTCCGCTGGAATCCCACTAATCACGAAGACGGGACTCCTGTACCTCCGTCCTGAAGTAGAAGGAAGTTGAGCGTGGGTCCTGCTTCTTCATTCATTCGCTATGGGACTGCTCAAATGGCAAAGCTCTGCACTTGGCTGTCTCTGGAGCCCCACAAAGATGAATGATGTGGCAGCACACATGCCCGACCTGCCACTCCATTAATTTGCAGTTATAGGACTGCTGTTCTGTCGATCAGTAAGGTTTCCCCTATGTAGTGAGTAGCGAATAACCTTTAGTAACCAGAATATCCCTAGGTGTTGTATGCAGACAAGGTGGTGGGTGGGCCACATTGTAAATCTTTGCCCCTGGTAAAAATAAAAAATTGCTACAGCTCTGCCTGATTTGCCCCTTCACCTGTAAGCAGCAAATCTACTTGACTGGAAACCATCTGAATGTCTTTATTAGTCACAATTCCAGTCAACAGCTGTGTTTTTCTGTTTGAAGGACATCCCAAAATATACTATATTTCAGTCACTGTAAGCATAATTATTAATGCATTTGTCGTGAAAATAAATACTAGTGTCGGCATCCGATTTCCTTAAGCCTCATCATATTTTCCCATCAGTTTTCCAGGGAGGCTAAAGCTGTCCCACTCCCAAGTTTTGATAAAGACCTAGTATACGTACTGCAAAACAGATGACCGGCACTCACTTGTATTGCAAAAGTGGAAAAATGTATTGGTCACATAACTACAAAATATTAGAGACGCGTTTCGGCTCAAAATGAGCCTTTCTCAAACAAACTTTTGTTTGAGAAAGGCTCACTTTGAGCCGAAACGCGTCACTAATATTTTGTAGTTATGTGACCAATAAATTTTTCCACTTTTGCAATACAAGTGAGTGACGGTCATCTGTTTTGCTATTTGAATGGGCTCACTACCCTTGACACGAGCACCACGATTATTTTGAATACAGAGTGCCGGCTGATTTTCTCCTTACCTAGTACACGTACTGTCAACAGAAAAGGCAAGAAAAGTCCTATTTGGATTTCAGTGACATTGCGGTGCTAATTTATTCATGTCATACTCACAGACTTGGCACAGATGAACTTCTGCAGCACTTCCTTTCTCATAATAAAACCAGGCTGCTAGAATTTTTTTTTTTTTCCGGAATTCCAGTAAAATATGATGAAAATTATAATTTGGGTGTTGTATCTTATACTTTTGGGGATCTAGGCATTGGCCTGAATGAACTCCCCTTTATTTATATCTGATAAGCAGAAGAAGAGTGGGTGTCTGCAAATGTTACTCAAAGTAGATAAGGCAGGGACATTCACCAGAAAAATGAGCAATACAACAGAATGCACTCCAAATCTTGAAGACGATGATTGCAGCATACTTTGAAACTTGAGAGAAGACACATATTATTATGTTACAATGGGCTCGCTGTTCTTTTACCATCTTCAGCCTTTAAGAGCTTAGGGAAACATCAATGACATGAAATTGCTTTTCATTGTTCCTTGTCTAGCCGCAGGATAATCCCTGGTGTTATAGTCAGGATTTATTAAAACGTCATGAATTACACTGCAGTTCTGAGATATCTTCTTATTCTGGGCAGTGGTTTTTGCCACAGGAACCACATATTATTGGCATCTCTCCACAGATTCAGGTCAATTGCCTTTAAAGCTGATACAATACGTATTTAGACATTCTTAGAAATGTAATTTAGTCTATTATCTCCACAAATACAGTTCTTTTTAGTTATTTAAAGCACGTACATGCTACAATTTTAAACATTTCTTTAAGGATCTGTTTTTACTTTTTTTTTTTTTTTTTTATAGGCAAAAACACATGTCATAAGCACATGTTAAAGAGCATCTGTCACCATGATAAACCCCAGGACCTTGCGACTTTCCATTTTTGTTTTTTACTCGCTGCTTTCCTGGAGCCATAACTTTTTTATTTTTCCGTTCAGAAAGCTGTATGAGGCTTGTTTTTGCTGGACAAGTTGTACTTTCTAATGGCACCATTTGATATTGCATATGACATAGTTGGAAGCTGGAACTACGGTAAAACTGATGGGTTCCCTACATTCTCTGGGATTACAGCAATACCACATTTATGTAGTTTTTCTTGTGTTTTAAAACAACAAAAAAATGAAAAACTTGGAAAAAATGTATTATTGCCATATTCTGACCTCCATAACTTTTTTTATAGCTGTATGGGGGACGATCTGTAGTTTTTATTGATACCATTTTGGAGTGTGTGTAACTTTTAGATCACACACAATGCCGTAAAATTCAACCTTCAGTGATCACCTTCACAGTATGAGGACGAGCGATGGCTGCTACCAACCCAAACGTTGGGCTGTGTAAACGCGACTTAAGGTACAGGGCACAAGGAAGGTGACTGTGTGGTTACAAGGAAGACAATTCTAAATAATGTGTTCGGAGAACTCGGCAGGATACAATTCAGAAGGGCAGATCAATTCCTCATGCAGAGAAGAGATAATCTTCACCTCTGAGGTGGCATTCAATTTACACTTAACCTGAATGACAGCTTACAGTAAACCAGTAAACATGTAAAAGTGATTAACAGTTTCATGACCATGGCTTTTCAGACTACATGATGCCATAATGTATTTTGTAAACTTGATGTTTTAGTTGTGTTGGCATTTATAAACCATATTAATGTATGGAGGCGATGAGTGCAACATCTATTCAATGTACAAGTTGTCAAGAGTGCAAGGCTTTTATGAGGCCTCCACTGAAACTCTGTACAAACGTATTCAGCATTGCCATCTGTTTTTTTTCATACAGACCATACCTAGATAAAAGAAAAGAAAATGTAGTATTTTCCATCAGATGTGACTGTGTCTATTAAATAATGAGACTGTCCTTCTATGAAAAAAAAAAGACAATGGTGTTTGAGTAGAAATATTGCATTGAAGAAAGTTGACATGTCACATCTACCAGTCATTGTAAGCAAGGGCCAGATTTATCATTAGCCTAAGTCACTTTTCTGGAGTTGAAAAGTCGCAAAAAATTGCGCAAAAAGCCAAATTGCACAATTTTTTGCGACTTTTTGGAGACTTACGCCACTCACTCCAAAACCAAGTTTATGGGCGTTTTGTCGTATGTAAATCACTTGCAAGACAGATTTATTATTGCGACTTTTTAAATAGTCGCAAAAAATTGCGCAAACTCACACTCCACTCATGACCATGCTTATGTTTGACAAAATCACTTTTTTAAAATTGCGACTTTTCCAAAGACAAAGCCAAAATACAACTAGGAACCAGAAATACACCAGATTTATCAACCTCTGAAAGAGCCCATGATAAATTTGACTTGACTCATATACACATACGCCTTCTTTGAAAGTGGAGTGAACTGCAAGAGTAATGATAAATCTGGCCCCAAGTCTTTTTATTGTGCATTGGTAAAATGTTTACTTCAAAAATCGAACAACGCATTGATGTGAATTCTATTCTATAATTTAACTAGGTGGCAAATGCATCTTTTTAGCTGTTAATCGAAGCTTATGTCACGTGCAGGTAAGTGAGTGGTACAAAATATTTAAGGAAGATCAAGAGGATGCCCAAATAAAACTGATGAAACTGTTCGAAATTGTACAAAATAACTTCTGACTGAGTATCTGAATGAAGAAATTGTGAAAATTTATTAAAATAAAAAATGAAAGGCAAATTTTGCACAATGATCTTAAAGTGGTTTTCCGAGTGATGTGTTATTTAAAACGGAGGCAGATGCGGATTGAAAACCCAAACAATCAGTACTCTTCAGTTCCCTGACGCTGCTCCTCTATTCCCCTCTCCTCTACACTTCCTGGACAGGCTGGTATAGCCAGTGGGCAGTCCAAGCCATTTCCTGCGTGTTGAGTCTGGGACCAGGAAATAGAGGAGCGGGACCAGGGCAGTGGCTGGGCACAGGGCCGGGCCGACACAGAGGCTGAGGAGGCTCCAGCCTCAGGGCGCAGGCACAGGCCACTCTCACCAAGTCCCTGCTGCTGCCGTGTAGCTGTATTAGCAGCAGAGCATCCATTTCTGCGCTGCTGTAACAGCCGGTCCTGCGCCCCCTAGTGGTGTTCTTCCTCCCTCCCTCAGTCTAGTGCAGTGTGTTGCAGCTCCGTACCTTCCCCAGCCCCTGACTTCCTGCCTGTGTGTGCACCAGAGATTCACAACCCCCTCCCCCAGCACAGAGAGAAGAGCAGCGTCGGGACAGAGAAGGAGGAGGAGGAGGAATACTCTGCATCCTGCCTCTCCCTCCAAGTCACCAGAGACTGTATGTGCAGAAAATGTAAGGGGTTAAAGGGAATGGAATGACAGTAATGTAATGTGCATATTGTGTGTTTTTATGTATGTGTGTCATATGTATGTCTGTATATATGTATGTGTGTCATATGTATGTCTGTATATATGTATGTGTGTCATATGTATGTCTGTATATATGTATGTGTGTCATATGTATGTCTGTATATATGTATGTGTGTCATATGTATGTCTGTATATATGTATGTGTGTCATATGTATGTCTGTATATATGTATGTGTGTCATATGTATGTCTGTATATATGTATGTGTGTCATATGTATGTCTGTATATATGTATGTGTGTCATATGTATGTCTGTATATATGTATGTGTGTCATATGTATGTCTGTATATATGTATGTGTGTCATATGTATGTCTGTATATATGTATGTGTGTCATATGTATGTCTGTATATATGTATGTATGTGTGTCATATGTATGTCTGTATATATGTATGTATGTGTCATATGTATGTCTGTATATATGTGTGTGTCATATGTATGTCTGTATATATGTATGTATGTGTGTCATATGTATGTCTGTATATATGTGTGTGTCATATGTATGTCAGTATATATGTGTGTGTGTCATATGTATGTCAGTATATATGTGTGTGTCATATGTATGTCAGTATATATGTGTGTGTCATATGTATGTCAGTATATGTGTGTGTCATATGTATGTCAGTATATATGTGTGTGTGTCATATGTATGTCAGTATATATGTGTGTGTCAAATGTATGTCAGTATAGATTATCTAACCCAGTCCCCCTTCCCCCATCAGCCCTTGTCCTACCCCCATCTACCCCACCAGACATTTAGATGTTATTTATTCCTGCTATTCTAATGCTCTGATCAGTAGATGGCTCAAGTCAAGCCCTCACCCCCCCAGCCATTTAGATATGTATGTTATCAATCATCCCCCACCCCCGCCTTCCTTGTAATTTGCTGGCCCCAATATCCATTGTGAGTCACAATCCATAACAGTGCCATCCACAGATCCCCCATAACAATGTGTCATCCACAGATCCCCCATAACAGTGTGTCATCCACAGATCCCCCATAACAGTGTGTCATCCACAGATCCCCATAACAGTGTGTCATCCACAGATCCCCCATAACAGTGTGTCATCCACAGATCCCCCATAACAGTGTGTCATCCACAGATCCCCTATAACAGTGTGTCATCCACAGATCCCCATAACAGTGTGTCATCCACAGATCCCCCATAACAGTGTGCAATCCACAGATCCCCCATAACAGTGCAATCCACAGATCCCCCCATAACATTGTGCTATCCACAGATCCTCCATAACAGTGTCATCCACAGATCCCCCATAACAGTGCAATCCACAGACCCCCCATAACATTGTGCTATCCACAGATCCTCCATAACAGTGTCATCCATAGATCCCCCCATAACACTGTCATCCATAGATCCCCCATAACAGTGTCATCCATAGATCTCCCATAACAGTGTCATCCACAGATCCCCCATAAGTGTGTCATCCACAGATCCCCCATAACAGTGTCATCCACAGATTACCCCATAACAGTGTCATCCATAGATCCCCCCCATAACAGTTTCATCCATAGATCCGCCCCATAACAGTGTCAACCATAGATCCCCCCATAACAATGTCATCCACAGATCCTCCATAACAGTGCGTCATTAATTGATACATTAAACTGTGCATATTTATGTGTGATTACAACAGTATTTAGTAAAGACTCCACAAGTTGGGGGGGGGGCGCACTTGGGCAGCTCAGCCTCTGTTGGTGGTGGACCTTGTCCCAGCCCTGGCTGGGCAACAGCAATAGTATGATATCTGTGTGGTGGGTACCATTTTTTTTTTTTTAAAAGGGTTTTTCTGAGATTTTTATACTAATGACCTATCATATGGATAGGTCATCAGTATCTGATCAGTGAGTGCGGTGGCCATCTAGCAACTTACCAACCACTGCATCGTACATTGTACAACGATTGCTTGGTATTGCTGAGGAATGAGATGCTTCTAGACCACGTGACCGATGAACATGCCGTAACGTTACCTAGAGAAAGTTGGTCGGCAGTGGTCCCGTGTGTCAGACACCCACTGATCAGATACTGATGACCTATCCAGAGAATCCTTGATTCTAAATCTACCAATTTAAATCCCCATCCTCATTCCTAAATAGTGCCACAGTTAGACAGATTTGCCTTTCAGCTTCCTAGGAAAGCTGGGTTACACCATGTGAAGCTGTAAAAGAGAATGCAGAATACTAAATCTACTAAGATAAATACCCCTCCCCACTCAAATATATGCCAATATAACCCAGACAAGGGTTTATACTGACAGTCGGTGAGAGAAAATGCCTGTTCTGACAGAAACCTTCCCTGTCTATCAGAAATCTATCAGATCTTCGTCTCTCTCTCTCGTCATTATTACTCAAGCATGTAAGGCTATTATAGGGCAACAGTGGACAATATAGAGAGATGTATATAAGAGGAGAGAACTACAACTCCCAGGATGTCCAGACTGTTATTATGGGGCATCAGTGGATATTATAGGAAGAGGGGTGTAAGAGGAGAGAACTACAACTTACAGCATGTTCAGACTGTAATTATGGGCCATCAGTAGACGTTACATGAAGAAGAGTATCAGAGGAGAGACCTACACCTCCCAGCATATTCAGACTGTTATTCTGAGTTATCAGTGGTCATTTTATTCCTCATGGAGAGGAATAAAAGAGGAGAGAGGTATAACGCCCAGCTTTTGTAGGATGTTATGGGCTATCTGTCATAGAGGTTCCCGCCACAGGTGGCTGGAGATCGTGAGACTGCGAACACGTGGTTTGATCTGACAGGTTTTCTTGTGGATCAATAGGCGCCTGTGTTGTTTCTGGTAATGGCCACACTCCTTGCCTCAGGTGGTCATTTAACCTTCCTTATTTATAGGGGCTTCTCCCACTATGCTGTGCGGTTTATAGATTCAGTTTCAGTTATGGATTGCTGTTGTGTGGATCTCGGCGGAGTTCCTGGTGCCTCCATTGCTCCTTTGAAGTTAAATCTTTCCTTTCCTTCTTTGTATTTTGTTTGAGTTCTGTGTGTTGCATATTTCCCTGTCATTTGTATTAAGGCCTGAGGGAGACTCCTGTTTGTCCTTCCTTTTGGAGGAACAGGTTGTCACAGTCCTGACATGAGTACCAGGGTCCTATAGGGTGAGTTAGGACATTAGTCATTCCTGTGTATGAACTCACCTACCTCTGGGGTCTGTTCATACTGGTGGTTAGTCAGGACTAGTATTAGTATTTTACTAAGAGGTGTCCATCTCCTTTCCCACGCCTTACTCCCGCCCATTTTCCTCCTATGTTCGGTGGGGTATTTCCCTCCCACACCCGAACGTGACATTACAAACCGCCAAAACCGTCATTTTTTTGCTTGTTTCAGTACAGCCATGAATCCTATTGCTGCACTGGCCGGACAACTGCAGGGGCTGTCTTTGGAGGTAGCTGACCTCCACACGACCGTCTTGCAGATCCAGAGACCACAGGCTCCTGGTCCTAGTGGTGGTTACCAGGCCTGCCTCGAGCCTAAAGTTGCTCTCCTGGACAGATTCTCTGGGGGAAGTGATAATTTCATTTTCTTTAGGGAGGCATGCAAATTGTATCTTAGGCTACGTCCACACTCATCTGGGGATGAGATTCAGAGAGTTGGTGTGGTTATTTTGTTACTTAAAGGGGACACTCAGTCATGGGCTTTTTCTCTGCCGACCAGATCGCAGTCTCTCCGGTCGGTGGATGAATGTTTCAAAGCTCTGGGTCTCATCTATCGGATCAGACCTTCCTGGCCGAGACCAAGCTACGTGGCCTTCGTCAGGGAGAGTGTTCTGCTGAGATCTATTGCTCTGAATTTAGGAGGTGGGCTACGGATACTGAGTGGAACGCTCCAGGTTTCTGTAGTCAGTTTTGTCAGGGATTATCAGAGAGGCTGAAGGACGCTTGAATGTATTTGGATAACATTCTAATTTATTCTTCAGACGTGGAGACATATCAAGATCACATTAGACAAGTGTTATAAATCCTCAAGGACAATAAATTGTACGCAAAATTAGAGAAGTGTGTTTTTGCTGTACACGAGGTGCAGTTTTTGGGCTACCTGCTGTCATCTTCAGGTTTTCAAATGGATCCAGAGAAAGTCCGTGCTGTATTGGACTGGGATCGACCCGAAATCTGAAGGCTCTCATGCAGTTTTTTGGGGTTCACCAACTATTATCGAAAATTTATTCAGAATTATTCGACAATAGTAGAACCCTTAACGGAATGCTTCTCTTCTGCTCCTATATTGGTGCAGCCGGATGTATCGCAACCTTTCATTGTGGAAGTGGACGCATCCGAGGTGGTGGTAGGAGCAGTTTTATTGCAGGGCCCGTCACCTGGTAAATGGCGTCCATGTGCCTTTTTCTCTTAAAAAAACTTCCACAGAGAGAAACCATGATGTGGTTAACTGAGAGTTACTGGCCATTAAGTTGGCTTTTGAGCAATGGCGTTATTGGTTGAAAGGGATGATTCATCCGATCACTGTGTTCACAGATCCCAAAAACCTGGCTTACCTGGAGTCGGCTAAACGACTGAACCCGAGACAAGCCAGATGGTCTTTGTTTTTCACCAGATTTGGTTAAGAACGTCAAGGCAGATGCCTTGTCACATAGTTTTCCTGGAGGTGGTTATTTTGAAAATCCGAGCCCTATATTGTCGGAAGGGGTGGTGATATACACTCTTTACCCTGATCTAGAGGTGAAGGTATTAGAGGCCCAGGGAGACGCACCGGATTCCTGTCCCTCTGGGAAACTGTTTGTGCCATCGGAATTGCGTCACAAGGTGTTTGAGGAACATCACTGTACGTTCTTACGGGACACCCTGGGGGTAGATCCACTGCCGGCCTCATCTCTCGTAGATTCTGGTGGCCGGGGTTGCATAAGTGTGTTGAGGACTTTTGTGTCAGCCTGTAGTACCTGTGCATGTGTTAAGGTGACCCATACTCGGCCTTCCGGATCTCTACTTCCGTTGTCCATCCCCTCCAGGCCATGGACTCACTTATCCATGGATTTTATCACTGATCTACCTAATACTTCAGGAAAGACATTTATTCTGGTAGTAGTTGATTACTTTAGTAAAATGGTGCCCTTTATAACATTGCTGGGCCTACCTAATGCTAAAACACTTGCACAAGTGTTTGTTGACAACATTGTAAAACTCCATGGCATTCCCTCTGACGTGGTCTTGGATCGTGGGACTCAGTTTGTTTCCAGATTCTGGAAGGCGTTTTGTACTCGACTGGGGGTACAACTGTCCTTTTCTTCGGCTTTTCATCCTCAGTCGAACGGACAGACGGAACGCACTAATCAAAGTCTGGAGACTTACTTGAGATTTTTTGCCATAAACAATCGTAGACAGGAGTCCGCTGGTAAGTCGCCGTTTTTTGGGGCATATGGGTTTCACCCACAGTTTGGCACATTTTCTGGTTCTGATACTTCTGGTATCCCTGAGGAGGAACATTTTTCGTCATCATTTTCATCTGTATGGCGGAAAATTCAAAATAACTTGAGGAATATGGCAACAAGTATAAACTTGTGGCTGACAGGAAACGTATGAATGCTCTGGACCTAAGAGTGGGTGATTCTGTGTGACTGTCCACAAGAAACATTAAGTTGAAGGTACCTTTTTGGGAGTTGGGTCCAAGGTTTATTGGTCCATATAAGATCACTGCCATTATTAATCCTGTGGCTTTTCGACTTGAACTTCCTCAGGCCCTGAAAATTTATAATGTGTTTCATAAATCTATTTTGAACAGATATGTTGAACCTTTGAAGCCGTCTTCCTTGCCACCCATTCCTGTCATGGTGGACGGTAGTTTGGAATTTCAGATCGCCAAGATAATTGACTCTCGAGTTCTCCGTAGATCTCTTCAGTATCTTGTTCACTGGAAGGGTTATGAACCAGAGGAAAGGATGTGGGTACCGGCATCTGACGTGAATGCCAGTCGTTTGGTGAACGCTTTTCACAGGTCTCACCTGGATCAAGTCTGTCCTGGGTGCCTGGAAGTCACTCGTAGAAGAGGGTTACTGTCACAGACGTTCCCGTGACAGGTGGCAGGAGATCGGTGAAACTAGCAACACGTGGTTTGATCTGACAGGTTTCCTTGTGGATCAATAGGCGTCTGTGTTGTTTCTGGTAATGGGCACACCACTTGCCTCAGGTGTTGCTTATGTGGTCAATTAACCTTCCTTATTTATAGTTGCTTCTCCCACTATGCTGTGCGGTTTATAGATTCAGTTTCAGTTGTGGATTGCTGTTGTGTGGATCTCGGCGGAGTTCCTGGTGCTTCCATTGCTCTTTTGAAGTTACATCCTTCCTTTCCTTCTTTGCATTTTGTTTGAGTTCTGTGTGTTGCATTTCCCTGTCATTTGTATTAGGGCCTGAGGAAGACTCCTGTTTGTCCTTCCTTTTGGAGTAACAGGTTCTCTCAGTCTTGACATGAGTACCAGGGTCCTATAGGGTGAGTTAGGACATTGGGTATTCCTGTGTATGAACTCACCTACCTCTGGGGTCTGTTCATACTGGTAGTTAGTCAGGACTTTGATTAGGGTTTTACTAAGAGGTGTCCATCTCCTTTCCCTAGTTTCCAGGCCTTATTCCCTCACCCCTTTCCCTCCTATGTTCAGTGTGGTGTTTCCCTCCCACTCCTGAACGTGACACTATCAGAGGAGATAAACTACAATGTCTGGTATTTAACAACCTCTCACATACACACAGCACAGGAGCTCGGCCCACAGTTCCTTCACTACTTCGGTGCACTGCTGAGCTCTAAAACAGAACGCAAATTAAAATCTCCTTCTTTATTTACAAACCGGATTCCAAAAAAGTTGGGACACTATACAAATCGTGAATAAAAACTGAATGCAATGATGTGGAGGTGCCAACTTCTAATATTTTATTCAGAATAGAACATAAATCACGAACCAAAAGTTTAAACTGAGAAAATGTATCTCCCCTTCTTCTTACAACACTCAGCAGATGTCTGGGGACCGAGGAGACCAGTTTCTCAAGTTTAGAAATAGGAATGCTCTCCCATTCTTGTCTAAAACAGGCCTCTAACTGTTCAATCGTCTTGGACCTTCTTTGTTGCACCTTCCTCTTTATGATGCGCCAAATGTTCTCTATAGGTGAAAGATCTGGACTGCAGACTGGCCATTTCAGTACCCGGAACCTTCTCCTACGCAGCCATGATGTTATGATTGATGCAGAATGTGGTCTGGCATTATCTTGTTGAAAAATGCAGGGTCTTCCCTAAAAGAGATGACGTCTGGATGGGAGCATATGTTGTTCTAGAACCTAAATGTATTTTTCTGCATTGATGATGCCTTTCCAGACATGCAAGCTGCCCATGCCACACGCACTCATGCAACCCCATACCATCAGAGATGCAGGCTTCTGAACTGAGCGTTGACAACTTGGGTTGTCCTTGTCCTCTTTGGTCCGGATGACATGGTGTCCCAGATTTCCAAAAAGAACTTTGAATCGTGACTCGTCTGACCACAGAACAGTCTTCCATTTTGCCACGCTCCATTTTAAATGATCCCTGGCCCAGTGAAAACGCCTGAGCTTGTGGATCTTGCTTAGAAATGGCTTCTTCTTTGCACTGTAGAGTTTCAGCTGGCAACGGCGGATGGCACGGTGGATTGTGTTCACTGACAATGGTTTCTGGAAGTATTCCTGAGCCCATTCTGTGATTTCCTTTACAGTAGCATTCCTGTTTGTGGTGCAGTGTCGTTTAAGGGCCCGGAGATCACGGGCATCCAGTATGGTTTTACGGTCTTGACCCTTACGCACAGAGATTGTTCCAGATTCTCTGAATCTTCGGATGATGTTATGCACAGTTGATGATGATAGATGCAAAGTCTTTGCAATTTTTCGCTGGGTAACAACTTTCTGATATTGCTCCACTATCTTTCTGCGCAACATTGTGGGAATTAGTGATCCTCTACCCATCTTGGCTTCTGAGAGACACTGCCACTCTGAGAAGCTCTTTTTATACCCAATCATGTTGCCAATTGACCTAATTAGTGTTAATTGGTCTTCCAGCTCTTCGTTATGCTCAAATTTACTTTTTCCAGCCTCTTATTGCTACTTGTCCCAACTTTTTGGGATTTGTTGACACCGTGAAATTTTGAATCAACATATTTTACCTTTAAAATGATACATTTACTCGGATTAAACGTTTGATCTGTCATCTACGTTCTATTACAAATAAAATATTGACATTTGCCATCTCCACATCATTGCATTCAGTTTTTATTTACAATTTGTTTAGTGTCCCAACTTTTTTGGAATCCGGTTTGTAGGTAAGAAACGTAAAGGCTCCATGCCTGTGCTGCGGACCGCAAATAGCGGTCCACAATGAATGGGCACCGGCTGTGTGCAGTCCGTGCTGCAGATGTGTACCCATTGAGTTGAATACTTTGGGGTACTGCACTGCCACTTCAGTTCTCCTGGCCAGGCTCTGTCTACCTGGCTGCAGTGGTAAATTCACATTGACATGTGACAGCTACAGCCAATCACTGGCTTCACCATTGAAGTTGTCAGTGTTTGCCTGCAGCTGTCAGGAAGTAATGATCTATTCTTTAATATAGGCAGATCTCATCATCCTGAACCCAGATAACCCTGTTAATTTTCTTGAGTTTTCTTCTTTAGTTTTCTATCATTCTTAAGACACTAGTACAGCAGATGGCACTGTTGTGTCCGTTTTATATTTCATTTTCATGACACTGTTCGGTGTGGAGTGCGCCGAGTCTTTTAAAAGTCAAAAGGGCTTGTTTTATAGAATGTGGGCTTACTAATGAAAGGTAAGGTGTGGGCTTTCTTGCTGTTCATGTTATATTTCTCACTAATGAATCAATCTAACCAACATCTGCGATAATCACAGCCTGGTTACATAGTAACAGAGAATATAATAAATGAATGTTTCTCTTGATGGATACGTGGGTTTAAAAGCCAAATATATTTCTGTGCTAAAAACAGAGAGTTCTGGAGTGAGACTCCCACCTTAAAGTATGTCTGCCCTTTTGATCCAGCAGAAAAAGACTATTAACTCTTTGATAATTAACAAGATTGCTGATGCTCGCTTACCTTTATCATTGACAAAACTGATTACTGCAAGCAGTGAATGGAAAATCCTTACATGCATTTAGTTGGAGCTGTTTAAATGCATCTATTCTTTGGGAAACACAGAGTGAATGGACACAGTAACAGTGTTTGTCCACTGGCCAGTGTAGGAGACCATTTTCCTGAGTTAGTCTGGTACACAGTGACACTGACTGCCACAAAGCATCCATTCTGTTCAAGACGGATGAAACAAACCTTTGTTCTGCCTCTTTGTGACACAGTTTGTCATAACTCGTTCACTTGACTCACCATAAATTGTGCATTTACTTTCCTCTGTGGATTTAATTACTCTTGTATGACATTCATTAAATATCTCAATAGCACTAGTAATGGGTCCATCAGGGTGTATGCTGTATATTGTCTGCATGTGAGAAAAATGAACCCATATCTGTAAAACTTGTAAAAAAAAATATGTATACATATATCTGTTCAATACTTAAAGTGGTATTCCCATCAATGAATGGTGTGGCATATCTTTAGGATATGTTATAACATTCTGATTCAGAGATAGGGGTCGGAAATGTGTGCACCCCAGAGATCTGGAGAACCCCAGGTGGGCAAGAGCATCAATATATGGAAACACTGAGAAGTAGCCCTAGAGCCTAGCTTGCATTGTGCTGTCTTCATTTTGTAGTTTTGTAGGGACCCTGACAGACTGACCCCCACTATCAGAAAGTGATAGCATATTCTAGAGACATACTATCATTTTCTATGAAAGGAAACCATATTGAAAGTTAATCCCTTACTGACCAAGCGTTTTTCTTCCTTTTTTTATCGTCGCGTTCCAAGAGCTATTCCTTTTTATTTTTCCATCAATATAGCTTTATGAGGACTTGTTTTTTGTGGGGCAAGTTGTAGTTTTTAACGGCACCATTTTGGGGTACACATAACTTTCTGATTAACTTTTATTAACTCTTTCTGGAAGGGAGATGGGAAAAACAGCAATACTGACACTGCGTTTTTACGTTATAAATTTTAAGGCGTTCATTTTTCGGTATAAATAACATAATATCTTTATTCTCTGGGTCAATACGATTACAGTGATACCAAATACATATTTTTTTTAGGTTTTACTACTTTTGCAATAAAACACCTTTTTTTAAAAGAAAACAAATGTTTTTACATTGCCTCTTCCCAAGATCTATAACTTTTTTATTTTTCTTTCTATGGAGTTGCGCAAGGGCTTGATTTTTGCATAACGACTTGTCTTTTTAATTGGTATCATTTTGGAGTAAATGGCGCTTTTTGATTACTTGTTATTACGTTTTTTTCTATGGCAACTAAGAATAAACAAGCAATTCTGTCTTTCTTTTTTTTTTTTTACGGCGTTCGCCCTAGGGGATAATTTGTGATATTTATGTAGTCCGGGTCGTTACGGACTTGGCAATACCAAATATACAAGGGAGATTTTTTTTTTTTGCTATTTTTTTTCATTGAAAAGCGTATTTTCAATGGAAAAAGTGTAATTTGTTAATGGAATTTTCTTTTTTTACTAAATGTTTTTTCTCTCTCCTTTTTTACCACTTAATAGTCCCACCAGGGGACTATAACAGACCGTATTTTGATTGGTTTTAAAATGCAATGCATTATCCCTATAATGCATTGCAATTTAATAGCAATGCTATTTTAACATTGACCAGCAGGCTGCGCCAGAGAGGCACAGCCTGCTGGAAATTACTACAGCTGGGACCAGGGCCTACAACACATGCCAAGTAGCCTTCAAACACATCGGCACCCTGCGATCGCATTTGCAGGGTGCCGATGGGAGACAGAGGGAGTCCGCTCCCTCTGTCACCGCTTTACATGCGGCGGGTGCCATTCCCCGCGGCATGTGGAGTGTTAAACAGCCCGGATCGGGATGGTCTGGGCTGTTAGAGCAGGGCCGCAGCTCTCATGTGAGAGCCGGGTCCCCGCTCTTTGCTGCACGGGAGACACGTGCAGTGCTTAGACTGGGCCGCTGTAAAAAAGCGGCAGTCCAGCCTAAGGCCCCTTATTGACTGCCGTAAAAACACGTATATATGGAGGATGGATGCCGGCATTTGTGTCTCTCTCCATGAGGGCCTTAAGAATGCCAGGCCTTAAGAATGCCGGCATGAAAGCGTGATGGCATTCTCAGATTAGGAAGCATGTCTCTGCCTCCAGAAAAATCTACCGATCCTCTGGTCATAAGAGGCCCCTTCTCTGGTTGCTAGTCTGAAAACTCAAATACATCTACACCAAATCCAGAAATGCAGGTGGATATGGATTTTGATTTTGATGGAGAAAATTCTTCAGATTCTGAATCTGCCTCTTCTGACGATGATTCTAGGAGACCACTATGTTGTATTGAGAAAACTGAATCACTTCTCAAACTATTAGAGCTACTATTAATCTTGAAGAGTCTAAAGAAACACATACTTTTCAAGAACAGATGTTCAGGGGTCTAGAGGATAGGAAAAGGTGAGTTTTCCCTGTCCACGAGAACATCAAAAAATTCATTGCTGAGGAACGGAAGGACCCAGAGAAAAGATCGGGGGTCTCTAACATTTTTAAAAGAAAATATCCCTTTAATGAGTCCAACTCAGCCCACTGAGATAAGACTCCTAGGATGCCCCCATAGCAAGAATATCCCAAAAATCTTCCCTACCATTTAAAGATGTTGGTTTATTAAGAGATGCTATGGATAAAAAATGTGAATCTATTCTCAAGAGAACAAATATGTCTATATTAAGACCTAGTATAGCTGCCACATGTACTGCTAGAACTCTTGCCCTGTGGTTGTCCCAGCTAGAGGAACACTTAATCTCTGGTACTCCGAGGGAGGATATCTTATAAAAGGATATCTATAAAACAGGCCTCTAATTTTCTAGCTGACTCCTCGGCTGATTTAGTCAAACTTTCAGCCAGATCCGCTGCTCTTTCCTATACTGCCAGAAGATCTGTCTGGTGAAGATCCTGGTCAGGGGACGCTACTTCCAAGAGTAGATTGTGTGGTATTCCCTGTGAAGGAGACAGACTCTTCGGTTCAGTATTGGATGACATCTTGTAAAAAGTGTATGATAAAAAAAAAGGGGTTCCCAACAGAATCCAGATTTTTTCATCAACGGCGTTCCTTTCAGAATCAAAAAAGGAATAGACCGGAGCAAAAGAAAAAAGATAATTCAGGTGCTTGCCAACCCTCAAAAGGCAGAGGTAGGGGGTTTCTTTTCAACCCAGATAAATCCACAAAGCAAACCAGTCAATGACGCCAGAGATCCTTTGTGGGGAAGATTAAAAAAAATCCATTGCTGCCTGGTAGAATATCACAAATTCCCCCTAGATTCTAGATATAATTCATCAGGGCTATACGCTAGAATTCTTCAAGACTTGTTACATGATGACCCTTGACTTAGCGGAAGCCTACTATTATGTCCCCATACATGAGTCATCAGAAGTACCTGCTTTTTGAGGTTTTTCCAAAAAATTGCCTAGTTTATCTGCAATTTCAGGTCCTCCCTTTTGGATTCTCGTCAACACCAAGGATTTTTACCAAATTGGTAGCAGAAATCTCAAGCTATCTTCATTAGAAGGAGATTATTTATTCCATATCTGGACGATTTTCCGATCTCACCCAAATTAAAAGATCTTCTCCAGAGTCAGCTGCAGACAGTAATATGCACCCTCCAGTGTCTGGGTTGGAAATTGAATCTGGAGAAATCTGATCTAGTTCCCAGCAGGAGAAAAATGTTTTTGGTAATATTGTTGGACTCTCAGCAGATGACATCTTTACTTCTGGAACAGGAGAAGAAGGACGTAGTGTCAAAAATCTCAGCATTTCGTCTACTTCAAAAAGTGTTTTTTCGGGATATCATGGTTATTCTAGGTCTGATGACCTCGACAATTCTGGCAGTCAAATGGGCCCAATTCCATGGGAGAATTCTTAAAAACTTTCAGCTAAATTCCTGGGACTAAAATACACTTTCCCTGAACAAGAAAGTGTCTCTTCCTTCTTGAGTAAAAAACTCTCTATGGTGGTGGTTGAATCCGAGGAACCTAGACCAGGGTGTCCAATGGCGTACTTCAAATCTGATTGTCATTACAACAGATGCAAGCGGTTCAGGCTGGGGGGCCCATTGCAAAGATCAGCTAGTACAGGGAGTCTGGGATCCGGATCTCCTTTCTCTGTCTTCAAACTCAAAGGAGCTTCTGGCGGTACTTCTAGCCCTAAAGGCTATTCTTCCCACCATCCAGTTACAGAATGTCAAGATTCTGTCGGACAACAGAACCACTGTGGCATACATAAACCAACAGGGAGGCACAAAGAGCAGGAATCTCTGTCACACAGCATTCTGGATTTTTTCTTGGGCTCAGATACATGTAAATTCAATCTCAGCAGTTCATCTGAAAGGAGAAGAAAATACCCTCACGGATTACTTGAGCAGAGAGAAATTGAAATCAAGAGAATGGAGTTTGAACAAAAAAATCTTTTCAGAGTTCTGCAAGAGATGGGGGTCTCCAAGCCTGGATCTCTTTGCCTCCAGAAAGAACAAACAAATAGAATAATTGTATTCCCTTTCATACAAAGACAACTCAGAGAGAGTGGATGCCTTTTCAGGTCCCTGGCCTGCGGGCCTTCTGTACGCCTTTCCTCCAATCCCTTTGATTCCGTGAGTCCTGACAAAGGTAGCGGAAGAGAATTCCCAGTTGATCCTGATAGCCCCATACTGGCTAAAAAGAACATGGTTACTACTAAGCCTCTCAAAAGGAAAGTTTTGGACACTTCCTCAGGTTCCGGATCTTCTGCTGCAGGGTCTGGTCCGACACCCAGAGGTTCACCAGTTGAATCTAACAGTCTGGGGTTGAATGATCTATCTCAAGGTCAAAAGGGTTATATGACAGTCATTAACACCCTTCTAAGCAGTAGAAAACCGATTACGTCAAAGATCTATCTCAGGACCTGGAATGCCTTTCTCCATTTTGTTAAGGATTCTTGGAATCCATCTTCCTCTCCTGACGTCAAGGTAATTCTAGATTTTCTGGAGGAAGGTCTAGATAAAAGATTGAGTCAGTATCCTAATAGTCTAAGTGGCAGCTCTCAGTGCCTTCATGGAAGTCAAGCTAGCTGAAGTCAACTTGATTAGGAGGTTTTTTAAAGGGGCATACAGATTACAGCCTGCCCTTAGGTCCACGGTTCCTCCCTGGGACCTTAACCTAGTCCTTTCTGTCCTCATGTCCTCCCTCCCTTTGAGCCTCTTAATGAAATCCCTCTTAGGTTATTGTCCATAAAAAATGATTTTTTTTATAGCAATTACCTCAGCTAGAAGAATAGGAGAAATTCAAGCGCTGTCTTGCAAACCTCTTTACCTTACTATTTTGGACGACAGGATTGTACTAAAACATGAGCTTTTTTTTTTTTTACCAAAAGTGTTCTCCAGATTTCACTGCCAGCAAGAGATATCATTGCCTACCTTTTGTCCTCAGGCTGAGTCCACCAGGGAGAGAAGATTTCATAACTTGGATGTCCGCAGATGTGTCTTATCCTACTTAGAAGCCACTAAACAAATAAGGAAATCAGATCGCCTGCTAGTCCAATATGCAGGACAAAACAGAGGTCAAGGGGCTTCGAAGATTACTATCTCCCGGATAAAAATGACTATTTCCATGGCCTATAAGGAAAGAGGGGTTTCCCTTCCTTTAAATCTTAGAGCTCATTCAACTAGAGAAGTGTCAATCTCGAAGATCCAGATTTGTCAGGCCACAACCTGGTCTAGTCCATCCACCTTCTTTAAACACTATAGACTAGATGTTTTGGCCTTCGGATGAATGTTTTGTCTGCAGTGGTCCCTCTCTAAAGTTGATTCCTTTGATATTCTTCCTGTTAAGTGCCGTTGGGGAGGCATATGGAAAAGATGATAATTGCTCTTACCGGTAATTGGATTTTCCATATAGCCTCCACAACGGCACTGGGAATTCCCACCCTAATTATGTTTTCTGTAATTATTTTGATTTCATCGTCTAGTTTTTATATTCTTTCACCCAGATAAAAAAAATGTATTCAGCATCATCCTGTGTACTTGGAAATTTACTGGACAAGGTAAAGGGGAGGATGCTTTTAAACCTTTGTTCTCGATGTTGTTTCCTGTCCCTAGGAGGCGGGGTACCCTCCTGTTTAGTGCCGTTGTGGAGGCTATATGGAAGATCCAATTACCAATAAGAGTAATTATCAGTTTTTGTGATTTATAAAGCGATATGGAAAAACTCTGGTACGGAAGTAGCATCTCTCCTGCTGGTACCGCTTCCCCATGTTAAAAATTACCTGACAAGCCATGCTTTAGTGCTGACGCCCAGCAGCTTGCTTCTCCTGTATAATGCAGAAGAAAAAGTGTATATTGCTATAAGCAGCCAACCATTCAACTCTATATAGATAGTGCCTCTGCTGGATATCCACAAATGAGGCTTCTGGTAACAACTCTTACCTGTCATTTGACCACTGCATGGCGGGCAAAGCAAAATCCTGTGAGATATGGCATTACTTTACAAATGTCTGCATCTGTATATAATTAAAACCTTTATTATGTTGGAAAGTTTGTATTCACATAATTTAAGCCTCCTTCAGAGACAGAAATGTCTATCTCCATTACTCGGACAAAAAAATATTTTCTATACAAACCAAGAAGAGAACTCAACATTGGGATCTTTATGGTGCCTTTACACTCAGCAGATCATGTTGCAGAAGATTCTGTGACTGAATATCAGTTCCATTCATCTGAATGAGGCTTGCAGAAATCCATGTGCCTGCCACTGAAAAAACAACATTTAGGTAAATGTAACGGATTTTCAGCCGCAGAAATTTCTGCAGCAAAATCTGCTGCATGTGAAGGTATTTTTACTGCATATTAGTGAAGAATAGATGTGGCAGACATAGGGTCACATTTATTAAGACCAGCGTTTTAGACGCTAGTCATAATAAGGCCCTGCTCCGACGGTGGATCCACTGAAGTTATGTATTGGCGCTGGCCTCCACATAACTTCAGTGGATCCACCACCGCTTTTAAATGTAAGACCGCTTTCTTGCTATCTTACATTTAGAACATTTTATACACCTAAAACAGGGGTAGAAAATGGTAGATGAGACAGACCTCCTGGCCCGTCCCCTTTCCAGCTCATGCCACACCCACTTTTTTAGACCTGGCATGAGCGGGGAAAAGTCGCCGATTGCAGTGCAAATGGCCTGCAGTAAAAAAAAAAAAAAAAAAAAGAGAAGAGATTAGAAAATAAAGCAAAAAAAAAATTAATAAAAAGAGATGAGAGAAAAGGAAATTTTTTAACATACTCCAAAGAATAAGCATTTTTTATACAAATCTGCTATTCTTTCAGTTTGTGAAGTAGTCAGACCCCGAGATGGGAAATCTCATTAACTATATATTGATTAATAAAATCATAATCCATATGATTTCTGATAGAGTAATGAGAAAACCAAAGTATACCCTGTGTTTATATATATCAGGACATAATAATAATCCAGGAAAACCACACTCCACTGATACTAAGGCCGTGATCAAGGTCTATAGTTGACCGAAACATTGGCCAGTAATTATATATTCACTTTCTGGATGAATGCTACAATAACTAACTAATAAAAGTTGCTTCTGATACATCAGCAACTAGAGAGCCGTAGTCTATCTTCTACCATATGAACTTCAAAATACCAATGAGCACCATCTGCACAAAAGAGGGGTGCCGTTCAACTCTCCCTCCCGCATAATAACAAAAAAAACACCTGGTCTTATAAGGTCTTAAAATTAGGTAAATACAACGTAAGATGAACAACACATGAAAAATGTTCATGTGTAATTATTTATTTAACAAAACCTAGGCCAATATACTGAATCTGTGTGTGAAAAATTACGAACACCCTTACTGCTTCTATAGGAATTAAGAAGGTAGGTTGCAATCAGGTTCTGCTAATCAAATGCCCTTGATTACTTGATCATCAGCAAGTGTCATCACCTCCATAAAAGCAAGAGTTTTTTTTTATCTGGTTTACTCCAGATCAGCAGGTTTGCTGATCTGGAGCATTCAGGCATGTATTAACACAATGTCAAGGTGGAAAGACGTCAGCAATGCTCTTAAAGAAGTAATTGTTGCTCCTATTAATCTGGGAAGGGTTATAAGGCCGTTTCCAAACAATTTGAGGTCCATTGTTTTGCAGTGAGAAAGATTATTCACAAGTAGAAAACATTCAAGACAGTTGACAATCTTCCCAGGAGTGGATGTCCCAGCAAATCCACCCCAAGGTCACACCATGCAATTCTCAGAGAAATGGCAAAAAAAATAACCAAGAGCTACATATGAGACTCGGCATGGTAAATGTTCAAGTTCATGAAAGTACAATTAGAAAAAGATTGAACAAGTATGGCTTGTTTGGAAGTGTTGCCAGGAGAAAGCATCGAAAATGTCCTCTTAAACTTGCAAAGTTGCATCTGGAATAATGTTCTTTGAACTGAAAATGGAGATTTTTGCCACCCAACATTAGTATGGCCAGACAGCGTGCCACATGCTATCATGTGTAACCGATCTTCTCGTATGCTAAACAGACAGTATTGTTTCCTAACCTCCGCTCCTAGTGGCAGTGTGTAGCGAGTAGCAACTTATGTTAATATAGGGACCTTACAAATAGGGACACAACCAGGGAGTTTTTTACATGCAGGTGTCAGGCTGCCAAATGGGCTATCTACATGGAGCCCTGCCTGTAATAACAGAGTATCGCACCTGTTACAGTACAGAATACTTTATAGGCACTTAATACCCTACTGGTTTGTTACTTGGATTTCTTTAGTTCCCCTTTTATTTTGGTATCAATCAGTGTAAAGTGTGTTTTTTAATTAGTTCTTCCCCTTGAGCTTCATGAAGTTATTTAGTGATGTCTATACCTGGCCATATTTCTGTGGTATGAGGTAACTGTAAATGCGAATTGACCTTCAGGTGGGGCTAGAAGGGGCCAGGAGAGTATAAAATACAGATTTGGAACAGAGAGCACAGCTCAATTGAAGACATCATCAGGGTAAGAGCTCTTTCACACTAGCGTTGTGAGGATCCGGCGTGCACATCTGTCGCCGGAAATGCCCGCCGGATCTGTCACAACGCAACACACCTGAAAGCATTTGAAGACTGATCAGTCTTCAAAATGCTTTCAGTGTTACCATGGCAGCCAGGACGCTACTAAAGTCCCGGCTGCCATGGAAAAGTAGTGGGGAGCAGTGAAGAAGCTACTTACCGTCAATGCGGCTCCCGGGCGCTCCACAATGACGTCACAGCGCTCCTACGTCACATGGATCGCATTCTGAAAGCCAGACGTCGGATCCGGCGATGTGCCGAAACGACGTTTAGCTTAAAGTCGGATCCGGATTAATGCTTTTCAATGGGCATTAATTCCGAATCTGTCCTTGCTGAGCATGCCTTCAAACGTTTGGGTACTGAACTGAAGACATCCTGATGCATCCTGAACGGATTTCTCTCCATTCAGAATGCATTGGGATAATCCTGATCAGTATCTTTCCGTCCTAGAGCCCCGAGGACGGAACTCTAGGACGGAAAGTTAAAAAGCAGATGTGAAAGAGGCCTTAGATGTCTTGTTAGTTGCTACTACCTCTCTTTGTGTCATATGTGCGTCGGCCGAGTGCCATGTTGGGCACTGGTCGATGGAGCCCACCCATCCGTTTCAACTCTTAGTGACTGTTACTTTACTTAATCTTTGTCTTTCTATATCTTTGTGTATATATTTTATCATAGTTTAGAAAACTCTTTATGCACCTAAGTCATGTTAAGTTATTTTTTCCCGAACTTCCGAAGTGACGATAATACAGTTAGTCCCTCCACATTAACCTGGGGTGGTGGCACAGGACGACACATAAAATCTTTGATCCTGGCACACCTGAACAGTGCAATGGTTAGATGGTTGATTCACCAGGCAATACAGGGTGTTCCCTCGTCTCCCAACATTCACTTTGGTGAAGCACTACTGTTGTGGGAGGTACCTGCCTCGATTTGGACGGTGTTCCACATTTTTAATTGTATTTGACAAGAACATTATTAATTATTTTTTGTGACTTTTTAAAAAGGTGCACATCTAAAGGAGACAAGTGTTCTAATCTGTGATCTTGATCTACCTTTCACTCTGTTTCTGAAATTGGCGAAGTTCACATCACTTAAGATATTTTTATGCCAGAAAACCGGCGTAGCAGATTTGATGTCCCTCTAATTGTTTATTGAAATTATGTATAACATAAACTTTTTATCAACTCAATTCAGTATTACCTCATCAGTTTTAAAGCAGTGGGTTGAATAATAACAAACCAATGAATAGAATGATTAACCCTTTAGTGACCAGCCTGATTTGGGCCTTACTGACCAAGCATTTTTTTTCATTTTTGCTAAGTCATCTTCCAAGAGCTATAACTTTTTTATTTTTCCATCTATGTAGTCATATAAAGGCTTGTTTTTGTGGAACAAGTTGCATTTTTTACTGGTGCCATTTTGGGGCACACATAACTTACTGATAGAAAAAACAGCAATACTGCCACTGAGTTTTTATACTATAAATTTTGAGGCATTTATTTTTCAGCATAAATAACACAATAACTTCATTTTTTTGGTTGGTACAATTACAGCGATACAAAATACATACATAGTTTTTTTTATGTCTTACTACTTTTGCGCAATGAAAACCCTTTTTTTTTTTAAAAAAAAGAAGAAAATGTTTTTGCATTGCCACATCCCAAGACCGATAACTTTTTAATTTTTTACGAAGCTGTGTGAAGGCTTGATTTTTGTGGGACGACTAGCAGTTTCCATTGGTATCATTTTGGGGTACATGACACTTTTTGATCATTTTTGGGGCGAATAAGCAACAATTCTTTTTTTTTTTTTAAGGCGTTCACCATATAAATTACATAATTGCAAAATGTGGGTGGTCGTTACAGATGCAGCAATACCAAATATGTCTATTTTTTACTTGACTTTTTTATTTAATCCATTTTTACATTTTTTTTAACCATTTAATAGTCCCACAAGGAGACTATAATAGGCGATCTTCTAAAATACATTGAACTATTCATTGTATTTTAACATTAGTGCCATAATATGATTCACCAGCAGGCTGTGCCAGAGAGTCACGGCCTGCTGGGACATGCCAGAGGCAGGCCTGAGGCCTTCATTAGACCTTAGCCTACTTACAATGACACTAGCACCCCGCAATCTACTTTGTGGGGTGCTTATGGGAGACAAAGGGAGTCCGCTCCCTCTGAAACTGCTTGCATGCCATGGGCGCTATTGCCTGCGGCATGTAAGGGGTTAAATGGCCTAGATTGGTGCTTCTGCTAATTCGGCCCATTAGAGCAGGAGCACAGCTCTCATGGAAGAGCCAAGCCCCCATTGTCCGTTGCACAGGAGACCCGTGCAGTGCTTAGACTGGATCGCTGTAAAAAGGCATATTGGTGGTCACTAAGGAGTTAGTGAGGGTCTCAATAGTAAATTTGGATCATAATCTGAGAGGTTTTTGCAGCCACCAAACTGCCCAAACACTTTAGGCAAATTGCTGTTTTATTGTGCATTTTGCTCTGAATCATTGCAAAAAGCATGAAAAAATTGCATTGTTCAATGATCCCTGTCCCTAATACTTAAAGCACATTGTGGTATTGTTATAGAGTTTGCCTGAAATTGGGCAAGAACCACAACAAAACTGCTTTGTGCTACTTTCTCTAGGCCCTGCTGAAGCACCTTCATTTGGTACATGACCTCTGAAGCTCTTCAAGCCACAGAAGAGAGCAGCAAAATATCAGAGGAGGTCCTGCTGGGGTGTGTTATTATAGGTCTGTATTATATTACATGTCTGGTTTGGAGGTCTGTATTTATTTGGGGGGTCTGGTCAGGGTCTGTATTTAGAGATTCTTGTTATGGGGGTCTGTTTTTATTTAGAGGTCTGTTTAGGTTCTCTATTTGTTAATGGAGGGTCTGGCCCGGGAGTTGTATACACTGCAGAGTTTCAACTGCAGATGGCGAACTTACTTGCAGGTGGCAAATTAACAGCATTTCACAACTGTTTTTTGTCCGTTCGTGAAATGAAACGGATTCATTCATAACGTAACATAACATATACCTTAAGGTACGTTTATAAACGGATACCAGTAACGGATACGTTAAAAAAACGGATAAATAAATGTCTGTTCAATCTGCTATATAAGTCTAGTAACGGATCAGTTTTCCTTTTTTTTCTTTTTTGTTTCATTTGTCCCTCCCACATCTACATGCTTAACTTCAATGGTGCTATATTGTGACATCACTTTGCTGAAAGAGGAACATTGCTACCTGATCATGTCCTTTTTTTCTGTGGACTATATGATTTGGAAACTCAGAAACATGCGACTGTCATCCATAAGAAAACTGTGATATTGGGTGCATCCCATTAAATCGTGCCGAATGACACGCTGTGTTTTTTGCACCCTTTTTAATCAACTTAGAAAACACCCTGTAACATTTTCTGAGTATCTCCATGTAAGTGTCTCAAGCTTTGATGACCTTGTCCCACGTTTGCGTAGACGATTGAGACACAAGGATACAAAATGTCGTCGGAGTGTAACTCCTGAAGAATGACTGATGGTCACTTTGAGGTGTGTATTGTACTAATCACTAACTTTTTATTTATTTCTCCTACTGTTTTTTTGTGCCTTTTGTCAACACCAATTGTAATACATATTTAACCCCAATTCTAATTTTTTAATATATTGAGAGTATGGGATTGTAATAAATTATCTCAAGAGACACTGTTTCTTGGCTGAACATATATAATCTATTAAGATAGTTCCAAAAATGTTAAATTTCCTTTTAAAGACCTTTGGTTAATGTTGTATAACATTTTTCTATACATCATGGGTAAAATACATAGTCTTTCAACTGCTAGGTACTATATGTTAATTTTTATTTTTATCTACCTGTTGTTAAGTACCTTGAAGGACGCTTGTTGAACACTCCGTAAAGTTGTTCTGCTGTATGAAAACTGTCTGTATTGCTACATTATGGATAGTATGTGGTACTTATTTTATTTTTTATATTTTTCGGAGGTTTCTGGCCACTGGTGAAAGTCTTTCAAGTCTTCATTTTTAATTTCGACTTGGAAAATAAATAATTTCGTACATCGTTAAAGATACCTGCCAGGCAATATGGAATCTTCTGCGTGAAGAATTTATTCCCCCTCCTACTTGCCAGCAGTGGGTCAGCATAGCCGACAAGTTTTTCAAGGTCACCCATTCTCCCAATTGTATTAGTGCAGTGGACGGAAAGCATATGGGAAGAAGTCTGTACTCGGGAAACTTTGAAATACCTGAGCCCAGGCCTTTACCTGGTACTACAAACCCTGCTCCTCCATTTGTTCTTGTTGGAGAGGAAGCTTTCCAAATGTGTGGAACTTTACTATAGCCATATGTTAGCTGTGGTCTAAACTATCGTAAAAGAGTATTCAGTTACCGACTGACTCGCTTTTGGCATATTGGCTGCAAAATGGTGAATATTCACTCAGGCCAATTACAAATAGATACTGTGGATGACGTAATAAAAGCATGTGTTGTGTTGCACAATTATGTACTGACCAAAGAGCCTTTGCTTTTAGACACCCTGTCAGTAAATACACCAGGAGAATCCAGTTCAAACTAGGCTAAGATCAACAATTGCACTGCTCTTCAACTGTATAAAAAATCCACACAGAGTCCACATGGAAATTTTAATGTGGTGCAGATTTTAAATCTACAGCATGACAATTTCTGCTGCAGATTTCACCATTTGCAGTGCATACAATAAAATCTGCATGTAACTCATGAATTTTGCTGCAAATTTCTTATGGTCTTTGCTGCTTATCTGTAGGAAAGTACAGTACATGACAGAAACAACCAGAAAGGGGTGATTTTCACTGTAGTCACAGCGTGACAGGGCAGACGTGGGGAAGGAGGGGGTGCCATGTTTTTGGATAATCTAATTAATCTGCCACCAGGGGAACTAGATGGCTCTATGTAATTTTTAGTTCCCTTAGGCCCCTTTCACACGAGCGTGTCCGGATTAGGTCCGGATGCGTTGCGGATGCGTTCAGGGAAAACTGTGCGATTTCACAGGCAAAGCCATTCAGTTTTGCCTGCGATTGCGTTCAGTTTTTTCCACGCGGGTGCAATGCGTTTTGATGCGTTTTTCACGCGCGTGATAAAAAACTGAAGGTTTACAAACAACATCTCCTAGCAACCATCACTGAAAAACGCAATGCACCCGCACCTGCTTGCGGATGCAATGCGTTTTTCACGCAGCCCCATTCACTTCTATGGGGCTAGGGCTGCGTGAAAAACGCAGAATATAGAACATGCTGCGATTTTTACGCAATGCACAAGTGATGCGTGAAAAAAAACGCTCATGTACACAGACCCATTGAAATGAATGGGTCAGGATTCAGAGTGGGTGCAATGCGTTCACATCACGCATTGCACCCGCGTGGAAAACTCGCCCGTGTGAAAGGGGCCTTAGGGTACTTGATCACTTATACCATAGACTGCAGAAGTATACTGTTGCATTCTAAGGGATTTTTCCAGGCACATTTTAACAGCTTATCCTCCTTAATCTGTACCTCTCTCTCCTGTCTTCAAGACTTTTCTCGAGCTGCACCTACACTCTGAAATTGCTTTGCTTTGGAATATCAGGTCAATTGCCAACTTCCCTATCTTCAAACGTGCCTTAAACCCTTCCCGACCAGCGCCATACTATTAGTACGGTGCTGGCCGGGTCTTTAAAGATGGCGCCCGCTCCTGAGCACTGCGGGCACCATAGCCGCGGGTGGCCGTCTGCTTCCTATAGCATACACCCGCGGCTTATGTCCTCAAGGCAGAAATGCCGATCGCGGACATTTAACCCCCCAATCCTGACCACGGCATCTGAGCGCGCTGAAAACCGGGGGTGCTCCGGCTCCCCCGTGTGGCGATCAGAGGAGCCGGAGCTTGTGTGCAGCAGCCCCTGTCTTTGTGAATGACAGGAGACTGTTTCATATTATTTCCTATGGAGTCCTTGTCTGTAATAGGGCTCTATAGGAAAGTAGTAAAATCATCATAGCCTTCAATGCCAGTGCAGACGATTGATTGTTATAGTTCCCTATGAGAACTATAAAAAAAAGTGTAAAATAAATAAATAAAACATAAAAATTCTAATCACCCGCCTTTTGCCAAAATAAAAATAAAAGAAATTTAAAAATTTAAAAAAATACACATAATGGGTGTCACGATGTGCGAAAACGCCCATAGTATAAAAATATATTCCCCATAGGGCAAACAGCAAAACAGATAAACAGTTTTTGGTCGCTGAATTTTCTACAAAAAATTGAATAAAAAGGGATCAAAAAGTCATGCACACCACAGAATGGTATCAATGATATGTTCAGATTGCCCTGCAAAAATTGAGCCCCCATACAGCTCCATACCCATAATTATAAAAAAGTTAGAGGTGTCAAAATATGGCAACAAAAAAATGAAACTGACTTTTTTCCCACTTATAAATTTTTTTATCACTATCAAAACGCAAGAAAAACTATACATATAAGGTATCACCGGATTCGTACTGCTCTGTAAAATAAAAGTAACTGGTCAGTTTTATTGCACATCGAACGTTGTAAATAAAAAACCCATAAAACTGTGGGGGAATAGCTTTTTTTTTGCAATTTCACCCCATTTGGAATTTTTTTACCACTTCCCACTACATCATATGCAATATTAAATGGTGGCGTTGGAAAGTACAACTTGTCCTGCAAAAAACAAGCCCTCAGATGGCTATGTGAACAGACAAATAAAAAAGTTATGGCTCTTGAAAGGCAGGGAGCGCAAAACGAAAACGCAAAAAAAACCCTCAGAGGGTGAAAGGGTTAAAAACATTTTTTTTTTCAGGCAGGCTTATCATGCTTCCTAAACTGACTCTTCCCTAGTAACGCCCCCTTCCCACGAAACTCTTCATACCTGAACTCGATCTTCTGACAGTAATCCACACCCCCCAAATAGAGATGGCCGGAACTATCCGCCGGCGAACATAGCTTGCTCGCGTTCGCCGCAGCAGGCGAACACATGCGATGTTCGGTCCGCCCCCTATACATCATCATTGAGCAAACTTTGACCCTGTACCTCACAGTCAGCAGACACATTCTAGCCAATCAGCAGCCTACCCTCCCACCCAGACCCTCCCATCTCCTGAACAGCATCCATTTTAGATTAATTCGGAAGCTGCGGTCTTTGTGAGAGGAGGGAGAGTGTAGTTGCTGCTAATTTAATAGGGAAATCGATAGCTAGGCTAGTGAATTCAGTGTCCACTCCAGTCCTGAAAGACTCATCTGATCTCTGCTGTAAGGACTGCGTCCTGACAGCACCCCAAAAAGCCCTTTTTAGGGCTGCAACATTAGTCTGCTTTTTTTTTTTTCCATATATATATATTGCATTTGCCTGGCCTGCCTGTGTGTGAGGAGCTGCAGGCCCACAGACTGTAGTGTGCCCACTGCCAGTGCCCACCCCTGTCATCCCGTGTGGCACAGGACTTTGCATCAAAAAAAGGCATTTCATTTTTACACTTTAGTGTAATTTCAGTTGCTTGCCTGCTAGAGTGTGTCAGGCCGACTTCCACTGACTGTAGTGTGCCCACTGCCAGAGCCCACCCCTGTCATCCCGTGTGGCACAGGACTTTGCATCAAAAACAGGCATTTCATTTTTACACTTTAGTGTAATTTCAGTTGCTTGCCTGCTAGTATGTGTCAGGCCGATTTCCACTGACTGTAGTGTGCCCACTGCCAGTGCCCACCACTGATACCGGGTGGCACAGTAGCTTGCCGATAAATAAGGCATTTCATTTTTACACATTAGTCTTATTTCAGTTGCTTGCCTGCTGCCAGTGTGTTTCAGGCCCACTTCCACAGACTGTAGTGTGCCCACTGCCAGTGCCAACCACTGATACCGGGTGGCACAGTAGCTTGCCGATAAAAAAAGGCATTTCATTTTTAGACAGTAGTCTAAATTCAGTTGCTTGCCTGCTGCCAGTGTGTGTCAGGCCCACTTCCACTGACTATAGTGTGCCCACTGCCAGTGCCCACCAGCGTTTTTTTAACCATCTCTCCGTTTGAAAAATCAATTCAATAAATGGCCCCCAGATTGGGGACGTTAGAGGGATTAAACTGATGAGAATAGTACTACAGAAAATACCACTCATATCGGGTGTGACAGTAAATTGCGAGGCGCAGACGCAGTCACCGTGGATAAAAACAAAGGGGAGGGAGCCAGCGTTTTTTTAACCATCTCCTCGTTCGAAAAATCTATTCAATTCACCTTTCGGGGACCCTTGGTGTTGTACGTGGCTGGGTGGAGGAAGAAACCTTCAATGACATCACCGGGACATGGCTAGCTTGGTATCCAACCTTGTGCAAATGGGGAGTTTGCGGTTGTGCAAATGGACTGTTTGCGGTTGTTTGCGGTGCATTAAGAGGGGAGTTTGGTCTGTCAATGTCTGTGAAGCGGGCGTAACCCTTACACTACCTGATCGATACAACATCATACCTGATCGTATACACACACTGGATGTTTTAAAGCATGTTATTCCAAACAATTTAGGAATGTTAGTTGATTTATGCCCTTTATGGATTAAAACCCGACTCTGCGTCCACTACGTAATTTTCCATGGGAGTTTTGCCATGGATCCCCCTCCGGCATGCCACAGTCCAGGTGTTAGTCCCCTTAAAACAACTTTTCCATCACTATTGTGGCCAGAAAGAGTCCCTGTGGGTTTTAAAATTCGCCTGCCTATTGAAGTCTATGGGAAGTTTGCGGAAGTTCGCATTCGCCGTTCGCGAACGGAAAATTTTATGTTCGCGACATCACTACCCCCAAACACTAGCACACGCAGATCAGACTACACTACTTGTTATAGTACAAAGATGGCTGGACCCCATCATATAATAATCAACTACCTTTTGTGTCACCTCCACTTCCTCGTAGATTGTAAGCTTTAAAAGCAGGGCCCTCACTCCTAGCGTTTTACTTGTACATTGTCCAGCAACTTTGTGATGTCTTTTGTTTTGTACATGAACTCTCTGAATTGTAAAGCGCTGTGGAATATTGAATACAAAATTTTGTCCTCCTGTAGTATTCAAAACATATCGTAAGACCTAAATAAAGTAGATATGCAGTCTATTGTCAGTTTACTGCCTCTGTGAGGGGATCTTATCTGAAAGGATATCCTCATTACAATAGTGGGTGTAGAATGGAGATAACGGTGTGACAGCTCTATTGTTCTTTTCATAGTCCTAGATAAAAGTCAAAACAAAGAGGAAGTTAAAGAGCCGTAGAATACATTGAGTGATGTAAGAACATTATATTCAGAAAATTCTGCGCCCATTTACATAAAATATTCACATATAGGTTGTTATCAAAAACACCAAAGATCATTAATACTGCCACTTTCTTGAAGTAACAAAGTAGATTGGTACACTTTAGATATAGGGTTGAGCGAACACCTGGAAGTTCGGGTTCAGCGGGTTCGTCAGAACTTCACCGCAAAGTTCGAGTTCGGGACCCGAACTTGACCCCGAACCCCATTGAAGTCAATGGGGACCCGAACTTTGGGGCACTAAAATGGCTCTAAAAAAAGTTACGTCAAAAGCAAAAGGGGGGTAAGAGCAAGACAATTGCCCTGCAAACCAATGTGGATAGGGAAATGACTTAAAATAACATAAAATATAAAAAATGTAAAAATTTATGATCTTGAACTAGGAGGCGGATGTCAAAGTGGAGTAAGAGGTTGAGGAATAGGTGGTGGAGTAGGAGGACGTAGCGAACACAGTTTTTTTAAATAATTTTTTTATTTAATTTTTTTCCCTTTATTTATTTTAGTTATTTATTTTTTATAAATTTGGGAAGACCCCGAAATATTGGGAAATAGAAAAGAGACAAATCATTCTAATATAGATGATCACATGTGAGAGGGTATATACTCACCATATATTATCTAGCAAAATTACCCCTTCAATTAAAACATCACTTTTATTTGTAAAATTCTAAAAAAGTATATTCGGATAGAGTAGGCCGTCAACGCAGCCTCTATCCTTCTAAATACCAATTCATTTACCTGGACCATCCAAGTTATTCATATGTGAATGATAGGGTTAAGCAAAATAGATCAAATCATCACTTATGATGTTTATTAGTGATGCTTTCTTTCACTACCGCTTACCCTTACTAATACCTCTGCCCAGGGACGACCCCTGATGGTGGGGACTCCCTGTCCTCGTGCCTAGGGCCTCACTCACTCTTCTACTTAGCCCTAAGGATAACAAAAATGCATTAATGGGTACGTCCAGGTATTAGATGTACAGTGAAAGGATTGATACCAATCCTGGGATCAAATAAATATTGACTGTCTTTTTGTCATATGCATCTATATATATAACTCCACCTCGACGCGTTTCTCCCCAAACTTTTATTGGGGTTCATCAGGAGGTTTTTAGATGGATGTCACCTATACATTTATGCAACGCCAAATGGTTGCACAAAAATGATACCCAGGTAGATCATAAAACAGATATAACAAGATAAATCACCAAAAGTTTTTTGATACAGCATAAATGTCCAGAGGAGGGGAAGTGGCTCATGCAGATGGAGCCTAGATGACGGTCCAAATCTGCTCACTTTAAACTAGAGACATGTTACATTCTGATATAGGGATCACCCAAGGTGCTGCTGCTGATATATTGTGCAGTCACCTGTAAATATATAGTGGCCATGTCATAGCTAGATATCAAAAAAGTCCATCAATCCAGCTCAAATCAGGATAGTAAGTTGCAGGCTAAACACTCACATGTAGATGTCTTCTAAAGCGTTCCCTCCTCTGGCGCTTCACTTCCAAGGACGGTGGACGGTATACTTGTCTATTCTGCACAAGGTATGAATAAGTCTTTTTGGATCTATCCTGGTTAATTGGCTGTGGACAGGTGGCGGCGCTTGTCTGTGATCACCCCCCCTGCCATGCTAAACACACGTTCGGACAATACACTGGCCACAGGACGTAAAGGGCAAGCTCAGGCCATGTGCCTAATTTGGAGACCCAGAAGTTGAATGGGGCAGACCCATCAGTCAGTATGTGTAGGCATGTGCACATGTACTCTTCCACCATGTTGCTGAAATTCTGCCTCCTGCTAAGACGTTCCATATCTGCTGGTGGTGCTGGTTGTTGTGGCATGCTGACAAAGCTTTTCCACATTTCAGCCATTCTAACCCTCCCTTCTGAGGTGCTGACGGTGCCCCAGCTGCATTGGCGACTTCCTCCTCCTCCTCTGCCTTCGCCTTTGAGGCCCCGGCACCAGTAGGCACTGGTTAGAATCTGGGCAACTCAGCAGTCGTTGTGCAGGCACTGCAGCATGTAGTCGCTCATGTGTGCCAGGCTGCCCAGAGGCAACTCTGTGGGAGGTGTATCGTCTGTGTCCTCTGTATCCCCCTAGCCATGCTCCAGTGATGCCCATGAGCTGCTTTGGGTGCTACCCTGCTGTGAACACGATTCTTTCTCCTCCTCATCCTCCAGAACTGTGCCATGGCTGGACAATTGTGTACCTGGCCTCTGTTGATGCAGGAACCCACTCTCCGAGCCACTTGTGAATGACTGGCCTGATAACCGTGGAAATGATCCCTCTTCCTCCTTTTCTTGCTCTTGTGCCACATCCTCTTCCATCATCGCCCATAGCGTTTTTTCAAGGAGACATAGAAGTGGGATAGTAACGCTGAGGACGGCCCATGTTGGTGGAGTACCACCTTGTGGGCACGTCGCATATAAGGCGGTGAACGGGAAGGCCGAAGTTACGCTGCAGCGCAGACAGCCGAGCAGCAGCAGGGTAAAAACGCCAAAAGCGTGCACAGACGGGCCCCACTTTTTGCAGCAGCTCTGACATATCGGGGTAATTTTTCAGGAACCTCTTCACCACCGAATTCAGAACATGCGCCAGGCAAGGGATGTGCGTCAAACCGGCTAGGCCCAGATCTGCTACGAGATTTCGCCCATTATCGCACACCACCAGGCCGGGCTTAAAGCTCAGTGGCAACAACCACTCATCAGTCTGTTGTTCCATGCCCGTCCACAGCTCCTGCGCGGTGTGGCGATTTTTCCCCAAACAGATGAGTTTCAAAACTGCCTGCTGTTGTTTTCCCCTGGCTGTGCTGAAGTTGCTGGTGAAGGTGTAACGCTGACTGGATGAGGAGGAGGTAGAGGAGGAAGCGGAGTAGGAGAAGAAGGCAACAGGAGTCAAAGAGAAACGTCCTGCAATCCTTGGTGGCGGAAGGACATGCGCCAAACTGCTATCTGCCTCAGGCCCAGCTGCCATTGCATTTACCCAGTGTGCAGTTACGGAGATATAACGTCCCTGCCTATGCTTACTTGTCCACATATCGGTGGTTATGTGGACCTTGCCACAGATGGCATTGTGCAGGGCACACCTAATTTTGTCTCCCACTTGGTTGTGCAGGGCTGGGATGGCTTGCCTGGAAAAGTAGTGGCGGCTAGGAACCACGTACTGTGGGACAGCTACCTCCATAAGGTTTTTAAAAGTGTCCGCCTCCACCAGACAGAATGACAGCATTTCAAAGGCCAGGAATTTTGAAATGCTGGAATTCAGGGCCAGAGATTGTGGGTGGGTAGGCGGGTACTTCCTCTTTCTCTCCAGTGTTTGGGAGATGGACAGCTGAACTCTTCCATGTGGAGATGCAGGGTGGCAGGTGGGAGCAGGAGGAGCCTGAGATCTTTCGTGGTTTTTTTAGGTGTTTACTCCACTGCAGCTTGTGCTTTGCATTTAGATGCCTGGTCATGCAGGTGGTGCTCAGGTTTAGAACATTTAGAACTTCAGGCTCTGATTGCACAGCGTGGGGCTAGGGGACGGCCACTCTGCTTTTGCACACTGTTCCCTCTGTTGTGTGACCACCACCTCTTCCTCCGAACTGCACACGTCACTCACATGACCTTGATTCCATGTGGAGTCTAGAACCTCATCATCTTCGACCCACTCTTCACCGCTGCACTTCTTGCCGGTCTGCACAATGCAGAAAGCTGCAGCAGTTGGCATCTGAGTTTCGTCATCATCAGAGATGTGCTGCGGTGGTCCTCCCATGTCCACATCCTGAAATATAAGTGGTTGGGCATCGGTGCACTCAATCTCTTCCACTTCTGGGGCAGGGCTATGTGGACGGCCCATGGAAACTCTGCCAGCAGAGTCATCAAAAAGCATAAGAGACTGCTGCATGACTTGGGGCTCAGAATGCTTGGCTGATTTGCAAGGGGGTGAGGTGAAAGATAGATGCCCATGGGCTGCAGGTGCCAACTCTGTGCTTTCAGCAGGGGACCGGATGGGAGACAATGTGAAGGACCTGGAGGCACTTTCAGCCACCCAATCTGCTACCGCCTCTACTTGTTCTGGCCTCACCATTCATACACCGGTATTCAGGCCTACAAAATAACGCAGAACGTTCTGTCGCCTACGTGCACCTGAGGAAGGTGTTTCGTTTGGGTGTGTAGCTGGCACAGATGGACCACGTCCTCTCCCTGCAACAGGAGCTCCACCAACACCAGCAGCACCACGCCCAGGGCCACATCCCTTATTTGATGCTCTCCTCATTCTTTGAGATCACCCACTGAACTAACAGACAGAATAACTATTTCCCTGTCACGTATGCAGTGCAGGTGTACCTCACACAAAAATTGGTTAGATGTCACCCACCAATCTAACAGACAGATTAACTATATTATTTTCCCTGTCACGTATGCAGTGCAGGTGTACTTCACACAATAATTGGGTATATGTCGCCCACCTAACGAAAAGACGGATTAACTATATTTATTTCCTTGTCATGTATGCAGTGCAGGTGTACTTCACACAATAAATGAGTATATGTCACCCACCAAACTAACAGACAAATTAACTATATTAATTTCCCTGTCATGTATACAGTGCAGTTGTACTTCACACAATAAATGAGTATATGTCGCCCACCTAACTAACAGACAGATTAACTATATTTATTTCCCTGTCACTTATGCAGTGCAGGTGTACTTCACACAAAAATGGGTATGTCGCCCACCTAACTGACAGACGGATGAACTATATTTATTTCCCTGCCACGTATGCAGCGCAGGTGTACTTCACACAAAAATGGGTATATGTCGCCCACCTAACTGACAGACGGGTGAACTATATTTATTTCCCTGTCACTTATGCAGTGCAGGTGTACCTTACACAATAAATTGGTATATGTCGCCCACCTAACTAACAGACGGATTAACTATATTTATTTCCCTGTCACGTATGCAGCGCAGGTGTACTTCACACAAAAAATCGGTATATGTCGCCCACCGAACTAACAGATGGATTAACTATATTAATTTCCCTGTCATGTATGCAGTGCAGGTGTACTTCACACAAAAAATGGGTATATGTCACCCACCGAACTTATAGACGGATTAACTATTATATTTGTGTGTCAGGGGTACAAAGATGTTGCATTGCACTCACAAAAAATCGCTATAGGTCACCCACAGAATTAACAGCCAGATGAGATTCCTAACATTCTCCCTAACTTCAGCTGCCTGTTGCTGTCCCTGCACTACTCAGAGATGATTGGCGGTGTTACACGTGATCCAGCTTATATAGAGGCTGGGTCACATGATGCACCAGCCAATCATAGCCATGCCATTAGTAGGCAAGGCTGTGATGGCTTCTAAGTGCCCACAGCTTAAATACTTGTTGATTGGCTGCCCTTAAGCCTTTCAGCAAGCTTAATTATTTGCCCGAACACCAAACTCGAACCCGAACTTTTCCGGCAAAGTTCGGGTTCGGGACCGGGTACCAAAAATCGTAAAGTTCGGTACGGACCCGAACTTTACAGTTTGGGTTCACTCAACACTAGGAGATGAGGAGATGTTTGCGAGTCGTCCTAATGCTCCTGTAATTGCCCACTGGCCCTTGATATCGCCCATATGGCGCAGGTAGGTGAGTGTTAGGGCCCACGGGCTACTTGAGAGACCTTGACGCTGGTGCCCGAGGCTTAAGACATGTCCTCTTAGTAGGATATGTCGAACTGACCTCTCAATTTTTAACATCAGTGTGAGGGTTTAGTGTGACGGCAGTGTGCACCTATCTCTGGTTCTGTGTTTGTTCTGAGTTCTTGCCACATCCACATAAATTTCATCTTATGTAGGATGTCCATTGTGGTACTTGTAGTCCGTTGCTGGCATCATCCATTGTATGCATTTTTTGCTGGTGATTGCCATTAGCAACGGACTACAAGTGCAGGATGTGCTCCCCTATAGAAATGCACAACTGCATATGGGTATGAGCGCATCCTGCTTTCTTATCACCACATTTTTGATGGTTTATATATATATATATGTACGGAGGTGTATAAACTCCAATTTAAATGTGCCTGTTTTTCATCTTCAGGTCACATTTGGGTGCACCTGCTAGGCTTTGGGCTATATCAGTCAGTCTTGGGTAGGGCTCATAGACACCTCCCACCTCCCATTGCAAGCATGGCTACATGCTGGAGGTAACAGAGGAGATGTTTGCGAGTCGTCCTAATGCTCCTGTAATTGCCCACTGGCCCCTGATATCGCCCATATGGCGCAGGTAGGTGAGTGTTAGGGCCCACGGGCTACTTGAGAGACCTTGACGCTGGTGCCCGAGGCTTAAGACATGTCCTCTTAGTAGGATATGTCGAACTGACCTCTCAATTTTTAACATCAGTGTGAGGGTTTAGTGTGACGGCAGTGTGCACCTATCTCTGGTTCTGTGTTTGTTCACTCAACACTATTTAAATACTTTCGCTGTTTTGGGACAAAAAATTAAGTTTTTGGGTGCCTACTGGCTGGTTTCTTTATAAATCTGTTGCCATAAATTAATCTAAAGTAATACTCTTCTGTGAGGTTCCTGTGAAACTGTGCCCCTAATCCAGAATTGAATACAGATTTTCTGGTTATTTGAGTGTAATCAGGAATGCATGGAAACAAATCCATCAAACAGAATAAAAGACCAGAGAAGAATGGATATCTTACTTAGTATTTAATCGCTTGCTTCAATAACTATTCCGGCCTTGTAATTTTTTTTTACAATTGAAGGAAACCACAAGTGGGAAATAAAATCATAATTAGATAATGGAAGTATGTGTATGGGCCATTAATAGTCCTATTCATATCCCTTCATAGTGCTCATGTAACATCACTCTGTTTTGTACCTGTATGAAACAAAGCAGAGTAGAAGCCAGAGCAGAGTAGAAGCCAGAGTAATGTTCCAGGGAAAGACAGATGATTATGGTTGAGGCTTCTATTCTGAGCTAAGCCTGTATGATGACATTCCTAAGGAAACATCAGCCAAGTGAATTTTCAAAGGCGAGAAACAAAGAATCTGCCTTCTTGTAGAAAACACTTTCTTCGCACATTGGAATGTGGGTGTTGAATGGAAACCAGCCTGGAACTGTGAGAATTCTCTTTATGGGAGGTGGAAAAAGAAAGAATTTAGTATAGAAACTTAACTCCTTACCTACTGGACCTTTCAATTCACAAACCTGAAGATTGCATGACATTCTAAGGTATCGTACTCATTGAGTCATAGATGTTATATATGTGAAACCCAAGAACACTGGGGCAGATTTACTAAACTTGATAGCTTCTGTAAACCTAAACTTAGAAAACCCAAAAGTTAGTATGCCAGAAAATTAGATTATATAAGACCAATTAAAAAAATATTTTTAATACAGAAATGTTGGCTTACTGCAAAGTATGTACAGTAAATGCACTCCTTTTGGGGCTGCTTTTGCATGAATTACTGCATTAATGCGGCGTGGCATGTAGGTGATCAGCCTGTAGCACTGCAAAGGTGTTATGGAAGTCCAGGTTGCTTTGATAGTGGCCTTCAGCTCGTCTGCATTGTTCGATCTTCTGTCTCTCATCTTCCTCTTGACAATACCCCATATAATCTAGACCTCTCAGCAACAGCCGAGTTCTTTTTCTCCTTAGCCCAGGTGAGATGCTTCTAATGTTGTCTCTGGGTCATGAGTGGCTCAATACAAGTGATGCAACAGTTGTAGCCCATATCCTGAATACATCTGTGTGTGGTGAAGCACTGACCCCAGCTGCAGTCCACTCCTTGTGAAACTTCCCCAAATTCTTGAGTGGACTTTCCTTAAAAATCCTTTCATGGCAGGGTTTCGAGTATCCTTGTTGCTTGTGCAACTTATTCTACAACACTTTTTCTTTCCACCCAACTCTCTATTAATATGCTTAGATACAGCACTCTGTGAACAACCAGCTTTTTTTTTAGCAATGACCTTTTGTGGCTTACCCACCTTGTGGAGGGTTTCAATGAATATCTTCTGGACAACTGGCAAATCATCAGTCTTCCCCATGATAGTGTTGCCTACTGAACCAGACTGAGGGACCATTTAAAGACAAAAAACCTTTGCAGATGTTTTGTGTTGATTAGCTGATTAGAGTATGACACCATGAGTCTACAATATTGAACTTTTTCACAATATTCTAATTTTCTGAGACACTGATCTTTTGAGGTTTCATTAGCTGTAAGCCATAATAATCAACATTAAAAGAAATAAACAGTTGAAATAGATCACTCTATATGTAATGAATCTATATAATATGAGTTTCACTTTTTAACTGAATTACTGAAATAAATCAACTCTCCGATAATATTCTAATTTATTGAGATGCACCTGTACTTAATCCTGCATGTGGCAGTGGCAAGCAGTATAAAACATCTATTGATGAATGCTGGAAAACGTTACAAGATTTTTATAACAAAGTTACTTCTATTTTATGACAAAAAATCTCTTTTATTAAGGACCTCTTTAGGTATTCCATTATTTACTTACGATATAAAGAGTGTGTAGATCAGGGGCGTAACTATAGGGGAAGCGGCTGTTTTGGGGCCCTGACCCAGAAGGGGCCCATCCAGGAGGAGGAGGACTACAAGATTTTGTCAGGACCCCCTCAACAGTATTACACAATGAAATTATATACAATGGCAGTATAGACAGTGTAGAAAATGGATGGAACAACTTCCGTGCCGTGTCTGAATGAGTGATCTTTACTAGCCACAGGAATGGGGGCAGCATGAAAGAAAGGGGTTGCAAAAAAATTACTGGGGGAGGGGGGCTCCATTCAAAAATTTGCTGTGGGGCCCAGTCATTTCTAGCTACGCCACTGGTGTAGATAAAAGAGCTGTAGCTTTTTGACCAAATATATATACGTATATACGAGTATATACGTTTAGGTTTATGTTTTTATGTCGTCTACAGTGAGTTCTTATCCTCTCTATACAATCTGCTTACCATAGCATAAAAAGGGCTTTCCCTATACAAGTAGTACAGATATATCTATTACCACTTATCCTCGCTACATTGTCTTAAAAACAGGGCTTGAAAGATGAGAAATGATTATGAAATAACTATTAACAATATTTAAAGGAATGTCTTATAAACAGTGGCATGCAAAAATGTGGTCACCCCTGGTCAAAATTAATAATACTGTTAACAGTTAAGCAACTTGAAGATGAAATCATCTCCAAAAAACATAAAGATGACACATTCCCTTTGTATTTTAAGCAAAAACTATTTTTTATATTTTCAAAATAACAAAAAAGGGAAAGGGTCTGAAGCAAAACTTTGGGTACCCTGCAGCCACAGTGTAGTTCACTGTGTCACGGGTTGCGGGAATGTACTCGCCTTAGTAGCTCTTTGGCGTACTGGCTGCGGTGGATTCCATGTAGGCTGGTTGCTATGACCTATATGTAGTTGCGGCAGCCTGTGTGAACTGCTCCTCATGCTTGCCTGCTCCCCTCCCTATTGTCTCGGTTCTGGTGGGGTTAACTTTCCCTGTTCTTTCAGGGTGTGTTAGCTAGGTGGTCAGATGACCTTGTTACCCTGCTATGATATCCTGTGTGCTGTGGGTTTGGGTCAGTCTGTCTCCAGCTTTGCTGGGTGCAGGTTCTATGCACCTGACCTGGGGATATTCTATCTGCCCTGTCTGTGTGGTCACCTAGTGAGACATCAAGGTCACCTTGCCCATGTATTAACTCCGCATGGGGAACAGGCATTTGCTAGTCCGGTTCTGTGTCTTGTGGTACAGCTGTCTTTTCGCCCATGGACTAACTCTGCATAGGAAACAGGCATCTGCTAGTCCAGTTCTGTGTCTTGTGTACAGCTCTGTCTGTTCGCCCATGGACTAACTCTGCATGGGGAACAGGTATCTACTAGTCCAGGCATCAGCAACCTTCGGCTCCCAGCTGTTGTGAAACTACAATTCCCAGCATGCTCCATTCATTTCTATGTAAGTTCTTAGAAGAGCAGAGCAACTATGCATGCTGGGAGTTGTAGTTTCACAACAGCTGGGAGCCAAAGGTTGCCTACCCCTGTACTAGTCTGTTCTATATCTTGTGTGCAGCTCTGTCTGTTCGCCCATGCGCTAACACCCATGGGGAACAGTCATCTGCTAAGTCCAAGTATTAGCCTTTGGTAAGAGGGCTTCTGGGTTCTCTGGAGGGAGGGCATCTAGTCTGTGTGCACTTCTGCCTGTGACCGCTATGTGTCAATCCACATGGGGTCCAGGCATTTGCTTGTCTGCCTGTTGAGGCAGCTCTGCCTGTGACTGCTATGTGTCGTTTCGCATGGGTCCAAGAATCTGCTTGTCTGCCTGTTGGGGCAGCTCGGCCTATGACCGCCATGCATCCTTTCTGCATGGGGTCCAGGCATTTGCTTGTGTTCTGGTTCCTGTTTTGTCTTGTCTGAACGGTGTCCTGTACGGTTATGTTTGGGTGCAAGTTTGTGTGCCTGGGTTTCAGTCCTTGTTTGTGTCGACCGCTGGTGCTTGCACTGTCAGTCTCTGCAGGTAACTGGCCAATCGCGGGAGCGGGAACATCCTGGAGGTGCGACCAGTGAGTCCTCGGCTAAGTTCATCCCCACCATCAGGGGCTCTGTGAAGAATGGGACTCACTGAGTTTGGCCCCAAGTTATTACTTGCTGGTCCATTGTCCTTCCATGTCAAGATCTGTGAATAAAGTATTTTTGTTGGTCTTTGCCTTGTCTTAATCATTTGCCTTGTGTTTTCCTGAAATGTTCTAGGGGTCGGTAGGACCCTCGCTAGAACATGACACCTGCACGGTCAGTAACTAGTAGCACCCTCTTTGGCAGGTATCACAGCTTGTAAACACTTTTTATAGCCAGCCAAGAGTCTTAATTTTTTGTTTGGGGGATTTTCCTCCATTCTTCCTTGGAAAAGTCTTTCAGTTCTGTGAAATACCTTGCCCGTCTAGCATACATTGCTCTTTTGAGGTCTATCCACAGATTTTCAATGATGTTCAGATCAGGGACTGTGAGAGCCATGGTAAGACCTTCAGCTTGCGCCTTTAAACCCTTAAGGACTCAGCCCTATTTCACCTTAAGGACCCGGCCATTTTTTGCAAATCTGACCAGTGTCACTTTATGTGGTGATAACTTTTAAACTCTTTTACTTATGCAGGCCATTTTTTGCAAATCTGACCAGTGTCACTTTATGTGGTGATAACTTTTAAACTCTTTTACTTATGCAGGCCATTCTGATATTGTTTTTTTTGTCACATATTGTACTTCATGACACTGGTAAAATGGAGTCAAAAAGTTTATTTTTATTCATAAAAAAATACCAAATTTACCAACAATTTGGAAACATTTGCAATTTTCCAAGTTTCAATTTCTTTATTTCTATAATACATAGTAATAAATCAAAAAATAGTTATTACTTTACATTCCCCATATGTCTACTTTATGTCTAGATCATTTTGGGAATGATATTTTTTTTTGGGGGGGATGTTACAAGGCTCAAACGTTTAGAAGCAAATCTTGAATTTTTTTAGAAATTTAAAAAAAAAAACTTTTTAAGGACCAGTTCAGGTCTGAAGTCACTTTGTGGGGCTTACGCACCACCAACTACACCCCTTAAGGTATTCAAAACTGATTTTACAAACTTTGTTAACCCTTTTAGGTGTTCCACAAGAATTAATGGAAAATAGAGATAAAATTTCAAAATTTAACTTTTTTGGCAGATTTTCCATTTTAATAATTTCTTTCCAGTTACAAAGCAAGGGTTAACAGCCAAACAAAACTCAATATTTATTGCCTTGATTCTTTAGTTTACAGAAACACCCCATTTGTGATCGCAAACTGCTGTACGGGCACACGGCAGGGCGCAGAAGGAAAGGAATGCCATACGGTTTTTGGAAGGCCGATTTTACTGGACTGTTTTTTTTACACCATGTCCCATTTGAAGCCCCCCTGATGCACCCCTATAGTAGAAACTCCAAGAATGTGACCCCATTTTAGAACCTACGGGATAGGGTGGCAGTTTTGTTGGTACTATTTTAGGCAGTGGCGTAGGGATTGCCATAGCAGCCATAGCAATGGCTATGGGGCCCTACGCAGTCTTGCTGGGGGTGTCGGCACCCCTTCTCCCGCCCAGCTCCGCCTCCAGGTAATTTATTCACTGCGCTCACTTGGCTCTAATAGAAGAGAAGCGCTGTAATCTCACACAGGCGCACTGGCAGAGGCATTGAAGTGCGCATGCGCCATCTTCCTGGCCTCTGCCAGTGCACCTGTGTGAGATTACGGCGCTTCTCTTCAATTAGAGGCATGTGAGTGCAGTGAATAAATTAGCTAGCAGGCGGCGGGAGGAGATCTGTGGATGACACTGAGGGGGTATCTGTGGATGACACTGAGGGGGATCTGTGGATGACATCTGAGGGGGATCTGTGGATGACACTCTGAGGGGGGATCTGTAGATGACACTTAAGGGGTGATCTGTGGATGTTACTTAGGGGGATCTGTGGATGACACTTAAGGGAGGATGTGTGGATGACACCTAAGGGGATGTGTGGATGACACCTAAGGGGGATGTGTGGATGACACCTAAGGGGGATGTGTGATGACACCTAAGGGGGATGTGGATGACACCTAAGGGGGATGTGTGGATGACACCTAAGGGGATGTGTGGATGACACCTAAGGGGGATGTGTGGATGACACCTAAGGGGGATGTGTGGATGACACCTAAGGGGATGTGTGGATGACACCTAAGGGGGGATGTGGATGACACCTAAGGGGGATGTGTGGATGACACCTAAGGGGGATGTGTGGATGACACCTAAGGGGGATGTGTGGATGACACCTAAGGGGGATGTGTGGATGACACCTAAGGGGGATGTGTGGATGACACCTAAGGGGGATGTGGATGACACCTAAGGGGGATGTGTGGATGACACCTAAGGGATGTGGATGACACCTAAGGGGGATGTGGATGACACCTAAGGGGGATGTGTGGATGACACCTAAGGGGGATGTGTGGATGACACCTAAGGGGGATGTGTGGATGACACCTAAGGGGGATGTGTGGATGACACCTAAGGGGGATGTGTGGATGACACCTAAGGGGGATGTGTGGATGACACCTAAGGGGGATGTGGATGACACCTAAGGGGGATGTGGATGACACCTAAGGGGGATGTGTGGATGACACCTAAGGGGATGTGTGGATGACACCTAAGGGGGATGTGTGATGACACCTAAGGGGGGGATGTGTGGATGACACCTAAGGGGGGGATGTGTGGATGACACCTAAGGGGGGGATGTGTGGATGACACCTAAGGGGGGATGTGTGGATGACACCTAAGGGGGGATCTGTGGATGACACTTAAGGGGGGATCTGTGGATGACATTTAAGAGGGGATCTGTGGAAAGGGGGGATCTATGGATGACACTTAGGGGGGATCTGTGGATGACACTTAGGGGGGATATAGGGAGGGGTATGGGTGGGAGGTCCTAGAGGGGTGTTTGGGTGGGAGCTCTGGAAGGGGTGGGAGGTCTGATAGGTACGTGGGGGTGGGAGATCCTGGAGAGGGGGGGGCATACAGTTTTATTTTATTTTTTGCTATGGGGCCCAGTCATTTCTAGCTTTTTAGGGTACATATGATTTTTTGTTGCCGTATATATTATACTTTTTGTGAGGCAAGGTAACAAGAAATAGTTGTTTTGGCACCGTTTTTATTTTTTGTTATTTACAACATTTATCTGACAGGTTAGATCATGTGGCATTTTTATAGAGAAGATTATTACAGACGTGGCGATACCTAATACGTATACTTTTTATTATTTATGTAAGTTTCACACAATGATTTCATCAAATCATGTTTTAGTGTCTCCATAAGCTGAGAGCCATAGTTTTTTTCATTTTTAGGGCGAATATCTTTGGTAGGGTAAGATGTTTGTGAGATGAGATGACGGTTTGATTGGCACTATTTTGGGGTGCGTATGACTTTTTGATCGCTTGGTATTACACTTTTTGTGATGTAAGGTGACAAAAAATGGCTTTTTATACCGTTTTTATTTTTATTTTTTTACGGTGTTCATCTGACGGGTTAGGTCATGTGATATTTTTATAGAGCAGGTTATTACGGACACGGCGATACATAATATGTATACTTTTTTTTATTTATGTAAGTTTTACACAATGATTTCATTTTTAAGACAAAAAAAATCATGTTTTAGTGTCTCCAGTCTGAGAGCGATAGTTTTTTCAGTTTTTGGGCGATTATCTTGGGTAGGGTATGATTTTTGTGGGATGAGATGACGGTTTGATTGGCACTATTTTGGGGTGCGTATTACTTTTTGATCGCTTGGTATTACACTTTTTGTGATGTAAGGTGACAAAAATAGGCTTTTTTTACACCGTTTTTATTTTTTTTACGGTGCTCACCTGAGGGGTTAGGTCATGTGATATTTTTATAGAGCAGGTAATTACAGACGCGGCGATACATAATATGTATACTTTTTTATTTTTATTTTACTTTAACACAATAACAGTATTTTAGAAAAAAAAAATGTTTTAGTGTCTCCATAGTCTGAGAGCCATATTTTTTTTTTATTTTTTGGGCCATTGTCCTATGTAGGGGCTCATTTTTTGCGGGATGAGATGGCGGTTTGATTGCTACTATTTTTAGAGGCATACGCCTTTTTGATCGCTTGGTATTACACTTTTTGTGATGTAAGGTGACAAAAAATGGCTTTTTTTACACCATTTTTGTGTTTTATTTTTTTACGGTATTTACTTGAGGGGTTGGGTCATATGATATTTTTATAGAGCAAGCTTTTACGGACGCGGCGATACATAATGTGTAGTGTATTTTTATTCTTTTATTTTTATTCAGTGATATGTATTTTATCACTTTTTTTCTTTTTTTTACCCAGACCCACTTGGTTCTTGTAGATCCAGTGGATCTGGTGTCTATATAATACAGTACAGTACACTATATGGTGTACTGTACTGTATTTTTTTTTACTTTACATAGTTTAATCAGACTTTTGCCTTTAGCAGAAGTCTGATTAGACTTACAGTACCATGGCAAGCAGGACGCCTCTGAAAACGTCCTGCTGCCATGGTAACCATCACCCGCTGCCAGAACAAAGCAGCGGGTGATGGGGAGGGGGGCTCCCTCCCTCTGCGATCCCATCCTGTCGGGGGGCTGCATAGGCACAGCAGCCCCCCGATGGGAGAGGGAGCTACTTCCCTGTTAACCCCTTCCATACAGCGGTCCGTACAGCAGTTTTTAGCAGAGTGTCAGCAATGTGCTGACACTCTGCTAAAACCACTGGACCACCAGGGAAACATTACAGAGAAGCCTTCCGCACCACCCGACCTCCCGCAACCACCCCTCCTGCACCCCCGCAGCCACAATATGATTGGGGGCTGCAGGGAGGGTTAAAATCTAACACTTGGGGAGCATTTAGTCTCTGATCCCTGCAGTCACAGACCGCGGGGATCAGAGATCGCAGAAAGCACTGCAAACCGCAGGTCTGAATTGACCTGCGGTTTGCTGCAATTGCTGATATGGGGGGGGGGGGGCACATGACCGCCCCCGGCATTGTGACAGGATGCCCGCTGAATGATTTCGGCGGACATCCTGTTCCTATTAACCCCGCCGCACTCTCATTTTAAAGATATGACGTACCGGTACATCATGGGTCCTTAGCCACCTCAGCCCCCCTAGCTTAAACACCCTTAATGACCAGGCCACTTTTTACAATTCTGCACTACACTACTTTCACCGTTTATTGCTCGGTCATGCAACTTACCACCCAAATTAATTTTACCTCCTTTTCTTCTTACTAATAGAGCTTTCATTTGGTGCTATTTCATTCTTGCTGACATTTTAACTTTTTTGATATTTTACTTTTTTTGACGAAATATTTGCAAAAAAATGACATTTTTGACTTTCTGTTGGAAAATGTGCCAAAAAGTGAATTTCTGCATTTTGACTTTCTGAGCACCTGTCCTGTTTCCTGAGGTACTACAATGCCCATACAGTAGAAACACCCCATAAATGACCCCATTTCGGAAAGTAGACACCCTAAGGTATTCACTGAGGGGCATAGTGAGTTCATTGAAGTTTTTATTTTTTGTCACAAGTTAGAGGAAATGGAATTTTTTTTCTTACAAAGTCTCATATTCCTATAACTTGTGACAAAAAATAAAATTTTACATGAACTCACCATACCCCTTACAGAATACCATGGGGTGTCTACTTTCTAAAATGGGGTCACTTGTTTGGTATTTTTACTGCCCTGGCATTTTAGGGGCCCCTAAACGTGAGAAGTAGTTTGGAATCCAAATGCGTAAAAATGCCCTGTGAAATCCTAAAGGTACTCATTGGATTTAGGGCCCCTTTGCACATCTTGACTGCAAAAAAGTGGCATACATGTGGTATCGCCGTACTCAGGAGAAGTAGGGCAATGTGTTTTGGGGTGTATTTTTACATATACCCATACTGTGTGTGAAAAAATAGTAAATGACAACTTTTTCCATTTTTTTATACAAAGTTGTCAATTTACAGAGATATTTCTCTCACCCAGCATGGGTATATGTAAAAATACACCCCAAAACACATTGCCCTACTTCTCCTGAGTACGGCGATACCTCGTGTGCCACTTTTTTGCAGCCAAGATGCACAAAGGGGCCCTAAATCCAATACCTTTTAGGATGGCATTTTTACGCATTTTTCTTCTCAAGCTTTAGGGCCCCTAAAATGTCAGGGCAGTAAAAATGTGCCCCCATTTTAGAAAGAAGACACCCCAAGGTATTCTGTGAGGGGCATGGCGAGTGCATAGAAGATTTTTTTTGTTTTTTTGGCACAAGTTAGCGGAATTTGTTTTTTTTTGTTTTTTCTCACAAAGTCTCCCTTTCCGCTAACTTTTGACAAAAAGTTCAATCTTTCATGGACTCAATATGCCCCTCAGCGAATACTTTGGGGTGTCTTCTTTCCAAAATGGGGTCACATGTGAGGTTTTTGTACTGCTCTGGCATTTGAGGGTCTCCGCAATCATTACATGTATGGCCATCATTAGGAGTTTCTGCTATTCTCCTTATATTGAGCATACAGGTAATGAGATTTTTTTTCCGTTCAGCCTCTGGGCTGAAAGAAAAAATGAAGGGCACAGATTTCCTCATTCGCATCGATCGATGTGGATGAAAAAATCTCTGCCAAAAAATATGCAAGAAAAAAAAAAGGGGCCTGGCGATTGCCAGGACATAGGGGCTCCGCCCAAACATCCATACCCACTCAGCTCCTATGTCCTGGCAAACGTGATTTCTCCATTCACATCGATCAATCGATCATTGTGGAGGAAGACATCTTTGCCAGATTTTTTATATAAAGTGTTTGCCAAAGCATATGAACTCCAACACCTCTCCTCAGCTCATATGCCTGGGCAAACGTACCTGTACTGCAGAGGAGAAATCTCATCTTGCAGCGCCGCATACAACTACTTCACGTGTCTTCTGACAGCAGCGCAATGCTTCTCTCAGAATGCACATCAGTGCTGCAGCGTTTTCATTGGTTGGTCCATTGGTCTACCTGGAAAATAAAGGGTGGTTAGGGGAAAAAAAAGGGGGGGAAAAAAAAGAAGAAGAAAAAACCGGCAGCAGGCTTATAAACTTGAACGTTACAAACTTTATAAAACCTGAACATAAAAGGTTTTTTATAAAACGTGAACATCAAAACTTAAAACCTGAACTAACTCAACTACCTGTTTAATTTTTTTTTTTTTTTTTACCATTTCACTCTTTATTTTTCTAGCAGAAACCTCTCCTTTCCCATGGGACAATGTGGAAAGTGTAAATCACACAGAGATGGTGCGAAGTACATTATACACTTTATCCCAAGTGAAAGGAGAGGTTTCTACCGTTTCACATTTCTGCTGTAGCACACCAGCACCCCTATGTGTTAGGGTCTCTCAAAACCTAGTATCCTGAGAGACCCTAGAGCCTGATTGTTAAAACTACCTGTGTCCTGCGGTCCCTACGTCCCTAAGTGTACCTGAGTGTGGTACTTCCGGAAACACTCCCCTAGGCATAGAGCAGGGTGGTCAGGACAGTCAGAACAGAAATAACGGGTGTCATGCCTTATTCCACTCCAGCTACAGACACGACATCTTTTTCGGTGTGGCGGTTGGGTTGAGGTACCAGCAACGACATTGGGGAAATGTCGCTCGTGTAGACGGCTCACTACACTGGGGTTTGGGGCCACGGAACCTCTTGGATACAGGAGGTTCTTGATGATCTCTTCCTGAAATTTAGGAGGAAGGATCCTGTTCTCCCAGCCTTACTGTAGAGAACATAACTATTATACATAGCCAATTGAATTAAATATACAGACACCTTCTTATACCAGCGTCTGGTGCGGCGGAAAATCAAATACGGGGCCAACATCTGGTCATTGAAGTCCACCCCTCCCATGTGGAGGTTATAGTTGTAGACTGAGAGGGGCTTTTCAATGACACTGGTTGCCTGTTCAATTTGTATTGTCGTGTCTGCGTGAATGGAGGAGAGCATGTAAACATCACGCTTTTCTCTATTTCACCGCGAGCAGTTCTTGGTTACACAAGGCAGCCCTCTCCCCCCTTGCAAGACGGGTGGTAACGAGCCATTGGGGGAAGCCCCGGCGACTAGGTCGCACGGTGCCACAGCAGCCAATTTGTTCTAGGAACAAATGCCTGAAGAGGGCCACACTTGTGTAGAAATTGTCCACATAAAGATGGTACCCCTTGGCGAATAAGGGTGACACCAAGTCCCAGACTATCTTCCCACTGCTTCCCAGGTAGTCAGGTCAACCGAGCGGCTCCAGGGTCTGATCTTTTCCCTCATAAATCCGAAATTTGTGTGTATAGCCTGTGGCCCTTTCACAGAGCTTATACAATTTGATCCCATACCGGGCGCGCTTGCTTGGGATGTACTGTTTGAAGCCAAGGCACCTGGTAAAATGTATTAGGGACTCGTCCACGCAGATGTTTTGTGCGGGGGTATACAAATCTGCAAATTTCAGGTTGAAGTGGTCTATGAGGGGCCGAATTTTGTGGAGCCGGTCAAAAGCTGGGTGGCCTCTGGGACGGGAGGTGGTGTTGTCGCTAAAGTGCAGGAAACGCAGGATGGTCTCAAATCGTGTTCTGGACATGGCAGCAGAGTACATGAGCATGTGATGAATTGGGTTCGTGGACCAATATGACCGCAATTCAAGTTTTTTTGTCAGGCCAATGTTGAGGAGAAGGCCCAGAAAAGTTTTACATTTGGAAACTTGGACTGGTTTCCACCGGAAAGGCTGGGCATAGAAGCTTTCCGGGTTGGCGTTTATAAATTGAGTGGCATACCGATTTGTTTCTGCCACGACTAGGTCAAAGAGCTCCGCAGTGAAGAACAGCTCAAAAAAACCCAGCGCCGATCCGATCTGAGCTGTCTCCACCCGAACTCCTGACTGGGCGGTGAAAGGAGGAACTAACGGTGCGGCTGAAGATAGGGGCTGCCATTCAGGGTTTGCCAGCACCTCAGGGATTCTAGGGGCTCTACAGGCCTGTCTGCGTGGTGGCTGCGACGGGGAACTACTGCACGTGCCACCGTACCAGCTTCAACTGCCCTTCTGGTGCTTGCCACTTCACCATGTTGTACGGCAGTGCTGGTAGTAGGTCCAGGAAGGGCTGCGCTGCTGGTGTATGCCTCACCACGTAATCCGGCAGCGCCAGCCCCACTCTGCTGCCCTTGAAACGGATCCTGCACTACCTGTGGTCTAGCGACACAGCGCTGGGTACACCTGGTGGTATCGGGGACCTCAACTTCCTCATCCGAACTTTGGGTCAGACCGCCACTGATTTCTACAGGTTCGTATTCTTACCCGCTGGATTCTTCAGATTCATTAGGTTCCCATTCCTCATCCGACTGGGTCAGAATCCTGTAGGCCTCTTCAGGAGAATATTTATTTGACATTTGGACGACTAAATTTAGGGGGTATTCCCTGAGACTACCCAAGAAAAAAAGCAAGCCTGTCTTACAAATTGGAGGGTAGCGAAGTACAGAAGCTGCTGCGATTGATAAAAAATATCAAAACAGATTTTTTTTATCGCCGCAGCGCTTGTGAAGTGATTGTGCAGTGATTACAAAAAAAAAATTTTTGTCACTGCGGCGGGGCGGGCGTGGGTGAACGCACGTGTGGGCGACCGAGCAGGTCTGATCGGGCAAACACTGTTTTGGGTGGGGGGCGAGCTAAAGTGACGGTAATAATATTATAGATCTGACTGTGATCAGTTCTGATCACTTACAGATACTATAAAAGTACAAATGCTGATTAGCACTACGCTAATCAGCGAATCAGTGACTGCGATGCGGTGGGCTGGGTGCTAACGAAAGCTAACTACCTACCAAAGGGGCCTAAACTAAATCTAAACCTAGCAGTCAGTACTGGTGAAAAAAAAAGTGACAGTTTACACTGATCACTTTTTTCTTTTCACTAGTGATTAAGAGGTGATTGATAGGGGGTGATCAAGGGGTTAATTGGGGTGATGGGGGGCTATCAGGGCCTATGTGAAGTGTGCTTGGTGTACTTACAGTAGAGGTGTGCTCTCTCCTGGGTCCAACCAACGAAAAGGACCCAGGAGAGGGCACAGAAGCTATTTAATGCATTATATTTATAAATGTATTGCATTTCATGGCTTTTCATTAGTTTTTTTGAAAATCACCAGCCTGCCAGCGCCGATCATTGGCTGGCAGGCTGGTGACGAAATTGTCCTCAGTAGCTCCCGATAGTCTGTGCGCCTGTTCAGGGCCCGCGCGTCAAGGAGGAACAGAAGGACCGCCGAGATCACGCGTATCTGGTGCGGCGGTCCTAAAGTGGTTAGGACTCGGGAACCATGACGTACCGGTACGTCATGCGTCCTTAGGGGTTAAGGTAGTCTATTGTAGATTTTCAGGTGTTTTTTTGATCATGATCCATTTGTAGAAGCCACCCTGTTTTCAAATTCAGTTTTTTTACAGTTGGTGTTATGTTTGCTTTCAGAATTTGCTGGAATTTCATTAAATCCATTCTTCCACCATTAACCTCATTGGTCTACAGGACTTCTTTCCAAAATGCATCAGGCTTGTTTATATGTTCTTTTGCAAACTTCTGATGCTGAATTTTATGGTGAAGGCCATATTTTTGCAGGGGTCGTGGAACAGTAGAACAATGTACCAGAACTCCAGAGTCTGCTAAATGTTCCTGAAGGTCCTTTGCAGTCAAGAGGGGGTTCTGATTTGCCTTTTAAGCAATCCTACAAGCAGCTGTCTCAGACATTTTTCTTGGTCTCCAGACCTTCTATTGACCTACACTGTTTGTGTTGACTGCTATTTCTCAATTACATTATGAACTAAGAAAATGGCAACCTAAAAACAATTTGCTATTTTCTTATAGCCTTGTCCTGCTTTGGGGACCTCAACCATTTATTAGAGTGTTAGGCAGCTGCTCAGAAGAACCCATGGCTGCTGATTTTGGGGATAAGGTTAGAGGAGTCTAGGTATTTATGAAGCTTTGAAGTTTGCTCTCCGGTATGAGAACGGAACGGAATGCATTTTGGAATATTCCGTTCTGTTCAGTTATGTTTTGTCCCCATTGACAATAAATGAGGCCAAACGGAAGCGTTTTTTTCTGGTATTGAGACCCTATGATGGATCTCACTACAGGAAAATATTAATGCTAGTGTGAAAGTAGCCTTAACCCTAATGGGCTATTTAAGGTCTGAGACCTCGGTCAAAGTTATATTAGTACTAAAATCATCCTAGGTTCCCATACTTTTGCAAGGTACTCCTTTACTTTTTTTCACTATAAAATTGTACAAAGCCAAATGAATAAACTGATATTGCTTGAAATGTTGAAAAGGTAGGCTGTAAGTATTGATTTGCCCTATCTGTTGTATACCCTGTGGTGTCGGTCATGTGTTATAACGTGGTAGACAGCTTTGTGTTATAGCATGGCCGACTGGAACCCTATCCCATATTGCATATTTATTTTTGGGGTTATCATACAATACAACATTAAATATACAGACATATATATAGTGCGAAAGAACAGTTTGGAAAATAAAAAGGATAAAACGGAACTTAATTTATGCGACAGTTGAGTCCGGTTGCCTGGGGAAGCAGAAATATCGGTGAGTCCATGAAGCTAGTGATTGAGATAGTACAACTGTATCATATATACTTTATCTTCTCTGAAGTCCATTTGGACGCTATTATATTTTGCTCCCTTTAATCTCAGATACACCTACCCAGAAATTGCATTATATATTACATTTTCAGTTGTCTGCATTGAGGTAGTCCCTCACTAGATTATCTTATCTCACTATTGTAGTATGGATTCCATTCATTTTAAAAATGTCCACGTATTTTAGTAATATTCATATATATAATATAAATCATATTTAAAATTTTTATTCCTTGTGGCTGTTTCTGTCATGAATATTCACACCACTGTTTTTTGTACGTTTGCTTGATTCGTTTGGGTGTGCCCCTACATTAGGTCTAGTTTTTGATTATTCCTTATAGGTTTTGAAAAACAGCATATATGAGGGAAGAGAGAAGGTAACCCACGCAGGCACACAAGCCAGACGGAAGTACCCATAATCAGTAACATATTCAACATAAAACAATACTTTTCTTAATTTTCTAAAAACTAAAGAATAGGGGGTTTCTAGCGAATGTGCTGGCCCCCTTGGAGTGATGTTCTCTCTTATCTTCCAATATCTGTGTTGTAATAGGAAGTTGTAATTTGAAATCCAGCCTAAGTCAGCAGATAATAAAGAACAGCTGTAGCCATGCTGTGTTGGACAATATCAAACTGCTGATTCGAGGAAATAACTTCAGTGGAAAGGATGTTACAAAGAATCACAGGCACTTTGTGCTTACACAGAATTCTTAATTAACAAGGAGATCCTTTTACCAGAGAAATACTCTCCTGAGAACCTTTCTTTGATGGGGTTGGGAAAAAGAGCCAAGTTAACACAAATAACAGCATTACAATGTAGCCATCTGTCAGCAAAAAAAATCAATGAAAACAATCACAAGCCATATTTGGAAAAATGCTAAAATTATCAAGTCTTCCCAAGATGAATAGTAAACTAATTATTTATTCTTTTTATGGTTAACCTATGGTTACTTAAAGGTGTTTTCCGCTTTTGCTATATTGATGACCTATCTTCAGGATTGGTCATACATATCAGATCAGTGGGTGCCCACCAATGAGCTGTTTGAAAAGAACGCAGAGCTCCTATAAGTGCTGCTTTCTTCGCTGTTTACCTACTTGCCGTCTACATTCCAGCGCTGTACATGTGTAATTACAAGAACACCATCCATTTCACTTCAATGGGACAGCTGTGAATAGTAGGCAGCCGTCCCATTGAAGTGAATGGGATGGCTGAGATGTAGTTACACCTCCTCGTGACTGTGAGCAGGTAAACAGAAAAGAGAACACAGCACTTGTACAAGCGCTGCGTTCTTTTCAAACAGCTGATAGGCGAAAACCCAACTACCGGCACCCAGCCAATCTGATATTAATGACCTATCCTGAGGATAGGTCATCAATATAGCAAAAGCGGACAAACCCTTTAACCCCATCAACCACCATGACGTATGGGTATATCACAGTGGTTGATGTAATGTATGGAGCGGGCTACTGCAGTGAGCCCACTTCATACCCGGCGTGTGCCGGCTGTATCATACAGTAGGCACCTGGCTGCAATGACGGGGAATGGTGATCCTGCTGAACACCGTCAATGAACCCCTCAGGTGCCGAAATAAATGCTGATCACGCCACCTATGAGGCAAGGCAGAGGGACGTGTCTCTCTCTACCTTCTGATTGATGCCCCAGCAGTGAAGTGCAGGGCTCTGAATGGTGCCTACCCCCTTTCCCTATTTTAAACCACCCCCTTTCCCTATTTTGAATGCAGTGCTTAATTAGTGCCCCCCCCCCAATTAATATAATTGCACATATAATTGGTTCAAAATAAAAAACACTAAACATGTTTGTATCGCCTCGTCCATAACGACCTGATCTATAAAAGGATCATGTTACGTATATCACACGGTGACCGCCATAAAAAAAAAGACAAACTATGATGGAATTGTGATATGCCCACCTCACTTCCCAAAAAATGGTATAAAAAGTGATCAAAAAAATTCTCTTGTACCCAAAATTAGTACCAATCAAACCGTTACCTAATCCTGCAAAAATTAAGCTCCTATATGACAATAGCCCAAAAAATAAATAAAATATGTCTTTCAGAAAATGGAGAGAGAAAAACATGATTTTTATTTTCAAAAATGCTTTTATTGTGTAAAACCGAAATTAAATAAAAAAATAGACATATTAAGCATTTTCGCGTCCATAACAACCTGTTCTATAAAAATATCACATGATCCAACCTGTCTGGTGCTTTTTATCACCTTACATCACAAAAAGTGTAATACCAAGCGATTAAAAAGTCATATGTGCCACAAAATGGTACCAATCAAACTGTCATCTCATCCCACAAAAAATGAGAACCTACCTAAGACAAAAAATTTCAAATAATATGGCTTTCAGAAAATGGAGACACAAAAATAATATATATTTTTAAATGCTTTTATTGTGTGACCCCCCGCCCCCCCCCCCCCCAGATTTCTAAAATTAAGCCTGGTCCTTAAGGTGAAAAATGTCTTAGTACTGAAGGGGTTAAGCATTTATATGGTTATATGAACAGAAATTTAAAAAACGTATGACTATTGGAATATGGGGAGGAAAAAATAAAAATGCAAAAACAAAAAATGGGCCTGGTACTTAAAGGGTTAAAGGATCATTAACTGAAACGTTTGTTAGTTGCTTTCTATAAATGCATTACCAATATCAATAGTGTGAAAATGTAAAATATCATTAATGACAACAAATAAAAAATTGCCAAACTCTTCAGACTTTTCATTTTTTCCACATTTTGTTACAGTGAAACCTTTTGCTAAAAAATAAAATAAAATAGTTTTTTTGCCATCAATCTGCATTAAATACTCCATAATGAGAAAGTACTAAATCTTTGCTAATTTATTGAAAAGGAAAAACTCAAATCTTGCATTTACATAAGTATTCAAACCCCTTACTCGGTACTTGAAGCGCCTCTGTCAGTAATTACAGCCTCCAGTCTTCTTGGGTATGATGCCACAATGCACATCTGGATTTAGGGATTTTCTGCCATTCTTCTTTGCAGATCCTCTCAAGCTTTGTCAGGTGTATGGGGTCAGGGGAGTGCTTATGGGGGGGCTGTCCACACCGGGTGCTGCTGTCAGAGGGGTGGCAGAGCAAAGAAGCAATGAGCGTTTCCATCAATACAGATGGAGGCGCTAATTGCTGGAGCGCTTGGGGAGCTGCAGTCCTGTCACTCAGCTCCCTGAGCTCCGTCTCTCCCACAATGAATGGTGAAGCAGGAAGACTCCTCCCTGCTGCACCATTCAGCCTGCAGGAACAGATCACGCTACCGGCCTGTGTGGGAAGAGCCTGCAGCCCGGGAATCTGCCTAAGCTGCGCCCACACAGTGCTGCAGAGCAATCTATGCCTGCAGGAGAGAGAGGACTTTGAGCTTCAGGAACGAGACAAGGTGATTAGTTAGTGTTTTTTGTTTGTTGTTTTTAGCAGAGGGGGCACAGAGGGCTTTACTACTGCAAAGGGGGCACAATGGGCATTTCTACTATGGAGAGGGAACAGAGGGAATTACTACTACAAAGGGGGCACAGAGGGCATTAATACTACAAAGGGGGCACAGAGGGCAATACTACTACAAAGGGGGCACAGAGAGCAATACTACTACAAAGGGGGCACAGAGGGCAATACTACTACAAAGGGGGCACAGAGGACAATACTATTACAAAGGGACACACAGGGCATTACTACTATTAAGGGGGCGCAATGGGCATTACTACTATGAAGGGAGCACAATGGTCATTACAACTGTGGAGAAGGTACAATGGGTATTACAACTATGGAGGGCGCACAATGGGCATTATTGCTATAAATGGGATACAATGGGCATTATTACTACTGTGAAAGGGGCACAATGGGCTTTACTACTACGAAGGGCACACAATGGACATTACTATTATGAAGGGGGCACAATGGGCATTACTACTATGAAGGGGGCAAAATGGGCATTACTACTATGAAGGGCGCACAGTGGCTATTACTACTATGAAGGGACACAGAGCATTACTCCTGTGAAGATGGTGGGCATAACTGTTATGGGGCACTGAGTGGGCATTATTACTGTGAAGGGGGCGCAATGGGCATTACTACTGTGAAGGGGGCGCAATGGGCATTACTACTGTGAAGGGGCACAAAGGGCATTATTATGGGGCACAGAAAGGACATTACTACTATGAAAGGGGCACAAAGAGGGCATAACTACTGTAAGGGAGGCACAAAGGACATTACAACTGTGAAGGGGGCATAGATAAGGCATTACTACTAAGAAAGGGGCACAGAGGGCATAACTACTGTGAGGGGGGCACAATGAGGGCATAATTACTGTTAAAGTTGTACAGTGAGGGCATAAATACTGTGATTGGGCACATTGTGGGCATAACTACCGTGAGGGGGCACAATATGGGCATAACTATTATGAGGGGGCACATATCTGGACAAAACTACTGTGAAGGTTATACAGGAAAATACTACTGTGATGGGGTACAATTTTTTTTAAAGTATTGGGGGGGTCAGAGAGATGACCTGCCCCAGGTGCCAAACACCCTAGGCATGCCACTGGGAACCGTCATGGCCAGCCATTTTCAAGTATCTCCATAAATGTTAGATTCAGTTCAAGTCAGGGCTCTGGCTGAGTCACTCAAGGACATTAAGAGTTGTGCCTAGGCCATCAAGACATTGGCTGTGTGCTTAGAGCCATTGGGGGAGATTTGTGAAAACCGGTGCAAAGAGAAACTGGCTTTGTTGCCCCTAGGAGCCAATCAGATTCCACCTTTAATTTGTCAGAGCTCCTTTGTAAAATGAATGAATGAATCTGATTAGTTGCTAGGGGCAACTAACCCAGTTTTCCTTTGCAATAGTTTTCATCTCCCCCAATGTATTGTTGGACGGTAAAAATACAGACAATTATGAATAATTAAGTGGAGGGCATCGGTTATCTGGTGTTGTGTGGAATTATCCAATTAGGTTGATATGAAGTTTGTTTATTAACAAATTATTGTAGCTGAGTACATGTAGATTATAAATTCATGAAAATACATTAAAACAAAAATTCATAAAAAGCAAAAATTCATAAAAACAAAATAAGGTAATCATAAACATTGGTGATCCAGAACCGCACAATCAAGAGGTGGTCGCCCCCTTGATCTTCTCTGTCGTCCAATCAGCATCATCACACTTGCTAAAAATCAAAGTTCAATGAAGATAAATATATATACAGTATAGTGTAAAACATACAACAATATCACAGTAACTTATGTTCAAAATAATAGTTTAAAATAAAAGTACATGGTAAGATTACACATATTCCATCTGAAACGGGAGGTTATGTGGTTATACCATGTAAAGATTTAATATATACTAGTACAATCTATATAACTGTCTATTATGAGCGCAATAAGGATTGATTATAACAAAACGCACCGATAACGCAGGTGCGTTTTTTACTTCATTCGGTCAATAGAAAGTTTCTCTTCGTTCTTTTTTCTCTTTGATAATTTATTTTAGTATGTTGGCTATATTTACACTTATGATTTTACATATAGATATCAGAACGATTCAAGGTTAGCGGTATATGTACAGGTATAAAACTTTAAATATGGTAATCCTGTATCAGAATGATCCAATCCAGCTTCTTAACCAAATGGCTATCGTGAAAACCACCGCCCCTCAATTAAGACATTTTCTTTAAAAGATTCCAAGAATCCAATACCGCAACTAGCTCTTAATATCTACTGCACACCTAGTGGTCCGATGCGGTAAAGAAACCTATGCCAGGTTATATACGTACTGGCCTTTTGCTCTGATATGCATTGTCAGCATGTGAGGCCTTATATAGACAGGGGTTTGTCTTTCCGAATCATGTCCAATTAACTGAATTTACCACAGTTAAACTCTAGCTTTTTCTTACTAATGATCTATCCTCTGGCAGTAGCACTGTGGCCTTGTAGTTGTTTCCCGCAGGCCCAGTGATGTCACGACTAGTATCACTGGCCTGATCACGGCTAAGTGGCACTACTGCCAAGGCCGCTGCCTTCTCGAACAGCTGATTGGCAGCTGGTCCTGGGTGTCGGACCGTCGCTAATTAGATGCTGATGATCTATCGAGAGGATAGTTCATCAGTAGGAAAAAGCTGCAGAACCTCTTTAAGGTGTGTAAAACATCTCAAAGATGATCAAGAGAAATGGAAGGCCCCCAGATCTAAATTTCAAGTGTCATAACAAAGGGTCTGAATACTTACACTACTCACAAAAAAAGTTCTTGTCGCACACTGCTCGTGGGTGCAGTGAGTAGGGTTCCAACCCCGTATATGTCCTCAACATAATTCACGGCCATTGATAAACATTGCATTAAGCGTACCCATCCATTGAGGAGTTCAAACACCCAATCCTAGCATGTAACCGTAGACCAAAAAATCTGCGAGACCTACTATTAAGAGCAGATGAGGGCTCTGTACAACAAATGCCTAGACAGACCTTTCTACATACCCAAAAGAAGGGCACATTCCCTGTTATCATTGCTCTCAATGTTCACATGTACAAAAAGTTTCTGAAATCTTCTATCCACAGACAGGAAAATCAATTCCCATTCGAGATTTCTTCTCATGGGATTCAGAATATATAGTGTACCTGCTAAAATGCCCCTGTGGTCTTATATACAGTATATAGGTGAAACCACTCAACGAATCCGTGAACAAATTTGGCAACACAAATCTACTACAAGGAGGAAAAACCTCCTCTTACCGATCCCAGCACACTTTCTACTTGCAAGGCACAACATATCACAACTCAAATTTCAAGTAATAGAACATGTTCCCCCCTCACATCGAGGGGGAGACAGATCCAAACAACTCAAAATAAGAGAGGCTTACTGGATTCATAGGTTACAAAGCCTTACACCGAGGGGTTTGAATAGGGAATATGAAATTTAATATTGTAACTCACAAATAATTTTGCTCCTTTCTACTTTCAGGCTATTTGACTATATTGGACCCCCCTACTGCCACACAAGGGTATCCTTCATTTGTGCTTTTATTTTTTTGTCTAAATCTAAATTACTTGGTTCTTCCGTTCCATTTCCTTTTTACTTATGTTTTTCAGCTCACTTTATTTTTTATTTTTACCTTTTATTTAAATTTTCTATATTTGTTTTTACCTTATTTTTATTTTTATTGCTTCCAATTCCCCATTATCAAATACCTTTATTACTTATTATTTTTCATAATTATTTTTTCACACATTTTTTCATTTTACTACTTTTATTTCTATTTTTTATTTTAATTTTCTATTTCTTGTATTCACTTCTTACTTTTCCACTTATTTGCCTGTTTTCTCATTTTCCTTTTTTTTTCCTTTTATTTTTTCCTTTAGCCTATAATTCATTTTGTTCCCTTATCTTTTCTCTCTATATGCACACTCATTTACTGCCAATATTACTACTTCTCTATTTAGACCTTACACACCAGGTTCCTTTATTTAGGCTCCCACTGCAGCATATACACTAGTCATGCACACTTCGCACACCAATATAGGGATCAGCCTTAACCTCTGCTAGGGAGCGTTATGCTCCCTGGACTACCGCACAGGTGCACTGTCCCCCAAAGCTTTCCACTTGGCCTTGCTTCTGGCCAATGGAACGCATCAGACCCAATACTCCTCATCAGACCCGATACTCCTTCATCTATTAAGTCTTATTATCCTCCACCGCTATTCTCTGGGCATCGGCCTCACTGACATTACTCTCCCTCTTTACCCCCATACTCGCTTTAGTTCTACAACCATGCGTTCCACCCATTCCCGACTTCCGGGCACCCGCACACATGCGCAGTATGCACAGAGGAACGAGGTCCCTCCTTATAAACCTCACACGGTATTTTCCTCTCAGGCGCCTGCTCCATGTACACGTGGATTCACATACTTTGTCTCCTGCGTCTGACTTCTACACCTACCAATTTACCTGCGGTTTCTCTAATTTACCTGTACCTGCTACATGTTAGTGTACCTTAACTTGAGCATCTCAGATGAATAGGTGTAAGTCCTCAGCGTATTCCTCCTGAACCCAGGATAGAAGTTACGATTATTTAAAATACCTTGACAAATCTTCTTTTGTTTTATTTTGACTTTATTTTGGCTATATTATTATTGTTGCCACTACAATCATTTTGTACTATATTTGTTTTCACAATCATGTTGTACTATATTTTCCTCACTGGGGTATTATATTATACTTTGTTTATTTTGATTATAACGACCATACTGTTAAAAGATGGTCATTTACATGATCCTTCTAGTAATTTTGCTTATTCTCTTTGATACGGCTAGTGTCTGATGAAGGCCTGCGAGCCGAGCCGTACCTAATAAAATCTACTATCAATTGACAACGATGCATGCTGTAGTTTTTGTTCTATATACTACTCATAAAAAGTTAAGGATATTTGTCTTTGGGGTAAAATTTATGGAAAATGTAAAAAGTTCACCATGCAGTGATATTATATCATGAAATTATGGCATTTAAGTAGAAACATGTAATGGTGATTTCCTCATCTCAAACAATATATTGAAACAAAAACATTTTAACACAAGGCTAAAATATAACAAAAATATGAAAAAAGTCTGAAGAAAAAGGCTTTCCGAATGCATTGTAGTACTGAACACTGGATCTTCTGCTCCAAACGGCTATTGTCCTGGTGGCTGCCTAGGTGAACAAAGTCAGTGACAACTGCTCAGTAAGATGTTTCAGATTGTGGGCCTGCAAAGAATGTTCAGTATTTTTATGATATACTATTTATGAAGACATGTTTTTCGTGATATTACATCATTATTTATTGAAATTATTTTTACAAGTGTATGAATTCTAAATGGTATATAGAGCATAGAGCACTTCTTTGAACACATAAGGTTTGAGTTACGCAAGTCTTAAGTGCCCAAAGCTTTATTATGACAGTTGAAACTTATTTATTCCTTTCTGTAATCAGCCATTTCAGTTTGAAGATAGGCTGTTGCATTGTTGGTAAACTGAATTCCTGTTGGTGTAAATCCAGGAACACATGAGCAATGTACCTCTCACATAGAGATGAGCGAACACCTGGATGTTCGGGTTCGAGAGGTTCGGCCGAACTTCCGGAAAATGTCCGGGTTCGTGATCCGAACTCAACCCGAACTTCATCCCGAACCCGAACCCCATAGAAGTCAATGGGGACCCGAACTTTTGGGCACTAAAAAGGCTGTAAAAGACACCCAGAGGGATAATATACCGCAATAAACGCATTGCGATTACAACTTTGAGCTAACGATCACCATGGGAACGCCTCCTCCAGTAGAATGTACTGTCGGATCTGAGAATTAAGTTGAAATCGCAATGCGATTCTTATATATTTGCTTAATCGCATTGCGATTCAACTTAGCATTGCTAAATAATTCCATCCATATCGCTAACTTACTGAGTCAGTAAGTTAACGAATATGGATGGAATTATTTAGCAATGCTAAGTTGAAACGGCAATGCGATTAAGCAGATATATAATAATCGCATTGCGATTTCAACTTAATTCTCACATCCGACAGTACATTCTACTGGAGGAGGCGCTCCCATGGTGATCGGTAGCTCAAAGTTGTAATCGCAATGCGATTAAGAATACATAAGAATCGCATTGCGATTCCAACTTTTTAGTACTCAACTTTTAAAATCGTACACCACTTTTAAGTTCCAAAGTTGCAATCGCTGCTCGAATAGAACTTAAAGCTGTCTCTTAGTCAGTTTTAGTATTGGTGTGTTGTAATAGAAGTTACATTCGCACGCGAATATAACTTAGAGCAATACAGTCAACTTTACACTGTTAGTTTTATTATCGCGATAATACAACTATTCAAGAATCGTGCACGTGCGCTCTGTACGTGTGTGCGTACCTCGACACTATTCTATTTTGCCAGCCACAGCTGAAACCACTGATTTATGGTATTGCTATTTTGGCAAATTGAATTTAACCCCAGAAAATAATCTATCCTTTGCCAGACAGCAGACAGTATTATACTTGTCTAGCCAAAGCTGGAACACCAGATTTAGGGGATTGGTATTTGGGCAATTGTATTTAACCCCTTAATAAAATATAGAAATTTCTTTCCTGAGTTTCTAGGGGTGACAATTAGCACAGCTAAGCCCCTGATGTAGGATATAGCAAAAAAAAAAACTAGTATTGATGGATTGATGGACTTGGTGGCAGCTTCTTCTGGCGCACCACAAGTCACAAAATGGCCGCCGATCAACCCAGAAAATAAGTGACAGAAAACGCTCTGTGCAGCCTAAAAACCAGCGAGCAAGTAACTAGCAGAAGTTCAATGATTCTCAGCTGTAAATCGATCCGTTCATTAGGTGCTGTTGCTGACTTTAACCTGCCTAATCTCGCCCTGACAGAAGCTGCGTCCTCTCCCTACACTAATCAGAGCAGTGTGACGTGCGGCGCTATGTGACTCCAGCTTAAATAGAGGCTGGGTCCCATGCTGCACTTGGCCAATCACAGCCATGCCATTAGTAGGCATGGCTGTGATGGGCTCTTAGGGCAAGAAGTAAAACGCTAGCTGATTGGCTGCTGTGCAGCCCTTCAGAAAGTGGGAAGTAATCGACGAACACCGAACGAACCCGAACCCGAACTTTTTTGAAAATGTCCGGGTTCGGGTCCGGGTCCCGGACACCCCAAAATTCGGTACGAACCCGAACGATGCTCGAACTGTTCGCTCAACACTACTCTCACATCTTTAGTTCAGAGAAACTTCGAGAAACATTTTCACACATATTTCTGTATTATATATGTTGACTTTTTTGTGAACCTCACCGCCTGCTTATGCACGGTAATAGAGAAAGCTATCAGTCATCAGAGGGGCTATCCCCATGGGTGGAAGAGTCTATCTTCACATCTACACGGATTCTTTTCTCATAGTGAGATGCCAGTGCTGAAGCTAATAAACAGTACATTTCACAGAAACTGCATTAAAGATACATATAACAGATACAATGCTGAAATCAGTGTGACTGATCAGCATCATCTTCTGGTCACTTGTGCAGTCTGGCAGAATTTCTCCTACTAAGCATGCCTTGACTGATTACAGGGAAAAAAAATCCTTGTTACGTCTCATCTATATCTATGGATCCGTCAGGAGCTTCCATTGCGGATTCCATGTAAAATACATGACAGAATAGCACATCATGTTTTCTGTCCAGTAAAATGCTGGGTTTTCTAATGGAAACTAGATCTCCTTGTAGTCCGTGCAGTCTGTCAGGTAGCATTCATTTCCATCATTTGATGGAGAAACAGCTTCAATTATTTTAATCATTCTCCTCCTATAATGGACAGTTTTGTAATTATTGTGACTTACTTTGTGCCATTAAATTTTTTTCTGTTACTAAAAAAAAATATAAAATTACACTTTTGCTGTTATCCTCTAAAATACACCTTACAATTTACTGGTATAGACATACAGTGATAAGCAAAAGGGTAACAATGTTTTAAACTTTTGACTTTCAGGCTCCATATCTCACCATCCAAGCTTCAAGCGTGAGACTACCATCATTTTATCATCTTGGCTATCTCATACAAAATTGGACTTGCAACTATTCAGCATATGTTTAGTTATGCAGATTCTTGTCATATAATTTTTTTATTTTGTAAATCCACCTTTGGCTTTCAACACTGCCTAAATGCCTTGATCCGATTCAGGCATGTCGCTTCCTGGGTCTCTTCTACACATTCCCAATGTTAGTTCATACTGTCAACTAACTTGGGTACGAATACAGCTTTTTCTTCAACTTTAACCACAAGTATTCAATTGGGTTGAGGTCTGGGGACTGTGGGCACCAATCCAGCATCTCTACTTCATTGTCATTGAACCATTTCTTTACCAATCTGGATGTATGCTTTGGGTCAGTGTCCTGCTGGAACATTATGTTGTCCTTTTCATACTCATAGTTCTAGAGTGTACGAAGTAACTCGTCTTGTAGTGGACTCACATAGAGCTCAGCATTGAGACCACCATCAATCGTTGGCAGGTATCCAATGTCTTTGGCTGTGAAACAACCCCATATCATCAGGCTTCCTCCACCAAACTTATTTCTCGATCCATTAGCCCCTTGTTTTTTCCAGACCCATTTGCTTCCATCAGAGCTCAGTCTATTGACTTTCGTCTCATCACTCCACATCACTTTGGATTGGATAGACGAACTTTACTTTGTATTCTTCCACTTGTCACGGCACTCACATGATGCAATTTGGCAATTTTCTTGGCTGAGATACCATTATCAATCAGCTGGATGATACTGTTTCTCTTTTCTTGGGAAATCTTCTTCATGGCTGCTCCTGGATTCGAGCCAGTGACCTTTTGCTTGGGAAATAACCTAATAACACACTGAGCTGTTAGGGAATATGAGAACAGGTTGTAATTTGTAGTATACAAAAAGAAAAAGATTGTTCCACCATCAGGAGCAAAACAGTAATAATGCTTTGACATGACAAGAATCTGCATAACTAATCATATTCTAAATAGTTGCAAGTCCAATTTATGTATGAGATAGCCAAGATGATTGTCTATCAAATGATGGTAGTCTCACATTCGAAGCTCTAGAGAATGGTAAGATATGAAGTCTGAAATTCAAAAGTTCAAAACATTGTTACCCTTTTGCTCATCAGTGTATAACTGTAGATACCAGTACCAGTGGGCTGTTTGGGTCACTGCATAGAGAGTCTGCCTCCAATACTGAAGGCCCTGGGTTTGTACCAGGCAGTAACAATTTAAGGATAAAGACAGAATAAAAGTAAAATACACAATGGTATACCCAAGCACTGCTATGTGCTTGGGGATACCCCCTTCACCTCATAGCACTTCATATATGGACACAGCCATATAGGGAGTCAGCATGGGGCTACCAGAATACAGAGCAGGGACACCTGGCCAAAGAAGAGAGCTCCAAGCAGTGCAAGGAAATTAGTGGCACTTCAATGGACTGGTAAAAATAAATTCCAACCTCTTGCTGCAAATTCTGGCTAAGCTGACGGTTTACTGGTCAGGTGGCAGCCCTATGGGTAGGTGGTGGAATTGTGAAAAAACTCTCCCCACCATCTACATCTTCTCTCCAACTCGACTGCAGTCTGTCTGTAATGCTGTCTGCCATCTGCTGGTGAATAGTGAGTATCTCCCATGTAATGTTTACCTTTCACCAGCAAACGGCAGACAGGAGACAACCTGGAGGAAAGTAGAGATGGGTCATGAGGAATGAAGGCACATTGGGCAAATATATTCACATAACTCCCCATTATTTACACCCTTGGAGAATGTATTAGTCTGTTGACAAGTTGCAATACAAGACAATAGACAAGAGTAGCGCTGTTTTAGGAAAAAAAATAGCAGATATTTGATTCTACTCCTCAACAACACCTTATAAAAATACATGTGTAGCATTGACACAATCAGTTTGCCTTATGTTCAGTACCTCTGTTTGCTGTATTTAGCTTAAGAATTATTCAACCCTTTATTGTCTACTTTACAATACTTATAGCCATGTCAGGAGTGTATGAATAACTAAGCATTAGATGTTTTTCAGCTTTTTACATACTTTATATTGTCATGTACACTGCGCTGTAAATGCGCTTCATCAGCATTTGGACCTGCTTTTAACAATAAGAATTATGGAATTTTGTATATTCCTATAAAATGATCAAAAAAAACTTTTTTTTTTTTTAAACCAGTGCAGCCATTCTATATTCCATACGTGACTTGTTAAATGTGTATCCTCTGAATAGAATTTTGTTTGTTTTCTCTTTGCTTTCTGGTAACATTTTTTTCCAACGTGACTGCAGTCGGAGGTTGGCCTGTGTTTTTATGTGTGTTTCCTCACCTTTCTTTGAAGTGCCTTCTGTAGTTTTATTACTACTCTCCTCTGAAAGAAAACAACATCACTTTTATGTTGCTTTTGTTAACTGCACTTCCCTGTAAAGTCTTGAATGACAGGTTTCTGTACTGGTCTTTCTGGTATAAACTGTTAGAAGGATTCTGGAAGAGAAATAGGAGAATAAACTGTTGGCAGCAGTACGAGGTAGATTCCATTTCAATGAAGAATTGCATTAAAACGTTTAAGAATTTCACTATACAGTGAGGAGATTTATTAATGCTTTAACTCCACAGTGCATCATATTTGCACTATTATTTGTGACTTTTTCAGCTTCTTCAGCAAAATAAAGATACAGCAGATATTCGTTGTTTCGTGTTTTGCTCTTTTATTTCAAATAGCAATAAGGTCACGCACGGCCGCATATGACCTTATTGCTATTTGAAATAAAAGAGCAAAACACGAAATAATGAATACCCTCTGTATCTTTATTTTGCTGATGACCTGGGGTGGGAACCCTATATACAGCAGTATCCAGCTATGTGCGAGCAAATCTTTATTGTGATTTTTCAGTTTCTTGCCACTTTTCTAAAGTGGCCATAAAAGGATGCGGGCTTAATGGGATGGGTGGAGCTGTCTACAGCTGGTCAGATTTACTATAACATATGCCGGAAACTGGTGCCTAGCTGGCATAAATTTGCCAAAGATGTGCCTGATTAACAGATTAGATGCATCTCACTCCAGGCATAGGGGATCAAGACTGGCGCATGGGAACAAATGCCTAAAGCACTTTTATTAGTGCCTGTCATATTCAGAACTGGAAAATCATGGCTCCTTTTTACCAAAAAATAGTGTCACAGCTGTCCATGGGGTTTTGCAGCTTAAGTAAGTAAGACTGAGCTGCAATACCACACCACATCACCATGCACTCCATTTTTATGGTGACAGGTTTCCTTGAAGCAACTGATGGGCAAGGGTGCTGCGAGTCGGACCCCTACCAATCTAATATCTAAGGAGAGGTCATCAATAGTGAAATCCAATACAAGCTCGGTTAAGTGAAAGCCTACTTGTAAATATCAAATTGTTCTTTTTATGTAAATATGGTCCCAGATTCTGTGCTAATTACTTTCTTAACCTCTTAACCACCAGGGTCATAAAAGTACAATAGGCAGAAGATTGCAGAGGACTTGTGATGCAGTGGCGTAGCGTGTGTTGCCAGCACCCGGGGCGAACCTAGTATGGCGCCCCCTAACTTTTGTGCATGCGCCTTTCTATAGAATGACGCCCCACAGCATACCAAGACCAATATTACCACTAATACTATAAAAGACACATATATCGCAATCCATTGCAGGATCTCATAAAATACAGGGTTCCATATGGCTTTACATACCATACATAATGGACACTGATATCCTGATATCCAGTTTCTTCATCTGAATTGGTTTGTAGTAAAACAAGAAGCAGGCCAGAACCTACAAAAAACAAAAGCATACTTGAAATCTAGTAGACAACATTATAGCTAATGTTCAGTCAATTCTAAATCCAAGTCAATCCACTTACCTCATGGCACTGCTCTACTGTGCAACATCCTGATAACAAAGAAACTCTGATCTGCCGCTTAATTGGTTTGTAGTAAAACAAGAAGCAGGCCAGAACCTACAAAAAACAAAAGCATACTTGAAATCTAGTAGACAACATTATAGCTAATGTTCAGTCAATTCTAAATCCAAGTAAATCCATATACCTCATGGCACTGCTCTACTGTGCAACATTCTGAAAACAGATAAACTCTTAACTGCCGCTGATTTGGGTTGTAACTTGTAGTAAAACAAGAAGTAAAACAAGAAGCAGGCCAGAAACTTCAAAAAACAAAAGCATACTTGAAATCTAGTAGACATTATAGCTAATGTTCAGTCAATTCTCCAAGTAAATCCACAAACCTCAATTTAAAATCACCTGCTTTTGATTTTTGCTAATTTTTCAATCACTGTTTCGAACTCTATTTTGAAATCTCGCTCAATTGAAAGCATTGCTAGGTTAGTCAGTCTTTCCTGGCTCATTGTAGATCTTAGATATGTTTTGATTAATTTCAGTTTGGAGAAACTTCTTTCACAACTGGCAGTTGAAATAGTGATGGTTAAAAATATTCTTAACACAACAACAAAGTTAGTCAAACTCTCCTGCAGCTTCCACTTGTACACCCATCGAAGCAAATCTAAAGCGGTCCAGCTAGCAGGCTGCTCATCGGTGTTGACTTCCTTATACAAGATAATGTGCTTCCGAAGGTGACTTATTTCATTGAACATAGCGGCAGCATTCAACTATGTGTACTTAGCACATGTGTGCTGAATTTGTTCAATGATAAAATCATCTTTTGCAATATCTAGCAAAGTCTGAATTTGCAGGAAAGCAAATCGCTGGTGAAGCATATTCATCTGTGTTGAGCGTTTTGTGATTTCTGCCTCAAGACGATCAATTGCTTCTAGTTGTTCTCTTTTTGTTTCTTGCATTAAGGTCAAGCCAGCATCACAACTTAGCTCACCAGGCATCTTTTTACGTCTTCCAACTCTTCTCTCTGTAGAAATGTTGTACATTTGACATATCTGCAGAGCTTTTTCAGTTGCCACTACACTGTCTCGTTTTTCCTGGCAAAATAAAACCAGTGCTTTCAGCTTTTGCACACACTGATCAAGGGCAAGTCCTTTTTGCTGCAAGTAGAGCTGAGCATCGTTCACTTCGTTTAATACTGGACTCCAAAAATGCAAGAATGAAAAAAAAGGATAAGTCATAATGCAAACTAATAGACTTCCTGCATCCCCTTTGGTTTCAAAGTTTTCTCCTGGCCTGTCTCGCTGCATTTCCAAAGCATCTATTATTTTATCAGTGTGTTTAGCAAGTACACATACAGCTTCATGCTTTGAACTCCATCTTGTGTCAGATGTTCGCTTTAAGTTTATTGGTACATGTTCCTTAAGAACATCACATCTATGGGTGGAGCTTGAGAAGAAAGTATATAATTTTTCTACAGCGCTAAAGAAAGTTGTAGACTTTGTTCCAACACCAACTGCATGCACACCGGCAAGATTGAGCGAGTGATTGTTACATGGCACAAACACTGCTTTGGGATTGATATCCAAAATGCGCTTCTGTACTCCACTAATGTGTCCAGCCATAGTTGCTGCTTTGTGATATCCTTGGCCATAGCAGTGCTCCAGCTTAGGCCCTCTGTCTGTAACTTGTCACTAATCTGTTTTGTAATAATATCTGCTGATTTCCCAGATAACTGAATAAAATCAATGAATGATTCGAGAACGTTGACTTCAGTATCTTCAATGTGAACATATCGAATCACTTGTGACATTTGGTCAGTGTGAGAAATATCTGGAGTGCTATCAAACATGATAGCAAAATACTTGGCCTTTGTGATTCTTTGCAAGATGGCTGTTCTAACATGATCACCAAGCAAGCTGATGAACTCATTCTGGCTCTGTTGAGAGAGGTAGGACACAGAGTACCCATGTGCCTGCTGAACTTTGTGAAGGTGCTGATTGGCAACTGGGTCATATTTTGCTAGTAGCTTGAAAGTTTCTAGGAAGTTTTCACAGTTATCATCAGTGCTAATATTTTCAGATTGACCACGTAAGGGTAAGGATTGCCTTGCTAGATATAGCACACAGTCAAGTATTCTGGCTAGGATTGCCCTCCACTTTTCAAATGACCTCTGTTGTGCAAGCTGGGCAGCAGCATCAATAGTTTCTTGTTTTTGTAGCCGCATTTCAAATTCTTTCCACATTGTAAATGCACGAAGGTGGTAAAAACTACGCTCATGTTCTAGCAACCTGGGGTTTAGTTTTCTCCATGCTTTAAATCCATTAGACTTTCCAAAAGAACTTTTCCCTTTGGCCTTCTGGAAAAGCATACAAGGAAAGCAATATGCAGCACATTTCATAGGTGAAAACACTAACCATGTCCTTAGCATAGTCTCGCCATTCTCCAAATTCATGTAGAACCAGTCCTTAGAAAATGACCTGCCATCACTATCTTTTGGAAACAATACATCCTTATTCTGTAGTTCCACTGTTCCTCTCTTGACAAGTTCGGTTTTCAAAGTTTCATCTACAGTTTCTGGCCAATAGCCAATATCGGTGAAGACTTTGAGGTCAATTCTTTCTAGTATAATATTTGGCTGAGCAGAAGTAGGAGCATCTTCACACAAAGCTTTCTGTTCTGTTTCTAAAGTAACAGAAGGAATGTCCACAGGCACTTGTTCCAGTTTGTGAGGCTCTTGTGATGCTACTGGTGATGATGATCCTAATGTACTTACAGCTGTGTTTACAAGAAACCTGTCAAGGCTTTCAGCTATTTTAGCTTGCTGCTTCTGCTCTATCTTTCTCCTCTTTCTGCCTTGTGCACCTGATTATTTTTTGTTTGGCATAATAGCTAACAGCAAAGGTGTAGTCTTCTGCCAAAAAAAAAAAATTCTAACTAAAATATTTATTCACGGTCACTCATTGGGCCAGCATACATGTGACAATATCATGGTCATACATGTGTATCCGTGCATTCACTTACCTTGTGTCTTTGTGATGATGTTAAGAAGGCCTCGTTTCTCCTGGTATGGTATACTTTAAGCTGGGTAAGGAGTTTCTCCTTCTAGTTGACCGCTTTGGTCTCCAAATGGCAAGAGCTGGAATGACACAGGAATGCATCTTACAAATTCAGCCACACTCACTATCCACCAAGCATGGGTATCCGTGCATTCACTTACCTTGTGTTTTTGTGATGATGTTAAGAAGGCCCTTGTTTCTCCTGGTATGGTATACTTTAAGCTGGGTAAGGAGTTTCTCCTTATAGTTGACCGCTTTGGTCTCCAAATGGCAAGAGATGAAATGACACAGGAATGTATCTTACAGCCACACTCACTATCCACCAAGCATGGGTATCCGTGCATTCACTTACCTTGTGTCTTTGTGATGATGTTAAGAAGGCCCTCGTTTCTCCTGGTATGGTATACTTTAAGCTGCGTAAGGAGTTTCTCCTTATAGTTGACCGCGTTGGTCTCCAAATGGCAAGAGCTGGAATGACACAGGAATGCATCTTACAAATTCATATAGCCTTAGTCCCCTGGGCTACGTGGCCACACAAACAGGGCAGAGGGCATCACCCAGGTGAGGTGCATAGCTAGAGACATACCGCCCCTAAACCCAGTCACAAAGGTCTATAAAGAGCACCTAGTGACCACACCCAGACCAAGACCATTAACCCCATAAGAACCAAGCAGGGAGGGGAGCCTGCATGAACACTGAAGTGAAAGCACAGGCTGCAGTACTGGAAACTGCCCCTTGCAACCAGCATACACTGAGTCCACTGCAGAATCCCATGTCACATTGACCACACCGTGACAGTATCAGAAGCAAGACAGGGTGGGAAGCAAGCAAACAGTAGGAACAGCTTATACACAGGCTGCTGCAACTACATGTAGGCCATAGCAGCCTAGATGGAATGCCGTGTTACAGTGAACTTCAAACTGTGGTGGAAAAATCTAAAATGCTAAAATTAAAATAGGCCCTGTCTTATGGGTTGTCTCACATCCGCGACCGCAAATAGCATTTATCATGCAGAGTAGAGGAAGACGTTACTACAAGGCACTTACTAATGTATTGTAATTGTGCATATTGCTTTCTTTGATGCTTGGGTTCCATCACATTCTACACAACCTGTATCCATGGCTATGACCACCCTGCAATCCAGCAATGATGGTCATGCTTGTACACTATAGCGTAAAGTGCAAACTTTTCTGGTAGTTGGGACTGTGGGAGCACACATAGGCGGGCACCTGTTCCACTTCGGTATACAATTACAACCACCGCTAACTAATTGCAGGGTGGTGGTAACCATGGACACCGTTTATAATGTGATGGCAAAATGAACCCAGCTATCAAAAGAGGTCAACATGGCGACAATAAGGCTGGTTTTAGACGAGCGTGTAGGCTGTGGGAAACACGCTCCATGTGATAGAGGGATCCTCTGATCTGGACTACAGGCACGCATGGCATTATCATGATTGATAACACTGGGTGCCTCTGTCTGACCTTTATTCTACAGAATCATACTGACAGCTTTATGTCCATGTGCCTGTAGTCCAGACCAGAGGATCCATCTATCACAGCCCAAACGCTAGTCTGAAACCAGCCTAAATTAGTAAGTGGCTTGAATTAAGTTTCTCTACATGATAAATGCCAATTGCTAAAGTGAGACAACCCCTTTATTGGTTTTGTGTGAGCTGCGTGATTTTTTTTTTTTTTGGTGGGGTCACTGTTTTTATTTTATTTTTTATTTGGTTCGATAATTTTTTTAACAATTTTTTCGGAGTGCTAAATACGTTGAATCACAATTTTTTTTTTTTTCGTTATAGCATGCAACAACCAGAAAATACATTTTTTATTTAAAACTTTAATTGTTCGGATATTTTCACGTGGCAAAACAAAACCTGTGTACCTACTCAGATGCCATATTGACCACAGCATCTGAGGGTTAAATGACCATTGGGTTGCTGATGTGGCTATATTTCACTATTACGTCAGCAGACCCTGTCAGGGATGAAAGGGGGTTAATTAATCCATTGATAATTCCCATTTTGGCTCCATGCAGGCCTCAACCTAACCAGCACTACAGAAAGTAATACAAGTAAATTGCCCTCTGATATTCTCAGTGAGGCCTGGCTGGGGCCTAATGAGGACTATCAATGGATTAATACAAAGGGTTATTACTGTGGGGGTCTAAGCGGAATCTGCTGCACAATAAGCCTATGGGAAAGAATATTACTATGTATATTCCACCTAGACCCCCACAATAATAATCCTCCATTATTAATCCAGGTGGCTGGTGCAGTATGACTCCTGTGGCTGGGACACATTTTCCCCACAAAATTTACCTCTCTGGGCAGCACAATCATTAACCCCTTAAGGACACGGCCCTATTTCACCTTAAGGACCAGGCCATTTTTTCAAAATCTGACCATTGTCACTTTATGTGGTGATAACTTTAAAACGCTTTTTCTTATCCAGTCCATTCTGAGATTGTTTTTTCGTCACATATTGTACTTCATGACAGTGGTAAAATGAAGTCGAAAAATTTCATTTTTATTTATAAAAAAATACCAAATTTACCAAAAATTTTGAAAAATTTGCAATTTTCCAAGTTTCAATTACTCTACTTCTATAATACATAGTAATACTGCCAAAAAAGTTATTGATTTACATTCCCCATATGTCTACTTCATGTATCGATCATTTTGGGAATGCTATTTCATTTTGGGGACGTTACAAGGCTTAGAAGTTTAGAAGCAAATCTTGAAATTTTTCAGAAATTTTCAAAAACCCACTTTTTAGGGACCAGTTCAGGTCTGAAGTCACTTTGTGAGGCTTACATAATAGAAACCACCCAAAAATTACCCCATTCTAGAAACTACACCCCTCAAGGTATTCAAAACTGATTTTACAAACGTCATTAACCCTTTAGGTTTTCCACAAGAGTTAATGGCAAATGGAGATAAAATTTCAGAATTTCGATTTTTTGAAAAATTTTCCGTTTGAATCCATTTTTCCAGTAACAAAGCAAGGGTTAACAGCCAAACAAAACTCAATTTTTATTGCCCCGATTCTGTAGTTTTCAGAAACACCCTATATGTGGTCGTAAACTGCTGTATGGCCAAACTGCAGGGCGCAGAAGGAAAGGAGCGCCATATGGTTTTGGAAGGCAGATTTTGCTGGACTGGATTTTTGACACCATGTCCCATTTGAAGCCCCCGATGCACCCCTAGAGTAGAAACTCCATAAAAGTGACTCCATCTAAGAAACTACGCCCCTCAAGGTATTCAAAACCAGTTTTACAAACTTTGTTAACCCTTTAGGTGTTCCACAAGAGTTATTGGCAAATGGAGATGAAATTTCCGAATTTCTATTTTTTGTTACCTTGTCTCAAAAAAGTGTAATATAGAGCAACCAAAAATCATGTTTACCCTAGAATAGTACCAACAAAACTGACACCTTATCCCGTAGTTTCCAAAATGGGGTCACTTTTTGGAGTTTCTACTGTAGGGGTGCATCAGGGGGCTTCAAATGGGACATAGTGTCAAAAAACCAGTCCAGCAAAATCTGCCTTCCAAAAACCATATGGCGTTCCCTTCCTTCTGTGCCCTGCCGTTTGGCCATACAGTAGTTTACGACCACATATGGGGTGTTTGTGCAAACAAGAGAATCAGGGCAATAAATATTGAGTTTTGCTTGGCTGTTAACCCTTGCTTTGTTACTGCAAAAATGGATTAAAATGGAAAATTTGCAAAAAAATAGCTGTTTTGGGACTGTTTTTATTTTTGTTATTTACATAGTTGAACTGACAGGTTAGATTGTGTGCTATTTCTATAGAGCAGGTTGTTACGGACGCGACAATACCAAATATTACTACTTTTGGGGTTTTTGTTTCAGTTTTACATAATAAAGCCTTTTTGAAAATAATTTTTTTTTAGTGTCTCCACATTCTGAAAGCCATAGTTTTATTTTATTTTTTTGGGCGACTGTGTTATGTAGGGGCTCATTTTTTGCGGGATGAGATGGCGGTTTGATTGGCACCATCTTGGGGTGCATATGACATTTTGGTCGCTTGCTATGCCACTTTTTGTGATGTAAGGTGACAAAAATGGCTTTTGACACCGTATTATTTTTTTTTTTTTTGCTGTGTTCAGCTGAGGGGTTAGATCATGTGTTATTTATATAGATCAGGTTGTGACGGACGCGGCGATACATAATATGTATACTTTTTATTTATTTATATAAGTTTTACACAATAATATAACTTTTTAAAACAAAAAAAAATCATGTTTTAGTGTCTCCATAGTTTGAGAGCCATATATATATTTTTTTGGGCGATTGTCCTATGTAGGGGCTCATTTTTTGCGGGATGAGATGGCGGTTTGATTGGCACCATCTTGGGGTGCATATGACTTTTTGATCGCTTACTATTACACTTTTTGTGATGTAAGGTGACAAAAAAATGGCTTTATTTTTTATGTTTACGGAGTTCATCTGAGGGGTTAGGTCATGTTATATTTTTATAGAGCAGGTCCTTACGGACGCGGCGATACATAATATGTATACCTTTTTTATTTATTTTGGTTTTACACAATAATATCCTTTTTGAATGAAAAAAAACATGTTTTAGTATCTCCATAGTCTGAGAGCCATATATTTTTCAGTTTTTAGGCAATTGTCTCAGGTTGGGTATCATTTTTGCGGGATGAGGTGACGGTTAGATTGGCACTATTTGGGGGTCATATGACTTTTTGATCGCTTGCTATTACACTTTTGTGATGTAAGGTGGCAAAAAAATGGCTTTTGACAAAGTTTTTATTATTTTTTTACAGTCTTTACTTGAGGGGTTAGGTCATGTGATATTTTTATAGAGCAGATTCTTACGGACGTGTAGATACCAAATATGTCTACTTTTTAATTTTTTTACATTTAACACTAAAAGCATTTTTGAAACAAAAAAATCATGTTTTAGTCTGAGAGGCATAGTTTTGTTATTTTTGGCCAATTGTTTTAGGTAGGGGCTCGTTTTTTGCGGGATGAGATGGCAGTTTGATTGGTACTATTTTGGGAGGCAAATGCCTTTTTGATCGCTTTGTATTACACTTTTAGTGATGTAATGTGCCAAAAATGGCTTATTTACACCATTTTTTGGTTTTTTTTTATGGCGTTCACCTGAGGAGTTCAGTCATGTGATATTTTTATAGAGCAGGTTTTTACGGACGCGCGATACCTAATATGTGTAGTGTATTTTATTTTTTAATTTTTATTCAGTGTTATGTGTATTTTTCATTTTTACTTTTTTTCACTTTTTTACATTTTTTTGACCCAGACCCACTTGGTTCTGAAAGATCCAGTGGATCTGGTGTCTGTATAATACAGTACAGTACACTATATAGTGCACTGTACTGTATTTTGTACTTTAGAAAGTCTGAATAGACCTTTAGCAGGTCTATTCAGACTTTCAGCACCATGGAGAGCAGGGCGCTTCTGAAAGCGTCCTGTCTCCATGGCAACCATCACCCGCTGCCATAACTGGGCAGGGGTGATGGATGGGGAGGAGTGGAGCACCCTCCTCTGCGATCCCATCCTGTTGGGGGCTGCAAGGCACAGCAGCCCCCGATGGGAGAGGGAGGGAGCGCTCCCTCCCTGTTAACCCTTCCATACCACGGTCCGTACGGACCGCGGTACGAGAAGGGTTAAACGGCTGGCATCTGCAGCACAGATGCCAGCCGTTTCTATCAGAGTGTCAGCAATGTGCTGACACTCTGATAGAACTCACTAGACACCAGGGATAGATTACAGGGAGGCGGGCGGGGATCGCAATCGCGATCCCGCCCGCCGCACCGCCCGCCGCACCGCCCGCCTCCTGCCCGCCTCGCGCCGCCCGCAACCACCCCCTGCACCCCCGCAGCCACAATATGATTGGGGGCTGCAGGGGGTTAAAAACTGTTTAGGGGCATTAACTCTCTGATCCCCGCGGTCATAGACCGCGGGGATCAGAGATCGCATAAGCGCTGCAAACCGCAGGTCTGAATTGACCTGCGGTTTGCAGCGATCGCCCATATGGGGGGGTCACAGGACCCCCCTGGGCATTGTAACAAGGTACCTGCTGAATGATTTCAGCAGGTACCTTGTTCCGATCACTGCCAGCTGAGCAGCAGTGATCGGAACAACTCATGACGTACCGGTACGTCATGTGTCCTTAAGGACTCGGGAAACATGCCGTACCGGTACGTCATGTGTCCCAAAGGGGTTAAATACATCTCCTGCGCCCTCACTGCCTAACTGGTCTGAGTGGTGCAGCAGGCCGAGGCCCTGTTTAGTTTGTTAAATTTGTTCCTCAGCTCAGACTGACCCTCAGGGGGACGTGGAGTGGGACTAAGGCTACTTTCTCATTAGTGGCAGGGAAGTCCAGCAGGTTTTTCCGGCGGTTGAACAGCCTGATGTATCAGTCCCACCGCTAGTTTATGCGTGTCTCCGGACTGCCGCTCCATACCCAATACCATTGACTAATGGGGGCGGGGGCGGAGTTCCGGCGGCACGGCATCGAACAGTAAGAGGCCGCCAGAACTCCACCACCGCCCCCATTATAGTAAATGGGGATGGATCGTCAGTCCGGGGGCATATGTAAAGTAGTGGCAGAATCCGACAGGCTGTTCACCTGCCAGAACAGCCTGCTGGACTGCCCTGCCGCTATCGTGAAAGTAGCCTAAAACTTGTTTAGTGACTGCAGAGATCCTTGTCTGGACATGATGAGATGAAGAGGAAGCTGAACAGCAGGTATGCAGTGAAGTGCCATGAGAGCCAGGCAGGCCAAGCAGGTGGCAGTCATGGTGCTGGGAAAGGATGACCAAAGACAGCACTGCCTCTAGGATGCCATCTGCCCATCTCTGCTGTCCATATACCAGCCCAGGCCAGGCCCAGGGTAGGCCTGGTACAGTACAGTAGAGATGGGCAGATGGCATCACAGAGGCAGTATTGTCTCAGTGCCTCTGGTAAGGTTATCCTGCCACATCAGAACCATGAATGCCAGACTGCCAGGCCACCTGCATGGCCTGGCTGAGCTCTGGCACTTCACTCATTGATTTATTACCCTTACATGTCCAGTGCACACTGTAAAGCCACCAGCCAGCCACCATTCCCATCCCCCCACACACCTAACACTCAGAGTCATCATGGTGGCATCATGTTCACCTCACCAGACCCAACTTAATCACTAACTCAGTCTCAGCCTCAGCAGCACAGGGGCAGCAGCAGCTGCCTGGCTCCATCTCTACCTCTGCTCTACTGGAAAACACATCTGACTCTCTCCTCTCACTCAAGTTTTTTTCTTTCATATCTCTCTGAAGAAAATGGCCACCACTGCCTCCTGGCAATCTCCTGACTCCTTCTGCTTCCGAGTCCCGCGCTCCACACTTTCCTGCCGTGAAAGTGGGCGGAGCTGGAGGGAGTCAGCCGCCTCTTTGATTCTAACTGCACTGCAGTGCACTGCAGGCAGAGCGCTGTGTACGGATCAAGTATCTATCAGCAGGGGGCGGGCGCGCGCACGGCACACTACCGAACAGCTCTGTGGCTGCTGCGCAGGGCATGTCAGAGTACGAGAGCTATCCTCAGCCTGAAACTTTAAGCAGCCAGCGCGCGGCGCCCCCCTGCAGTTTGGCGCCCGGGGCAACGGCCCCCCTGCCCCCCCCATGCTACGCCCCTGCTGTGATGTACTATCATGGCATTGTGGTCACATGGACTGCCACTGTGCCTGCACTATGAAGAGCAGGACAGTGGCTGTAATATACACAACTGGGCAGCACGGAGGCTCAGTGGTTAGCACTGGTGCCTTGCAGCGTTGGGGTCCTAGGTTTCAATACGAAGGACAACATCTGCATGGAGTTTGTATGTTCTGCGCATGTTTGCGTGGGTTTCCCCCGAGTATTCCGGTTTCCTCCTACACTCCAAAGACATACTGAGGGAAATTAGATTGTGAGCTCCATTGGGGACAGCTTTATACTAATGTCTGTAAAGTGCTGTGGAATATAGTAGTGCTATATAAGTGCGTAAAATAAATAAATAATAAACTGCTGTCCTGCTCTAACAACAGGCATTAGAAAGAAACTCTGATCTCCATCACCTTCCCCTTGTATGTTGTTATGAATGCTGATCAAGGCACATAAGGGGAAAAAACAAAGAGGGATCCATTAAAGGGCAGCACGTACATTATGACATGGGGTAAGAGAATGGTATGTATATGTGTGTGTGTAGATATATATTTATTTGCAAGCATGTGATTACAGTATTTTTTGGACCATAAGACACACTACACCATACTACACACTGGACCATAAGACACTACACTAATCAGGATAAAAATAGGAAACATTTTTTGTTTTGTTTATTGTATATGTCATGATACCATATCAGTCTGCCAACCAGAGTCCCCCCTCACTTTTTGAGCCCTATTGGTTTAGGGCTTAAATGCCCTCCCCTGAGCTTACTAGTCACAAGCAAAAAAAAGAAAGTCTTTGTACTATTATATGCTTAGCCTGCCATAGCAGGTCCAGTCAAGTGGGGTCAGCAAGGGTATACAGTATATACAGAGCAGAGGTGATGGGGAACAGTGAGGGTATACCGTATATACAGAGCAGAGGTGATGGTGGACAGTCAGGATATACAAAATACAGAACAGAGGTGATGGTTGACAGTGAGGATATACAGTATATACAGAGCAGAAGTAATGGTGGACAGTGAGGGTATACCGTATATACAGAGCAGAGGTGATGGTGGACAGTTAGGATATACAAAATAGAGAGCAGAGGTGATGGTGGACAGTGAGATGATACAGTATATACAGAGCGGAGGTGATGGACATTGAGGATATACAGTATATACAGACCGGAGGTGATGGTAGACAGTGAGGATATACAGTATATACAGAGCAGAAGTCATGGTGGACAATGAGGATATACAATATATACAGAGCAGAAGTGATGTTGGACAGTGAAGGTATACAGTATATACCGAGCAGAGATGATGGTGGACAGTGAGGGTATACCATATATACAGAGCGTAGGTGATGGACAGTGAGGACATACAGTATATACAGAGCAGAGGTGATGGTCGACAGTGAGGGTATAATGTATATACAGAGCGGAGATGATGGTGGACAGTGAGGGTACACAGTATATACAGAGCGGAGGTGATGGTAGACAGTGAGGGTATACCGTATATACAGAGCGGAGGTGATGGGGGACAGTGAGGGTATACAGTATATACAGAGCGGAGGTGATGGGGGACAGTGAGGGTATAAAGTATATACAGAGCAGAGCTGATGGGGGACAGTGAGAGTATACAGTATATACAGAGCGGAGGTGATGGTGGTCAGTGAGGGTATACAGTATTATATACAGAACAGAGGTGATGGTGGACAGTGAGAGTATAAAGTTTATACAGAGCGGAGCTGATGGGGGACAGTGAGAGTATACAGTATATACAGAGCGGAGGTGATGTTGGACAGTGAGGGTACACAGAATATACAGAGCAGAGGTGATGGTGGACAGTGAGGGTATACAGTATATACAGAGTGGAGGTGATGGTGGACAGTGAGGGTATACAGTATATACAGAGCGGAAGTGATGGTAGACAGTGAGGGTATACCGTATATACAGAGCGGAGGGGATGGTGGACAGTGAGGGTATACAGTACATACAGAGCGGAGGTGATGGACAGTGAGGGTATACAGTATATACGGAGCGTAGGTGATGGTGGACAGTGAGGGCATAAAGTATATACAGAGCGTAGCTGATGGTGGACAGTGAGGGTATAAAGTATATACAGAGCGTAGCTGATGGTGGACAGTGAGGGTATACAGTATATACAGAGCTGAAGTGATGGTGGACAGTGAGGGTATACAGTACATACAGAGCGGAGGTGATGGTGGACAGTGAGGGCATTAAGTATATACAGAGCGTAGCTGATGATGGACAGTGAGGGTATACAGTATATACAGAGCGGAAGTGATGGTGGACAGTGAGGGTATACAGTATATACAGACCAGAGGTGATGGTGGATAGTGAGGGCATAAAGTATATACAGAGCGTAGCTGATGGTGGACAGTGAGGGTATAAAGTATATACAGAGCGTAGCTGATGGTGGACAGTGAGGGTATAAAGTATATACAGAGCGTAGCTGATGGTGGACAGTGAGGGTATACAGTACATACAGAGCGGAGGTGATGGTAGACAGTAAGGGTATACAGTATATACAAAGCGTAGGTGATGTTGGACAGTGAGGGTACACAGTATATACAGAGCGGAGGTGATGGTGGACAGTGAGGGTATACAGTATATACAGAGCAGAAGTGATGGTGGACAGTGAGGGTATACAGTACATACAGAGCGGAGGTGATGGTAGACAGTGAGGGTATACAGTATATACAGAACGGAGGTCATGGTGGACAGTGAGGGTATAAAGTACATACAGAGCGGAGGTGATGGTGGACAGTTAGGATATACAAAATAGAGAGCAGAGGTGATGGTGGACAGTGAGAGTATACAGTATATACAGAGCGGAGGTGATGGTAGACAGTGAGGGTATACAGTATATACAGAGCGGAGGTGATGGTGGACAGTGAGGGTATACCGTATATACAGAGCAGAGGTGATGGTGGACAGTGAGGGTATACAGTACATACAGAGCGGAGGTGATGGTAGACAGTGAGGGTATACAGTATATACAGAACGGAGGTCATGGTGGACAGTGAGGGTATAAAGTACATACAGAGCGGAGGTGATGGTGGACAGTTAGGATATACAAAATAGAGAGCAGAGGTGATGGTGGACAGTGAGAGTATACAGTATATACAGAGCGGAGGTGATGGTAGACAGTGAGGGTATACAGTATATACAGAGCGGAGGTGATGGTGGACAGTGAGGGTATACCGTATATACAGAGCAGAGGTGATGGTGGACAGTGAGGGTATACAGTACATACAGAGCGGAGGTGATGGTAGACAGTTAGGGTATACAGTATATACAGAGCGGAGGTGATGGTGGACAGTGAGGGTATACCGTATATACAGAGCAGAGGTGATGGTGGACAGTGAGGGTATACAGTACATACAGAGCGGAGGTGATGGTAGACAGTGAGGGTATACAGTATATACAGAGCGGAGGTGATGGTGGACAGTGAGGATATACAATATATACAGAGCAGAAGTGATGGTGGACAGTGAGGGTATAAAGTATATACAGAGCATAGCTGATGGTGGATAGTGAGAGTATACAGTATATACAGAGCGTAGCTGATGGTGGACAGTGAGAGTATACAGTATATACAGAGCTGAAGTGATGGACAGTAAGGGTACACAGTATATAAAGAGCAGAGGTGATGGTGGACAGTGAGGGTATACAGTATATACAGAACGGAGGTCATGGTGGACAGTGAGGGTATACAGTATATACAGAACGGAGGTCATGGTGGACAGTGAGGGTGAACAGTATACACAGAGCGAAGGTGATGGTGGACAGTGAAGATATAACTAAAATCCAGAAGTGTGCAGTGGTCTCAGCAAAGTATAGTTTGCTGAGACAGTTTTGTTTACGTTGTATTCTGGACTGGCAGGTAGGCTTGGTAGTGGGAGCTGCTGGTCCACTCCCTTCCAGCACGGGTATTCCCTCATACCTGAGGTGAGCCCAGGTGAAGCCTGCCCTAATCTAGGCGGCATAAAGCCCATCCCAGGCTGTCGGTCTGGGGGAAGTGTGTGTGATCCTGGAGCAGAGGCTCTGTGAGTGGTCTCAGTCAGGAGGACTGAGGGGCCACAAGACTATGCGAAGTCTGATCACTTCCCTGGGTGGACTGGTTGGCTGAGTAAAGCTGGACCGACTGGCACATGTGAACGGTGCTCTACAAGAGAGGTAGGGACGCATTATGTTTAGTTAGAGCCCAGCCGGGCAAGTGTTTATTGTTTTGTACGATTTGTGTTGTGCTGTGTCTGAAGACTGTCCAATAAATGCACTGTTTGGACATGCAACACGGTTGTCAGCAATAATTCTGTGAGAATGACCCCCATAAAGGAGCCGATCCCTTACAATATATATATACCCATGATCTTTTATAAACATAATCATATTTCTTATAAATATCTCTTAAAGTTTTTTTTTATACATATATATTCATGTTATGCTCAATTACACCTATCTCAAATGAATTAATTCAGCAGTTATTCATTTTATCAATGCTATATGTTTTACACCTTGTTTTTTTACATCAATTTACCTATTACTAGCATTTGTCATGTTTATGTTTTTAACAATTGTGTGCCTATATATCTATATATTCTTATATACTGTACTCTTATATATTCTTATATACACCCTGTATTCTTATATTACTAGAATTTGTTATGCTCTTGTTCTTAATAATTGTGCAACTATATACCATTTGCAGCACTTTTCTTATAAATTCTTTTATCTATCCAGTGGCCAAACCCCCTGTAAGCCACCAATTGTCTTCACTCCTGCTCTAAGAAAAAAAAAGCAAGAAAGATTTTTTTTAAGCATACCAGTTTGTGTAGTACATCCAAGATGGCTGCTGGGGCAGTGGACATTTATTGAGCATGCTCAGATGATTAAAATGAATTGAAACGGATCCGCCTCAGACGGAGCCATTACAGACAGATCTGTCCTCATTGACTTCAATTGTGTGTCAGGCGGATCCGTTTGGCTCTGCATTATCAGGCAGACACCAAAACGCTGCAAGCTGCGTTTTGGTGTCAGCCTCCAGAGCGGAATGGAGACTGAACTGAGGCAAACTGATGCATTCTGAGAGGATCCTTTTCCATTCAGAATGCATTAGGGCAAAACTGATCCGTTTTGGACCGCTTGTGAGAGCCCTGAACGGATTTCACAAACGGGAAGCCAAAACGCGAGAGTGAAAGTAGCCTTACAGTAGAGTAGTCTGGAATAAGATTCCATTTCTCTTTAAAACGGTTTGTGACTTCTCACTTGTGTATTCAGTTCCATTGTCTGCACGTAGAATCTTTGGCTTTTTCCTAAACTTGTTACTTACTTCATATATAGATGAAAAGATATTCTTCAAGTTTCTCTGGAACTTCATTTTTGCTGTGAAGCAAATAAACAACTGTATACCTTGAATAATCATCAATCAAAGTAAGAAAATATATTTTCTTGCCGGGGTGAACATACACATTGGACCACAAACATCTATGTGTATTAAGTCAAGTGGCTGCTCTGATCTTGCGGCACTTTTTTTAGGAAATGTTTTCGTGGACATTTTTCATTTAACCCCTTCCCGACACATGACGTAATAGTACGTCATGGTGGCAGGTGATTTGCCGCATTTTGACGTACTATTACGTCATGGTGATCGGGCAGGCACTGGAGTGGTGCGCGCCCAATCACTGCAGGGGCCCGGCAGTCCCTGATAACTGGGCCCCTACTTTATCCGCCGGCATTGCTGTAAAAGCCGATGCCGGCAGATTAACCCGTTCTATGCCGCGGTCAGCGCTGACTGCGGCATAGAAAGTATTTGCGGCAGGTGAGGGAACCCATCAGGTGCTGTGGCGGGGACCTGATGGGTGAGAAGGCGGCCTGATGCCTTGCAGAGGCTGACCAGTGCCTTGCAAGGCAACGGGACTCCTTCTATGGGGGCCTGAGGAGATCCAGCCCCAGGCTGGGTCTCCTAGGCAACCTGTTAGTCAATTACTTAGTGTATTACTTACACTTAGTGTAATACACTAGCAGGCAATGCATTACAATACAGATGTATTGTAATGCATTGCAGAAGGGGATCAAAAGTCCCAGAGTGGGACAGAAATAAAAGTAAAAAAAGTGTTTTTAATAAAAAAATAAATAAAGTTTCAAGTAAAAAAAGAAATAAAAGTCCCTTTCCCCCGATAAACACAGTGAGAAAATAAAATAAAAACTGTCAACAAAAGCCATTTTTGTCACCTTACATCACAAAAAGCGCAACACCAAGCAATCAAAAAGGCATATGCCCCCCAAAATGGTACCAATAAAACAGTCACCTCATCCCGCAAAAAAATAAGCCCCTACATAAGACAATCGCCCAAAAAATAAAAAAGCCATGGCTCTCAGACTATGGAGACACTAAAACATAATTTTTTTTGTTTAAAAATGCTATTATTGTGTAAAAAAAAAAAAAAAAAGAAACAGTATACATATTAGGTATTGCCACGTCTGTAACTACCTGCTTTATAAAAATATCACATGACCTTTTTTAAATCAGGTTGATTTTTATTTAAAACAAACATTTATCACATGTACATCGTAAAGGAGTTCGCTTTTTTTATTATTTATTTTTTGTTGTTTTGTAAGGCTGAACAGAAAACAAGTATAGCAACGTTTGAACATCTTGGTGTGCGCAGACACCTAAGGCAATAATGGGATATCAAACATATCATGAAAATTATAACCTGACATCATTCAAATGATTAAAGCATTGTAGTATTGTAGTAATGAACTCAATCATACAGTAACACAATAACACCCATCCCCCACCCTATCCCAACTTGAGCGGAGAGACATTAGTAACGCTAGTTCTAAGGTTAGTCCTGCAATTGGATGTCGGAATGGTCCCGTCTATCTATGATCTTTAAACTGTATATGCATATCACAGCAGCCACGTGGTTCCTTTGAGGAGGGAGTGTAATAGAAACAGTAGTCCCCATATACATTCATGAACTGGTGCCTGTGATACTGCCACAGGGGTATTCAGACATTGCATAACAACTATGTGGTTCCTCTGGATAAGGAGTGTAGTAGGGACATTTGTCCTTGTGCACAGTCTTGTACTAGTGCCTGAGAGGCTAGTTGCGCTGATTCCACCCACCCTTGCCACAGAGATAGGAACTTATTTGGACATTTGCGTTTAATATAGTCTCCCCTCTCCAATCTCAGAATCATATTCATCCTGTTAACATATTCTTGTTTTGTGGGCGGGGCCTCTCTAATCCAGTGTTTGGCTATCAGTACTCTAGCCTGGAACAGGAGTCTATGAATACATAGGGAGGTCTTGTCTCCCAATCCCGAGGATTCCAATATTCTCAAAATACAGACTCTAGGGTCCTCGGGTATACGGATCTGGGTTGCAGTCGTTATAATGCCTCTGACATCTGCCCAATATGATCGCAAGCGTGAGCAGTTCCACATCATATGGAGCAGTGTTGCGTCTTCCTGCCCACATCTAGGACACTTTGAATCCAAACGCACCCTGATTTTGAGTAGAAATTGTGGGGTTTTATATACTCGGTGTATAAGGTATAGTTGTGATAGACGCTGGGACTCACTAACCGTCAGAGAAGGAGTAAGGGCAAGAATATTCGTCCATTGTTCCTGGGACAATGCACCAAGATCCTTCTCCCATTGGACCTTTGCCTTAATGGTAGTGAAGGGGGGAGGCGTATCGCTAATATGTCTATAGAGCATGGAGATTAGGCCCCTAGGGGAGGGACCCTTCAATAATTTCTTGGCCACTAAAGGAGAGTCGGCAATCGGGAATTGTGTCTGAAACGCATGCCTCAATTGTAAATACTGGTAAAATAGTTTGTTGGGTAAGCTAAACTCTTCCTGCAGCTGCGGAAAGGTTTTAAAGACTCCACCCGATTGAAGTTGCCCCAGGAACAATATACCTCTGCTTTCCCATGGGGAGAAACCCTCCAGTCTAAATATTTCAGGCACTTGAGGGTTACGCCAAAAAAGGAGTAACATCACAGAAACCACTGATACCTATCATATTTTTAAATCTAGACCAGACTTTGGATACTAGTGTAAGAGTGGGGAGCGTGTTCGAGCATAGTGACCCCAATTCCACAGTGGCAATCGGAACCCTCTGTTTAGTTAAAGATGCAATAATAGCAGCCGAGGAATCCAACTCATCAGTCTGGAGCTACTCTTTGAAATGTTGCAGTTGAGCAGCTATGAAATAAAACCATGGATTGGGTAGAGATAGGCCGCCCCCCTCTTTACTTTTTTGGAGTGTTACCATGCTTATCCTCGGTTGCTTTTCCTCCAAATTAGTGACCTAAAAATCCCCTGAATTTTAAAAAACAGCCTGTGTGGGATTCAAACTGGAGAGTTATGAAGGAGATATAACAACTGAGGCATAAAGACAATTTTTACGAGATTACTGCGACCAATAACCGATAGGGGCAGTTTACACCAGGTATTTGATGTAGTGACAAATTTGGCAATCAAGGGTTCTATATTTAATTTAATGTAATCCGTTGGAGATGCGGTCACGATTATCCCTAGGTATTTAAATTTATCTGTCACCTGTAGGGGCAGACCCCGGACATCTAAGGAGGCCGGAAGCGGGTCAAGTGGGAGGATTGTGGACTTATCCCAGTTTATAGTGAGTCCGGAATAATTCCCAAACCCAACAATCTCCTGCATCACAGAGTTTATGGAGTGCTGCAAATCTCCTACATTACAGTAAAAGGTCGTCTGCGTACAACGAGACCCTCTCCCGGTGACCCAGCTGAAAACGCCGCCATTGCGTCGATGTGCGCAATAGACAAGCAAGGGGTTCAATGGCGATCGCGAAAAGCAAGGGTGATAGTGGGCATCCCTGCCTAGTACCCCTATGTAGAGGAAACGAACCAGATAGCAACCCATTTGCCCTAATTCTTGAAACTGGGGAGTGGTATAATAGTTGTACCCAGGAAATGAAACCTCTACCAAAACCCATAGCAGTCAAGACCTCCCACAAATAGCTCCATTCTATGCTGGCGAAGGCCTTAGCAGTGTCTAGTGATACCACAGCACTGTAGCCCTCTGTGTGTACCGGTCTTTGTATATTAAGGAATAGTCTCCTTAGATTAATGGCCGTGCTTCTGTCTGGCATAAACCCCGACTGATCTTTGTGTATTATCGGAGATATGACTTTATTTAGCCTATTGGCCAATACTTTGGCTAGTATTTTGACATCATGTGGCAATAGAGAGATGGGTCTATATGATTCGGGTTGAGTGGGGTCCTTATTAGGTTTGGGGATTGCCACCACTATGGCCTCTCGCATAGATGCGGGCAGAATACCCACCCTTAGGGCTTCATTGAATGTATCCAATAGGTGAGGAAGGAGGCATTCCCTATATCTCTTAAAGAATTCCGCCAGGAATCCATCTGATAATATCACATGACCCAACCCCTCAGATGAATGCTGTAAAAATAAATAAATAAATACTTTGCAAAAACAACCAATTTTTTGGTCATCTTGCCCCATAAAGTGTAATAATGAATTATCAAAAAATCATATGTACCCAAGAATGGTACCAATAAAAACGTCAACTCTTCCTGCAAAAAACAAGCCCCTGCACAAGACAATTGGCAGAAAAGTATAAAAAATATGGCGTTCAGAAAATTGAGAGACAAAAACATAATTTTTGTTCAAAAATGTTTATGTAACTATGTTTACTCTGTTTTTATTAAAGTTTTCAAAAAGAAAAGAGTCAGAGCAGCGTACAAATGTTAATGGGACACGCAGGACCCACGGCCAATCACAATCCAAATCCATACAAAGCAGTACACATAAGAAACAGGAGTTCCATACCGATCTGAAAATATCAAGGGAACACATAAAAACTCCTGATAACATTCTACATACTGAGAGACACTATATTCAAGAAAAGCAAAACAGTAATTACTTGCATACGATCCTGAGGGAAAGCCAATAACAGCCTAATGGAATCTCTGACTGCTAATGACATATGGACAGAGAAAAGCTGAGAAAAGAGAGAAATAGGAAGAAAAAAGGAGGATCCAAGGGGGAGGGGTGACAGGGAGGGGAGAGACAATTTGAGCATAACACCCCGTTCTGCCCATCAACTCCTGGCCCCAGCCCCATCGGTTTCGGGGACTGTGCGTACACTAAAATCCATTACTCTGTTGGTCCCATATCCCGCAGCCCGGTGGAAAATGCAGGAGAACTAGTAAAATCAAGAAGGGGCCTCCATCTTGCCTCAAACCTATCATCTCTATTGTGTGAGGTCGCAATCAATTCTTCCATTCGAACCAAGAACCTTAACTCCGCTGCCCATTCACATAGAGAGGGAGCCCGATCTGACTTCCAGTGCCTCGGAATGGTCATTCGGGCCGCCGTGAGAAAAAATCTCAGAGCGTTTTTCTTTACTGAGGAAAGAGAGCCAGGTATCAGAGAGAGAAGGGTCAATTCAGGTGAAGTAGTCACTGTTTTCTCTGAGAACAGGCTAAATACCCCTAAAACTTGATCCCAAAATCTTTTGATCTTAGGGCATCCCCACCAAATATGGAGCATAGTACCAACCTCAGTTTTACATCTCCAACAGACATCAGTAGTGGAAGGGAACATTTTATGTAGGGTGTAGGGGCAGTAATACCATCGTGAGAGTATTTTGAAGTTGTTTTCCTGAGCTTGAGATGAAATCGACAGACCGTGAGAGTGTGTACACATCTTATCAACTTCCGCTGGAGAGAAAGTACGCTGAAGGTCCAATTCCCATTTCTCGAAGCAAGGCGCCAAGGAGTAGTTACTAAGCTTTATGAGAATTTTATAGAGCTGGGAAAGAACTTTGTAGTGCGAGTCCGGTTTCAAAAAAAGGTCATCAAAGTCAGACAACTCAAAAACAAATGCGCTGCGTAAAGAGATCTTTAATAAAATATTTAAGCTGAGCATATTCAAACCAATGTTGCCCCTGTCTCCTGTCAGTGGGAATCAAGGTATCTATAGGAGTAAGCGTGGTCCCAGCCAGGACATCACGAACACTTGGGTAAGATCGATGAGACCAAAGCAGAAATCTAGAGGAACGAAACCCTGGGACAAAAGACGGGTTATCTATAAGAGGAGTCATGGGGCCCGGGCGATGATACAAGCCAAAGTCCTGAGTCCATTTGTCCCAAATGGTGAAAGCGTGACGGGTCAAGAAGGGCCACCCCTCAGCTGGCGGTCTGTCCTCCTGCAAAACCCATGGGGCCACTAAGCAATCCATTGGAGCAAGGTCAAGATCCATCTGAACCCACAATTTAGCATTAGCACCTTTGGCCCAGTTGAGGAACCTCATGAGAACAGCCGCTGAGTGATAAGTTTTCAGGTCCGGCATACCCATGCCACCTCTACACTTGGGTTTAGACAATATGCGAGCATTTAATCGGGATTTACCCTTACCCCATAGGAATCTGGTTATTGCCCTATTAATGGTTATAAAAAACTTTCCTGGTACACAAATTGGGACTGTTTGAAACAAGTACAGGAATTTCGGTAGGACATCCATCTTAATCACGTTTATCCTGCCGAACCACGAAAGAGATTTCAGAGAATATTTTCCCAGTTCTGCAATTATTTTCGCTTGAAGGGGTAGGTAATTGAGCGGGTATAGCAGGTGGAGATGAGCTGGCATTTGCAGACACCTGACTAGTGAATCCGCCCTGTAGGCTGGTTTTAAAGTCAGTATAAAACTGAGTCTGCTTTATTGAACTTACCAGAAGCCATTTGGTTCCAGGAGAAGTACTAGTGGGCTCAGCATGCATGTTGGTATTTGCATCCCTTGATCTGATGAACGCTGTATGGCACCAGACGGGGTTACAAGCAGAGTGTATCTGGCATGCATGCTGCACCTGCACTCCCTGGGTTTTGTGTTGCTGATATGGCCCATAAAAGGTAAGAATTAATGTTAGGGACCACTCGAGAGGCAACTGTAAAGTGGTGGGTGGCTTACATAATTTGGCCAAAATATAAACTAATGCCTCATCTAACATCCAGCATAGTGGCAGGACGGAGCTCTAGCTGCAGTGTGCCATTGCACCTTTGTTTTTACGTTTGTATGTGTATCTCACCATAGCAACGTGCACCTGCATATTGGGTTGTGCTGACTGCAATCTCCATTTTTTTTCCTTTGTAGCATATATGGGAGGCGTGGTGACCTCCATGCAGTCATGCACACCTGACTAGTGAATCCGCCCTGTAGGCTGGTTTTAAAGTCAGTATAAAACTGAGTCTGCTTTATTGAACTTACCAGAAGCCATTTGGTTCCAGGAGAAGTACTAGTGGGCTCAGCATGCATGTTGGTATTTGCATCCCTTGATCTGATGAACGCTGTATGGCACCAGACGGGGTTACAAGCAGAGTGTATCTGGCATGCATGCTGCACCTGCACTCCCTGCGTTTTGTGTGGCTGATATGGCCCATAAAAGGTAAGAATTAATGTTAGGGACCACTCGAGAGGCAACCGTGAAGTGGTGGGTGGCTTACATAATTTGGCCAAAATATAAACTAATGCCTCATCTAACATCCAGCATAGTGGCAGGACGGAGCTCTAGCTGCAGTGTGCCATTACACCTTTGTTTTTACGTTTGTATGTGTATCTCACCATAGCAACGTGCACCTGCGTATTGGGTTGTGCTGACTGCAATCTCCATTTTTTTTCCTTTGTCACATTTAAAATATGTACATTTAAAAATAGAATAAAAATTATAACATTGATAGATGTGTACACTCGTGGAGTTGAATCATTTTTCTTATTGTTGCCATGAGAGATAGATCGCAATAAAACTATCACATTGGCAGCTAACACCACGGGGATCGGGTTGTAGCCAAGGGAGAAATAATACATAGATGTAAAGGGGCAAAGGCCCAAACAGGGAGGAGGGGTCGTTGTGTTGATAAACAACCAGACCACGACCCCTCATCCCCAAGGGCCCAAACCCCACGCATTATAAAAAGCCAAACAACTCCATCTCCGCGTTTAGCCCTTTTGGAATCAATGAGTCAAATTCAAATATTCTTTTTGTTTCTGTTCTCGACATGTGTGCTATGTGGTTCCCTCCCCTCCATGAGCGTCTCACCTTCTCTATTGCTGTAAATGAGAGACCGGAGGGATCGCTACCATGCACTTCTTTATAATGCCATGATACAGAATGTGATTCATAACCATTCCTTATTTTCCGGATGTGTTCTGCTATTCTTTCCTTTAGGGACCTTTTTGTCCGGCCTATATACTGTCGTCGACAAGGACACTGAAGCACATAGATCACATCTGTTGAATTGCAGGTTAGTCCCTCCTTGATAGTCATACTAAACGTATTTTGAGTAGATTCTATCCTTGTGATTTTTCTTGGGGTGGGATTATTTTTACAGCATATGCATTTTCCACATTTGAAGAAGCCTTTGAATGTGAGCCAATTTTGGTTAGGGTCACATCTTTTGTTTTTAATGGAAGGGGCTATTTTTATTCCCAAATTTGGAACTTTTGTATAGGTTATCTTTGGGGTGGTTGTCAAAAAGGTCCCCAATATCTTATCTTCTAAAAGGTATCCCCAATGTTTTTTAACAATTCTCTCTATTTGTTTATAATGAGTACTATAGGGGAATATAAGTCTCATTACTTCTCCATCTTCTTTTCCCTTTTGTGGTTTGAAGAATTCTTTTCTGTCCATTTTTTCTACTTTTTGGGCTGAATTTTCCAACACCCATAAAGGGTAATCTCTATCTATAAATTGTTGTTTCAAAAATTCTGCCTCTTTCTTATATTGACTCTCTTCAGTACAATTGCGTTTTAACCTCCTCAGCTGGCCGGTTGGTATATTCACCAACCAGCTGGGAATAAAACTATTTTTTGCAGTCGGTTTGATATGTGTGCTACAAACTACTTTTTGTTCTTTCACCTCGATGTTCAGATCTAAAAATTAAATCTCTGTCTTGCTGACCATTGAGGTGAAAAGAAGACCTTTATCATTGATGTTTATTTCCTTCAAAAAGTCTTGCAGTAGCTCCTCCGTGTCCTGCCATATGAAAAGTATGTCATCAATATATCTCCGCCATAGGGCCAGACTCACCCCCAGCTTAGGTGCAATCGTCTCCTTTTCCCATTGGGCCATAAATAAATTTGCATAGCTTGGGGCGAATCTGGTCCCCATGGCGGTCCCTCTCTGTTGTAAAAAAAAGTCCCCTTCATAAAAAAATTATTATGGGTCAGTATGTATTGTACCCCCTCTGTTATGTATGAGATTTGTTTATCTTTCAGTGATCCATGCAAGGTAAGTTGTTCTTTTAATGCCGCTAGACCTGCCCTATGCTCTATAATGGTATATAAAGAGCCAACATCGAGTGTGCCGAGAATCCAGTCCTTCCCCCAATCCATCCCTTCTAGAACTTCTATGATATGAGTCGTATCTTTGATATAAGATGCTGTGTTCTTAACCGCTGGTTGTATTAGTTTATCTATATATTGGGATAGATTGGAGGATATCGATCCGATTCCCGACACAATCGGTCTCCCCGGTGATGCTTCTAGACTTTTATGCACCTTCGGGAGGCAATAAAACACAGGTATCCTTTTTGGGGTATCCAGTATAAAATTAGCTTTCCGATCCAAGAGGAGGCCATCTTCCCTACCTTTTTCAAAAAACTTCTTCAGCTTATTGAAGTAGTCACCAGTTGGATCGGTCTGTAATCTCCTATATGTACATCCTTCTTTTAATTGTCTCTCACATTCCCTATTATAGTCTAGGGTATTAAGAACCACTGTAGCTCCCCCCTTATCAGCAGGGCGTATAGTGATCTAATTTTTTTCCTGTAGTTGTTTAATAGCTTCTAATTCTTTTTTGTTTAGATTATTTCTTTTTTTATGTAGATTTAGTCCTCTCAGATCCATCTCCACATTTTTCTTAAATGTAGCTATCTCGGGACTGATCTCTTAGATCGGAAATTTTTTCGATTTTGTTTTTAATTCTGTATGTATATATTCCCTTTTACTATCCTCCACCATTGTTTCTATTGGATTCTTCATATAATGTCTTTTGAGACATAACTTCCTAATGAATTTTTGTACCCCAATAAAAGTTGAAAATTTGTCTAATGGTGCTGAAGGTGCATATTTTAACCCTTTATCTGTCCCTCAGGTTGTATTTGTGTCCCTGTGAATAATTTCTCGTTTCCCTTTGTGGTGAGTGTGATGTCCGAACATGCCGAGCCCTCGTCCTGTGGTGAGGGGGGGTCTGATCTAAAAAAAGAGGGGATGCCAATGCTTCATATCTGTTGTTAAGAGGAATGTTAATTTGCTCATTCGATATGGTACCCTCTTTTTTATCTTTGTCCTCCCTACCACTTACTTTCTCATTCTCTCTCTCTTGTTTTTTATTATTTTTTGGGGGGATTTGGTTGTGATTTCATATTTTTTAGATTTTTTATTTAGGATATCTTTTTCTAATGAATCCAAACTTTTACAAATCCGCTCTTCCCATTTAGTGACCAGTTCATCTTTGGAATATTGTTCTATGGTCTTTTTTAAGGAGCCAATTTTAACGGATACCTCTTCCACTAATTCTGTCCTCCTTTTAATTATCATTCTCACCAAGTTACTAGATTGTAGTTTCAAAAACGTATCCCATTCTAAATTAAAAGCTTCATTCATTAAGTCTCCTGCTGGCCTTTAGGTATCATGTCTCTCTGTAAATACTGTGTCAATGTTTTAATTTCCCACTTATTTCTTAATTGTTTATGTAGCAATTTTTCCAACTCCTTGAAAATATCATCAATTGATCCGTTTAAGCGATCCACATCCTCTTCATTCAAATCAAAGGTGAATGATTCCACTTTACTGCATTTGGTCTCCATATGTTCCCAAATGTTCATCTTGGAAGTTGGGGTGCTCAACTGACAAGGGCCGCAAAGAGTCAAAACTGGGTGAGGTAACCAGTGGCTACACCCAATACCTTCCAAAAAATGATCGTGGTGCACAACCCTTGGTCTGCCCCTGTACCAAAATGGATAAGTAAATAGAAAAAGGTGGGAGGCACTCTGCTGACACCTAGGATATATGGAGATCACGGAGCAGCACAGTGGTAAAACTGATTCACCCTTTATTGGGCATACCTATGCATAAAAAACATATAAAATAAAACATAAAATAGATCCTATAACAATAAAAGTCTATGTGTAGATCGTCATAGCATTATATCCTCCATAAAGGTCCAAATGATATGGACTAGTGATCTAAGTTAATACGTCACATAGGATAGTTGTGAGCAACAAGCCAAGTGGCCCAAAGTAAATGTCTAATGGTGCTGAAGGTGCATATTTTAACCCTTTATCCAATAGTGTGGTTTGTGCTTCTGTAAGTACCATTGTGCTTAAATTTATTATATTCGATGTGTTCTGTGGTGGTCGTACCAATTTATTTTTGAAGTGTCTACCCCTTCTCGTCCTTCTTCTCTGGTGTATTGTCGTGTCCTCATCTGCATTGTCCTGTGACTGTTGTGTTGTTGTGACTGTCTGTAATGATGTCCCTGATCGTCTCTCTGAGTGATTCCCCTCGTGTTTATATCTTGTCTTTGATATCTGTCCCTCAGGTTGTATTTGTGTCCCTGTGAATAATTTCTCGTTTCCCTTTGTGGTGAGTGTGATGTCCGAACATGCCGTGCCCTCGTCCTGTGGTGAGGGAGGGTCTGATCTAAAAAAGAGGGGATGCCAATGCTTCATATCTGTTGTTAAGAGGAATGTTAATTTGCTCATTCGATATGGTACCCTCTTTTTTATCTTTGTCCTCCCTACCACTTACTTTCTCATTCTCTCTCTCTTGTTTTCTATTATTTTTGGGGGATTTGGTTGTGATTTCGTATTTCTTTAGATTTTTTATTTAGGATATCTTTTTCTAATGAATCCAAACTTTTACAAATCCGCTGTTCCCATTTAGTGACCAGTTTATCTTTGGAATATTTTTCTATGGTCTTTTTTAAGGAGCCAATTTTAACGGATACCTCTTCCACTAATTCTGTCCTCCTTTTAATTATCATTCTTACCAAGTTACTAGATTGTAGTTTCAAAAACGTATCCCATTCTAAATTAAAAGCTTCATTCATTAAGTCTCCTGCTGGTGTTTTGGTCAACATCAGGCCTTTAGGTATCATGTCTCTCTGTAAATACTGTGTCAATGTTTTAATTTCCCACTTATTTTTTAATTGTTTATGTAGCAATTTTTCCAACTCCTTGAAAATATCATCAATTGATCCGTTTAAGCGATCCACATCCTCTTCATTTAAATCAAAGGTGAATGATTCCACTTTACTGCATTTGGTCTCCATATGTTCCCAAATGTTCATCTTGGAAGTTGGGGTGCTCAATATATGAATCCTCCTTATTATGGGATCGCAGACACTCATGCCGGTGGTAATGTAACTACCTCTCTCTATGAATTACAACACTATGTCAATGGGCAATACTGTAGCACAGAACTGAGTGTATTTGGCTGTATCATATGCCTCACTATATGGAACATTGAGCTCATTGCCCTGCGCAACTTAATAATTGCTGTATATGTGGATTGGAGATCTATTTTGGAGATAATAAGGATCATTCCTAACAGCGGACTTTATTATCCCAAATTTGACCCTCTGGATATGAAATAATACAGCTACAAGACCTACCATTAACATTTACTTTGGGCCACTTGGCTTGTTGCTCACAACTATCCTATGGGACGTATTAACTTAGATCACTAGTCCATATCATTTGGACCTTTATGGAGGATATAATGCTATGAAGATCTACACATAGACTTTTATTGTTATATGATCTATTTAAGTTTTATTTTATATGTTTTTTATGCATAGGTATGCGCAATAAAGGGTAAATCAGTTTTACCACTGTGCTGCTCCGTGATCTCCATATATCCTAGGTGTCAGCAGAGTGCCTCCCACATTTTTCTATTTGCTTTATTAAGTAAGCCCAGCATTTGTTCCCTAAGGGTAGTGAGCTCATGGAGGGATCGGACATCTAATGTTTGCTTATGTGACCTTTCTAGGTCCGACACTTTAGACCACAGACTCTTAATTTTAGCTGCCTTCTCTTTCTTAAGTCTGGACCCATATTGTATTAAAACACCTCTTAAAATACACTTCAGTGCTTCCTATTGAACGGGCAAAGACGAGGCATCCGAAGCATGTATTTCCAAAAACTCCCTTATGCTAGACGCAATAGCCGCTCGGCAGACACTGTCCTTTAGCAAAGAGTCATTTAAACGCCAGACCCATTCTTTAGCCGTTAGGCCGGGTAATTCTAAAGAGAGGAACACTGGGGAGTGGTCTGACCACATCCGAGTGCCTATGTGAGAGGATGGATAAAAGGTCAGCGCATGGTGGGAGATAAGAAAGAAGTCGAGTCTACTGTAAGACATATGGGTCGGTGAAAAGAATGTGTAATCCCTATCCCTAGGGTGTAGGATGTGCCAAACGTCAACTAGTTGCCTGAAGAGGAGGGAATGGTGTACCCTATGTGACACAGTGAGAGGTTTTGTGGTAAAAAAAACAGGTATTTTCCTCTCAGCCTGTGCTGCTGGGTTGATTGCAGCCAGGTGAGGGCAAATACTGGACCGGATTTTAGGTGCCGGTCCGGGTTTTTTGGGTGATTACCTAGCTGCACTTAAGACAGCTAGCTTCATGCAAGTGGGTCTCTCTCTGTGTTTGGGATCTGAGCCCTGTGCTGGGCTGAAAAGCTGAGACCTGTGTGTCAGAAGAGCAGGCCATTTAAAGACGGTCAGTGGACTTTTTGTGTTGCTGAGCATTCAGCCAGGTGTGAACTAACACCTAGGATTTGAGGTGATTTAACCTGGAAACTGCTGGTGTTCTGTGGAGCTCTCAGGGCTGGAAGCAAGAGCTTGCAAAGAGGCGTGCAGTCTGCCTGGAAGCCTGAGGTTGGACTTTCCTGCGGCTGGGCTGACAGCCGGGTGTGAACACGCACCTAAACCACACAGGTGAATTTGATTCAGTCTTGGACTTTTGTTTTGCCTCAAGTTTTTGCTGTGAGTGTGAAGTAACACTAAGTGACTGTTTTGAGTTTTGTTTGTGCAAGTGTGAAATAAAACACTGTTTGCTGCACTACCTGGACTCTCTTTGCCTCTATACTGCACCCGCACCGCTGTCTACCAGAGCAACCCCCCACATTTGGTGGAGGATGCGGGCAATTGCAGTGAGGCTGGCGTGAAGCCAAAACTTTTCGTAGCATTTTTTTTTTTTTGGGCACTGTTGTATGTCCTGGATTAAGTCTGCCAAGCTGCAACCACCAACACAGGACAAGATGGAGGAGATGATAAAGCAGCTTGTCCAAGCCAACTTAAAGCAACAGCAGGCCATGGATGTCCAACAGCAGGCCATCGCACAACAGCAAAAGAGACATGAAGAAGCCTTACTTGTCCAACAGCAGGCCATCGCACAGCAGCAAGAGACGAACAGACAACTGCTAGAGGCTAATCAGCGACAGCAGGACACGAACCAGCGGCTGCTGCAACACGTAATGGTGCTAGAAAAGTCAGGGATGCCTCAGGAGTGCACGATGCCCGGAAGCAGTCCGCATGGCCGTTCCCAAGATGACACCGACAGATGATGTTGAAACCTACTTGGCGATGTTCGAAAAGGTGGCCGTGAGAGAGAGACTACCCCGAGACCAGTGGGCAGAGGTCATCGCTCCGTTTCTGGCGTCCGGACCCCAACAGGTTTACTTTGATTTACCGGACGACCAAGCCGCAGACTACTCTGTGGTCAAGGGTGAGATCCTGGCGAGACTGGGGGTGAATGTGTTGGTCAGGGCCCAGCGGGTACATCAGTGGGAGTTTAACCCAGCTGAGCCAGCACGACCCCAGTATTAAAATTTGCTAAAACTCTTACAAAAATGGCTACCGCCTGACGTACTTAGTCCCACTGCTATGCTGGACCGTATTGTAGCTGACAAATTCTGGAGGGCATTGCCACTACCCCTCCAGCGCTGGGTTGGCCAGACATCTCCTACTAGTGCCCTGGAGATGGTGGACCTGGTCGAACGTTATGGGGCTACTGAGGAACTTAAGGGGGGGACTCTGGGGAAGGGAGTAATAAAACCCAGAAAATCCCCTCCCCAGACCCTGCGGCCTGAGCTGAGAAAGACCGCACAGGATGTGCCCTTTGGGGATCGGGATTCTATAATATGCTGGCGGTGCCAGGAGCCTGGCCATGTACGGGCCAACTGTCCCCTCCTAGGTGAGCCCATGGATGTAAACTTTGGGTATCGACAGTCATTGTATGCCAGAAGGGTCGATGTGTCAGAGGTTATGCATGATGAACACTTGTGTCGGGTGGAGGTGGGAGACACTCCAGTGGCAGCTCTGCTGGATTCAGGGAGTCAGGTGACCCTGGTGAGGGCTTCCCTGGTGCGACCCACAGAGTTTACAGGCCGGAGAGTCGGGGTTTTCAGCATTCATGGAGATTTAAAAGAATACCCCACTGCTCTGTTGTCTGTAAACACGTGTGCCGGCAGGCAGGTCCATGAGGTGGCTGTAACCACGAGTATGCCTTATGATGTGATAATAGGAAGAGACTTTCCATTGTTTCCAGCCCTGTGGCCGGCCATTGTACGTACAGTTCCCAGACAGGTAGGAAAACTTCCAGTAGTGAGGCCTAGCCCAGGTGAGGTGTTAGGACCCCAGAAACCCAAGGCAGAGGGACCCACAGTAGGTCCGGTGGGTGAGGGGAAGACAGTCCCCTAAATAGGATAGGTAGAAAACATAGGAAGGTGGCTCAGCCAGGCCAAAGCCGGACCTGCAATCGAGTGTCTGGGGTCCGTAGCCAAAGGGACCCGGTTTTGGTTGTTGGGCCACCTGTGGACAGTAAGGACAGCGCTAGGGGAAGGGGACCTATAAAATAGCACAGAAAGTTGGAGACCCAAATTACAAGGTACACCAGCCAGGACTGCAAAAGCCAGAGCCGGTCTACCGTGTAAATTTACGGAAACCTTGGAAGGTTAGAGAGACTTGTATTGAGAACAACCTGCGGCCGGTTTATCTAGGGAAAGAGATTCCGGTCCCTCTGTCTGCTAACAGGAAGCGGCTGCCACAGATAAAATTACTGGCAGCCTTTCCACTGAACAGACTCAGAGAGCCAAGGAGTTTGTTAGTCGGAACACAGAGGTGTTCTGTGATTTCCCTGAATGCCCTTCCATAACTCACCGTGATATTGTCACTGAGCCCCAGGCAAAGGTCTGGTTAAAGCCGTACCAGGTGCCCGTGGCTCGGCGACAAGCCATCTCTGAAGGAGTGATATGGGGTTGGCCGCAGCCTGTCCCCATCTGGACAAAGAAGGAAAGTCCTGGGTCACCAGAGGGTTCGGGTGACTTCAGAACTTTAGATTTTCAGTGGAACACAGAGCAGGGCAGTTACAGGGAAATGCGAGTGCCCGGTTCTGGGTATACTGTCTGGCGTGTGTTCACCCCTCAGGGTTGAACAAAGGGGGGTATGTGACACAGTGAGAGGTTTTGTGGTAAAAAACAGGTATTTTCCTCTCAGCCTGTGCTGCTGGGTTGATTGCAGCCAGGTGAGGGCAAATACTGGACCGGATTTTAGGTGCCGGTCCGGGTTTTTTGGGTGATTACCTAGCTGCACTTAAGACAGCTAGCTTCATGCAAGTGGGTCTCTCTCTGTGTTTGGGATCTGAGCCCTGTGCTGGGCTGAAAAGCTGAGACCTGTGTGTCAGAAGAGCAGGCCATTTAAAGACGGTCAGTGGACTTTTTGTGTTGCTGAGCATTCAGCCAGGTGTGAACTAACACCTAGGATTTGAGGTGATTTAACCTGGAAACTGCTGGTGTTCCGTGGAGCTCTCAGGGCTGGAAGCAAGAGCTTGCAAAGAGGCGTGCAGTCTGCCTGGAAGCCTGAGGTTGGACTTTCCTGCGGCTGGGCTGACAGCTGGGTGTGAACACGCACCTAAACCACACAGGTGAATTTGATTCAGTCTTGGACTTTTGTTTTGCCTCAAGTTTTTGCTGTGAGTGTGAAGTAACACTAAGTGACTGTTTTGAGTTTTGTTTGTGCAAGTGTGAAATAAAACACTGTTTGCTGCACTACCTGGACTCTCTTTGCCTCTATACTGCACCCGCACCGCTGTCTACCAGAGCAACCCCCCACACCTAGAAAACGTTGATCTTGGAACCCGCGAGCTCCCCGATGAGGAATCTAACGTTGGCTCCAGGACCAAGTTAAAGCCTCCACCCAACAATATAATCCCTTCAGCAAACCTGTCCAGCTTCAATAAGATTTTCCTCAAGGATTTTCCTTGACCTACATTGGGGAGGTAGAGATTTCCAACCGTGTACACTCTTTTACAGATCTTCAGCTTCAGGAACAAGAATCTCCCCAGAGGGTCCGTACACTGATCTACAAAAGAGTAAGAGAGAGATTTATGAATAGCAATAGAAACACCCCTGTATTTTGAATCTGGGTTGGTACTATGTGCCCAATAGCCAAAATGCTTGGTAGATAAAAATGGAACCTGGCCCCTTCTAAAATGCGTTTCCTGAAGTAAGAGGATCTGCACCCTCTCTCTGTGCATGCCGTACAAAATTTTGGACCGTTTCTCGGGAACATTGAACCCTCTGACATTGAGTGAGGCCAACTTAACACAAGGCGAAGGTGTCATGATTACCACTGGGCGCTATATAAACAACACCGTGCCACAAAGCAGCAGTAAGCTTGTCTGTAGGGGGGGGGTGGTAAGGGAAGACACACAAGGACGGGAAAAGAATAGAAAAAGGCAGAAAAAAGAAAGCGAGAAATCACACTATACCGTTACAGAGGTATCTGGAGTATAATATAACAGACTGAAGTAAGGCTGAGCATGTGACAAGGAAATATAAACCCAACAAATGGGGGAGGGGCGCCCGCCACGGGCAAGAACACTAAACAGCCCAACATCAATCTGTTATCAATAACTAGGAACTAAACCGCTAAAGGTTCGACTATCTGAAAAAAATAACGTGTGCTAACATAAGGTACATGGAAAACAGGTAACAAGGTAATACCCAGGAGCAAAACCATACTCTTCTGCGATGGGCGGGGTCCAAGCCCAAGACCATTGCCGTCAGGTGAAAGACGTTTATGGGCAAGAGTCCCTGACCAAAGCAAAACAGGAGAAAGGGCAAAGAAAACATCACATAAAGGAGTCACATTACTCATTCAGGTAAGCTGATGGTCATCGCAAAGTTTCTGAGAGTCCACCCGCTTCGTCTGAATGGAGGACCCGCAGGTAGAGGAGGAATACTGTACCAATCCGGCAAGCGAATAGAAGGGAGGTCAAGCTCTTTAAGGAAGGCGTCCAGATTACGTAGTTCATCGCGTCGGCCATTCCTGCGGACAACCAGTTGAAAAGTGAACCCCCACGAATAGGGGATATCGTGGGCTCACAGATGATCCAGCAGTGGTTTAAGGGCCCTCCTCTGAGCCAAAGTTGCACAAGAGAGGTCTTGTAATAGCAGTAATGAAGCCCCATCAAAATCAATGGAGGTCAGGTTTCGTGCTTTCCTCATTATTGCCTCTTTCATTAAATAGTAATGGAGGCGACAGATCACATCTCGTGGTCTCGAAGGGTCCGGGTTAACCGGTGCCAGAGTCCTGTGGGCCCTGTCGATTTCTAGACGGTCAGAAAATGGGACTTCCAAAATGGAGCTGAACATACTCTGCAGAGTTGGGATCAGATCTTCAGTTTTAGTCGCCTCCGGAAGACCGCGGACCCTAATATTAATCCTTCGATTTCTGTTTTCCAAATCATCATGCAATTTGTATAGTTGGCAAATATGACGATCTCTGACAGCCCCCTGTGCCACCAGACCTTCTACTTTCTCAGCCGTACGGTCTTGCATGGACGCCACCTCCTCCCCTCTCTCCTCTATGGTTTGTATTTTTGCAGTAACTACTGACAGTTCTTGTTTGTAGAAGTTTTCCAAACGCTCCATAAATTTCTCCATTTCTTGTCTAGTAGGGAGAAGTTTCACATGCTCTTTCCAGTCCCAAGGTTCTTCATCAGGGGTAGAAAGAAGAGTCCCTCTGCGGCTTGGTGATGCAGCAGCACCCAATAGGGCGGCCGAATCTGGACCCTTTGTCGGCGATGAGTGCGCGGTTTGGCAATTCGGTTTAGGGCCGATTGTTGCAACAACAGGGGATAGTGAAATTAAATCAGATAAGTCCCTTGGGGTATCTGCAGTGCCTGGAATCGCAAGGATTTTAATACTGGAGAAGGATCCGTAGAAAGATGCACGCTGGGAACAAAAGATTGGGCTGCAATATTGAGATGCGAGGCTATACCCCGACGATCGCCCACCATAAAGTAGCTGCGTAGGCTTCTATATGAGCCGTGTTGACCTTTAGCAGGCGTGTTGCTTTTAGAGCTTTTCCTGGTGCCCACCATGTGGGCTGTACAGATGAGGGCTGTAAGCTATGAATCGCCCCCGCGGGTGCCCCCACCTCCAGTGCTTGAGCTCCTCATAATAGACGGTGGTGGGGGGTGACAAAACCAGGCAAGTGATGGTCCTGGCTACCTGGTGTCGGCTATCCTCAAGACAGGCCCTGTAAGTAAGCAGGGCCGGCCGTTGGGACTTGTGATGCGCCGACAGCAGCGGCCCCAGGCTGAGGAGTCCTGGGGCCCACAGGTTATCTGGGAGGAGGCCTTAATAATCAGGGAGACGGTACCCCTTACCCATCTCTGCAGCACAGGAGATCGGCCTTGTGAGAGTCCGTTCAGGTCCGTGCAGGGCGGGAAGCAGCTAAGCGCCGTCTCAGGGCTCCCGCCTGTGGAGTAGGCCACACTCAGAAATTCCGCAGCGGCGCACGTACCGAGACCCGGAAGGTCCCAAAATGATCTCTGGGACCTCCTCTATTCAGGTAGGGCCGCTTCGCCTATGAGGGTATCGCTGGAAAGGGTGAAACATCTAGCAAGGCGCTGGTTCGGTCAGAGCAGCGCAAGTCTGCGGCCTCTCTCCTCAGCTTCCGGACACGCCCTCCTCAAAAATGTTTATTATGTAAAACTGAAACAAACAAACAAAGAAAGTAGACATATTTGATATAATCGCTTCCGTAACAACCTGTTCTATAAAAATAGTACATAATCTTAGCTGTCGGATGAACATTGTAAAAAACAAAAAATGAAAACTGTGCCAGAACAGCCATTTTTTGGTTACCTTGCCTCACAAAAAACTTAATATAGAGCAATTAAAAATCATATGTACCCCAAAATAGTACCAATAAAACTGTCACCTTATCCCGTAGTTTCCAAAATGGGGTCTCTTTTTGGAAGTTTCTACTGTAGGGGTGCATCAGGGGGGGCTTTAAATGGGACATGGTGTCTAAAAACCAGTCAAGCAAATTCTGCTTCCAAAAACCATACGGCGCTTCTTTTCTCCTGTGCCCTGCTGTGTGCCCTTACAGCAATTTACCACCACATATGGGGTGTTTCTGTAAACCGCAGAATCAGGGTAATAAATATTGAGGTTTGTTTGGCTGTTAACTCTTGATGTGTTAAAGAAAATAATGGATTAAAATGGAAAATCTGCCAAAAAAGTGAAATTTAGAAATATCATTTTCATTTTTCTTTAATTCTTGTGGAATACATAAAGGGTTAACAAAGTTTGTAAAATCAGTTTTGAATAACTTGAGGGGTGTAATTTCCACAATGGGGTCATTTATGGGGGGTTTCTACTATGTAAGCGCCACAAAGTGACTTCAGACCTGAATTTGTCCTTAAAAAGTGGGTTTTGGATATTTTCTTAAACATTTTAAGAACTGCTTCTTTTTTTTTTTTTTTGCGGATATTATACTGAGATTCATATATTCTTTGGATGTGCCATCCTTCTGTTACTTTTACTTACTTGAAAAACATGTGAAAGAAATGTTATTATTACATGTCTGTTTATACATCTTTCAATAAAAAGACAATTGAAAAAAAAATAATAATAATAATTGCTTCTAAAATTCTAAGGCTTTTAACATCCTAAAAAAATTAAATGACATTTACAAAATGTCCTCATAAATGTTGCCATGTACTTCCGCAGGATGTAGGATGTTCGTGCAGAATGTTTTGTAGCTTTTTCTGTGATTTTGGAAAAAGAAATCCAGCCAGCAAAGGAAGCAATATGGATAATAATAATACATTAGTAAGTGGCTTGTATTAGTGAATTGACACAACTCCTTAAAAGGATTATCTTAAATATATGTTAAAGGAGTTTTCCTCTTTAAATAAAACATAAAAGAGAATTTTACAATGTGCTAACAAATCTAAACTCCAACAAACCCCATTTTTGTATAATAATAGTGACAAGAGCTCAAGCCACTGTTTAAATGCAATAGTGCCAAGCTGAGAAAAAATACAGAAGCAGCTCCAGTCTGAATACAATAATCCTAGTCATAGTGCTTTTACAGTACCAGTCATAGTGTGTGTATATATACACTATCTGTCTATCTATTTATCTATAAAAAGCAAAATTGGGCAGCACAGCGGTTTTTCTGCGTAAATGTGAAGTGCCTGAGGCTGAGGGGGCAATCCACCTCCAAACAATATATAGGAAGGAATTCAACAGTAGTGTTGAGCGCGAATATTCGAATTTCGAATTTTTATCGCGAATATCGCAACTTCGACAATTCGCGAATATTGCGAATATATCGCTATATATTCGCAATTTCGAATATTCGTTTTTTTTTTTTTTTAGTTGTTAATTCTTGTTGCTCTCTGGTTGTCTTCCCAGTTCCCACTTCCCAAAAGCTGTTCTTACCTGTCCGGAGGATTCCTGGCTCCCTGCCCGCTTCAGTCATTGCCCGTTGCCGCTTCTGCTGACTTCCCATGTGCATGGGAACGCCTCCATGCTAAAATGTACTGTCGGATGTGAGAATCACGATCTCACAAATTTGACTAAATTGTAATCGCAATGCGATTAATATAACCTGAATTATTCGCATTGCAATATTCATTCTATTCTAGCAATACAACCATTAGGAACTTAGCTCTAAGATCAATTCGCAATGCGAGTATATGTTCGCCTCGCAAATGAAACTTAGAGCTAGCTGAGTTCCTAATAGTGGTATTGCTAGAATATAACGAAGATTGAGAATATAGTGCTATATTCGTGAATTCGAGATATTCTCAATCTTCGTTCTATTCTAGCAATACATCCATTAGGAACTTAGCTCTAAGATCAATTCGCAATGCGAGTATATGTTCGCCTCGCGAATAAAACTTAGAGCTGAGTTCCTAATGGTTGTATTGCTGGAATAGAACGAAGATTGAGAATATCTCGAATTCACGAATATAGCACTATATTCTCAATCTTCGTTATATTCCAGCAATACAACCATTAGGAACTCGGTCAGCTCTAAGTTTCATTCGCGAGGCGAACATATACTCGCATTGCGAATTGATCTTAGAGCTGAGTTCCTAATGGATGTATTGCTAGAATAGAACGAAGATTGAGAATATCTCGAATTCACGAATATAGCGCTATATTCTCAATCTTCGTTATATTCTAGCAATACAACCATTAGGAACTCAGATCTAAGTTGTAATCGCAATGCGATTAATACAGGTTATATTAATCGCATTGCGAATGAAACTTAGAGCTAAGTTCCTAATGGTTGTATTGCTAGAATATAACGAAGATTGAGAATATAGTGCTATATTCGTGTGATATTCGTTATCTTTGTCAATTCTAGTAATACAAGTTAACCATTAGGAACTCAGATCTAAGTTTCATTCGCGACGCGAATATATATTCACGTAAAATTCGCAATATATAAAATCATGACGAATATTCGATTTCGACGAATATATGACGAATATTCAATCGAATATTCGCGAAATATCGCGAAATCGAATATGGCACCTCCCGCTCATCACTATTCAACAGCACATCCAGAGAGTAAAATCAAAATGGTAGCTTTATTCACCAGACCGCGACGTTTCGATCCGCTTGCTGGGACCTTTCTCAAGCAGTATTTATCTATCTATCTATGTAATCTCTATCTATTCTATCTCTACTATCTATCTCAATATTAAAATTGCCAAGAGGGAAAATTTATGTAAATTATAAAAATTATAAAAACAGGAAAACAAAATATTCACAACATCTTTATTTATTCAAGTATGAACACTAGAGATGAATGAATCACGTTAGAAAATGGCTATTTCCTGGCTGCAGAGAACCTTTATAGGTGTGTAGAACACTGTGCCTTGGAGTAACACGCATAGGGAGTCTGCTGTGGTAGTGAAACAATACTGTAAGTCAGTATGATATGCAGATGACAGGCGTCGCTCTTAGAATCACTGCCCACTTCACTTATTTGGGCAGTTACGGGGCCAAAACTGACCAAATAACTCAAGTGTGAACTCAGCCTTACAGGTCAATGTTAGCATCAAGAAGAAGTGCATTCCTTTTACACCGTTGGCAGCTGATTCCGCATAGATGTCTACAGAACCTGTTCTATTAAACGCTTATACAAGCAGAGCCCCCCAGGGTGGAGAGGGTGTCAGCAGTAAGTTTGTGTTGATCTCACTGATTATTTTGCCCTTCCTGTGATTCATCAGAACAATAACCCCCAAAAAAGGATCCTTTCTGTGGAGAATCTGCCTTCACTCGGTCAGCATTTGGTCAGTAATCCATCAGTATTGCTGAAGCCAAAAAAAAAAAAATACAGGAGTGTATCCAAACCAGAGATGACACGTGAATGGGATATTTGCATGTCTTCTATGTTTTGTACCCACTCCTGCTTTTGGCTACTAAATCATAAGCCAATTCTGATGCTAAATAGGGACGGTGTCATGCAGGCCCTATAGCTGTTACATAGACCGGATCCATTGTGCGTCTCATTTTTCCTTCCTTCTGACAGATCAGAAGAAGGGTCAAATAAATGATGATATCAGCCAGGCCGAAAGGCAAAATAGTGGCCCAGTCATGAAGTGGGGAGGGTGGGAACAGGATGAGAAGTCCACAGAGTGGCCCTATGACATAGTGGTGAGGTGGAAGCAGCATTAGGAGACCACAGAGTTGCCTAATGACAGAGTCTGGAGGTGGCAGCAACATCAGAAGGAGGCCACAGAGTGGCACAATGGCAGTGTGGAGGTGGCAGCAGCAGCATCAGGAGGCCACAGAGTGACACAATAACAGTGTGGAGGTGGAGGCAGCATCAGGAAGCCACGGAGTGACAAGGTGACATAGTGCGGAGGTGGCAGCAGCATTAGGAGACCACAAAGTGGCTAGGTGACATAGTGAGGTGAAGGTGGCGGCAGCAGCATCAGTAGTAGGCCACAGGGTGGCACAATGACAGTGTGTAGGTGGCAGCAACAGCATCAGGAGGCCACAGAGTGGCACAATGACAGAGTGTGGAGGTGGCGGCAGCAGCATCAGGAATAGACTACAGGGTGGCACAATGACAGTATGGAGGTGGCAGCATCATCAGTAGGAGGCCACAGGGTGGCACAATGACAGTGTGGAGGTGGCAGCATCATGAGGAGACCACAGAGTGTAAAGGTAACAGTGTGGAGGTGGGAGCAGCGTCAGGAGACTACAGAGTGGCAAGGTGACATAGTGTGGAGGTGGCAGCAGCATCAGGAGACCAAAGAGTGTCAAGGTGACAGTGTGTCAGACCTGCAAGAGGATGGACGATGGTGCTGCAGGGAGGGACTGCAGCACCAGCTACTTGGCCGCTTCTGCGCCGTTGGATGAGTGCATGCATACTGTTGTCTCTTGGCATCACTTCGGTGATCGATTGCTGGCAGAATGACTGACGAGAAGTAGGAGGAGCATCAGGACAAGCAGATGATGGTAAGGACAGACAGCTCCCTTCGGCTGAAGTGGTGGAGCCTTGACTGCCTAAAATTGAGTGCGTGCCACTGGGTGATGCAGCGGTTGCTGTTGCATGCTGGACCACCACGACGGAGCCACGGTTCTCCCAGGCCACTTTATGGTGACACTGAATATGTTGACACAGGGCCATGGTGCCAAGATTGACACCCTAGCCACGCTTTACCTTCATCCCACAGATTCTACAAATGACCATGTTCAACTCCTCCGGCGGCTTAACAAAAAACTGCCACACTGCCGAGTAGTTGATTTTACCCCCAACACTCTGCATCGCCGCTGCTCCTGTGAGCCCCTACACCACTATTTTCTAAAACAGGTAGGCTCCTGCTAAGCAGGTTATCTACCCCGGGCACGTTTCCCTCCCGACCTTCCAATGCTGCCATCCTGCTGACTCCCAGCCATGCTAGCGACTTGCTCGCTCCGCCGCTGCCTCATGGGCAAGCTACCACCCTCTTCTCCAGATGATGATGAAGCCCCTAATTCACCAAGTTCCCAAGTGAGATCAGCTACATCATCATCATCGAGTACTATCTGCACGTCACTGATGTCCTCCTCAACGGTCTCTGGGTCAAGAGCCTGACCACTCGCAACACCAGCTCCCACACCACTCTCCTTATCACTACTTGCCCGCCAACTGGAGGAACCGGCTGATGTCTCCTCCACATCTTGGCTGGCCAGTAGCTGCTGACTGTCCTCTACGAGCTCGTCCTCGCTGTATAGTGGAGCTGAGCCCACAGTATACAATACTTCTCTTGCTGAGAGAACAGAAAAGAACAGAGGCAGGTTGAGGACAGGTGAGGGCACAGGGCCTGCTCCCGGGCCATGCCAACTAAGGGTTGTGTCTGATGTCACTTGGGACAAAGTGGATGACCAAGTCAACCGTTCAAGAACTGCTGGGTTGCTAGTCAAGACATGACCACTAGATGACACTGGGAACTCAGGCCCCTTGCTGCGACTCCTGCTGCCACGCCCCCTTACTCTGCTGCGACCTGTGCCTGCGCCAGAAACATTTAGGCCTCTGCCACTCCACTGTGCAGGGCCTGGCACTTCTCTGTCTTACATAATATTATATCAAATAAATAAATAAAAAAGAAATTAGAACACCCCAAAAAATTCTGTAAGTTTCTCACTTCACCACACTACGGCTAATAAGCCCTTGTTTTTTTCCACTAATAAATGACAAAAAGGGCTTTAGGACATATAACTACATCACTGAACGGCAAATAGGCGCTTATTTTTTTCCCACTTTTACACACCACAAAAGGCTTTAGAACATATAACAGCACCGCTGAATGGCAAATATATATATTTTTGGCCACTAATACGCACCAAAAAGAGCTTTAGAACATATAACTGCATTGCTGAACAACAAATATATAATTTTTTTGCCACTAATACACGCTAAAAAGGGCTTAGTAACATATAACTGCACCGCTGAACGGCAAGTATATATATTTTTGCCACTAATACACTCCAAAAAGGGCTTTAGAACATATACCGTAACTGCACCGCTGAACAGCAAATAGGCCCTTATTTTTTCCACTTATATACTCCATAAAAGGCTTTAGAACATATAAATGCACCACTAAACGGCAAATATATATATTGTTTGCCACTAATACACGCCAAAAAGGGCTGTAATTTTCTCACTTTACCACACAATGGCAAATACTTTTTTTGTACCACTAATACAGGCCAAAAAGAGCTTTAGATCATATAACTGCACAGCTGAACAGCAAATATATATATTTTTTGCCACTAATACACGCCAAAAAGGGTTGTAAGTTTCGCACTTCACCACACAACGGCTAATAAACCCTTTTTCCCACTAATAGAAGCCAAAAAATGCTTTAGAACATATAACTGCACCGCACAAGGGCAAATAAGACGTAGAAATATTTCCTTGTAATAAACCCTATTAATGGCTGTATCAAACAGCACTTGCACCCCAAGAACAAGAATTTGGATCCGCAGTCAGTGCAGCAAGGTGTAATATGATTGTTCCTATTACCCAGGCTGTAAACTCCCCTACTGAACCCTGTTCTGCTTCAATACTGTGGAGTGATTCCTTCCTATCCTTTCCCTGAACTTCTATACAGCAAAATAAAAGTTTTAAAGTCTTTTCTACCACTGTCCCTAGCGCCTGCTGATGTCTCTCCCTGCACTAAGTACACTGGAAAATGGCTGAATCCAAGATGGCTGAGGCTATTTATAGGGCTGTGACATCACAGGGCTGGCTGTCTACTGATTGGCTGCATGCATGGCATTGTGGGTGATCCCTCGTTCCCAGAGTTCCTTGCTCCATGTCCTAACACGTGCAGCAGCCATGTTAGGAAAAAATGTGAGGGATCAGTACAGAGATCTCTCCCATCATCTATTTATCCCCAGGACTGTGACTGTGACAAGGGGACATCCTCTGAGTCTGAAGGAAAGAAGGTTTGTACACAAACATAGAAGAGGATTCTTTATGGTATGAGCAGTGAGACTATGGAACTCTCTGCCTGAGGAGCTGGTGATGGTGAGTACAATAAAGGAATTTGATGAGGGGCTAGGGTGTATTTCTGGAGTATAATAATATTATAGTTTATAGCTACTACAGATGGGTCGTTGATCCAGGCAGTTATTCTGATTGCCTGATTGGAGTCTGGAAGGAATTTTTTTCCCCCTTACCCTCAGTTCACACTTGCGCGTTTTACAGCGCGTTCGAAGGCGCTGTAAAACACATAACCGATGCAAACCAATGCTTCCCTATGGGACTGGTTCACATTTTCGCGTTTTACAGCGCGTTCGAACGCGCTGAAAAACGCCCGACGCATAAACAAGTACTTGAGCTTTTTTTGGGGCGTTTGTCGCGAGTTTTGGCCCATAGACTTCAATGGGAACGCGCAACACTTGTATTTTGCGCGTTTTTGACACTAAAAACACGCGTTCGAACGAGCGTTTATGAATTTACAACATGTTGGAAGGGCCAAACTTCATATAGACAGTGATATTTGGTCATTGGACAACACTGCAGTCAATCACACAAACGCGCGTTTACTATTGCCCAAAACGCGCACAAAAACGCGCGTAAAACACGCGACAAAAACACGCGGAAAACGCGCGTCTCAGAAACGCTCAGGTCTGAACCCAGCGTTAAGTGGGGAAAATTGGCTTCTACCTCATAATTTTTTTTTCCTTCCTCTGGATCAACTTGCAGGATAACAGGCCGAACTGGATGGACAGATGTCTTTTTTCAGCCTTATAAACTGTTACTATGTTACCACAGTAACCGTGAGTAAATTCGGCTTTGGTGCGAATCAAATTTTTCCTGAAGTTCAGATTGAATTCCAGTTCGTCAACTTTGATTTGCTCATCTCTAATGAGCACCATGCACAGAAATTCACACACTTACACACATTGGCATGCTATCAATGATGTTGTCTGAGGAATGTTCTGCCCTGCTGAATGCACTTGGGCACGCTCCCTTTGCAATTGCCTACTAATGACATCTGGTATGTGCTCAATGAGAGACAAGTCTGGAGATGCTGCAGGCCATGGTAACACATTTAAGGCACACGGGGTGCTCACAATAGCATGAGCAACATGCGGTCTGGAGTTGTCCTGTTGAAAAACAGCTTCTGGGACACTTTGGAAAAATGGCCATAACACTGGTTCCACAACCAAATCAATGACAAAGACAAGAGGGTCCGGGCTAGTGTATATTATGTGACCCCTCAACATAATCCTGGGAATAGCACTGGTGTGATGTTCCCTTGTGAAGGCCTATATATGGCGTTGCCCTCGTGGTCTCCAGACCAAACTCTAGCTATCATTGAGTCCGAGACTAAAGTGGGACTCCTCACCGAAAAGGATAGACCTCCATTCAGTCCTCCATTGCTGTTTTGCTGTGCATAATGATAGCCTTTGAGAGCGGTAGTGTGAGGTCAATGGAACATATGTAGCTCGACTTTTGGTTCCTAGCCCAATGACGTCCCTTTCTGGTGGTGTGTGTAGATACTGTTTGCCTCCTAGGCTTAGGAGGTTATGGAGATTACTCCAAGAGGTAGCGACCTGGTGGTTTTCCTGCAGCAGAGTCCAGATCCTTTTATATCAAATAAAGAGTGAAAACCAGGGGGGTCACTTAGATAACACCCTTAGGAGTAGTCCCAAGTCATATCTGTTCAGGTGACACAGCAGATCAACATTAGCTTTATAACACACACACATATATATAGCAGGTAGGCATGGGAGCTTTTCTGGTTAATAATTCAGCTCCAGGGGTGGATTGGCCCTAGACCTTACAGGGAAATTTCCCTGTGGGTTGATGCCCAGAGGGCCACCTGAGCCCTCCTCAAGGCCAGCCAGTGAACGTTTTTGTGAATGTATTTTGTGATAGACTGTGATGTTTGGCTCTGTTGGGGTGGTATAGTGTGCCGCAATATGGTATTGCTGGCTCTGCCTTCCATCAATTTGGACCGGTCTACAAAATGGGGCCACTTTTAGTATTTTTTCCAGGGCCACTTTAAGTTCCCAGTCCGTCCCTGGTCACCTCTGACTATAGGTGGAGTGAAGGGGAGAACACAGTACACAACTTCTAATAGTAGAGGGGCGGGGGACACTGATGTGACACACTAGTGGGACTACTAGGGGTGACATAACCGTGAATGATGACATGTATAGCCAGGCTGGCATATTTTCAAATTGCAATGCAGAACCAGGGGCATAACTACCATAGCGGCTGACCATGCGACTGCAATGGGGCCCAGGCTTAGTTGGGATTATCTCCTCTTTTACTGGAGGTGAAAACTTGGTCAGGACTCCACCCTCTAAAGGAACAACTTTTAGCAAATGAGGCAGTGGAAAATGGCCCAAGGGTCATTGAAAAGGGTTTAGGCAGAAACCCTTCCATCCTGTGTGGGGGGCCTGGTTTGAACCTTGCTATGGGGCCCTTACTTCGCTATGTACGCCACTGTGCAGAACATCACATTGTTGCTGGTGTCTAATATTTGAAGCTAACTCCAGCACCCAGTTAAAGTTGTCAAGGCCTGAGTACCAGTTTTGGTTGGCAAAACACTGTGAAGGCTCAAGCCAGGCCAGGAAAAGGTTAACTGTGATAGAAGGAGAAACCCCAATATGTTAATGAATGGTTTTAGGGTGAGGTATCTTCAACACAGCAGCTTCTATCTCCAATGAAAAGTGGGATGTGGCCCCTTTGGACCTTTCCTATTTGTTGGTTCAATTCTTATATTCCTTGCTTTTGTTTTAATAAACTAAAAATAAGATTGTTAGAAGTTTTTTGAAGAGGCAGTGAACAGATTGTTAGAAGTTTTTGTTTGATTCTCTGGGCATTAACATGCAACCAGCAATCGGTTTTAGGAATAGAATGTTAGTGGCTGTCTAGTGGTTTTATCATTATTATTATTATTACTTATGTTGGTTAAGTAATAAATCATTGTGGCCCACTTACAACCATTAAACAAATTTGGAAACTGTAAGGGATAAACTACTGCTGAGAAATGTGTAGCTTTCAGCACTCAATAAACACTTGAGGTTTCCATTCACTGTTACACATCCTTCCTTGTTTGTTCTGTTGAAAAGCAGCCCTAGACTTTGAGTCTGGGAACTTACATATAAAGCTCTGTGTCACAACGCCCTGTTGGATCCGTCGTACAACAGATACCGCCAGGGCCCAACAGACCTGTTGGCTTACAATGGAGTCTGTCTAGACTGCATCATGGGGACAACTGTTTTGACTGGAAGAATTGTGCTGAATGCTGTAGATTTGACAGGAATTCCAGTAGAGACTTTGAATAGCAAATATGTGCACATAAAAAAAAAACAGCAGGCAGATACAAAACAAAATTTAATCTTGATTATTTCACAAAAAATTCTCAGAATCTCATATTATACTACCTAGTGGCTGTTGTAAACATATGAAACTATACAGAGTACACTGTTTTTGTACCCTGTGTCCAAATGATGGCAGTATTGCAAATAAACCAGCATATTCACCATTGCCCTTGTGCATGCAAATGTACTAATCACTTTTGCTGCTGTGGGATTACGCTTAACATTTTCAGTACTAGTACCATACATGTACGGCGCTAAAGTACTGCGGCGCGCTGACCAGCCACCCGACCAGCTGCAGGGATCCGGCAGTCACTGATAACCAGACCCCTGCTGTATGTGCTGACATCAATAAAAACACAGATGCCGGCGCATTAACCCTAGATGTCAGCGCTGACCGCAGCACGTGTGATGTCCGTGCACGGAGAGAGCTTCCATCGGCCCCTCACGCTACTGTGATGGGGATCCGGTGGCTGGGACGGCAGCCCTATGCCTTCCTTAGGCATCGTGGCTGCCTTCCTGTAAGCCTGTGAGATCCAGACCGTGGATCTCACAGGCAAGCAGGATGTAAGTGGATTACACTGGTAATACACTTACAGCCAATGCATTACAATACAGTATTATAATGCATTGTACAGGGGATCAGACCCAGAGTGGGACAAAAAATAAAAGAAACAAAAAGTAAAAAATAAAGTTTTACACAATAAAAAATTTAAAGTTTTAAGTAAAAAAAAAAAAGCGTCCATTTCCCAAAATTAATTAAATGATTATTTTTTTAAATAGAGAAAAAAAAAAGTAAACATATTAGGTATCGCCGCGTCCATATCGACCGGCTCTATAAAAATATCACATGATCCACCCTGTCAGATGAACGCCATAAAAAAATAAAATAAAAACAGTGCCTCACAAAAAGTGTAATGCCAAGCGATTAAAAAGACGTATGTAGCCCAAAATTGTACCAATCAAAGCATCATCTAATCTAAAAAATGAGCCAAAAAAATAAATAAAAATGGCAACACAAAAACAAGATTTTATTCTGTTCAAAAAAGCTTTCACAGTGTAAAACTTAACAAAATAAAAATGATAGACACATTATCTATCGCCGCGTCCGTAACAACCTGCTCTATAAAAATGTCAGATGATATGTCCCTTCAGAATGCTGAAATTTTTTAAAAAAACTATGCCAAAACAGCCATTTTTTGTTACCTTGCCTCAGAAAAAGGGTAATATCAAGCGATCAAAAAGTATTATGTACCCCAAAATGGTACCAATGGTGCCCGTAAACCAATTCCTCAAAATTTGCAGTGCAAAAGCCATATGGCGCTCCTTCCATTCTGAGTCCTGCCATGTGCCCCCACAGCAGTTTACTACTACATATGGGGTGTTGCCGTTTTCAGGAGAAAATGGTTAACAAATTATGGGCTGCTTTTTCTCCTTTTACCATAGTAACATAGTATATAAGACCGAAAAAAGACATTTGTCCATCCAGTTCTGCCTGTTTCCTACAAGTTGATCCAGAGGAAGGCAAAAAAAAAAAACTGTGAGGCAGAAGCCAATTTTCCCCACTTAAGGGGAAAACATTCCTTCCCAACTCCAATCAGGCAATCAAAATAACTGCCTGGATCAATGACCCCTCTCTAGTAGCTATAACCTGTAATATTATTACACTCCAGAAATACATCCAGTCCCCTCTTGAATTCCTTTCTTGTACTCACCATCACCACCTCCTCAGGCAGAGAGTTCCACAGTCTCACTGCTCTTACCGTGAAGAATCCTTTTCTATGTTTGTGTACAAACTTTCTTTCCTCCAGACGCAGAGGATAACCCCTCGTCACAGTGACAGTCCTGGGGATAAATAGATGACGGGAGAGATCTCTGTACTGACCCCTGATATATGTATACATAGTTATTATTATATCTCCCCTTAGTCGTCTTTTTTCTAAAGTGAATAACCCTAATTTTGATAACCTTTCAGGGTACTGTAGTTGCCCCATTCCAGTTATTACTTTAGTTTCCCTCCTCTGACCCCTCTCCAGCTCTGCTATGTCTGCCTTGTTCACAGGAGCCCAGAACTGTACTCCATGTGTGGTCTGACTAGTGATTTGTAAAGTGGTAGGACTATGTTCTCATCACGGGCATCTATGCCCCTTTTGATGCAACCCATTATCTTATTGGCCTTGGCAGTAGCTGCCTGACACTGGTTTTTGCAGCTTAATTTGCTGTTTATTAAAATTCCTAGATCCTTTTCCATGTCAGTGTTACCGAGTGTTTTACCATTTAGTATGTACGGGTGACTTGCATTATTCCTTCCCATGTGCATAACGTTACATTTGTCAGTGTTAAACCTCATCTCTGCCCAAGCCTCCAATCTATCCAGATCCCTCTGTAGCAGAAAACTGTCCTCTTCAGTGTTAATTACTTTACACAGTTTAGTGTCATCTGCAAAAAATTATATTTTACTATGCAAGCCTTCTACAAGATCATGAATAAATATATTGAAGAGAATAGGGCCCAATACTGACCCCTGAGGTACCCCACTAGTGACAGTGACCCAATCTGAGTGTGTACTGTTAATAACCACCCTCTGTTTTCTGTCACTCAGCCAGTTACTTACCCACTTACAGACATTCTCTCCTAGTCTGAGCATCCTCATTTTATATACTAACCTTTTATGAGGTACAGTGTCAAATGCTTTTGAGAAGTCCAGATATACGACATCCATTGATTCGCCGCTGTCAAGTCAAGAACCTTCTCATAGAAACTGATTAAATTCGTTTGACATAACCGATCCCTCATGAAGGCATACTGATATGGCGTTATTTGCCTTCAAACAGTTTACCAACAACAGATGTTAAACTTACCGGCCTATAATTTCCAGGCTCTGTTTTTAGACCCTTTTTGAATATTGGCACCACATTTGCTATGCGCCAATCCTGTGGAACATTCCCTGTCAGTATAGAGTCCGTAAATATCAGAAATAAAGGTCTGGCTATGACATCACTTAATTCTCTTAGGATACGGGGGCGTATGCCATCCGTTCCTGGTGATTTGTCTATTTTTATCTTTTTTAGTCGCTGTTGTACTTCTTCCTGGGTCCTGGGGAATGTACTTTTGCATTCTGCATTTCTTCTGACAGTTTATTTTCCTCAGTGAAGATAGTAGAGAAAAAAATATTTAATAGTTTTGCTTTATCCTCGTCGCTCTCTGCAACACCCCCCTCATTGCTATGTAGAGGGCCAATTCCTTCAGATTTATATTTTTTACCATTTATATAATTGAAGAACATTTTAGGGTTAGTTTTATTCTCTTTGGCAATTAATCTCTCGGTCTCTAGTTTGGCAATTTTTATTAGTTTTTTGCATATTCTATGTTTTTTCCTTATAGTTTATCAGTGCTTCCTGGCTCCCCTCCTGTTTTAGTGATTTATATGCTTTCTTTTTGTCATTTATTGCTTTCTTTACGGTTCTATTTATCCACATTGGTTTCTTATTGTTTCTTAGCCTTTTATTCCCATAAGGTATGTACCTCTCACAATTAGATGTTACAATTAGAGATGAGCGAACTTCTATTTTTAGTTCGGCGTCCAAAGTTCGGGTTCGGGTTATCGTAGCATCCCATTATGGATTCCATAACGGCATTTGGAATCCATAAGGGGCTGCTTCATTGAACCCGGGCGTGGCTCAGCACTGGATCACCTCTTATCCAATCCAGTGCTGAGCCACGCCCCCTGCACTGATCACATGACGGTGACGTCACCCCAGGTCCTTAGGGTTGTCCAAGGTTCGGGTTCAATGAAGCAGCCCCTTATGGATTCCAAATGCTGTTATGGAATCCATAACGGGATGCTACGATAACCCGAACCCGAACTTTGGACGCCGAACTAAAAATAGAAGTTCGCTCATCTCTAGTTACAATGCTTTTAAAAAACTCCCATTTTGTGGTTGTATTTTAATTTTTAAGGACTTTGTCCCAGTTAATTAGGCCTACAGCCTCGCTTAGTTGGCTAAATTTAGCTTTTTTAAAGTTTGGTATTTTTGTTCCTCCCTTTAGAAACTCTCGTTTGAAGGATAATTGGAAGGTTATTACTTTATAGTCACTATTTCCTAGGTGTCCCCCAACCTGCATATCTGTTGTTCTGTCAGGTCTATTGGTTAATACTAAGTCCAGTATGGCCGTCCCTCTAGTGGGGTACTGAACCAGTTGGGAAAGGTAATTGTCTTTGGCTATTGCCAAGAACCTGTTTCCTTCATGGGATGTACAGCTTTCATTTCCCAGTCTATATCTGGGTAGTTAAAGTCCCCCATAATAACGACTTCATTATGATTTGCCGCCTCGTCTATCTTGTTTAGTAATAGATTTTCTGTGGACTCTGGTATATTAGGTGGTTTATAATAAACTCCTATTAGTAATTTATTATTGTTTTTTGCTCCATGTATTTCTACCCACAGTGACTCCACATGTTCATGTCCCTCAGAGATATATTCTCGAATTGTGGGCTTTAGATAGGACTTCACATAGAGGCAGACCCCTCCACCTCTCCGGTTTTGACCATCCTTTCTAAACAGATTGTAACCTTTTACATTAACTGCCCAGTCATAGCTATCATCCAGCCATGTCTCAGTTATTCCCACTATGTCATAGTCCTCCTTACTAATTACTAATTCCAGTTCACCAGTCTTGTTAGTCAGGCTTCTGGCATTAGTATACATACATTTGAGAGGTTTATGTGTATTTTTTACCCTACACCTTTCATTCTGAACTGTTCTAGTCCCCCCTTCCATTCCTCCCCCAGTCACACTACCTCGCTCCTGGTCTCGATCTGCACTATCTTCCACTCCTATAATGTAATTACCCTTCCCCCAGTCTCTAGTTTAAACACTCCTCCAACCTTCTAGCCATCTTTCTCCCGAACACAGCTGCCCCTTCCCCATTGAGGTGCAACCCATCCCTACAATAGAGCCTGTAGCCAAAAAAGAAGTCGGCCCAGTTCTCCAGGAACCCAAACCCCTCCTTCCTACACCAGTTTTTGAGCCACTTGTTAACCTCCCTAATCTCCCGCTGCCTTTCTTTTGTGGTTCGTGGTACAGGCAGTATTTCAGAAAATACTACTTTTGAGGTCCTTGCCTTAAAGAGGACCTTTCATCGATTTAAAAACTAAAAACTAACTATACCTGTGGGCAGAGCGGCGCCCAGGGGTCTCCCTGCACTTACTTGTATGTCTGGGCGCCGCTCCGTTCGCCCGGTATAGGCTATGAGCTGTGCGCTGTGATTGGCCAGCTCTGCAGCAAGGGACACGCCTGATACAAAGTCCCCGCCCCATACAACAGAGGGAGCTCGGACACCGGAGCCTATACCGGGCAAACGGAGCGGCGCCCAGACATACAAGTAAGTGCAGGGGGACCCCTGGGCGCCGCTCTGCCCACAGGTATAGTTAGTTTTTAGTTTTTAAATCGATGAAAGGTCCTCTTTAAGCTTTTGACCTAACACCCTGAAATAATTTTTAAGGACTCTCCATCTTCCTCTAACTTTGTCATTTGTTACACCTTGAGAAAATGAAAAATTTGTGACTAAAGCAACATAGAAGAAATTAAATTTTTCCTTTTCACAGTCAAGTGTTTCCAACTTCCGTAAAAAGCTATGGGGTCAAAGTGCTCAGTACCCCCCTTAATATATTCTTTAAGGGGTATAGTTTCCAAAATGGAGTCACTTTTTGAGGGTTTCCACTGTAGGGGTATGCCAGGGTCTCTTCAAATACAAAATGGTGCCTATAAACCATCCTAGCAAAATCTGCCTCCAAAATCCATATGGCGCTCCTTTCCCTCTGACCACTGCCACTTGCCCATAGAGAAGTTTACCACCACATAAAGGGTATTTCTATAAACTGCAGAATTAGAGTAATGTATATTGAGGTTTATTTTGGTGTTAACCCTTGCTGTGTTGCAAGAAATATTGATTAACATAAAAAATCTTGAAATTTTACCTCCATTTTTCTTCAATTCTTGTGAAACACCTTAAGGGTTAACAAAGTTTGTAACATTAGTTTAGAATAATTTGAGAGGTGTAATTTCTAAAATGGGGTAATTTATGGGTAGTTTCCATTACGTAAAATGACATTTACAAAATTATGCCAACATAAAGCAGACATATGGGGAATGATGACAGATAACTATTTTATGAGGAATTACTATCTGTCTTAAAAGTAGAGAAATTCAAATTTTTGAATTTTTCCAAACTTTTGGTAAATTTTAGATTCTTTTATAAATAAAAGTGAAATATAGCGACTCAAATTTACCACTGTCAGGAAGTACAATGTGTCACCAGAAAACAATCTCAGAACGGCTTGGATAAGTAAAAGCTATCCCACAAAATACAAATATATCTTGAGTAATAATCTTTAAGGGGTTTTCCAAGTTCTTTTTTATTTTTTTTAAATTGTTGAGAGCTTGTTAAAATAATAATAATAATAATGATTAGGGTTGAGTGAACAGTTCGAGCATAGTTCGGGTTCGTACCGAATTTTGGGGTGTTCGGGACCCGGACCCGAACATTTTCAAAAAAGTTCGGGTTCGGGTCCGTTGTTCGGCGATTTCTTCCTGCTTTCTGAAGGGCTGCACAGCAGCCAATCAGCTAGCGTTTTACTTCTTGCCCTAAGAAGCCATCACAGCCATGCCTACTAATGGCATGGCTGTGATTGGCCAAGTTCAGCATGTGACCCAACCTCTATTTAAGCTGAAGTAACGTAGCGCCGCACGTCACACTGCTCTGATTAGTGTAGAGAGAGGACGCAGCTTCTGTGATGGGGAGATTAGGCAGGGAAAAGTCAGCAAAAACCCGTAATGAAGTGATCGATCCACAGCTGTGAATCATTCAACTTCTGCTAGTTAATTGCTCACTGGTTTTTAGGCTGCACAGAGCGTTTTTTTTCTGTCACTTTAATCGGCGGCCATTTTGTGTCTTGTGGCGCACCAGCACAAGCTGCCACCAAGTCCATCAATCCATCAATACTAGTTTTTTTTTTTTTTTGCTATATCCTACATCAGGGGCTTGGCTGTGCTTATTGTCACCCCTAGAAACTCAGGATAGAAATTTCTATATTTTATTAAGGGGTTAAAATAAATTGTCAAAATAGCAATCCCCTAAATCTGGTGTCCCAGCTGTGGCTGGCAAAGTAGAATAGTGTCCGGCAAAGGATATATTTTGTTCTAGGGTGAAATTTAATAGCCAAAATAGCAATACCCTGAATCAGTGGTTTTAGTTGTGTCTGGCCAGGTTTAATAGTGTCCGGCAAAGGATAGATAATTTTCTGGGGTGAAATTCAATTGCCAAAATAGCAATCCCCTAAATCTGGTGTCCCAGCTGTGGCTGGCAAAGTAGAATAGTGTCCGGCAAAGGATATATTTTGTTCTAGGGTGAAATTGAATAGCCAAAATAGCAATACCCTGAATCAGTGGTTTCAGTTGTGTCTGGCCAGGTTTAATAGTGTCCGTCATAGGATATATTATTCTCTGCGGTGAAATTCAGTTGCAAAAATAGAAATACCGTAAAACTGGTGTTCCAGCTGTGACTGGACAAGTTTCATAGTGTCCGTCATAGGATATATTATTTTCTGCGGTGAAATTCAGTTGCAAAAATAGAAATACCGTAAATCTGGTGTTCCAGCAGTGGCTGGCCAAGTTTAATAGTGTACGGCAAAGGATAGATAATTTTCTGGGGTGAAATTCAATTGCCAAAATAGCAATACCGTAAATCTGGTGTCCCAGCAGTGGCTGGCCAAGTTTAATAGTGTCCGTCAAAGGATTTATTATTTTCTGCGGTGAAATTCAGTTGCAAAAATAGAAATACAGTAAAACAGTTGTTCCAGCTGTTGCAGGCTTCGTTTAAATCTGTCCGTAAAAGGGTATATTTTTTTCTGGGGTGAAATTTAATTGCCAAAATAGCAATACCCTGAATCTGGTGTTCCAGCTGTTGCAGGCCTAGTTTAAATCTGTCCGTAAAAGGGTATATTTTTTTCTGGTGTGAAATTCAGTTGCCAAAATAGAAATACAGTAAATCTCGAGTTCCAGCTGTGACTGGACAAGTTTAATAGTATCCGTCAAAGGATAGATTTTGTTCTGGGGTGAAATTCACTTGCCAATATAGCAATACCCTGAATCTGGTGTTCCAGCTGTTGCAGGCCAAGTGTTAATCTGTCCGTAAAAGGGTATATTACACTCAAGGTGTATATACAAGTGCTGAGAGGGTCATCGTCAATAACTTCACACGCTACCGTGCATCTCTAATTGTATTTCTGTCCGTTAAAGGGTATATTACACAAAGTGTTAAAATACAATTGCTGAAGGCATAATCCTACATATTTTTTCACACACTACTGTGCATCTCCAAGTGTAAATCTATCCATAAAAGGATACCTTTCATCCAGGGCCTAATACTAGGCCTACAATTGATATTCCCCTAAATCAGTGGTTACTGCTGTGCCTGGATTAGTGTAATACGGTACATAAATAAATAGGCAGATAGTGTTAGGTGCCTGTAAAAAAAAAAGCCTAAATTTGAAATCAATACATTGGGCCAAATCTTTTTTTTTCTTATTGTAGTGCTTGGTGAACAGTAACAATGAGGAAAACATCTAGTAAGGGACGCGGACGCGGTCGTGGTGGTGTTAGTGGACCCTCTGGTGCTGGGAGAGGACGTGGCCATTCTGCCACAGCCACACGTCCTAGTGAACCAACTACCTCAGGTTCCAGTACCCGCCAGAATTTACAGCGATATTTGGTGGGGCTCAATGCCGTTCTAAGGATGGTAAGGCTTGAGCAGGTACAGGCACTATTCAATTGGGTGGCCGACAGTGGATCCAGCACGTTCACAACATTATCTCCCACCCAGTCTTCTGCAGAAAGCGCACAGGTGGTGCCTGAAAACCAAGCCCATCAGTCTGTCACATCACCCCCATGCATATCAGGGAAACTGTCTGAGCCTCAAGTTATGCAGCAGTCTCTTATGCTGTTTGAAGACTCTGCTGGCAGGGTTTCCCAAGGGAATCCACCTAGCCCTTCCCCAGTGGTGGAAGACAAAGAATGCACTGATGCACAACCACTTATGTTTCCTGATGATGAGGACATGGGAATACCACCTCATCGGAGTCCGCACGTCTCTGATGATGACGAAACACAGGTGCCAACTGCTGCGTCTTTTTGCAGTGTGCAGACCGAACAGGAGGTCAGGGAGGAAGACTGTGTGGAAGACGATGCAGGGGACGATGAGGTCCTAGACCCCACATGGAATGAAGGTCGTGCCACTGACTTTCATAGTTCAGAGGAAGAGGCAGTGGTGAGACCGAGCCAACAGTGTAGCAAAAGAGGGAGCAGGGGGCAAAAGCAGAACAGCCGCCGCCAAGAGAGTTCGCCTGCTACTGGCCACCACCACCATGGACCGAGCACCCCAAAGGCAGCTTCAAGGAGTTCCCTGGCATGGCACTTCTTTAAACAATGTGCTGACGACAAGACCCGAGTGGTTTGCACGCTGTGCCATCAGAGCCTGAAGCGAGGCATTAACGTTCTGAACCTTAGCACAACCTGCATGACCAGGCATCTACATGCAAAGCATGAACTGCAGTGGAGTAAACACCTTAAAAACAAGGAACTCACTCAGGCTCCCCCTGCTCCCTCTCCTGCTGCGGCCTCCGCCTCTTCCTCCGCCTCGGGAGGATTGTTGGCACCTGCCGCCCACCAAACAGAGGGTGTGCCACCGACACCACTACCTGCGTCACCAAGCATCTCCACCATGTCACACGGCAGCGTTCAGCACTTCATCTCACAAACCTTGGAGTGAAAGCGTAAATTCCCACCTAGCCACCCTCGAGCCCTGGGCCTGAATGCCAGCATTTCTAAACTACTGGCCTTTGAAATGCTGTCATTCAGGCTGGTGGACACAGACAGCTTCAAACAGCTCATGGCGATGGCTGTCCCACAGTATGTTGTTCCCAGCCACCACTACTTCTCCAAGACAGCCGTGCCTTCCATGCACAACCAAGTATCCGATAAAATCAAGTGTGCACTGCGCACCGCCATCTGTGGCAAAGTCCACCTAACCACAGATATGTGGACCAGTAAGCACAGCCAGGGACGGTATATCTCCCTAACTGCACACTGGGTAAATGTAGTGGCGGCTGGGCCCCAGGCGGAGAGTTCTTTGGCGAACGTCCTTCCGCCGCCAAGGATCGCAGGGCATCATTCTTTGCCTCCTGTAGCCTCCTCCTCCTACTCGGCTTCCTCCTCCTGCTCTGCTTCCACCTGCTCATCCAGTCAGCCACACACCTTTACCACCACCAACTTCAGCACAGCCTGGGGTAAACGTCAGCAGGTCGTTCTGAAACTCATATGTTTGGGGGACAGGCCCCACAGCGCGCAGGAGTTGTGGCGGGGTATTGAACAACAGACCGACCAGTGGTTCCTGCCGGTGGGCCTCAAGCCCGGTCTGGTGGTGTGCGATAATGGGCGAAATCTCGTCGCAGCTCTGGGACTAGCCGATTTGACGCACATCCCTTGCCTTGCATGTGCTGAATTTGGTGGTGCAGAAGTTCATTCACAACTACCCCGACATGTCAGAGATGCTGCATAAAGTGCGGGCCGTCTGTGCGCGCTTCCGGCGTTCACATCCTGCCGCTGCTCGCCTGTCTGCGCTACAGCGTAACTTCGGGCTTCCCGCTCACCGCCTCATATGCGACGTGCCCATCAGGTGGAACTCCACCTTGCACATGCTGGAGAGACTGTGCGAGCAGCAACAGGCCATAGTGGAGTTTCAGCTGCAGCACGCACGGGTCAGTCGCACTGCCGAACAGCATCACTTCACCACCAATGACTGGGCCTCCATGCGAGACCTGTGTGCCCTGTTGCGCTGTTTCGAGTACTCCACCAACATGGCCAGTGGCGATGACGCCGTTATCAGCGTTACAATACCACTTCTATGTCTCCTTGAAAAAACACTTAGGGCGATGATGGAAGAGGAGGTGGCCCAGGAGGAGGAGGTTGAAGGGTCATTTTTAGCACTTTCAGGCCAGTCTGTTAGAAGTGCCTCAGAGGGAGTTTTTTTTTGCAGCAGCAGAGGCCAGGTACAAATGTGGCCAGCCAGGGCACACTACTGGAGAACGAGGAGGAGGTGGAGGATGAGGAGGAAGCAGGTTCACAGCGGGGTGTCACCCAGCACAGCTCAGGCCCATCACTGGTGTGTGGCTGGGGGGATACGGAGGGCGATGACGAAACGCCTCCCACAGAGGACAGCTTGTACTTACCTTGGGCAGCCTGGCACACATGAGCGACTACATGCTGCAGTGCCTGCGCAACGACAGCAGAGTTGCCCACATTTTAACGTGTGCGAACTACTGGGTTGCCATCCTGCTGGATCCCCGTTACAAAGACAATGTGCCCACCTTACTTCCTGCACTGGAGCGTAATAGGAAGATGCGTGAGTACAAGCGCACGCTGGTAGACGCGCTCCTGAGAGCATTCCCAAATGTCACAGGGGAACAAGTGGAAGCCCAAGGCGAAGGCAGAGGAGGAGCAAGAGGTCGCCAACGCAGCTGTGTCACGGCCAGCTCCTCTGAGGGCAGGGTTAGCATGGCAGAAATGTGGAAAAGTTTTGTCACCACGCCACAGCTAACTGCACCACCACCTGATACAGAACGTGTTAGCAGGAGGCAGAATTTCACTAACATGGTTGAACAGTACATGTGCACACCCCTCCACGTACTGACTGATGGTTCAGCCCCATTCAACTTCTGGGTCTCCAAATTGTCCACATGGCCATAGCTAGCCTTTTATGCCTTGGAGGTGCTGGCCTGCCCGGAAGCCAGCGTTTTGTCGGAACGTGTATTCAGCACGGCCGGTGGCATCATTACTGACAAACGCAGCCGCCTGTCCACAGCCAACGTGGACAAGCTAACGTTCATAAAAATGAACCAGGCATGGATCCCACAGGACCTGTCCATCCCTTGTGCAGAATAGACATTTATAACTGCCTCCCCCTCAACCATATATTCTTGTACTCCGGGGCACTTCTTTATTGAATCCTCTTTTTTTAATTTTACCATTATATTGCGGTGTGACCAAAAGTTGAATGAACCTCTCCTCCGTCTAGGTGCCAGGAGCCTAATTATCTAAAAGTGGCCTTCTCCATTGGTGGGTGACATGACGCCTGATTCTCTGCTATGCGACCTCTGTCTGCGTGCTGGGGCCTAAATAAATGAAGGTGGCCTTCTCCATTGGTGGGTGACTTGAAGCCTGATTCTCTGCTATGGGACCTCTCTCCAATTGATATTTCTTAATTTTTATTAACTTTTTTTATTTCAATTCATTTCCTATCCACATTTGTTTGCAGGGGATTTACCTACATTTTGCTGCCTTTTGCAGCCCTCTAGACCTTTCCTGGACTATTTTACAGCCTTTTTAGTGCCCAAAAGTTCGGGTCCCCATTGACTTCAACCTGAACATTTTCGGGAAGTTCGGACGAACTTCTCGAACCCGAACATCCAGGTGTTCGCTCAACTCTAATAATAATAATAATAACTTACCTTACCTTCCAGAGCAACACCCTCTCCCACTCCATCCCCAATACTGCACAGCCACACTGTTCTCTCCATCAGGCTGCAGCTGTGATGTATTGCTTTGGCTGCAGTGGTGATAACTTGTATACTGCTGCAGCCAATCTCTGGCCTGAGCAGTGTCACGTAGCATTCCCTGAACACTTCCTGCATGAATGCTTTTAGTATGGAACTTAATGTGAATATTGGAATATATTTTTTTACAAGACTCAATCAACAATATAACACAGTCAATAATAGCAACAATAATACCTTCAATATTAGCATCTATGTGTATGGTTGCAAGAAGGTAAGCTGAGGGTATGGACTGGCTTCTTTTTGTAGGTGTGAACAAAACATGTATGGACATATTTTATATTGGAATAAAATAGCTCCTCTTCATGAAGGAGCAGGCATAAGTTGCTTTCTTGCTGCTGTTAGTACCCTGCTGTTCATTTCATCCATTACCTGGCCGTGTTGCCTCCTGCCAAGCAGTTTCTCTTTTTCAAGCTGAAATAGAACAAATTCAGTGATTTTCCTGTACTAGGGTTTCCCGGCAGAGTCTGTTCTTGTTTGTTCACTTGTTACACAACTGTTAATGTCAGAAAATTTCTTTAAGCAAGAGCCTGGAAAATTCATTTAAAATACCACCTTTTCAGCCTCTGGAGGGATACAGGATGCTTAAGTATTTTTTGCAACCCTCGGAAAACACAGAACATCACCTATAAAAGTCTAAAAATGATGAAGTTGAAACATGAAATAGACACAACATGGCAGCATAATTTAGGCATTCTGGGGAAATATATAACTTTCTATCTTTCCTTTCTTAAAACGTTAGAAAGTATATTTTGGTAATTTACTATGACCCCCTACTCCAGAAACCAATGTAAAAAACGTCGCAAATCTCAAGTTTGTGGCTATTAAAATGCCATTGCATCTAAATTAAGCACAACTGGCGTTTCTATGCTGCTCTTACCACTTTCTGAAAAGGAGGAATGGCAGGGTAGGTACGGGAGTATGGAGTAATTGGGGCCATCTGCCCTGCCACATTCAATATTATTTACACCAGTTTAAAAAGTGCAAATGACTATTGAAATCTACTCCAGTTACCAGCTGGACTAGATTTCAATCTAGGGGCATGGCCTACAGAAGGATGTGCCTAATTTACAATCTATTTGTAAAGTCTTCAGACCCTTTCACTTTTTTTAAAAATCTTATGTTGTGGCCTTGTGCTAAAATAAAGAAAAATTCGAAAATACCCCATAAATTATGACAAAGTGGAAACAGAATGTTTGAAATCTTTGCTAATTTATTGAAAAAGAAAAACTAAAACCTTGCATTGACATAAGTATTCAGACCTTTATTACTTAGTTGAAGCACCATTGGCAACAATTACAGTCTCTAGTTTTCTTGGCTTTGATGCCACAAGATTTGTATACCTAGATTTGGTGATTTTCTGCAATTCCTCTCTGCAGATCCTCTCAAGCACTGTCAGGTTGGATGAGGCCATCGGTGGACAGCCATTTTCAGATTTCTCCAGAGATGTTCAATTTGGTTCAAGTCCGGGTTCTGGCTGGGCCACTCAAGGCCAATCAGAGTTGTTCCTAAGCCACTCCTGTGTTGTGCTTAAGGTAATTGTTTTGTTCCTGGAGGGATACACCAAATGGAAAAGGATTTAGGAAAACTAGAGGAATGGTCAAAAATCTGGCAACTAAAATTTAATGTCGATAAGTGCAAGATAATGCACCTGGGGCGTAAAAACCCAAGAGCAGAATATAAAATCAGTGATACAGTACTAACCTCAGTATCTGAGGAAAGGGATTTAGGGGTCATTATATCAGACGACCTAAAGGTGGGCAGACAATGTCATAGAGCAGCAGGTAATGCCAGCAGAATGCTTGGGTGTATAGGGAGAGGCATTAACAGTAGAAAGAGGGAGGTGCTCGGGCCGCTCTACAGAGCACTAGTGAGAGACCTTATTTGGAGTATTGTGTGCAGTACTGGAGACCATATCTGCAGAAGGATATTGAAACTTTGGAGAGAGTTCAGAGAAGAGCTACTAAACTAGTACATGGATTGCAGGACAAAACTTACCAGGAAAGGTTAAAGGACCTTAACATGTATAGCTTGGAAGTAAGAAGAGACAGAGGGGATATGATAGAAACTTTTAAATACATAAAGGGAATCATCACGGTAAAAGAGGAGATAATATTTAAAAGAAGAAAAACTGCTACAAGAGGACATAGTTTTAAATTAGAGGGGCAAAGGTTTAAAAGTAATATCAGGAAGAATTACTTTACTGAGAGAGTAGTGGACGCATGGAATAGCCTTCCTGCAGAAGTGGTAGCTGCAAATACAGTGAAGGAGTTTAAGCATGCATGGGATAGGCATAAGGCCATCCTTCATATAAGATAGGGCCTGGGGCTATCCATAGTATTCAGCATATTGGGCAGACTAGATGGGCCAAATGGTTCTTATCTGCCGACACATTCTATGTTTCTATGGAAGGTGAACCTTCAGCCCAGTCTGAGGTCCAGAGCACTCTGGATTAGGTTTTTATTAAGAATATTTCCATCAACTCTTCACCCCAGATTATCTAGTTGGGTAAGGCAGGCAGCTCTAGGAAGAGTCTTGTTTGTTCCAAGTTGTTGTTGTTGTCTTGGTTGTTCTTTCATTTAAGAATGATGAAGGTCACTGTGCTCTTGGGAGCTTTCAGTGCAGCAAAAAATGTTTGTACCTTTCATCAGATCTGTCTCCACATAATCCTGTCTCTGACATCGACAGGCAGTTTCCTCCTGATGACTTGGTTTTTGCTCTGATATACATTGTCAGCTGTGAGACCTTACAGGGATATGTTTTTACAAATCATGTCCAATCAACTGAATTTACCAACGTGGACTCCAATCAAGGTGTAGAAATATCTCAGAGATTATCAATAGAGATGAGTGAATTTCATGTTATGAAATTCGTTCACGCTTTATTTAGTGGTAAAAGCAGAATTGCGTTATGGATTCCCTTACCACGGACCATATTGCAATTCTATGACAGAATGCATAACGGAATGCCTTTAGAGGCATTCCGTTATTCATTCCGTCATAATAGAAGTCTATTGCCTGCATAACTGATCCGTCCCGTTTCCGTTATGCAGGAGAGCACTCCCCAGTTAAAACCAGTTAGTAACACCTATTTTTTTTTCTAATCTGTTTTTATTTTCTGATTGCAGATTTTTTTATCCTATTTCATGAACATGATTATGGGAGCGGCCATCTTGCCTGAGCTGTTCTTAACAGCATTTTGAAAGCATTAAGAAAATTACTTTACGGCAGCCCCATGGGCCATAGACACAATGGTCAGGAGGGGACCTCATTGACTTCTATGGTAGAGTTTTCTAGGCATGTTCTGTGACCTGTGCAGAGGTCATTGCACAAGGAAAGAATAGAGGAGCTCTGACAATAACCTATTGTGAATGGTGGATCCTGTCTTATCTGTCATTCTAATCCTGCCTGTAATGATATTACTTATGTGTATAGATAAGCAGGTGACTGCAGTAAAGTGATCTGTACAGACCAAGAAGTGGCACCTATTATTAGACTTAGTAGCCAGTGTGAAAACTGTAGGATTTTATGGTTTTTATTTAAATATAGATATTGACAACTACTTTAACACTCGCGTTTTGGCTTTCAGTTTGTGAGATCCGTCATGGGCTCTCAGAAGCAGTCCAAAACTGATCAGCTTTGCCCTAATGCATTCTGAATGGAAAAGGATACGCTCAAAATGCATCAGTTTGCCTCCGATAAGTCACCATTCCGCTCTGGAGGCGGGCACCAAAACGCTGCCTGCAGCGTTTTGCTGTCCGCTTGAGGAAACTGAGCCAAACGGATCCATCCTGGCCCACAATGTAAGTCAATGGGGATGGATCCATTTTCTCTAATACAATCTGGCACAATAGAAAACGGATCCGTCTCCCTTTAACATTCAATGGAGTTCATGACGGATCCGTCTTGGCTATGTTACAGATAATACAAACGGATCCGTTCATGAGAGATGCATTCGGTTATATTATTGTAACGGAAGCGTTTTTGCAGATCCATTATGGATCCGCAAAAAACGCTAGTGTGAAAGTAGCCTAAAAAAAACATCAAAAATTCTATTTTAAGGTTAAAAATATGTTAAACATAAAAACATGATTTGAACAACAGGTAATTAAGCTTCTGAAAGGTCTGGTGATTTTATCTTTGTGGAGATCTAATAAAGGTAGTTCAAAGAGTTGGCCAATTTGTAAAAATATGATAGCCTCTGCTCTATTGTTCATGTCACATACATCTGCATCACATCAAAACTTACCCCCACCATTTCCTCTGGTCTTCATCTGTGGTCTGTATAAGCACCTACAATCCTCTGGCCCTGTGTCCATAGTAGGCAAGATGGCAGCTGTGTTGTGATTCACCCATGTTAGCTATTGCAAAGCAGCCTAATCCAATTTAAAGGGGTTTTCCAAGGAAACATAAAAATTGGTAGCAGGAGGATCAGAATGTTTAAAACCTCCACTGATCCCCAGCTGCTGCTGTTACACTGCTACCTGAGTGCCCATTGCTCTTTTCTGCTTTCTGTTCACACATGCAGAAAATACCTGGAAATTCCCTCTCACCCATTCACTGGCCACAGCAGTGGCTCCCCTCAGCCAAGGATTGGCTGAGCAGGCATTTCCTGTGTGTTGAGATGGGAGCAGGAAGCAGTGGGTGGGATGACGTGGAGGTCATTATTAAGGGGGCAGGGTGCTGTGGAGGTCACTGTTAAGAGGGTGGGCCTCTGTAGAGGTCATGTGAAGGGGGTGGGGCGCTATGGATGTCACAGTTAACAGGTGGGGTGTTGTGGAGGTCACTGTTAAGGGGACGGGGCGCTGTCAAGGTCACATTTTAAAGTTGCAGGGCACTGTGGAGGTCCCTATTAAGGGGCAGGGTGCTGTGGAGGTCACAATTAAGGGGGCGTAGTGCTGCAGAGGTCATTATTAAGGGGTGGGCCTTTGTGGAGGTCACTTAAAGGGGTTGAGACCACTGTGGAGGTCACATTTTAAGGGAGCAGGGCACTGTGGAGGTGCCTATTAAGGGGGAAGGGTGCTGTGGAGGTCACTCTTAAGGGGGCCGGGATGCTGTGGAGGTACCCTTTTAAGGTGACGGGGTGCTCTAGAGGTCAATGTTAAGTAGGCGGGGCGATGTGGAGATCACCGTTATGGGGAACACTGTGAATATCTTTTAACTAACACAAGCAGGCTCGGACTGGCCCATCTGGGATGCGGGGGTTTCCTCGGTGGGCCCCCAGTCTCCTGCGCCCGAGATAAGATGGAGGAGTAATTATTTCTCCTTTCTCAGGAGAGATAATTGTTATAACCACTAGGTGGCAGTATTGCACAGTGATGCAGCCTCCTACTGGTGTACATTGTACAGGAGGCCTTGCAGTATCTTCTAGACTTCTGGGGATACTGGCTGTGAAGGAGAAGAGAAGGTGTCTGCCTCCCTCCTGCCCTCCCTGCTGTCATGAAACTGTGGCTGCTGGAGAGAAGGGCTTCTCTGCGGTGCTGGGCTGATTTCTCAGGTGTGTGACGGTAGTGAGCTGTAGGAGACTGTAAGGGGGAAATAGGGGATTTGTTTATAGTAGACACAGATCTATGAATGTGTGCTGCTCTCTGCAGAGTTCACAGTGGCATTGGGGGGACTCTGCCCTAGGTCCCAATGCCTCTTCTTTAGGTGCACCCCCATAAGTGCCCCTGCTCCAGATGCCCCCCAATGCTTCCACTCTAAACCCCCCCCCCCCATATTGAATCTTCTCCAGTTGCCCCCCCTAATACCCCTGAAACTGCTCCAGGATCCCACTATTACTCTGCCTCAGGTGACCCCAATGCCTCTGCTTTAGGTGCACCCCCATAAGTTCCCCAGCTCCAGATGCCCCCATTCTTAATGCACCACTAATATTGCCTCTTCTCCAGTTACCCCTGCTTCAGGATCCCCACTATTACCCTGCCTCAGGTGACCCTAATGTCTCTGCTTCAGTTATGACCCTCCGTTTGTGCCCTTTGCTCACGTTGCTCCTTTAGGGTCCTTTGTTAAAGGTTGTGACCTGGAAAGAGGGTTGGACTTATGCCCAAAATATTCTGCACAGTGCGTCACATTCTCCAGTATTGACACGTATGGTTTACATGGCGGCAGTGATAGTATTCCGTATTTACAGGCATCACTGCTGCCATGTAAAGATATACTGGTGGTGGAGTGGTGGAGGATTTAAAGGGGTTGTGCAGGTTTTCAAGTTATCCTCTCCACACCATAGGGCATAATTATATGAATAGTGGGGTTGAATCCCCACTGATCCAAGAACGGGTCCTGTTCCCCATCTTTGATGGTGTGGCAGGCCAAACATATGCCCTGCTACTCCGTTCATTCTCTTTGGGACCACTGGAATTAGCCAGCGCTGTACTCCGTCATCTCCGGCGACCCAATAGAGAATGGATGGAGAGGCAGGGCATATGCTCGACCTGACACTCAGTCAAGTAGGGGGATCAGTGGGGGCTCCAGTGCTCAGACCCCCACGGCTCACTTAGTTATCGCCGATCCTGTGGATAGAGGATAACTAGAAAAGTGGACGCAGGTCCTTTAACAGGCGACCATTTCTATTTTAGTTTGACACATATTTTGGGCCAGATTTTTTATTTTTATTTTTACAGCCAAAGAAAACCTTTAAGGATAGTGAATGAGAAAAGGTGTCACAGCTATGGCACGACAGGTGATAAGTGTCTGATTTGTGGGGGTCTGACTGCTGGGACCCCCATGATGAAGGGAACGTGGTCTTAAAGGGGTTGTCTCACTTCAGTAAGTCTAATTTATCATGTATAGGAAGTTAATATAAGGCACTTACTAATATATTGTTATTACCCATATTACTTCCTTTGCTGGCTGGATTAATTTTTGCATCATATTATACAATGCTTGTTTCCATGGTTACGACCACCCTGCAATACATCAGTGCTGGTCGTGCTTCGTCCTGAAAGAGGGTAATCCGGCCCTCGAAACGCGTTGACTATACTGCAATAAAAGATCAACCTTTATTACTGGCATCTTTCCTGATGTTTTACTTGTCCAAGTCCAGGCAGCGCCTTAAAGGGTCCTGAACCAACTTTTTACAACCAGCTATCCTGTAGATAGGCGATAAGTCATTATTGTAGCACAACACTTTTAAACTTACTGTAAATTATGTGCAATCTGAGGAGGTTAATATTTGATAAATTTCATGCCAAACATTTATGATTAAAGGGGTTAAAATGGGTTGTCTCACTTCAGTAAATAGCATTTATCATGTAGAGAAAGTAATACAAGGCACTTACTAATATATTGTTATTATCCATATTGCCTCCTTTCCATCACATTATATACAGCACGTATCCGTGGTTAAGACCACCCTGCAATCCAGCAGCGGTGGCCGTGCTTACGCACTATAGGGAAAGGCTGGAAGTGCTCATAGGCCAACACCTTTACCTATAGTGTGCAAGCATGACCACCGCTGCTGGATTGCAGAGTGGTCATAACCATGGATACGAGCAGTGTATAATGTGATGGGAAAGAGCCAATATGGACAATCACAACACATTAGTAAGTGCCTTGTATTATCTTTCTCTACATAATAAATGCCATATGTTGACGTGAGGCAGTCCCTTTAAGTGTGCTACGCTTAATAGGGTTAGGCACAAAATGTCTTGGTGCGTGCATTGCATGTTTCCTATGTGTGATAGAAACTGCATGCATCTTGTTTGTGACTGACTTAAGAGCAGGAGATCCAGCAGGCTATTCCAGTGGGGGAACAGCATGCCAGATGCGTGCTTATGCTAGCCCACCATGCTGCCGGAGTTCCGCTCCAGCCCCATTCACTATAATGGAGGCGGGCCGAAAGTCCGGCCACAGCACGTCAAACATGTCGAGAGGCGGCTGGACAAAAACTACAGCGAACTTCTGGCGGCATGGTTGGCTAGCGTTAGCACGGATGCCGCAGGCTGTTCCCCGCCGGAACCTGCTACTGCAAGTGTGAAAGTAGCTTAAATTCTGCCACATGTATGTTTGTGCATTTTGGTGTGGGTGTTTACCATCATACTTCATCTTTAATATTTCTGTTATCACTGTAAGGGCTCCTGAACACAATTGTTGGATGTTTTGCAGTCCGCAAATTGCGGATCTGCAAAACATGAATACTGGATGTGTGCATTCCACATTATGCGGAATAGAACAGCCGGCCTCTAATAGAACAGTCCTATCCTTGTCTGTAATGTCGACAATAATAGGACATGTTCTATCATTTTGCTAACGGCCATGCAGACATACAGACATGGAATTCACATGGAGTCATTTCCGTTTTTTGCAGCCCCATTGACGTGAATGGTTTCACATACATGCCACAATTTAAAAAAAATAATAATGGTACGGACACGGAAAAAAAAAAAAAGTTTGTGTGCAGGAGCCCTAAGGTGGGCCCCCAGAATCAGTTACACTGGTGGGCCCTAGGTACCCCAGTCAGACACTGCACACAAATATTTAATAGAATAGACAAAATATTCCCATGCTAAGCCAGGTCATTCCTCTTGTGTACATTTAAAGTATAAATGGGGTTTAGATGACTCTTTAGGGCTTCACTTTAAAGTGTTTGTGCTAGGTTCAATACAGCTGCAGTGTCAGAAACATCACAGCTGAAAGTTAACAGTAATGAAGCAAACCTAATATATTCCTTCAGTAACCTGACAGTAATTTCCACACTCTTATTCACAGATTGATAAATCTAGGGCAGAGTTAGATGTTCCCTCTAAGAGCTTTTAGGATTGCAAAATAATCAAATGAGTGGTGTTGTCAGGGCAAAAGAATTTAATCATGAACCTTTAATCCTGGCATAGGGCAAGTTTGAGACAGAATAAATCATTTGGTTAGTAGACTGGTTATTGGCATAAAATGAGGTCAAATGTGGCATTGATCACTTTCTTCCACACATATTACAAGAAAATCCTCTTATAGCTAAAGCAAGGAGCTAACGACATGAATTACAACTATTTAAACGAGGCAAGACCATGTACTAGGAAATGAGAGTCAATCCAGGTATGTGCAGAACAGAGGCAAGGATGATTTACTAAACAGCTGAATAAACAACCGTAACACTACAAAGGAGGACAGTCTACGCAAGACTCTTAACACACACGATACCACACATGGCTTTACAGTAAACATCTAAACCGCTATAAAGGCTTTGTCGTATATATGTCAGGCTCCTAACTGTCCTCCAAAATAAAAACCTAAATCAGAGGTGTAACGTGAAGCTTCCTGAACTCAATGCAAAAACTGTAACAGTGCCCCCATCAACCATGTGCCATTAATAATACTGGTAGAGGGCTTCCAGGCTTCCGCCAGACTCTAGGGCGCAGGTGCGACTGCTACCTCTGCACCCCTTATAAATAACGCCCTGATTGATTAGGTTTCATTCTTTGTTCTGCCAGAGACAGGGTGCTATCAGAAGTCAGTTGTCAGTAAAAGCTGTATGAGACAGCCCGATCAGGCAGGCGATTGTCGGGAGTGAAGAGTTCCTTCCCTGCAATCGTCTTCTTGTCAGTGGAGGAGGCAGCTGCTATTACATGCAGCAATCTCCTTCACAGTATGGGGAGGCGCTGTCGTTATGCCATTGCTCTTCCCTGTACTGAATCATTGTTTGCCAGCATCAGATAGCAAACAATCATTTTTAAACATGACAAAAGATTTGGATTGCCTGCTCTTTCACCGGCTAATCGGCAGTATTACACTGCCAGACCATCACTAATGAGTGTTACTACGAACACTCGTTAGCGATCATCTGGCAGACAATCTGCCTGTCTAATACTGCCTTAACCTTGCTCCTGTAGGATAAATATACTCTCAATTGAGTGTTCATATTTATAAGGAGGTTGGCAGAGATAGCTGTTGACCTACAGTTGTCTTAGGTGTATAGCTAGCTTAAAGGGGACAGGCAGGGGTGCACCTAGCCTTTCTGCTGCCTGAGGCGAAAACTGAAACGGCACCTCCCAAAAGCCAGTTTCTTAACCTAACCCCTTCCTTTCAGCCCTACTGTTATAGACATACTTGGAAAACATTACATACTGAGCTACAAAACATGCAGGGTAATACAGCGCCACATACCACTTGCATCCAGTGATGATCTGCAGAAACAAATAATCCCCCTGAAAATACTACTACCACACAGATAGTTTCCCTTCAAAAATTATTGGCACAAAGTGTCCTAAAAATAACTGTGCCCAGTACAAAAATACCCTCTTATGTGTGCCAGTACAAAAAAAAACACTTTTAGTGCCTCATGTAGAAGAAATGCAGTCTCCGCCATTTTCCTGGAAGGCTGAGCATAAGGAGTCATGACAAGACGCTTATGCTCTAGGGACAGTGTTGCTGCAAACTGTTAACAGAGAGTGTAGAACAATATTAGAGAGGGAGAGTGCAGGGAGACCAGAGGAGACTGCTGAACCATAGACTCTGGTGGTGAATTCACTAAAAGAGTTCAAGAGGGGCCTGGATGTAGTTCTGGAGTGTAATAATATTACAGGTTATAGTTACTAGAGAGGGGTCATTGATACAAGGAGTGAGGGTGCATTCACATCACCGTTTAGCTTTCCGTTCTTCGGATCCATCAGAAGAAGAGAGAGAGAAAAAAGAAACAGCATCCAGTAAAAAAAAAAAACGGATCCTGTTGCATCAGTCATCATCCGTTTCAGCCATTTCCGTCAGAGATTAGTTTTTTAGACGGGAAAAGATCACATTCAGTACTTTTGTTTCCACTTAAAAAAATAGATCTCAGACGGAAATTGCTCAAATGGATGACAACTGATTTACTGGACCCTGTTTTTTTTCTCACTCTCTCTTCTTCTGATGGATCAGAAGAACGGAAAGCTAAACGGTGATGTGAATGCACCCTTATTCTGATTGTCTGATTTGAGTCGGGAAAGATTTTCTTCCCATAAAGTGAGGAAAATTGGCTTCTACCTCACAGTTTTTTTTTTGCCTTCCTCTGGATTAACTTGCAGGATACCAGGCTGAACTGGATGGACAAATGTCTTTTTTCAGCCTTATAAACCATGTTACTATGTTACTAAGCTACAATTTATCGCCGTGTACATAACTATGCAGTGCACCAATATTTATAGTTAATCTGTTCTGTTAGCTGTAGAGTTACTGTGCCATCAGTATTACAGGCAGGTCTAATTGCTGTGTACATAAGTGTGCAGTGCACCAATATTTATAGTTAATCTGTTCTGTTAGCTGTAGAGTTACTGTGCGTAAGTATTACAGGCCACTGTTACTCTTAGGCAGATTGGCCTGGGGATACCCAATTTATAGTGATTCGTGACAAATTAATTCATAATGAATAGAGATGAGCAAACTTTAAAAAAAAGTTCGGCGTTCGGGTTGTGGTAATCGCCGCGTCCCGTTATGGATTCCACTACCGCGGACTATCCCGGCATATGGAATCCATAAGTGGCGGCTTCCACCAACCCGAACTGTTGAACAGCCCGAAGGACCTGGGGGTGGCGTCACCGTCATGTGATCAGTGCAGGGGCGTGGCTCAGCACTGGATTTGATCCCGTGCTGAGCCACGCCCCTGCACTGATCACATGACGGTGACGTCACCCCAGGTCACCGGCTGTTCAACAGTTCGAGTTGGTGGAAGCCGCCACTTATAGATTCCATATGCCGCGATAGTCCGCGGTAGTGAATCCATAACGGATGCGCGACTACCACAACCAACATGCCAGCTTTTTAAAGTTCGCTCATCTCTAATAATGAATCAAATTTCTTGTCAAAACTTTGCTCAGTCATCAGGACAGGTCATCAGTACAAAATTCCTGGAAAATCCTTTTAAGTAATATAGAGTATACATTTAAATCAGACATGTCCAAACTGCGGCCCTCCAGCTGTTGCAAAACTACAACTCCCAGCATGCCTGGATAGCCTACAGCTATTAGGGCATGCTGGGAGTTGTAGTTTTACAACAGCTGGAGAGCCGCAGTTTGGACATGCCTGATTTAAATCAATAGGAGTCATTTATCATGAGGGGGATATTTGAAGTCAGGTTTGCTTGAGTCTGTTGGCATACATTATACCACATTTATCAAATGTCACATGTTGCTTGATAAATTTGTCTTAAACCTAACACTTCTGTCTAGAAAAGCTAAGCTAGTTTTCCTACTCCACCCTTCTACTAGAGTGAGATTGCGACTTTTTTGCAACTTTTAAAAAAAGTCTCAGTGATAAATCTGAAGTGAAATTCATTAACATACTAATCACACCAACTTTCCTGCTCATATTTCAAAACTCGATTGAGTTGTGTAAAAATGCAAAAAGTTGCAAAATTTTTGCACAAGTGAGTCCAAAAAGTTTAAAAAGTCCCATTTTGCGACTTTTTAAAGCCAGAATTCTAGATTGAAGGCATGATAAATCAGGGCCAATGAATTGTTTCTAATGTAGTACAAGACAGATCTTTTGGAGTGAGAGATGGTCTTTGTAATTGTTTCACCTTTGCTAAAAGACGAGGATGCAGAGGAGAGTATCCCCCTTTATTAACTCAGAATTCTCCAATAGGGTATACGATGAGGTGTTTTCTAAACTGGACAACCCATTAAACTATTTTGGGACCACTCAATGACTTTAAACACTAAACGTAGGAGTGGTCCCCTGCTATCTATTTAACACTGTTTATAAAGGGCCTATGAAATTTCACAGTGCTAGCACCAAGTTGCACTGCTGAGCCCTGAGAACGCTGCTGTGTAGTATGCAGGGAAGTTAGAGCACAAGATATCACTGCATTAATTCCTTACAAATTGTGGTCAACCTTCTAGCTAGATGGATTTTGTTGCCACTGTCCCTATTTGGTTGTATATCTGCTGTCAAAATGACTACATTGCCCATGATGGTTGCCTAGCGGTCCCAGATGTGGTTAAATACTTTTGGGCTGCTCGCATTTGACGGATCCCAAAGTGGTCATCTCTGTTGGCATATACTAAATGGGTGGAAATGGAAAAGTTGTGGATTGCACCTATACATCCTTATTGTGGGGGTCTGGGCTCCCTCTGCAGAGCGGTCTACTGCTGGGATCTATGGCCTTTACATGTGATTTGTGGCATACTTGTTCACGGATATTTCCTCTTGCTGCAGTGCAGTTCTCTATGACTTCATTTCTCTATACCCCATTGCTTTCAGACATTTTGACATATGACTTTTCCAGACTGTGGTTTGACAAGGAATTATTCCGTTTTGTGGATACAGTTGACTATAAAACCTTGGATTTTTGATGTTTTATGTTCTTCCTTTAGCCTCCTGACCAGAGCACATTGGGAGAGAGTTATCAAACTGGTGTAAAGTAGAACTGGCTTAGTTGCCCATAGCAACCAATCAGATTCCAACTTTCATTGTCCAAGGCAGTAGTGAAAAATGAAGGTCGAATCTGATTGGTTGTTATGGGCAACTAAGCCAGTTCTACTTTACACCAGTTTGATAAATCTCCCCCATTGTTCTTAACTTCAAATTATCTTCTAACCACTTTATCTAGGACAGGACAGGTCAGTCTTCCAAACCCTTTTGTGAGACTTTGTAGAATAATATCGACCACCAGGGGGTTAATTTCAGCAATATACATGATACTTCTCAACCTTCCCTCCGGTGCATTCACTCGTTTATCTATATATGAATAAATGGGGGTCTTTTTTGGGTCGCCCCGGACACTTTGAGACTAATATGGCACCAAGCAGCTAAAACATCTCTATGTGTCACATATTGTGAAAATCAATATAAAATTCCAATGTTTTGGCATCATACGCCTCATTTTTTGCATCGCTTGAACTCAGTGATTCCAGATTCCTAAAAAGTTATGGCTTCCTGAATGTGACAAAAGCAAAATAAATTCTACCAAAAATGGCTTGGTAATGAAGGGAGTAACCTTCTGGTACTGAAGTGGTTAAGCATTAACATTGGTTATCTTCATCAAGTAGAAAAGACTACCTGGTGGATGGTAATAATTCAAACAGCAACATGTTTTATGCTTAATCTTATGCCATGTATATGTATTTATTATTAATATAAAATAATACAATAAAAAATAATAGCCCTGAAAAAGTCCATGTAGCCGATCTAAGGCCTGGGTAGCCTTGCGTTATTATAGCTATAGGCCACTGTGAGGACATTGTACCAGGTAAAGATAGGCCAAGAGACCATGGGATAGTGTCAGAAAATTAAAGCCAGTAAAGGCAGTCATTTTTGGCACTGCAACTATTATACATATTAGTACCGTGCCTCTCCAGATGGAGACAGACTGTCATTGTACTTGCTTTACCCTGTGTGGCCTCTTTGCAGTTTTGAAGTAACTGTGCCCTCCTGTGAAACGATCCTGATTTTTTAAGAAGTAAACTGAACTTAGTTGCACAGCACTTCTGTCTAAGGCCTCATGCACACGACCGTTGCTTGTTTCCGCGTCCATTCCATTTTCTTTCACGGATAGGATGCTTCCCCATTCATTTCAATGGGTCCGTCAGAAAATGCGGATGGTTAACCGTTTTTGTTCCGCATCCGTGGTCCGTGTTTACCTTCCGTCAAAAAAATAGAGCATGTCCTATTTTTTTCACGTTTGCGGACAAGGATAGGCATTATTACAATGGATCTTCCAAAAAAAACGGATCCGTCAAAAAAACCGGTCTGTCATCCATTTTTTTTGACGGACGCAAAATTTGCGGACGGAGCGGACGCGGAGGCAGGCAACGGTCGTGTGCATGTAGCCTAAGTGTGAGTCTTATAGGGGAAAGTCACCCTGTTTGAGCAATACCACTTCTGGCTTTAGGCTACATGCACACGGCAGTATTTTTTTGCGGTCCGCAAAACAGGGTTCCGTTGTTCCGTGATCCGTGTCCGTTTTGCTTCCGTTGTGTTTCCGTGTGTCTTCCATTTTTTTAACGGACATGACCTTACAAAAAAAAAAAAAAAATCAATGTCATTTTAATATCCACACCCAGCAATATAGGTATATATGCTTGGCACCTGAGAGTTTGTTTGGTGGCCATTTTCTGTAGTCTCCAGAGGGTACAGAGTGTGTTTTGGCTGCTTGGTTTTGCTGTTGCTTTATTCTCCCTTTTTTCATCTTGGGTCTCACCATGGCGGATGATTCTGAGGAAGTAGTTGTACTGCACTGGCTTGTCTCTCGTCGCTGGGGCCAGCGCTCCATTTTGGATGAGGAACCGTCTAGAAGGCGGCGTTTTTGGGTCCATCCCATTGTGTCTCAACGCTACCGGAAAGGACACTTCCATAGCCTTTACAAAGATCTTCGTCTGCATCCTGAGAAGTTCTTTGCGTTCTGTCGGATGTCATTGGGTACCTTTGACTGCTTGCTGTCGTTTCTACGTACTGTCCTTACCTTCATGGACACCAATATGAGGCGCAGCATTACTCCAGAGGAACGGCTCATCGTCACGTTGAGGTAAGCAAGATTTTAGTAATGGTGACCACAGTTTAATGTGCAGGACTTTGTTGCTGTTTTTTGGGGCCCAAAATGTATGTTAGAAGATATGTGGGTGTGTTATTGGCAGATACCTTTTTTTGGGCTTTAATATGTTAGTACCGTTTAAAGTCAGTTGGTTTTTGTGTATCCAGGGCATATAACATGTGATGGTTTTAAGCTGTTTTTGTGTCTTAGAATTCGCTTTCCCTGCAAATTTTGCATAATGTCAGCATCATGCTGAGTGTACCCCAGCAGTCTCCCTTTAATATCCATAGTGCTTATACATATTGAAAATTGCACTTGCACTGCAGCTTGCGAGTCGGAGGTTCCCGACCCCTGCATTATAGGAAATATATGTGTATGCTGTCCCCTTTCCTGGCCTACTTTAATGTAATTTTTTCTTCATTTCCTCACAGATTCCTTGCTACAGGGAACTCGTTTGCATCACTGCATTTTGAGTTTCTTTTGGGAACCTTGACGATTTCTCGGATTGTGTGTCAGACTTGCCAGGTCATTTGGGAACAACTCCGAGAGACGGTGATGCCACAGCCCAAGGTGGACGATTGGTTGCGGATCGCTGAAGGCTTTAATGTATCAGCGCATTTCCAAACTGCCTGGGGGCAATTGAAGGCAAGCACATTCATGTGAGAAGCCTCCTCACTCAGGGTCCCGATTCTTCAATTATAAGCATTATTTTTCTATAGTGCTGATGGCTGTTGCTGACAGTAACTATAAGTTTATAATGGTTGATATTGGGGCCTATGGAAGCACAGCGGATGCTCGCATCTTTAGTGCTTCTAGAATGGTTGAGTGGCTTCGTGCCAACCAGCTTGCCATTCCCGAGTCCAGAAGACTGCCCGGATCAGCAGGTCCGCTGGCTCCATTTGTCTTCGTGGCGGATGAAGGGTTTGCATTGACTAACCATGTTATGCGGCCCTTCCCAAAGCGGGGTTTGGATGTCAGGAGGCGTATTTACAACTACCGATTGACTCGCGCCCGTCGGTATGTTGAGTGTGCTTTCGGAATACTCTCTAGCAAGTGGAGGGTGTTTCTGTCATCCATACAGATGGATCCCGAGAATGCTACCTGGGTGATTCAAGCTTGTGTAGTTCTACACAACTTCACCCGTATTCACGAGGCTTCCTCTTCTGTTGACTTGGATGAATTTCCAACGACAACAGTTTTGGGCTTGGATCGGACCCTGCATAGATGACCTGGTACTGCAGGTATTGCAGTTCGGGAACTCTTTGCAGACTACTTTTTGAGCCCAGAGGGGTCCTTGCCATGGCAGAGAGACGCTATTCGTGGCAGTGTTTGATATCTTCTGTTCTCGTTAGTTTTTTTTTGTTTTATGGTAGATTATCTAACTTTGTGGTTTTTAGTTGAGTGTAGGGACTCGCAAGAGAATGAGGACCCTTGACGTGGGCTTGCGGGCTGAGGTTTTTCGGACAGAATACCTTTCTTAGTAAATCCTATGAGCATAAAGACATGATTCACCTACATTGTGTGGTGACTACAATCTCTATTTTGTGAATGGTATGGTCCCCAAAATCTTCTAATACCTCATGTTGAATCAGAACGATGCTTCCCACAATTAATTATAGGGACATGTAAAAGGTTGAATGGGAAGAGGATACCCATGGTTGCCACCCCGTGCAGCTAGTTCCACCATGTCATCCCAAATTGCAGTCTTTTCATATATAACCATTTTATCCATCCTGGTTTTGATTGTACCAGTATGTAGGTTTTTTCAAATAATTCTACATTAATATTTTAAAACAATTAAGGACATTTTTTACAGAGAAATATCATAAAACAAATGATCCTCAAATGAAATTGGCCCAGTGTTTTAGGCTATTGTCATACTAAATTGCTTCCCAACCTTTCTGAATGTGTACATAGTCTCTAATGGGCCTAATGACTACCCTTTGGAAATATTTTTGGCTGATATACCTTTTCCATTGTTTTGAAAAGTAAAGTTGTCTACTTTTTCAATACAGAAGGAGCTAGCAAAAAACACAAACCATGTGGTATACTTTATTTTTTTACAATATGAGTCAATGGGAAATCTGTGCAACTGTATAGCATACAGCTTTATAGGTTGGGGCTTCAAGTATACAGTGTATGCCACGATATGTGGTGTGAACAGAGCCTTATAATGTCAAACCAGCAGAAAGAACTCTTATGGGGCATAGACTGGAGGACCATATTTACTTAATGTCCTAGACAGAGTATATGCTCTTGTTTACAAGAAGAGTAAAACACTTCCTTACCTTTTAAAATATTGATTAGAAATTTAAATAGGAAAATATAAATATTTCATAAGAGGACAGTATTATGATTTACTCAAGGATATTGTGTATACTATCTTCTTTCATGGGATGCATATTCCATATACATCAGATGCAGTACTTTCCTTTTATCTAATATCATGCCTGTGACATCTGTAGATTGAGTGGAGACAACAACAGGCGGATTATAAATTGGATTCCGGGCTGAATTAGGTCAGACACTAAGATCCGTCAGTGTGGAATGATGGCATTGATTAAAAGGTTCATGGATAGACACTTCACTTTCTATATGATACCAACATACAAAAAGGCTGAAGCATGGAAAATGTCTGCAAAGTAATTGAAATAATGCTGGAGGTTGGAAATAGATACTAAACTGAAAGATCCGTAAGATCTCACAACCAGAGGCAGAGCTTGAAGCTCCCGAGCCAGCTGTAAAAATTTTAAAGAGACCTATCTACCATGTGCCTTGTATATTGCTAGACTTTGGGGTTACATTGTCATGGCTAATCAACTAGGGCAGACCATCTCCAAAATAGCAGGTTTTGTGATGTGTTCCTTCTATGCAGTGGTTAGTACCAGGTCAAAAGTGGTCTACGGAAAGATAACTAACAAGCAAAAGAGCCATATGTGGGCAAGGCTCATTGATGTGCATGGTCTAATCCAAAAGAACTACTTGATGAAAAATGCCAGATGATGTAATAGAAAAGTGCCAGAAAATACTGCATCATAGCTTGCCTAATATGGAGCTGCCCAGTCACAGACCAGTCAGTGTTCATGTTGATCCCTGTCCACCACCGAAAGCACATACCAAGGGCACGTCAATATGAGAATTCAACCATGGAGCAAAGAAAGAAGGTGGCCAGGTCTGATTAATCACATTTTCTTTTACGTCATGTTGACAGTTGGGTGCATTTACTTCACTTACATGAGGAACAGATGACACCAAAATGCACTATGAGAAAAATCAAGCAGGTGGAGATAGTGTGATGCTCTGTAAAATGACTTGCGAGAAAATCTGACACCTACAGTAGCACCTACCTAAACACAGTTACAGGTCAAGTACACTTTTACAACTATAATGACAGTAGCCTCCTCCAGGAGAATAATGCACCCTGACCCAATTCAAAAATTGTTCAGGAATGGTTTAAGGAACATAACAAAGAGTTCAAGGTGTTGACTTGGCCTCCAAATTCTCCAGATGTCAATCAGATCAATCATCTGTGGGATGTGCTGGAAAAACAAGTCTGATCCATGGATGTTTCAACTCGTAACTTACAGGACTTAAACAGCATGTTATTAACATCCCAGGGCAAGGTATCACAGGAGACATTTAGAGGACTTTTGGAGTCCATGCCTTGTTGGGTCAGAGCTGTTTTGGAGTCATGAGGAAGGCCTACACAACATAAGGCAGATGGTCTTAATATTCTGACGGGTCGGTTTATATCTATTTTCATAACACTGATGCTTTTTGCTCTGAAGAAAAGAATCAATTATATTGCATGATACAGTGCACAACATGAGTTCATTGTAAAATATGACAATTGCTATTAACTTCAATGGGTGGTAGGACCTGACAGTGGCACTCAATACCTCTATCCCACTGAGTACAAGAATTCCTCTATCTCAGCTCTAGTAGCTTTTCAATTATAAATGAAAAGTTCTGGAAATGTCATTCTGTTTCCTGTAAAGCTTTTAAGATAATCCATAGAGGTGAAATCACATTTAAGTAGATGATCAGACATTTTGAATGGCTGTATTAAGTTGGGTATTACACAGCCAGCATCTAACACTCCTAGCATGAAGTTAATTAATGTACACAACTAAAAGTTAAAGGTTTTCCCATCTTACCTAAATGTATTGCAGCACTAATATTTACGTCATCAGTTCCTAATATAATTTTCATTAACTAAATAGATAATCTTTCTTTTGTATTTTGAGCTAAATTTGAAGAATTTCGGCTTGAGAATACTGCAGAAAGAAATGTAAGAGATCCCAGGTAGCATATCCTTGTGAAACTGAGAGATCACTATCTTTGGTCTGAAATTCAAAGGCTCAGACGGGCCAACAGAGGAGCAAGTGGATCCCGAAACATGACAGTATCCTCCATCCCCAGGAACCTGCCTTCTCTATCTCACTTTAGGGACCTCCATAAGCCATCATCATGTTGCAGCACCTTGTTGTTCCCTGTCACTATGTGAGAATGTGTTCCTGCCTCACATAGCTCTGTACTCAGGACGCGGCAGTATTTTGTCCTGCAATGTGGAATTTACTTCTGTTGAGGCAGTATTTTTTGCTGTACTGTGTAGTTGGTTTTGCTGGGGCTGTATTTTGTGCTGCGGTACAGTATTGCAGGCCCCCCTACATATGTTGCCCTGCATTCTGTCAATTTGCACCCAACTGCAACATTGGGACACTTTTAGTTTTTTCCAGGGCCACAGTGACATCCACAGCACCCCCATAACAGTGTCATCCACAGTGCGTCCCCATAACAGTGTCATCCACAGTACCCCATAACAGTGACATCCACAGTGCCCCATAACAGTGACATCTAGAGTGCCACCATATGTGCCTTTAATGGACATTGTAACCACTAAGCTCTGTGCCTCTATTAGACTTGTAACCACTAGGTTTTACGCAAGTTCACTGCCATGTGTTTTTTTACTTTTCTGTGCCATGCTTGTGTGGGGTCCCATAATAGGGTCAATAGCCAAACACAGAACTTACCCACTTATATGTTCAGTTTAACACAGGTATTTCATTACACAGAGCATTTAACTTGTTTTTGTAATGCTATTAACAAGAAGTAGAATATTCACTTACAATGCCTGGACGCCATTTTATATTTGTTCTTTTAAGTACAGCTTACATATTATCCAGTGCTGTATAGAGATTACTAGTCCTTTTCTCCATTCCAAATTAAATATTTTTGTGTGGAAGGAAACCCAAGGAGACATGGGGAGAACATACATACTGCGGGCAGATGTACAACTAATCCCAGGAGAACTACAGTGTTGCAAGGCAACAGTGCTAACCATCAAAAATCTCATAAAACAGCATGCTGGACACTAACTCCAATCTAACCTTATATTCATATAACCTACGCCTAAGTAAGCAATGGTCATAAACTATAATACAATTAAAATCAGTTGCTTTATTACAATGAATATTCAAGTAATCGGTATAATACCAAGATACAATATTAGTCTTACAATTCTTAATTTACCACAATATAAATTAACTAGACATTAGGCCCGTTACAATAACGGGCGCTAGAACATTAGTTCTGACACTGTTATGGAGGATCTGTGGCTGGCACTGTTATGAGGGGGATCTATGGCTGACGCTATTATCGGGGGATCAGTGGCTGGCACTGTTATGGGGGTGTTCTGTGGATGACACTGTTATGGGGGGATCTGTGGCTGGCACTGTTATGGGGGATCTGTGGATGACACACTGTTATGGGGGATCTGTAGAGGACACACTGTTATGGGGGATCTGTAGAGGACACACTGTTATGGGGGATCTGTAGAGGACACACTGTTATGGGGGATCTGTGGATGACACACTGTTATGGGGGATCTGTGGAGGACACACTGTTATGGAGGATCTGTGGAGGACACACTGTTATGGGGGATCTGTGGAGGACACACTGTTATGGGGGATCTGTGGAGGACACACTGTTATGGGGGATCTGTGGAGGACACACTGTTATGGGGGATCTGTGGAGGACACACTGTTATGGGGGATCTGTGGAGGACACGCTGTTATGGGGGATCTGTGGAGGACACGCTGTTATGGGGGGATCTGTGGAGGACACACTGTTATGGAGGATCTGTGGAGGACACTGTTATGGGGGATCTGTGGAGGACACACTGTTATGGGGGATCTGTGGAGGACACACTGTTATGGAGGGGATCTGTGGAGTACACACTGTTATAGAGGGGATCTATGGCTGACACTGTTATGGGGATCTGTGGCTGACACTGTTATGGAGGGGATCTGTAGAGGACACACTGTTATGGGGGATCTGTGGAGGACACACTGTTATGGGGGATCTGTGGAGGACACACTGTTATGGGGGATCTGTGGAGGACACACTGTTATGGGGGATCTGTGGCTGACACTGTTATGGAGGGGATCTGTGGGTGACACTGTTATGGAGGGGATCTGTGGCTGACACTGTTATGGAGGGGATCTGTGGCTGACACTGTTATGGAGCGGATCTGTGGCTGACACTGTTATGGAGCGAATCTGTGGCTGACACTGTTATGGAGCGGATCTGTGGCTGCCACTGTTATGGAGGGGATCTGTAGAGGAAACACTGTTATGGGGGTCTGTGGCTGACACTGGTATGGGGGTCTGTGGCTGACACTGGTATGGGGGGTCTGTGGCTGACACTGTTATGGAGGGTCTGTGGCTGACACTGTTATGGGGGGGTCTGTGGCGGACACTTATGGGGGATCTGTGGCTGACACTGTTATGGGGGGATCTGTGGCTGACACTGTTATGGGGGGATCTGTGGCTGACACTGTTATGGGGGATCTGTGGCTGACACTGTTATGGGGGGATCTGTGGCTGACACTGTTTATGGGGGGATCTGTGGCTGACACTGTTATGGGAGTATCTGTAGATGACACATAGCATCGTATGCTATGTTTCATTCACAGATTCCCCCATAACAGTGTCACTGTTTATTGTGAATGTAATGGCAGCAGGGCCCGGTGCACTCACTGTATTGCACCAGGCCCCGCTCAGAGTAGAAATACTACGAATAACTGTACTAATAATAACAATCTTCACCTCTTCACTTACTACATAGTGAGGCAGGAGGCTGGGCGGTCACTGGCAGAGTAACCCACTAAGTGACGCCCCTGCTCCGCCCACTTCATGAATGAAGCAGGCGGCGCAGGCACCTAACGTAGTCAGTTTCGCTGCCAGTGCCCGGCCTCCTGCCTCACTATGTAGTAAGTGAATATAAGTACAGTTATTCATAGTATTTCTACTCTGAGCAAGGCCCGGTGCAATACAGTGAGTGCACCGGGCCCCACTGCCATTACAAAAGGATGCCGCACATCAGTGGCGTACACACAATCCGTGGGGCCCCGTTGCAAAACTGATCCATGGGGCCCCCTCCTCGTCGCCGCCCCCCACCAACCCGCCACCGCCCCCTCCCCAGTGAAGGGTCTGCAGGCAGCCGCTGAATGAAGGGGCTGCACACAAAAAGGGTAAATAAAGGGGATGCAGGCAGCCGCTGCAAGCAGGGGGGGTGAATGAAGGGGCTGGAGTCGGACAAGGGGTTGAATGAAGGGGCTGCACACGGGGGGTGAATAAAGGTCTGCACACGGGGGTGAATAAAGGGTCTGCAATACTGTGGGGTGGGACAAAGGGCTGCAATAGGAGGGTAAATGAAGGGGCTGCACAGGGGGGTGAATGAAGGGGCTGCACACAGGGGGGTGAATGAAGGCTGCACACAGGGGGTGGGAATGAAGGCTGTAACACGGGGGAGGTGAATGAAGGCTGCACACGGGGGTGAATGAAGGGGCTGCTGCACTGGAGGGGGTGAATGTAAGGGCTGCTGCATGGAGGGGGAATGAAAGGACTGCTGCACGGAGGGGGGGTGAATGAAAGGGCTGCTGCACATGGAGGGGGGGGAATGAAAGAGCTGCTGCATGGATGGAGGTGAAAGAAAGGGTTGCTTGCAGCACATGAGGAAATACAAATACTTTGATCCCCCGCCACCTTGGCCTACCTTGCTGCTGGGCCAGAGAGGAGGCAGCAGAGAGGGGACGGGGAGGAGACAACTGGCCAATGATTTTAATACTGAGAGGGAGAGGGGGTCCGGCCTGCTGCCTGGCAATATCTGGATCTTACAGGGCCACTAACCCCCAGGTGCGGCACCTGAGGGGTTAATTGTGCGAATCATGGCCCCCTGTAAGAGGTCGGGTGCTGCCAGGCAGCAGGGGGCTGGTATATACAGACTTCTCAGTATATTCTAACTTGAAGCATCCCCATCACTATGGGAATGCCTCTGTGTTACAATATACTGTCAGATCTGAGTTTTTACGATCTAACTCAGATCCGACAGTATATTCTAACATAGAGGCCTTCCCATAGTAATGGGGACGCTTCAAGTTAGAATATACTGAGAAGTCAGTATATACCGGCCCCCTGCTGCCTGGCAGCATCTGAACAGTGTCTGTTGAGTGTGTGCCAAATGCTCTGTGCGCTGCGCATGCGCAGTTGAGTATTCGTCACACACGCACGGATTTTATTAGTATAGATAAATAAACTAATGTCACTATTATATTTGAGCGAATTTTTCAAAAGCTCAATTTGCCAGTTCAACAGATTTTTGGGGAAAAATTTGGCTCGGTCGGAATTTATTTGCGGCGAATCACATTATAAAATGGCTATTTCCTGGCTTCAGAGAGCCTTTTTAGTGATGTAGAACACTGTGCCTTGCAGTAACATAAGGAGTCTGCTCTGGTAGTGAGATAATACTGTGAGTCAGCATGACATGCAGATGACAGGCGTCGCTCTTAGAATCACTGCACACTTTACTTATTTGGGCAGTCACGGGGCCAAAACTGACCAAATAACTCAAGTATGAACTTAGCCTTACAGGTCAATGTTAATGCCAAGAAGAAGCGCACTCCTTTTACACTATCATCAGCTGATTACACAGAGATGTAAACAGAACCTGTTCTATTAAACACTTATACAAGTAGAGCCCCCCGACAGAGTGGAGAGGCTGTCAGCAATAAGTTTGTGTTGATGTCACTGATTATTTTGCCCTTCCTCTGATCCGTCAGAACAATAACCTACAAAAACAGATCCTGTCTGTTGACCATCCGCCTTAACTTGGTCAGCATTTGGTCAGTAATCCATCAGTATTGCTAGTGCCAAAAAAAAACAGGAGTGTATCCAAAACAGAGATGACACGTGAATGGAATATTTGCATGTCTTCTGTGTTTTGTACCCACTCCTGCTTTTGGCTACCAAATCAAAAGCCAATTCCATACAGGCCTCACTGCTGCTACACAGACAGGATCTGTTGTGCGTCTCATTTTTTCTTGCTTCTGACAGATCAGAAGAAGGGTCAAATAAATGATGATGTCAGCAAGGCCGAAAGACAAAATAGTGGCCCAGTCATGAAGTGGGGAGGATGGGAACAGCATGAGAAGTCCACAGAGTGGCCCTATGACATCGTGGTGAGGTGGAAGCAGCATGAGGAGGCCACAAAGTGACACAATGACAGTGTGGAGGTGGCAGCAACAGGAGGCCACAGAGTGGCACAATAGCAGAGTGCGGAGGAGGCGGCAGCAGCAGCATCAGGAGGAGGCCACAGAGTGGCACAATGACAGTGTTGAGGTGGGGGAAGCATCAGGAGGCCAGAGTGGAAAGGTGACATAGTGTGCAGGTGGCAGCAGCATCAGGAGGCCACAGAGTGGCAAGGTGACATAGTGTAGAGGTGGCAACAGCATGAGGAGATCACAAAGTGGCAAGGTGGCACAGTGTGGAGGTGGCCGCAGCATCAGGAGGCCACAGAGTAGCAAGGTGACATAGTGTGGAGGTGGCAGCAGCATGAGGAGACCACAGAGTGGCAAGGTGACATAGTGTGGAGGTTGCAGCAGCATCAGGAGGCCACAGAGTGGCAAGGTGACATAGTGTAGAGGTGGCAACAGCATCAGGAGGTAGCACTTGGTATCAGATGTGTGGAATCAGGCGGGTGGCGGCATAAGAATAGTAGCTGAGGCAAGGTAGCCAGAAGAAACTGGTCTCTTTTGTCAAAGTGTAGGTGTGGCACCATGGATGATCTAGTCTGATGCATAAGGCATTGGTGGTGAAAATCCTGGCTGATCCATGCCTGATTCATCTTGACAAAGGTCAGTATCTCCACATTTTGAGTGGACAGACGAGTTCTTCTTGGGGTAACTATGGCCCCCGCCGCACTAAACACCCGCTCTGATGCCACACTACTGGCCGGGCAGGACAGCTTTTCCAGGGAAAACTCTGCCAGTTGCACTCTCAAATCCAGTTTGGCTGCCCAGTAGTCCAGCGGATCTTCAACTTGGAGTGGTAGGATGCTGTCCAAGTAGGCCACCACCTGCTGGTTCAGGTTCTGCTCTATGTCTAGCTGCTGATGAGTAGTTTCTTCACTATGCGGGTGATGAAAGCTGCTCATAAGCGACTCTAGACTCAGGCTGCTGCTGATAGAGCTTGTACTGCTCTTGTCACCCCACCCCTCCCCAGCTGCCATGGCAGTGGAACGTGAGCGCAGAGGGCCCCCCCGGTCAGACCTGCGAGAGAATGGACGATGGCGCAGATAGGCAGCAGCCAAGGATGTCTCTATAGTAGTTCAGTTTGTCCTCCTTCTCAGCGGGTGTAAAAAAAGGACCCCATTTTGGACCGGTAGCGAGGGTCCAACAAGGCGGAGAGCCAGAAGTCATCCCTCTGTCGAATGGTGACAATTCGGCTGTCACTATGCAAGCAAGTGAGCATTGATCGGGCCATTTGTGCAAGTGACTCGAAGGGACTCCATCTCCACTGCATACTGCCACGTTGTGTCTGGGTCCTCTGCCTCCTCTTCCTCATCGCCCTGTAGCTCCTCTGGCTGCTCCTGCTTTCCTGTTACCTGTATAGAAAAAACACCCATTTCGCTACACATTGCTTGTGCTCCAATGTCCTCCTCTTCCTCCTCCTCCTCCAGTTTAGCCCCCACAGGGCTCATGTGGCCGTGAGATGTAGGCACCACGTCTCCAGTCCCTTGACCAGACAGATTTACCAGCATCTGTTTAAGGACATGAAGCAGTGGAATCCCGTAGTCCTGGCGACTGACAAATAACATGGCCTCCTCAAAGGGCTTGAGCAAACGGCAGGTGTCACGCATGAGCTTCCACTGGCTGACATTGAGGTTACACAGGGGAGTACTCCTGTCTGCTTGGATTATCAAGAAATCGTTTATATGGCCTTTCTCTGTTTGTATAGTCGGTCCAACATATGGAGGATGGAATTCCAAGGGGTGGAAACGTTGCATATTAGCCCATGTTGGGGGATGCCGTTCTGCCGTTGCAGCCCAAGGAAATAGTGCTTTGCGGTGTACGAGTGGCTGAAGTGCATGCAAAGTTTCCTGGCCATTTTTAGGATGTCTTGCAGATGGTTGGAAGACTTCAGGAACCGCTTGACAACCAGATTAAACACGTGTGCCATGCAGGGCGCATGGATCAGCCCTCCTTGATGCAGCGCCAACACCATGTTCTTCCCGTTGTTGGTCACTATGGTTCCGATTTTGAGTTGTCACAGAGAAAGCCAGGATTCAATTTCTTGATGAAGGACAAGGAGCAGTTCCTCCCCTGTGTAAATCCATTTGCCCAGGCAAACGAGGTGCAGAACAGCGTGACAGCACCGTGCCCTGCACATGTGGTATGCTGAAGGGGCACTGTAAATTGTCCCTGCAGTGGAGGCTGAGGACATGGTGGAGGATAAGGAGGCAGAGGCGGACATTGTCGCAGGAACAACAGCGTGAGAACGTGGAGGCGGAAACGGCATTACCTGGCCAAGTTGCTGGTATGGCTGTGCAGGAACCACATTCACACAGTGGGCCGTAAAGGACATGTATTGTCCCTGACTGTAGTTACAGCTCCACACGTCAGCGCTGCCGTGCACTTTGGCAGGTACAGACAGGCTCAAGGACTGGCCCACCTTCTGTTCTACATGTGTGTGCAGGGCTGGTACTGCCTTTTTGGCAAAGAAAAGACGGCTTGGGACTCTCCAACTTGGCTTGGCACAAGCCATCAGTTCTCTAAAAGTCCACCACTTGGAAAGGGAGGGACTGCAGCACCAGCAACTTGGACAGGAGCACGTTCAGCTTCTGCGGCGTTTGGATGAGCGCACACATACTGTTTTCTTTGGCAATCACTTCGGTGATCGATTGTTGATGGAATGACTGACGAGAAGTAGGAGAGCGAGGAGCAGCAGCATCCGGACCAGCAGATGATAAGAAGGACAGGCAGCTCCCTTCGGCTGAGGTGGTGGAGCCTTGACTGCCTGAATTTGGGTGTGTGCCACTGGGTTATTCAGCTGTTGCTGCGGCAGGCTGGACCACCAAATCGGAGCCACGGTTCTCCCAGGTCACTTTATGGTGACACTGCATATGTTGACGCAGGGCCATGGTGCCAATATTGGCACCCTGGCCACGCTTCACCTTCTGCCCACAGATTCTACATATGACCATGTTCACCTCTTCCAGCAGCTTAGCAAAAAACTGCCACACCACCGAGTAGGTGATTTTACCCGGCCCCAACACTACGCACTGACTGACTGCTACCGCCGCTGTCTCCGTGAACCCGTGCACCGCTACTTCCCGGGCAGGTAGGCTCCTGCTGCCACCATGCTGTCTCCCGGCTACGCTAGCGACTTGCTGGCTCCGCCGCTGGCTCACAGGCAAGCTGCCACCCTCTTCTCCCAATGATGATGAAGCCCCGTCGTCATCCGGCTCCAAAGTTCGATCAGCTACATCGTCATCATCGAGTACTGTCTGCACGTTACTGATGTCCTCCTCAACCGTCTCAGGGTCAGGAGCCTGACTGCTTGCAACACCAGCTCCCACGCCACTCTCCTTATCACCACTTGCTCGCCTAGTGGAGGAAGCGGCGGATGTCTCCTCCACATCTTGGCTTGCCAGTAGCTGATGACTGTCTTCTAGTAGCTAGTCCTCACTGTATAGTGGAGCTGAGCCCAGAGCATACAATACTTCTCTGGCTGAGGGAACAGAAAAGGACAGAAGCAGGTTAAGGACAGGTAAGGGCACAGGGCCGAGTCAACCATTCAAGAACCACTGGGTTTCTGGTCACGACACGACCGCTAGCTGACACTGGGATCTCAGCCCTCTCGAAGTGACCCCTGCTGCCACAACCCCTTACTCTACTGCGACCTCTGCCTGCGCCAGAAACATTTAGGCCTCTGCCACTCCTCTGTGCAGGGCCTGGCGCTTCTCTGTCTGACATACTGTTAGATCAAATAAATAAAAAGTAAATTAGAACACCCCAAAAAAGTCTGTAATTTTCTCACTTCACCACACAACTGCTAATCCCCCCCCCCCCTCACACACACACACTAATACACACAAAAAAGGGCTTTAGAAGATATAACTGCACTGCTATACGGCAAATATATATATTTTTTTTTCCACCAATATATGCCACAAAAGGCTTTAGAACAGATAACTGCACCGCTGAGCGGCAAATATATTTTTTCTTTTTCCACTAATGCACGCCACAAAAGGATTTACAACAGATAACTGCAACGCTGAGCTGCAAATATATATATTTTTCTCCACTAATACACGCCACAAAAGGCTTTACCACAAATAACTGTACCGGTGAGTGGCAAATATATTTTTCTTTTTCCGCTAATACACGCAACAAATAGGCTTTAGAACATATAACTGCACCACTGAGCGGAAAATATATTTTTTCTTTTTCTACTAATACACGACAAAAAGGGCTGTCATTTTAGCACTTCACCACACAACGGCTAATAAGCCCTTTTTTCCCACTAATACAAGCCAAAAAAGGCTTTAGAATTAGAAGATATAACTTATAACATATAAGCAATTTGGATCCCCAGTCTGTTCAGCAAGGTGTAATTGGATTGTTCCTATTACCCAGGCTGTAACCTCCCGTACTGAACCCTGTTTAACCACTTCAGCCCCCCTAGCTTAAACACCCTTAATGACCAGGCCACTTTTTACAATTCTGCACTACGCTACTTTCACCGTTTATTGCTCCGTCATACAATGAATTTTACCTCCTTTTCTTCTCACTAATAGAGCTTTCATTTGGTGGTATTTCATTGCTGCTGACATTTTTACTTTTTTTGCTATTAATAAAAATTTAACGACATTTTTGCAAAAAAATGTCATTTTTCACTTTCTGTTGCAAATTTTTTTTTAAAAACTACATTTCTATATAAATTTTTCTCTAAATTTATTGTTCTACATGTCTTTGATAAAAAAATCCAATAAGTGTATATTTATTGGTTTGGGTAAAAGTTATAGCTGCTTACAAACTATGGTGCAAAAAGTGAATTTCCGCATTTTGAAGCAGCTCTGACTTTCTGAGCACCTGTCATGTTTCTTCAGGTGCTAGAATGTCAGGATAGTATAAATACCTCCCAAATGACACCATTTTAGAAAGAAGACACCCCAAAGTATTCGCGGAGGGGCATGGTGAGTTCATGTATCATTTCATTTTTTTCACAAGTTAGCGGAAAATGACACTTTCTGAGGAAAAAAATAATAATAAAGTTTCCATTTCTGCTAACTTCTGGCAAAAAAAAAAATCTCAGACGGACTCACTATGCCCTCAGTGAATACCTTGGGGTGTCTACTCTCCGAAATGGGGTCATTTGTGGGGTGTGTTTACTGTTCTGGCATTTTGGGCGGGCTAAATTGTGAGCAGCCATGTAAAACCTAAAGGTACTCGTTGAATTTGGGCCCTTTGCGCACCCAGGCTGCAAAAAGTGTCACTCATGTGGTATCGCCGCACTCAGGAGAAGTAGGGCAATGTGTTTTGGGGTGTATTTTACATATACCCATGTTGGGTGAGAGAAATATCTCTGTAAATTGTCAACTTTGTATAAAAATTTTTAAAAGTTGTCGCTTACAGAGATATTTTTCACACAAAGTATGGGTATATATAAAAATACCCAAAACACATTGCCCTACTTCTCCTGAGTACGGCGATACCACATGAGTGACACTTTTTTGCAGCCTTGGTGCGCAAAGGGGCCTAAATTCCAATGAGTACCTTTAGGATTTCACAGAGCATTTTTATGCATTTGGATTCCAGACTTCTTCTCACGCTTTAGGGGCCCCTAAAATGCCAGGGCAGTATAAATACCCCACATGTGACCCCATTTTAGAAAGAAGACACCCCAAGGTATTCCGTGAGGGGTATGGTGAGTTCATGTAAAATTGTATTTTTTGTCACAAGTTAGTGGAATATGAGATTTGTAAAAAAATAAAATAAAAAAAATAAAAATATCAATTTCCGCTAACTTGTGCCAAAAAAAAAAAAATTCTGTGAACTCGACATGCCCCTCACGGAATACCTTGGGGTGTCTTCTTTCCAAAATGGGGTCACATGTGGGGTATTTATACTGCCCTGGCATTTTAGGGGCCCTAAAGCGTGAGAATCCAAATGCGTAAAAATGCCCTGTGAAATCCTAAAGGTACTCATTGGTTTTAGGGCCCCAAAACACATTGCCCTACTTCTCCTGAGTGCGGCGATACCACATGTGTGCCACTTTTTTGCAGCCAAGATGCGCAAAGGGGCCCAAATTCCAATGAGTACCTTTTAGGAGGGCGTTTTACGCATTTTCTTCTCACGCTTTAGGGCCCTTAAATGCCAGGGCAGTATAAATACCCCACATGTGACCCATTTTGGAAAGAAGACACCCTAAGGTATTCGTGAGGGGCATGGCGAGTTCATAAAGATTCATTTTTTGGCACAAGTTAGCGGAAATTGAATTTTTATTGTTTTTCTCACAAAGTCTCCCTTTCTGCTAACTTTGACAAAAGTTCAATTTCATGGACTCACTATGCCTCTCAGCGAATACCTTGGGGTGTCTACTTTCCAAAATGGGGTCATTTGTGGGGTGTTTGTACTGTTCTGGCATTTTGGGCGGGGCTAAATTGTGAGCAGCCATGTAAAACCTAAAGGTACTCATTGGAATTTGGGCCACTTTGCGCACTCAGGCTGCAAAGTGGCACTCATGTGGTATCGCCGTACTCAGGAGAAGTAGAGCAATGTGTTTAGGGTGTATTTTTACATATACCCATGCTGGGTAAGATAAATATCTCTGTAAATTGACAACTTTGTATAAAAAAACTTAAAAAGTTGTCGTTTACAGCGATGTTTCTCACACACAGTATGGGTATATATAAAAATACACCCCAAAACTCATTGCCCTACTTCTCCTGAGTACAGTGATACCACATGTGTGCCACTTTTTTGCAGCCAAGATGCGCAAAGGGGCCCAAATTCCCATGAGTACCTTCCGCAATTTTGCGGAAGGGTTGCAGACCCATTCATTTCAAGGGGCAGGAATGGATGTGGACAGCACACTATGTGATGTTCGTATCCGCATCCGTGCCTCGCTTCCGCAAAGAATAGAACATGTTCCTATTCTTGTCCGCACTGCGGACAAGAAAAGGCATTCTCTATATAGTGCCAGCAATGTGCGGTCCGCAAAATGCGGAAAGCACATTGCAGCCATCCGTGTTTGCGGATCCGTAGTTTCTGCAAAACACACTACGGACGTGTCTAGGCAGATTCACAGGCATTTTTACGCATTTGGATTCTCACGCTTTAGGACCCCTAAAATGCCAGGGCAGTATAAATGACCCCATTTTGAAAGAGACATCCCAAGGTATTCCGTGAGGGGCATGGCGAGTTCACAGAAAAATAAATTTTGGCGCAAGTTAGCGAAATTGATATATATTTTTTTTACAAAGTCTCATATTCCACTAACTTGTGACAAAAAATAAAATTTTACATGAACTCACCATACCCCTCACGGAATACCTTGGGGTGTCTTCTTTCTAAAATGGCGTCAGATGTGAGGTGTTTGCACTGCCCTGGCATTTGAGGGTCTCCGCAATCATTACACGTATGGCCAGCATTAGGAGTTTCTGCGATTCTCCTTTTATTGAGCATACGGGTAATGAGATTTTTTTTTTTCCGTTCAGCCTCTGGGCTGAAAAAAATAAATAAATGAAAGGCACAGATTTTTTCATTCGCATCGATCAATGTGGATGAAAAAATCTCTGCCAAAATCAGTGACTGCGGTGCGGTGGGCTGGGCGCTAGCTACCTAACAAGTAGCTAACTAACTGGCGGTGATAAGGGACCCTTATGCCCCATTCACACGTCCACAATTCGGTTTGCGGAACGGAATTGCGAACCCATTCATTTTTATGGGGACAGACTTTGTCCCGCTCGGATCCGGAATTACGGATCCGCGCTTCCGGGTCTGCACTTCCGTTCCGCAAAAATATAGAACATGTCCTATTCTTGTCCGCAATTGCGGACAAGAAAAAGCATTTTCTATATAGTTCTGGCAATGTGCGGATCTGCAAAATGCGGAAAGCACATTGCAGGTGTCCGTGTTTTGAGGATCAGATCTGCGGATCCGTGGATCCACAAAACACATATGGACGTCTGAATGGAGCCTTACAAGGGGTGTGATCAATGACAGGGGGGTGATCAGGGAATCTAGATGGGGTGATCAAGGGGTTAACAAGGGGTTAATAAGTGGGGGGGGGGGGTAGTGTAGTGTTTGGTGCAACTTTACATAGCTACCTAGTCCTCTGGTGGTCGATCCCAGCAAATGGGACCACCAGAGGACCAGGTAGCAGGTATATCAGACGCTGTTAACAAAACAGCGTCTGATATACTTGTTTGATGCGAATTATTTTTGATCATCGCTGGCAGGCTGCAGTACAAGTTGTGAGACGCGCGGCACAGGAAGTCTCGCGTCTCGCGAGATAACGCGCCGATGCGTCCAGGAGGAGTAAACTAGCTGCCTCCTGGACGCATCGGTGCGTACAGCCGTCGGGAGGCGGTTAAAACAAATGCCGTGGAATGATACCTCCCTATCCTTTCCCTACACCTTGAATAATCTTTCCCTGCACTTGTAAATCGTTTTTTTTAGCACAATAAGCTGCATGCATGGCATTGTGGGTGATCCCGCCTTCCCAGAGTTTCTTGCTCCATGTCCTCACACGTGCACCAGCCATTTTAGGAAAAAATGTGATTCATTACCACAAACTGCGAAGTGCAAATCGAATTTTTCTGGAAATTTGGATCAGATTCCACTTCATCAGCTTCGATTTGCTCATATCTAGTCACTATATATTATACATAAGGTTACAAAAAATGGATGGTACTATGATCTAAAAAATAAAGTTGTGACATGCAGAAAGAAATATAAAGGGACCCATGTCCTTTACTTACTCTGCAGTACCTTCATTCTAAACATCATTGAAGGTCCCAGTGGTCATAGCCCCACCAATCAGTAATTACAGCATGACATAAAATGATTTTCACAACTCAGATTTACAGATTAGTTGTGATCTACCAGTGAAATTAATTTACCAATAAAGGATTTGCTAGAGGATCAAGGTAGAAGAACTCTATGACATACCATAGCTCCTTGCTCTTGACAAATCAGCTGTTGGACAGGAGAGGACTCATATACTTTTCTTGCGGCCCCCAGAGCCATGGTTTGCGGCCCCTGTCCTGCTGGGCAGAAGCACAGCTGATTCTGCGATCAGCTGCGTTTGTGCCCGGATCACCGCACAGCGGATGGATCAAAGGTTTTGCTCCTGTGTTCTCCTCTACAAGCGCTCTGCAGTGTGGCCCATGATCGCTGGGTGTCTCGAGGGCAGAGGAGCGCAGAGCTGCAGGGTCAGTAGACCCAGATCAGCTCTGCCCTGGTACAAAGTAACCACCCCCCTTCCCCCAGCAGGCTGGTTTCCCTGTAACTGGGGCTCCTTTGGATGCTCCAGTTACAGTGGAAATAGTACAAAAAAAGTCACTTAGGGTCTTTCAGTGACCTCTTGGGGACAAATTATGTGGTAAAAATATATATATAATAAAAAAGTTAACTTTTTTTTAAAAATTGAAAACCAAATAAAAAATAAAAGAAAACAAAAGAAAAGAGAACTAAAATATGTGGCACAAAAAAATGGAAAATTATTTAAAAATAAGAAAAATAAAATACTATAAAAAGGAAAATGGAAATTAAAAAAAGAAAAAGATTATAAAATGCAAATAAAATAAAAAGTAAAAGTGTTCATTGTCCTCCAACAGTTTTTTTATGACCTCTTGTGGGACATATTATGTTGCAAAAATATATTAAAAAAATAAGTAATAAACCAATTATAAAAAAATAATACAATAAAATATTAATATACAAATAAAAGTAAAAAATAAAAAGGTCTTGGGGGACATATTATGTAGCAGAAATATATAAAAAATTAAATACATAAAAGAAAAAACACCATCAACCAAAACCGTCACCATTACCGCTCCATTCAAGTGAAACTACACATAATATGTAACAAACTGGCCTACACAAAATATGGAACTAATACTGCGATGTGCTAATGTCAGCTGAACCTAACTAGCCTATTCCTACTTTTATCTATGCCCCCGTTACTCTAGAAATATAACTTTTATAATATGCTAATTAGTCTTTAGGTGCAGGGGGGGCATTGCACCTGCTCCTAGAAGCTCCGTTCTCCCACCTCTGGCCACGCCCTGCTACACTAGATTGACAGGGCCAGGCAGCGTTGGTCTCCTACTGCTGGCACTGTCTGCCGTGTAAATCTCGCGCCTGCGCCATTCCATTCAGTATTCGGCACAGGCGCAGTGAGTAAAGGGCACTCACCAGCTGCCGGCTTTCTCACTGCGCCTGCGCCGAATTTCCACAGCTCACAGGGCCGGCAATTGAAGGTGAAGGCTGCCTGGCCCTTTCAATCTAGTAGAGCAGGACGTGGCCAGAGGTGGGAGAACGGAGCCTCTAGTAGCAGGTGCAACGTCCCCCTGCACCTAGAGGCTAATTAGCATTTTATAAAAGTTATATTTCTGGAGTAACGGGGGCATAGATAAAAGTAGGAATAGGCTAGTTAGGTTCAGCTGATTTTAGTACATCGCTAATGTCAGCTAGTTTAATAGGGTTAATTCTGGTGACAGAAACCCTTTAAAGAGGACCTTTCATCACTTCTAAAGATATTAACTAACCGTGCTGACATGTAGAGCGGCACCCAGGGATCTCCCTGCACTTACTATTATCCCCAGTGCCGCTCCGTTCTCTCGGTAGAGGCTCCGGTCTCTGTGCTCACAAGTCATAGAGGCGGGGACTTGGGGACTTGGTTATAGTAGGCGAGCCTGCCCTTCATCTCCTTCTCCCAGGCTATGAGCTCTGCACTGCGATTGGCCAGCGCTACAGCCTGGGAGAAGGAGATGAAGGGCAGGCTCCACCTACTATAACCAAGTCCCCCAAGTCCCCGCCTACTATAACTTTGTGAGCACAGAGACCGGAGCCTATACCGGGAGAACGGAGAGGCGCCCAGGGATAATAGTAATCTCAGCATTTGCTATATATTTCTTTCAATCAAGCCACGTATTGAAAAAGGAAGGTGTTATTACGTTACCACAGAAGTTTCAGATGGCGTCCTTCCCTCTCCACATTGCCCCGCCGCGTGTACCTGCCAGGACCTGTCGTGGCGTCCCACGTGATCCTTCCGTCATACAGTGACGTCCCACATGACGGTGGCAGGGGCGTCCGATTGGTTCCAATCCGCTGGTATCAGACGCTGTTACGCGGGGTGATTTAAATGTAATGTAAGTCCTGTGGATATAGAGCTCCTATTAAATATTCTTCTGGAGCGTTTTTGTGTGTAGCAGCCTCACTATAGTTCCCAAACGCGTTTCGGGGCAAAAAGTGTCTAGCCCCTTCTTCAGTGGTATGCAGCCCCCAGAGCCATGGTTTGCGGCCCCCAGAGCCATGGTCTGCGATCGGCTGCGTTTGTGCCCGGATCGCCACACAGCGGATGGATCAAAGGTTTTGTTCCTGCACTGTAGCAGGAGTAGAAAGGGTCTCCGGCTATTAGTGAGAGCGGGGAAGCCCAGGAGAAGACAGAAGCAGTTTATCAGCGCTTCTGCCTTCTCCTCTACAAGCGCTCTGCAGTGTGGACCATGATCGCTGGGTGTCTCAGGGGCAGAGGAGCGCAGAGCTGCAGGGTCAGTTCTGCCCTGGTACAAAGACCCCCCCCCCAAGCAGGCTGGTTTCCCTGTAACTGGGGCTCCTTTGGATGCTAGCAAGGTAAAGTGCTTACTGATTACTACTGGGCTGCCGGATTGGCAGGAGATGGTAATAACCAGTGAGCTCCGTCTTCTGCAGTGAAGGAAAGCAGTGATTTATGAATAGGAGGCAGGAAGGAAGGAAATGTCAACACTTTTCTGGTAAAAATGTTTTTAAACAAGTTCTTGCAGCATGGCCTCTGAAATAGAAGATTCATAATTACCTGCTCCACACCGATCTGGTCCTCTGTGCTGCCCCTGCTGCCTCCATCTTCTGGTCCTCGTGCTGTTTACACCTGGCAGTGCATGGCCATGGTCACTTGCACGGCTCCAGTCAATGACTGGCTTCAGAAGTGACATGCTGCTTGTGGCCACATCACCGCGTAAGCCAGTCATTGACTAGAGTGGTGTGTGACCATGTCCATGCACAGCCAGGTGTAAACAGCGGAGGCAGTGCGAAGGATCGGAGTAGTGGGAAGCAGGTAAGTATATCTCTTCGGTTTTAGGGGCCATGCTGCAGCACGATGTTTGGGACAATTACTAGGAAAAAGTGTTTATAGGAACGCTCATATATTATATCTGGCCGGTATAATCGTGCAGCTCATCAGTCGATAAACTAGGAATTGCTCATTTGTCGGCTGATTTGCATATTTTATCAGGATGAAAGATGTACGATTATCTGCAGCACATATCCCTGTGTAATCTAAATGAAGGCGGAATGACTGTGGCAGCGATCACTCCTCCCCAGTCACTTTGCAAAGGCGGATGAGCGCCGATCAACCTTTTTTTTATTTATTTGCGGACCCTTGAAATAAAGTGATGTGAAAATGTGGCCCACAGACCAAAAAAGGTTGTGCACCACTGCTTTAGAGGGTAGAGTCCTGACCAAGTTTTTACCTCCAGCAGAAAAGGAGATAATCCCAACTAAGACTGGGCCCCCTCTTGCCGTGGGCCCCATAGCAGTCACCTGGTCTGCCGCTATGGTAGTTACACCCCTGGACACAAAACAGTTCCTTAGGTTAGGGGATAATGATTAGGGTTTTCAAGATGCTGAATTATTCAGTGACTGATGCATCATTTTTAACATAATACACAAGTAGGAGCTTATTATTATGCTGAGGAATCCACAAATATCACACTGAGGTCATTGATGGCTCGTGTGCTTAGGTTGTACTCATCTATAACATTCTTGTCACTTTCAGCATTTTGAAGCCTCCTGATAATAATCATCTTCTGAGAAGTTGTGAAATATCAACCTAAAGTCGGAAAAGGGCAACACATTGTGACAAATCCTGACATTTATTACAGGTGGGTGTTAAAATTATTATTAAAGGAGTTGCTTCACTACAGCAAGGCAGCTTTATCATGTAGACGAAGATAATACTAGGCATTAAAGGGGTATTCCCATCTCAAACAATGGGAGCATATCGCTAGGATATTCCCCCATTGTCTGATAGGTGCGGGTCCCACTACTGGGACCCGCACCTGTATCGAGAACGGAGCCGGGAGAGATGTGGCTGGAGGACCCAAGATTTCCCAGGGTCCGTCCACCACCAAGCTCTGCTCCCACAGAAGTGAATGGGAGCGTACCGCGCATGTGCATCTCATGCTCTCATTCATTTCTATGGGGCCAGCGCTCGGCTATATTCGCCAGCCCCATAGAAAATGAATGGAGGTCGGCTGCGCATACGCAGTGCGCCCTCCTTCACTTTCGGGGCTCAGACAATGGGGGCATGTCCTTGCGACAACCCCTTTAAGGCCCCTTTCACACGGGCGAGTTTTCCGCGCGGGTGCAATGCGTGAAGAGGACGCATTGCACCCGCACTGAATCCGTTCATTTCTATGGGGCTGTGCACATGAGCGATGATTTTCACGCATCACTTCTGCGTTGCATGAAAATCGCAGCATGCTCTATATTGTGCGTTTTTCACGCAACGCAGGCCCCATAGAAGTGAATAGGGCTGCGGGAAAATCGCAAGCATCCGCAAGCAAGTGCGGATGCAGTGCGATTTTCCGCATGGTTGCTTAGCAACGGGACCAGATCTTTATTATTTTCCCTTATAACATGGTTATAAGGGGAAATAATAGCATTCTTAATAAAGAATGCACAGTAAAATGAAGAGGAAGGGGTTAAAAATAATAAAACTTAACTTACCTTAGCCACTTGATCGCGTAGTTGCGATCTGTCTTCTCTCTTCAAGCTTCAGCTACCAGCTAAAGGACCTATGATGACATCACTTCACATGGTCCAATCACATGGTCCATCTTACCATGGTGATGGACCATGTGATTGGACCATGTGATGTGACGTCATCACAGGTCCTTTAGTTGTTAACTGATGCTGGGAAAGAGAGGACAGATCGCAACTATGCGATCAAGTGGCTAAGGTAAGTTAACTTTTATTATTTTTAACCCCTTCCTCTTCATTTTACTATGCATTCTTTATTAAGAATGCTATTATTTCCCCTATAACCATGTTATAAGGGAAAATAATAAATTCACCAGAATACCCGAAACCGGACTTCAGTATGATGAAGTCTGGCTTCGGGTCTGGGTACCAAACATGGTGATTTTTCTCACGCGCATGCAAAATGCATTACAAACGTTTGCACCCGGGCGGAAAAATCGTGCATATTCCCGCAACGCACCCGCCTCTTATCCGGGCGTCAAACATGACGCCCGTGTGAAAGGCCTAAGGGTAGGTTCATAACACACTTTATGCCTCCATTTGACGTATATGTAAAAAAAAAAAGGATACAAAAACGCAGCACACCACGTTCTCGTATCCTGCACAGTCCGGTAAAAAAAAAGTGTGCATTTTTTGCAATGGTAAAATAAAGTCAACTATTTTTTTTTTCAATGGAACTCTATGGTGAACGGATGCCACTGTATGGAATCAGTCTGAGGCATTTTTTGTATACGTTAAAAGGATGGGAAAAAACGTGATGTGAACCCACCCTCACTAATGTATTGTGATTGTCCATATTATCTCCTTTACTGTTTAGATTCATTTTTCCATCACATTATACACTGTTTGTATCCAGGGATTACGGCCACAGCTGCAGTGAATATACGAGGTGTGGTGGGAGCTGCTGTGCCTATTCCTGCTCCCAAGGTCCCTGCCACCAGAGCGGCCAGCTCTTCTTTCTATAGTGTGCCAGCCATTGCTGATGGACTGCAAGGTGGTCAAAATCCCTGGAAACTAGCAGTATATAATACGATGGAAAAATTGCCATTTGCTAAAGTGTGATAACCCCTTTAAAGGGGTTGTCACACAAAAAATATTCTACCTTTTTCAAAGCAGGACCTGGATCTCAATACTTTTTTAAGTAATGTAATAAAAAATTAGTATAGCCACTGAAAATACTGAAGCAAATTTTATAACAGTAGAAGGAGGAGAAAGGGCTCTACTCTCAAAGTATCACCGAACTTTAAAAAAGCTTGTGATATCTGAAAAATTCGATTCATCACGTATCGCATTCCTTTTTATATCATGGGTGCAATGACAGAGAACGGCGATTGCACCTCAGATGTGGCATTCAACACTGATTGTGGCATCTAACAGTAACATCAAGGCATTTCAAGGGTTGATCAAGGGTAAAAAAAAAAACAAAAAAACATACTCACCTCATTTGCTCCCGGAGAGGCCGTTGTGGCCATCTTGATTGAAGAAACATGTGTGATATGTGATGACATCACCACGTCGTCATGCTGGCCGGGCATGGTGATATCATCACATCACATGTCACCGCACTCGAGATTTTGAGTGGTGTGTATGGATGAGGTGTGTATGTTTTATTTATTTTTTTACTGCCATTTAAGTAAGAACTGATTCGTTACCACAAACCACAAGGAAATTCGGCTTTGTAGCAAATCAAATTTTTCCTGAAATTCATTTTGAAGTCTACTTTGTTAACTTCGAATAACTCAACACTAGTCATAGCCATCAGGACATTTACATAGAATTTACTTGGAATTCTGTTTAGGTCAGAAACCCTTTCATTTACTAAATGTATAATGCTATTCTATAGGCTCATGTATCACATACATATAATATACAAAGTCAGAGTGATGCAGAAAGGTATTCAGTTTCATAGATTTTATTCTTTCTCTATTTGTTTGAGTATAACAATGACTAGGTACTTATTCCAGGGATACTGCTTTAACCGATGCGAAGGCTATTATTAAAACCATTTATTTAGTGATGCAACCACAGGGGAGCACCTGCAGCAGAACACAGATTAAAAACAAGAACACTGACTGTATCCAGCTGACTGCTTGCAATTCTAGAAAACTACATTAAAGAAGAACCCTATTTAAAGGATATGTCAGCTTTGGTAGATTCTGTGAGATATGCTCAGCTCTTAGAAAACCAAGATTTCTTCTCCCTCTTGGTTATCATTCAGAGACTACAATAACTGTTTACAGACCTAAGCCCATCTCCCCATGACTGCCTGCTAACAATGACAATCTCCTATAGGCTACACTTTCTACATTTTTAAAAATTGATATAAAAAATTAAAGGGCATTTATCCTGTAGACATGGTTAATACAAGGCACTTACTAATGTACTGTGATTGTCCTCCTTTGCTAGCTTGATTTATTTCTCTATTGCATTATACACGGTTCATTTTCAGGGGTTACGCAGCGTAGGTATGAGGTGGGCAGGACAGGAACTGCTGCGCATGTGCGTTTATGTGCGCTCCCATGGTCCCAACCACCATGGCTCTTTTGCCTACACTGTGCAAGCACGCCACCATAGGCTGGGTTTCCACTTTTAGGATTTGGGATGCAGTTTTTGAAGCCAAAACCAGGTGTGGATCATAAAAAGAGAATAGGTATAAAGGACAGATATTACTGAACCTTACCTCTTTTTTAAATCCAGAGCAAAAAGTAGCTTTAGTAGTCTATATTGGCAACAACTCCACTCAACAACGGCAAAAAATCAACATGGCGGAAGGATATCAGTTTACGATAGTTCCACACCAGTATTGTGAGATCCGGGTGGCTGTTCTGGAAGGGAACAGCCTACCATGTCTCTCTGGTTCCGCTATTGCCGGAAACCACTGTATTCCTTCAGGTCCCCACTAGACTATAATGAGGACCGGTGGAGATCCAGCGACAACTGGCAAACCGGACGAAAATTGCTGCACATGTTTAGCTCCTCCCTTATCCCGCTAATCAGTTTTAAACCGGCAACTTTATTTCATCATGTAACCTTCAGGCAAAGGATATTTAGGAGAAAGACCTGGAGAATACTGTGTTTGGTTATTTACTGACATGGATATATACTGTTTGCATTCTTTGTATTTTACTTTGATACCTTATATTGTATATTACATGCAGGGCTAGACTGGAACACAAATCCAACCAGCCCACATACATTACTGCATCCAATGCCAACCTCACTGCGCAACACAATCCTTCCCCAGCAGCACCAAACAAACACCACAGGGCAGCACAGAATCCTCTCCATGTGCGGCTTGCTCTCCATTTCTTGCTCTGGAACCACTGAAAATGACTGAGTGCACTAAGTTGGCATTTTTGTAATCTCTTGGCACTGAATGGAGAGGAGGCTGCGCATGCACAATGTGTTCTCCTTCAATTTCAGGGCCCCGTTCTGGATACAGGAGTGGGTCCCAATGATCTAGCAAAATGCCACAATGTTAAAATGGGAAAACTTCATTAAACTTAAATTTCACAGGGTATATTTAGAGGTGGTCACTAGAGATGAGCGAATCGAAGATGACGAAGTGGAATTCGATCCGAATTTCAGGAAAATTCGATTCGCACCGAAGCCGAATTTCCTCGCGATTTGTGGTAACGAATCACATTTGTCTCCTAAAATGGATGCTGCACGTGTGAGGAAATGGAGCAAGGAACTCTGGAAAGGCGGGATCACCCACAATGCCATGCATGCAGCCAATCAGCAGCCAGCCAGCCCTGTGATGTCACAGCCCTATAAATAGCATCAGCCATGTAAGATTCTGCCATTTGCCAGTGTACTTATTGCAGGGAGAGATGTCTGCAGGTGCTAGGGACAGTGTTAGAAAAAACGTCATTGTCCTAATAAAAAAAAAAACGATTTACAAGTGCAGGGAAAGATTATTCAAGGTGTAGGGAAAGCATAGGGAGAAATCATTCCACAGCATTTATGTAGAAGAAGGTTCAGTAGTCGAGGTTACAGGAAAAATCCTATTACACCTTGGTGCACTGACTGGGGAGTCGGGACCCAAATTGCCATTATACAGCTCTGTAATTCCAGCAAACCGTTCTTGTTATTGGGGTGTTACAGCCATTAGCAGGGTTTATTACAAGGAAATATTTCTACGTTTTATTTGCCATTGTGCGGTGCAGTTATATGTTCTAAAGCATTTTTTGGCTTGGATTAGTGGAAAAAAGGGCTTATTAGCCGTTGTGTCGTGAAGTGCTAAAATTACAGCCCTTTTTGTCGTGTATTAGTGGCAAAATTAAAATATATTTGCCGCTTAGCGGTGCAGTTATCTGTTGTAAAGCCTTTTGTGGAGTGTATTAGTGGAAAAAGAAAAATATCAATTTGCTGCTCAGTGGTGCAGTTATTTGTTGTAAATCCTTTTATGTCGTGTATTAGTGGAAAAAGAAAAATATATTTGCCGATGAGCTGTGCAGTTATCTGTTGTAAAGCCTTTTGTGGCTTGTATTTAGTGGAATAAGAAAAAATATATTTGCCGCTCAGCGGTGCAGTTATCTGTTCTAAAGCCTTTTGTGGTGTGTATTAGTGGAAAAAGAAAAAATATATTTGCCGCTCAGTGGTGCAGTCTAAAGGCTTTTGTAGCATGTATTAGTGGGGAAAAAAGGGCTTATTAGCTGTTGTGTGGTTAAGTGAGAAAATTACAGACTTTTTTGGGGTGTTTTAATTTCCTTCTTACTTTTTTATTTGATCTAACAGTATGTCAGACAGACAAGTGCCAGGCCCTACACAGGGGAGTGGCAAAGGCCTAAATGTTTCTGGCGCAGGCAGAGGTCTCAGTAGAGTAAGGGGCCATGGTAGCAGGGGGTCATTTCGAGAGGCCGGAGCTCCCAGTGTCAGCTAGCAGTCGTGTCATGACCAACAACCCAGCCAAGATGTGGAGGAGAAAACCATGGTGTGGGAGCTGGTGTTGCAAGACGATTGATGAGGAGATCAGTGATGTGCAGACAGTACTCAATGATGATGATGTAGCTGATCGCACTTGGGAGCCGGGTGACGAAGGGGCTTCATTTTATTTTTCTTTATATAATAATGTAATATTACAAAATCTGGTGTCTCCATGGTAAATCTGCAGTGTTGGGGCCCCATGTGGCTTCCACACACTTTAAAAATAATCCTTCAGCGGGGTAAATAGATGCCGGATGACCTGCCCAGGAGCTTCTGTCCGGAATCCAAATACCCTTTCCATCTCCATGCACCACAGGATGTCCTCCTTCCCATCCATGGTGACTGGGAACTCGTGATTTTTTCCCTGACGAAGAGACCAGGGGCTGGTAGTTATGGTTTGAATCTTGATGAACTTCGCAACTCTTCCGGGCTCCAAGCAATCTTGAAGCTTTGTCTTCTTACTGTCTGTAGCTACTAGAGTCCTGTTCATGCCAGGCAGGTTCCCCCAAAAGTATCTGGCTCGATGAGCAGCCGATACCGCACTTGCATCAATCTTGACAGGATTTGTGTCCAGGTGGACAGAAATTGTTTTTCTGGAATGCTTTCTCCATCGCAACCACGTTCTCGAATAACCAGAAGACTGGCCGATTCTCTCCCGTCTTAGGCAACACTTTATTGAGTAATTGCGGAAAGTCAAAAAACAGTTGTCAACTGCCCCCATAAAGGCCATTCTGGTGCAAGTAAACGACAGATTAGCCATTACAAAGACTGCCGCCAATTATCAGATCGATTTGTCCCCATTCTTCATCTGTTAAATTATATGTAAAATAATAAATTAAACCAAAACTTGATTTAAATTTTAAGAAACTAAACTTAAATTTGAAATGAGGAAAAAATATAGAGGCTAACCCCCCTGTTGCTATAGATGTGGTGCTCTTGTCTAGTTGACTCACCCTGTCAATGTGATAAGTATATGGAATTGTATTTGAGACAGGCACTGTCTTAAACTTAAATTCGCCAATATATTATCCCAGTCTTTGTGGGAAATTCCCGGACAATCAATTTGCCAAGCCTTTTGTCCCGGAGAACGTGTATCATTAAATCGTGTTTTAAGCAATACTTTATAAAGTTGAGAAATTTTAACCTTTTGTCTCACATTCCTTATAAATGAATAGACGAAGCCAGGAGATCGAGAAAACGATGACACAGGGCATGGGGGAGGAGGGGTCAAACATGGAGGCAGAGGAGGACACGAAGTAACATATATTCGATACTTCAAACCTGTAACCAGGTCCAAGCCGACACCGAAGATCCAAGGATGGGGTAGCAGCAGGAAGCAGCGGAGACCGAAACATCAGAAGGAGTGCGACCACCCCGTCTGTGAGCGAGGAAGCAAGCAGACACCGCTAGACAAGGCAGACAAACGCAGGGGATCCGCCAAGAGTCCAGTCCAGCAGAACGCAAAGGGCCCAGAGGTGAGGGAGTCACACCCTGACAAAGGGGCTTCATCAACGGGAGAAGATGGTGGCAGCATGCTTGTGAGGCAGCGGTAGAGCCAGCAAGTTGCTAGCGTGGCAGGGAGTCAGCAGGGTTGCAGCAGTGGGAGGTCGGTAGCCAAACGTGTCTGGGGTAGACCACCCACTTCACAGGAGCCTACCTGCCTGGGAAGTAGCGGTGCACGGGTTCGCGGAGTCTGCGGCGGTAGCAGTCAGTCAGTGCGTAGTGTTGGGAGTAAAATCACCTACTCGGCGGTGTGGCAGTTTTTTGTTAAGCCGCCGGAAGAGGTGAACATGGCCATATGTAGAATCTGTGGTCAGAAGGTGAAGCGTGGCCAGGGTGCCAATGTTGGCACCATGGCCCTGCGTCAACATATGCAGCGTCACCATAAAGTGGCCTGGGAGAACCGTGGCTCTGATGTGGTGGTCCAGCCTGCCGCAGCAACCGCTGCATCACCCATTGGCACACAGCCGATTTCAGGCAGCCAAGGCTCCGCCACCTCAGCCCAAGGGATATGTAGCCGGCCAGTCTAATAACTTTAGTGCAACACTGGTGGCTTGGTAATGGCAGCATGGAGCGCCGATTATCCCTACTGCTTGCACAGGAACTCATAGATATTTGTGTACTGACACATACTGCAGAAATGTGTCCAGGTATAGACATCACTAAATAACTTCATGAAGTTAAAGAACCAGTTGAAAACCTAATTTTACACATAATATTAATATATATCCCCCACTGTCAGAATTGCTTTTACTTTTTTTATGCCATATAGATTAAAACTTGACTTATATGTAGGCTAAAATGAATATCTAATATATTTAATATGAAAAGCAGATAGTACCTTTAGATAGAATGGAACTTACCATTCCATTCCCCCCTTTAGGGCAGAAGTGGGCTAGTCCTGTTTCCTCTTCACAAATTTAGATACAAAGTATACGTCAACTAGAAATATAACAATATTCTCAGCCTGACTGGACGTTAAAAATAGGAAAAAATAATAAATACTTTATTCAGGATAATTTAGGGTACAACAATGTGATATAAAAGACGTCAGGCCCAGAACCACCATGTATGAAGAGGGATATGTATTAAAACCATACATACATATGGGGGCCTGGAAAATGAGCCCCTAGTGGACTGGTATAATAACGTCAGCCCAGCCCGATATGGTGGATCGCTGAAAGTTGTCGCAGCAATGCACCTAAATTGCTAGCGGGGTGTATTTTTTCCTATTTTTAACGTCCAGTCAGGCTGAGAATATGTGTCCCCTCACTGCTGCAGGAGCTTTGGGAAAGTAGCTCAGAGAGCAGCACATTCCTGATATATAAAAGACTCCCTACTCAGCAAAACGGGTGACAGGATACCTCACTCTCACAAGAAAAAGTAACGGAAGCTGATAGGAACCAGATTAGCACAGCAGAGAAAGAGAAAGCAAGGTATTCAAGTTCATCTGCCAGTTTACCCTTAGCCTGCTGGAGCCAAGAGAAAGATCAAGAATTATTGGGATGGCACAAGTCTATTTCAAGGTTATTCAAGTAAAAACTGTTAAACTTCTCCAAGTCTGGACTCTACTTATTCCTCCAACTACAACTCCGTTGTTGTTGCGGAGCCTAACCCCGGGGAGCAACAGTATAAAGGTAGGAGCACAGTGACACAAACTATCAGGGCCACAAAATACCATTCGGCATTCCTAAACACTAGGACTCAATTGGCCCTGGGGGCAGCCTGCTGCACATACATATTGAGACCTTGACTGAACATGGCAGTAAGGTGGCTCAGTGGTTAGCACTGGTGCCTTGCAGTGCTAGGGTCCTGGGTTTGAATCTGACCAAGGACATCACATCATCTGCATGGAGTTTGTATGTTTTCCTCATGTTTAAGTGGGTTTCCTCCCCAAAGATGAACTGATAGAGAATATAGATTGTGAGCTCCATTGGGACAGCAAGTAAGGATATCCGTAAAGCACTGTAGAAGTGAATAAAAAATACCATAAATTAATCATAAAGGTAAATGATCTGGCCAGCCACATACAGAGAGTGTGCATTATGCAGCCAGCTACAGCACCTCCAGAACATTTGGCCTTACCCTAGCGAGGAATACATTCAGCAAAGGTGGACTTGTCTACAAGCTATAAATTGGTTGCTCAATGCATTTGTGCTCATATGTGCCAATTCAAAAAATGCGATTCAATGGCATTTCCATTTAATATACCAAATGTGTTTGGCCAGGATGAAATTGAGCCAGAATGTATTATGTCATTTTATTTTATTTTACATAGGATGTTGTGAAAATAAATCAGAGGATTCCCCTAACTGGTTCTTATTCAGTTGTCTGATTTCACATTCTTGAAATAGAAGAATATTACGCAAATCTGTGTTGGATACTAGGACTGAATTATCAGAATTTCTGGACAAGAAGTTGTCAGATGAAAGGGTTTTATATGATTTTTACACTTTGTTTTCCTTGAGATGGCTTACAGTATATACTTCAGTCTATGTAATTTAATCAACCGTGAAGGATACATGAACCAGTCTTCAAGGATAAAGTCATATCTTCATGCTAGTTTACTTTGATGATTTATTGTCCATTTAAATGATCAATAGAGTAGCCTATGTAGTGGCTTTTAGATGTCTGTGTATAATAATATGACAAAACATGACGGATTTGTGTTCAGTCAGGATGCTGTATTTTGCTTCTTCTGTTTGTAGTGGGTGCATGGAAAAATAGTATACTTTACATAGGCAGGGTAACAGCAATAAAGTTGTTACTTTTAAGGGTTGTCCACTCCCTCCCCCCCAAAAAAAAAAAAAAAAAAAAAAACTTAATTGAGCACAGTTTAAAACAAAGAAAAAAAAATGTTTGAAAGCCATTCTATTCCAGCAGTAAGGCTGCTGCCCCTTCAATCCCCAGTGGACAAGAAGTGATGGCATCCTGCCCACGGGCCTCAGCAGTGATGTGTCCCCAAGGCCAGTGATGGCTGCACTGTTTAAAGGGCATCTGTCAGCATATTTGTACCTATGAAACTAGCTGACCTATTGCATGTGCACTATATTTGCATATATAAAAACATAATTTTTCTCAGCAATGCGGGCACATATAAACATGAGACCAACACAGATGCTTTCAGCTGCCAAGAATACATGCAACAGGTCAGTCAGTTTCATAGGTACAAATCTGCTGACAGATGCCATTTAACGTGACCATGGACATCACCTTTTCTGGTCTGTGGGGATCAGAAGAAACAGGGCCAGGAGCATTGGTGCTGGAACGGAGCACCCTTTGAAAGGGGAGTGATTTTATTTCTTCATTTTAAACAGTTTTCCGGCACTCACTAAATGTTTTGGGGGGTCAGACAATGCATTTAGATAGTCTGTTAGCAGTTTTCGCAATGCAAAACAGCTGACAGTGCTAGGTAGGGGCCAGGGAGAGTAAAATAAATATACCTTTTATGGTCCGTCTTTTGGGCACTTGCAGGAGCAGTGCCTGGCAAAATAACATTTCCTATTCCCACTACTCCTGAAAAGTTATGTTTTTTATGGTCTCCCTAACCCTTGCTGTGAACGGTTTTGCACGATCCGTTTAAACACCTACATGCTACAATGAGGTAAAAAAGAATGGACACCCTTTGTAACAAAGCAGCTGAGTAAACACTATGGCAGGTCACTTGCTACAATGCACCAGTCACACACACAGGCAAACATTCTGGCAGTTTAACATTTTTACACAACCTCTAATTCTGTATCATGACTATTGCGTACTGTCACAACGGTGTCATGGTCTGGTGTAGTGGACCGTGACACTTTTGCCGTTCATGCTTGTTGCCGGTGGCAACTTGTTGTTTGTTAAGCATACGTGTGCACTTCCCCTTTAAGGCTGTTTCCCTTCCCATTCTGGTGTGTTAGGGGTTAAGATGTGAGCTAGGTGGAGCTAGGTGTGGCCTCATGGCTCTTATAGTACTGGTGCTTGGAGCCTGGAGCCTGAGCTTATTGGGACTTCAGCTACTTTGGGAGCTGGCGTTATGCTGCCATGCTGGGCTTTTCCATCTGCAGAGGAGGATGTCTCCAACCCCCACTTAAACCACATATGGAGAAATGAAGGAGAGAGAATAGGGTAGTATGTTTAGACAATCTGTCAGCCAGAATATTAGGAGAGGAGAGAGGCTCACCTTATCTGGTTGTGCAAATAATAGGCACAACTCTAATGAAGACTTGTGTATAAGTATGGTCCGATTGCACAGGATTGCAGCCACAAGAAAAGATCTCTTCTGGAGAGGATGTCCAGTCCCCCGAAAGAGTACTTGTCACAGAGAGGGTTCTGCAATGGAGCAAATTCACTGATGGAGATGGTTGCTGTACTTCAAAGCAGAAACTTATTTTATTCGAAAACAGCGCATGTACATAGAAACAACGTGTTTCGGGGACAAGCAGTTCCCCTTTATCAGGTTGGGCTGATAACGCTGTTACATTGCAGAACCCTCTCCGGAACTTTTCCATCTGTCCAGCTTGAGGGCCTCCCTGTTGGACATAGTTTGTCTTCCCATTGTATTCTCCATGTTCCCCACCTTTCCTATGTTTGGTGTGGGTTTATGTTCAGGGTTTGGTGTACGTCTTGTTTGTAGTTACATGTCTGGTCAGTTGATGTTGCTTGTCCCAGCGTTGACCACCTGCCTGCGGAAGTCGGCTCCATGGTTTCCCAGAGGGGGGAACCACAACTCTAGGCAGTGAGCGTCTTTCATCCCGTTGTAGTGGCAGGTAAATGCTATTTCCTGTCTCTGGGTTCTTACCTGCCGACCCTTTTGGTTTCTCACTGTCTTTTCTGTTTATGTGTTACAATGAGGATCACTACAGTTGTGGTGATGTTCTATGGGTCAGGTGGACCCGCTCTAGAACATGATGGTAGTGTTGTTGTTTTCCCTGTTGCTACTGGTTGCTAGGCCTGTGGGAGACTCTGTTTCATCCGTGGCTTGGATGAACAGGTTGTCTCCCATTCCTGACCTTTATTCCACGTTGTGAGCTTGCGAAAAGGCATGTGGGAGACTCACAAAATGTATGGAGGAAGGTGGGGTCTGATGAGACTATAATTGAACTTTTTGGCCATCAAAGAAAACTCTATGCCTGGCGCAAACCCAACACCCCACATCACCCAAAGAACACAATCCCCACAGTGAAACATCGTGGTGGCAGCATCATTGCTGTGGGGATGTTTTTCAGCAGCCAGGCCTGGGAAACTGGTCAGAGTGGAGGGAAAGATTGATGGTGATAAATACAGGGATATTCTTGAGCAAAACCTGTATCACTCTGTGCGTGATTTGAGGCTAGGACGGAGGTTCACCTTCCAGCAGGACAATGACCCCAAACACACTGCTAAAGCAACACTTGAGTGGTTTAAGGGGAGACATGTAAATGTGTTGGAATGGCCTAGTCCAGTGATGGGCAACGTGCGGCTCTCCAGCTGTTACATAACTACAACTCCCAGCATGCAAAGCCTGTCTATAGCTATCAGCCTACTGCAGGGCATGGTGGGAGTTGTAGTTTAGCAACAGCTGGAGATGACGCTGCCCATCACTGGCTAGTCAAAGCCCAGATCTCAATCCAATAGAAAATCTGTGGTCAGACTTAAAGATTGCTGTTCACAAGCGCAAACCATCCAACTTGAAGGAGCTGGAGCAGTTTTGCAAGGAGGAATGGGCAAAAATCCCAGTGGTAAGATGTGGCAAGCTCATAGAGACTTATCCAAAGCGACTTGGAGCTGTGATTGCCGCAAAAGGTGGCTCTACAAAGTATTGACTTTAGGGGGGTAAATAGTTATGCACATTGATTTTTTTCAGTTATTTTGTGCTATTTGTTGTGTGCTTCACAAAAAAAAAAAAGCATCTTCAAAGTTGTGGGCATGTTCTGTAAATTAAATGATGCAAATCCTGAAATAATCCATGTTAATTCCAGGTTGTGAGGCACTAAAATATGAAAAGAGTCAAGGGGGGGGGGGGGGGTTCAATACTTTTGCAAGGCACTGTATATTAGGCCTGCATGGCCAGTGGGGCATTGTGTATATATATGTCCCCTGTATATGGGCCCAATGTATATGTGTATATCTAGACATGCATATATGCCCCTGTTATTCATATGCCTGGCTATATATACCTTAGTGAAGCACCCAGGTTTTATGTGTATATATATATATATATATATATATATATAGTGGCAATGTGAATAGTGTTATGGGCAGCGAAGTCCAAAGGAAGCATTTAAAAGCGGGGTTTTGTCACCAAGGAACATGTCACCAAGGTTCCCGGCCTTGGTGGAATAAAGGCCCTAGTTTGGGTGTCCACTAAAGTAGTTAGCGGACACCATAATACATAGCATAGCTGGTTCCAGCTAGTTCAGGGCGGGCTTTTACTGGGAACAGGCAATGTGCTGGGTGGGAGCCTGTTCCCCACGTTCCAGTCCAGGACTTGCTCACTGCCAGCAATTCAATTTAGTCTGCTTTAGTCTGCTGGGTGGTGCTCACTCTGGGGAGAGAGTCTTTGGTGACACAGAGGCCTAGAGCAGAGGCTCTGTGTGAAGTGGTCTCAGTCAGGTGGACTGTGTGACCACAAGACTATGCAAAGCCTGATCTATCCGCGGTGTGGACTGTCACTGATAAGCGAAACCTGCTAAGGCTTGGAGCCTGAGACACTGACTGGTACTAAGCCCTACTTAGAGGTGAGGTAGGGAACCGTAAATGTTTAGGCATAGCCCAGACGGGCAAGGTGTTTTTTGTTTGTTTATTTTATTATGCTGTGTGCCAAAATAAATCACACTGTTTGGACCGGAAATCAAGTGGTGATGAAGATCTTTGTGTGAATGATCCCTGAGACCAGAGCTAATCCCTTACAATAAATATATATAAAAATATATATACAGATATGTCCCTGCGTGCATCTATATACATATATACATACTTATATTATTCCAAAATTGACCCCCAATCACGAGTGCCCCCCCCCTCCAGCTGATTAATGCCCCTGCAAGCACATACCAGCGCGCCTGCAGGAGGGAGATGCTGCCTAGATGACTGGACAATTGTGTCCAGTTGCGATCACTTTAAAATACAGAGGGGGGCCCGGCCGGTCCCGAGCCTTTTTTTTTTTGTGGCCGCCGGCCCTGGGGCCCAGTGCTCCTCCCCCTCTTCATTCCGTGGCCCGTCCCTTACCTCGCCGGCCTGCCCGCCACTCAGCTGATCAATGGGTCAGGCAGGCTTTCCACTGTGCGTCCTGTGCAGTGCAGCCTCTCAGCCTGCTCTCAGCGATCTCCCTTGGTAACTGCCTCAGTGACCGAAGGAGATTGCCGAGCGCAGGCTGAGGCTGCACAGGATGCGCAGTGGAAAGGCTGATGGCTGCACGGAGACTGGATTTAAGGAAGGGGTACCTCTGGGTGGTGCTGGGGAGCGAGCTGGCCGGTCTACAGGATCAGCGACACAAGTACGGGGGTGGGGGGTAAATAATGGAGAGCTGTCTGGGGGCAAAATTAACTTGTGTGGGGGAAAATTACTTAGTGGGGGGTCAGTGTGGCGGGCAAACTACATAATGGAGGGCCATATGGGGGCAAAATTACTTAGTGTGGGGGCAAATTACTTAGCGGGGGGAAAATTACATAATGGAGGGCTGTGTGGGGGCAAAATTACCTTGTGTGGGGGCAAAATTAACTTGTGGGGGAGGGGCAAATTACTCAGTAGGGGTCAGTGTGGCGGGCAAACTACATAATGGAGGGCCATGTGGAGGCAAAATTACTTAGTGAGGGGCAAAATTACTCAGTGGGGGCAGTGTGGGGGGCAAACTACATAATGTGGGGCAGTGGGGGGGGGGGAATTACATAATGTGGGGCAGTGTGGGGGGCAGTATTACTAATGAGGGCATTCTAGAAGGACATTGCTTTTGGTGGGACTATGAGGAGCTCTATTACTATGGGGGCACTATTATTTCTTTAGGATAGTATTTGGGGTATTGGGGGCACAGCGAGCAGCAGGATAACACTATGGAGGCTCTAGGTTGGGAGATGATGATATAAATGTGAGGAAGCTAAGATGTCCGTGTGTCACACTCTGCAAAGACGAGGCGTGGCTGAGAGAAGTGTCTGGACCAAATGGAGAAGATGATGACAGAGAAGATCTACATCAGAGGAGACGTCTCCTGGAGGCCCTGGATGTGAGAGGTACGTGCTGCTGTATAGCAACTACAGAAAAATGCGGGGGGACAGGGGGGACTTAGAGAATTGGGCCATATTCATTGGGACTGTATATATAGTGTATTTATGTATGTGTAACATGTATATGGTGTATTTATGTGTATGTGTCTTGGATATATATGTGTTGTGACGCCGAGTGTCCGCCCTTGAGTAGGGAACCTGTTCTTAAAAATTTTAAATGACGTTGTGCTGGTACGCAATGCTATGGGGCTGGTATGTAATTTTTTCCAGGGCTGGTTTTCATACCCAGTCCGGCCCTGGGGTGGGCTGACTGGGTCTGGGGTCTTTGGGCTGATCTGAGGTCATAGGGGCTGATTGGGGGTCTAATGGGGTCCTTGGGTTGATCTGAGGTCTGATGGGGGTTGACTGGGGGTCTTTGGGCTTATCTGAGGTCTGATGGGGGCTGACTGGAGGGTCTGGTGGGGGGCTGATCTGAGGTCTCATGGGGGCTGACTGGGGGTCTTTGGGCTGATCTGAGTTCTGATGGAGGATGACTGGAGGTCTTTGGGCTGATCTGAGGTCTCATGGGGGCTGGCTGGGGGTCTTTGGGCTGATCTGAGGTCTGATGGGGGCTGACTGGGGGTCTTTGGGCTGATCTGAGGTCTGATGGAGGCTGACTGGAGGTCTTTGGGCTGATCTGAGGTCTCATGGGGGCTGAATGGGGGTCTTTGGGCTGATCTGAGGTCTCATGGGGGCTGACTGGGTGTCTTTGGGCTGATCTGAGGTCTCATGGGGGCTGATTGGGGGTCTGATGGGAGTAGGAAACTAACATATCTGTTGGTCAAACTCTGCAGAGATGAGAGATGGCTGAAAGAAGTCACCATTACGTTTTGACCTGAATAGAGAAGATGAAGACAGAGAACATCTACATCAAAGGAGACGTCCCTGGATGTAAGAGGTATGGGCGCGATATATGGATGGGGCTGTGTGTGGGTGTGGTTCGAGGGTGGATGGGGACACAGGGGCCCCATGATCTCCTATTTCTGGGGGAAGTGCCCCTCCAAAGACCAGGCTCTGGATCCGCCACTGGGGCAGTGTCGGGGTGTGGGCGGCGGTGGGGGGGGGGGGTTGTTAGGCCTTGAGCTGTGTGAGGGGCCCCAAAATTTCTGATGGCAGCCCTGATGCTGTGGACCTCCGGCGCTGTAATTACGGAGATGCGTGATCACTTTACAGGCGGGAGGATCAAAGAGCACGCCAGGACGCGCGGGGGCTGGTGCAGTGATTTAAAAATATCCTTTTAACCCCTGAATTACCCCAGCAATATTCCTGCCCTATCAGTAGCGTGCACACAATCTATGAGGCCCCGGTGCGAAACTGGTCCATGAGAGCCCTCACCTCCGCCCCATCACCGCTACCACCCCAGTGGCGGATCCAGAGCCTGGTCTAGCAGACAGATCGCCGACGGCGGGTGGGGGGGCTTAGGGGAGGTGAGGCGGTCAGGCTTGGGGATTCAAACTTTTAAGAACAGGTTCCCTACCCAACGGCCCCCACAATGCCCTCCATTATGTAGTTTGCCCACCACACTGCCCCCCCACTGAGTAATTTGCCCCCACACAGGTTAATTTTGCCCCCAGACTGCTCTCCATTATGTAGCTTGCCCCCACTCGCCCGTCATTGTGTGGCTGATGATGTACAGTGTGTACTTGCCGGCTGCGAGAGTATGAGTTCAGGAAACATCAGTGTCTTCGCCAAGCAATCCCGTCCTGTGGCACATGATTCCCGTGAGACCCACCGCGGGAGGTCACGGGTTTTGCAGGATTGCGCTCCGAAGTGACTGAACTCATGCCCACGCAGCCGGCAAGTACAGGATCAGCGAGGCCCCCACCAGCGAGAGGCCTTAGGCGGCGGCATAAGTCGCCTAATCAAAGAGCCACCTCTGAGCACTACTGCAGGGGCCAGGGTTCCAGGGGACCAGCCTAGAAATTTTTGTCTAAGGGGGTCCAAAAAGAAAAAATTGTGCGGCGCAAAAAAATTGGCCCTGCCCATTTTTAAAGCTCATCCTACATAGACACACTGTACCCAATACTCCACCATACAGGGCCCCAACATAAAGCTCCTGTACTCACACTGCCCGCCACATAGCTCCTTGGCAGGAGCTTTTGCCGTTTCACTTCCTCCCTCCTAGTCCTGAAGGCACCAAAAGAGGAGTGGAGGAGGAGCTGCGCGATATTAAAGGTGTGTTGGTCTGGGTGAAGGAGCCCGGCATACACATCATACAGAGAGGGAGGGCCTGTCCTGGCTGCACTGCCTGCTTCACATTATACAATAGACAACAGCAGGCTACAGCCAGGAAGCTCCTTCACTCTCCTCCCTCCCCATATCCTGCTCAAGGCCTGTGGTCCCCCACCATCCGACACTCGCCCGTGGCCTGCCGCCCCCTTGGCCGTCCTCACCTAACTCTGAATCCTCCTTCTGCAAATAGCAGGGGGAGGAGCCGGAGCATCTCCTCTCCTACATAGCACCACATACCTCCTACATCCAGTGATGTCACCTTTGATGTAGACGTTCTCTTTACTCATCTTCTCCATTCATACCAGACCACCATGATGATTTTTCAGCCATCTAACGTCTCTGCAGAGATTGACAAACAGACATTAGTTTCCCACTTTTCCATCATCTTCACATCTTCTGAACACCCCATCCTGCCATCCCCAATACTGTGCTCCCTGCACTTATTAATAATGCCCCCATAGTGCCCATACTAGTAATCATGTTCCCCATAGCCCCCAGTAGTAGTAAAGCTCACCATAATGCCCCCTAGTAGTAATAATTCTCCTTATAATATGACAGTACAAGAAATACCCCTGCTTAGTGCCCGCAGTTGAGCTAATGTCTCCATAATGTATGCCAGTATAAAATACCCTATATAGTGCCCCAGTAAATGCCCCCCGTAATGCTCCTCTCCCCATAGTGCCCCGATAATTTGCCAGTATAAAATACCCCATCTTAGTGCCTCCAGCACATGCCTCCATTGTGCTTCTCTCCCCCTTCCCCATAGTGCCCCCCATAATATGCCAGTAAAGTAATGCCCCTTCGTAGTGCCCCCAGCAGATGCCCCTACAGTGCTCCTCTCCCCCACAATGTGCCAATAAAAAATGCTCCTTCTTAGTGCCCTTCATAATGTGTCAGTAAAAAATCCCCCTTCTTAGTGCCACTAGATGCCCCCATAGTGCTCCTCTCCCCCATAGTGCACCCATAAAGTGCCAGGTAAAAATGCCCCTTCTTAGTGCCACCAGATGTCCCATAGTGATGCTCTGCCCTACAGTGCCAGTAAAAAATACACCTTAATGCCAGGTGCCATAGTGCCCCCTATATTGTGCCACTAAAAAAATGCCATAGTGCTGCTGTCCCCTATAGTGCCTCCCATAATGGGCCAGTAAAAAATGCCCCCTTAGTGCCACCAGATGCCATAGTGCCCCCCATAATATGCCAATAAAAAAGCCCCTTTAGAGCCCCCAAATGCCCCCATAGTGCTCCACTCCCCCATAGTGCTCCCCTAAAATGGGCTAGAAATAAATACTCCCAGTAAAAAAATGTATACTTACCTTCATGAGGTTAGCAGCAATGCGAGGCAGACCTCTTCTGGCCTGTATCCCGCGCTGTGTGCTGCCCGGCTCAGGCGGCGCGATGATAATGACGTCATTGATGATTAGTGCCTGCAGCCTATCAGAAGAACAGGGAAGGGAGACGCCTCTCCCCTGCCCTGCCGCAGCACAGCCATCTGTATCACTGTCCTGGGGACGGCGATACAGATAAATATGGAGATGAGCTCTTCCACAATGGAAGCGCACATCTCCTACTGCCTCCCCACCGCCACCCGCAATTAGAACCAGGGCCGTGCCGCCTTTGGCGATCGGCGGGGTGGCCCTGAGGGATAAATAAACTATATATATATGAATGGTTCTGGGGGGAGTCCAGACCACTAAAACACCCCTGTTGGTGCGCCACTGCAGGGGTCCACTGGAGTGCCAGGTCCGGTCGCAACTACAGACCCCTGTATGTACGCCAGTGTGCCCTATATTGCCCTGACCTGCCCAGTGTTACCAATACTCCTGAATATCCCTGCCATACTATCCCTGCATTTACCCCTACTCATTAACCCGTGTAATATTACCCTTGACCCTGTAGGGACAATTTATAGCCCGGCGGGTGGGCGCTGCTTATAGTGTGTGTATGTAAGTGTATAGCTAGATAGATTGTGGGGTGGAATAGTAGATTGTGTTGTGTTAGCGTAGTCAGGTTGTATAGTGTTGTTAATGTATTGCCGTGTATGTCTATATATATATATTTATAACCATTGATATAAATATATTTAGATATAGTAGAATTTATAGACTGCAGACTTGTATTTGTGTAATAAATTCCTTTATTGGTATAGCACCGTAATATAGTCTCTTTGTAGTCCCCACTGCAAGTCAACACACATAATTCAGGAAAGTGTAAGTGCAACGAGGTAGTTAATCTCAAGATGCAAGTCCCCTTTGCTATTCAGCATGCTATCCTTGGCCACTTAGAAAAGCTTGAAAATCTTAAAGACTAAAAAGGAGTTCCTCACAAAAGTATTGTTCTTAGCAAGAATTTGGATATCAACTGAAGTGCCATGTATATCAAAGTGGGAAAATGTAACATATATAGTGATTAGGGATGAGCAAATCGACGTTGGATGTTTCATCCGAAGTCAATTCGCTCCTCCCTAATAGTGATATGAGAAATTTTGAGACCCCAATAAGAACAACCACAATAAACGGAGCAATGGCTGGTCTGATTAGGATCCTAACAAATTTTTATTTTTATTATCATAATTATTATTATGATTATTATTATTATTTTCTCTCTGGCAGGGCAGTCCTTGGGTAAGGGAGGTGGGAGCATATTGGAAGGGAATAATGGAAAACAGATGCCGCCTTATAACTGTAATGTTTTGTACATTTGTGTATATATATATATATATATTGTGGGGAGTCGCTCTGGTAGATAGCGGTGCGGGTGCAGTACTGAGGCAAAACAAGGAGTCCAGAATGTGCAATAAACAGTGTTTTATTCACACTTGCACAACATAAATGAAAAACAGTCTCTTGGTGATAATTCACACATAACAGAAATAATGTGGCCAAACAAAACAGGCCAGCACAGGGTTCAGTCCCCTGGGAGGTTTAGGTGAGGGTTCACACCTAGCAGTCGGCCCAGCCGCAGAAGATTCCACCTTCAAGTTGCAGGGAAAAACACCATCTTGCTGAGCTCTTTCCTCCAGGCCATAGAACTCCACAGGACTGTTAGCAGCTCCAGGACAATCACAGCCCCAGCTGCTGGTGCTGGCTGAGTTTTTAAACCCAGCCCAAAACCAGGACTGGGTCGTGGGGAGCAGCCACCCACCCTACACTTTAGCTGCTCCCGGTAAGAGCCAGCCCGGATCGGCTTTGCAGCCATGCTATTTAAAACTATGTCAGTAGCACTAGCTGCTGCTGACATCAACAAAACGGCTCTTACCTCACCGAGGCTATGAACCTCGGTGACACATACCTGCCATCCACGACGGCACCCTGCACCTTACCACACCCCCTTTGTTCAGCCCTGAGGGTGGACACATGTGAGGCAGTGGACGCGGAAAGGGCATCTGCATTCCCTGCAAGCGGCCTGCCCTATGTTCCACGGAGAACTTGAAGTTCTGCAGGGATAGGAACCACCTGGTGACCCGAGCATTCCTCTCCTTGGCCTGGCTCATCCACTTGAGAGGGAATGGTCGGTCACCAGACGGAACCTCCTCCCTAACAGGTAGTAGCGGAGAGATTCGAGTGCCCACTTGATAGCCAGGCACTCCCTCTCCACTATGCTATACCTGGTCTCGGCGGGACTGAGCTTACGGCTCAGGAAGACAATGGGATGTTCTTCCCCGTTGACCTCCTGAGACAGCACAGCACCGAGGCCTACCTCCGGCGTCGGTCTGTACGACAAACTCCCGGTTGAAGTCGGGTGTCACCAAAACCGGGGACCCACAGAGGGCCGACTTCAACGCGGAGAAAGCCTCCTCCGCCTTCTCACTCCAGCTAACCTTCCCAGACTTTCGCCCCTTCAATAGGTCTGTCAACGGCGCTGCTATTGTGGCAAAGTGGGGCACAAACCGCATGTAGTACCCTATCATTCCCAGGAAGGACTTTACCTGCCTGGCAGTGACAGTCGGGGCCAGTTACGTATGGCTTCCACTTTAGTTACCTGCGGCTTGATGACTCCCGCCCAATTACATATCCCAGGTATTTGGTCTCTTCCAACCCAATCGCACACTTCTTTGGATTGGCGGTTAGACCAGCTTTCCTCAGGGCATCCACTACCGCCTGCACTTTGGGCAAATGGCTTTCCCAGTCGGTGCTGTGGATGATTACATCGTCTAAGTAGGCCAAGGCGTACCTACGATGAGGTCGCAGCACAATATCCATTAACCTTTGGAAGGTGGCGGGGCGCCATGCAGGCCAAAGGGTAACACCTTATAATGATACAGGCCCTGCGGGTAACAAAAGCAGTTTTTCCTTGGCCGACTCCGTTAAGGGTACTTGCCAGTATCCTTTAGTGAGGTCTAGCACAGAAAAATAACGGGCTTGCCCTAAATTCTCAACAAGCTCGTCTACCCGGGGCATGGGATACGCATCGAACTTGGACACTTCATTTAATTTGCGAAAATCGTTGCAGAACCGCAGCGTCCCATCCGGCTTGGGTATCAGGACTATGGGACTGGCCCACTCACTTTTCGACTCCTCAATGACATCGAGCTTCAACATTAATTGCACTTCCTCCGCGATGGCCCGTCGCCGAGCCTCGGGTACCCGGTATGGTTTTAACCGGATCTTGGCCTGAGGCTCAGTGGCGATGTCATGTTGGATGAGAGGCGTGCGGCCAGGGAGGTCGAGAACACATCCGTGTTCCGACTGATGAACTCCTGACTTCCTGAACTTGTTTGGAAGACAGGCTGTCTGCAATTTTACCGTGGTTACTGCTTCACAGGCCTCGAACTGTGGGGCTGGACCCTTCTCACCTAGAAGCCCTGGCCGGGGCTGTTGTCGTCGGCCATGTTCCTATCTTTCCACGGCTTTAGTAAATTCACGTGGTACACCTGCTCCGGCTTGCGCCGCCTGGCTGGTGTACCTTGTAATTTACTTCCCTACCTTCTCGATCACCTCATAGGGGCCCTGCCACCTAGCTAGGAACTTGCTGTCAAGGGTGGGTACCAGAACCAAAACCCGATCTCCCGGATTGAAGTCCCGTACCCGAGCCTGACGATTATACACCCTACTTTGGGCTTGTTGCGCTGCCTCCATATGCTCCCGGACCAGCGGCAACACCCTTTCCATCCGTTCCTGCATCTGGGTGACATATTCAATGACACTTTTGTGGGGGACAGGTTGCTGTTCCCACGCTTCCTTGGCAATATCCAACAGGCCTCGAGGGTGTCTGCCATAAAGCAGTTCGAAGGGCGAGAACCCAGTAGAGGCCTGGGGCACCTCTCGCACTGCGAACATGAGATAGGGCAGAAGCAGGTCCCAGTCCTTCCCATCTCTAGACACCACCCTTTTTAACATATTTTTTAAAGTTTGGTTAAACCTCTCGACAAGACCGTCTGTTTGCGGATGGTAAGCGGACGTCCGTAACTGCTTTATACGCAACAATTTACACAGTTCCCTCATAACTTTGGACATAAAGGGGTCCCTTGGTCTGTCAGAACCTCTTTTGGCAGGCCCACACGGAAAACATTTCCATTAACTCTTTGGCGATGAGCTTAGCTGAGGTATGTCGCAGAGGCACCGCCTCCGGATACCGAGTTGCATAGTCGAGAACTACCAGAATGTGTTGGTGGCCCCTGGCGGACTTTGGTACAGGCCCAATTAGATCCATAGCGATTCGCTCAAGCGGGACCTCAATAATTGGAAGAGGTACCAGAGGACTACGGAAATGTGGCTGGGGGCTATTTATCTGACAGGTCGGACAGGACTTACAATAATTTTCTACCTCCTTGAACACACCGGGCCAATAAAACCGCTGCAGTATGCGGTCCTGGGTTTTCTGCCACCCCAAGTGTCCCCCAAGAACATGTTGGTGGGCAAGCTCCATAACCAGCTTGCGATATGCGGTGGGCACCACCAACTGTTCAACGGGCTCACCTCGGATTTGGTTCACCCGATACAACATATCCTGAAGAACAATAAATCGTGGGAACATTAATTCAGCCCCAGGTTTCTGGGGTTTACCATCAATTATTACGACACTTTCCCAGGCCCTGGTTAGGGTTTGGTCCCGGTGTTGTGCGGTCCCAAAATTTTCCCCGGAGACATTGAGGTCTGCCAACTCAGGTCCCGGTGGCAAGTCCTCCGTGTCTCCCACCATTACACTCAGTGGGGTTGTCTCCCCCTCTACCGCAGCAGTGGTGGTCACCCACTGGAACCAGGCCACTCTGCTAGGGTTACCCCTGTCTCAGGGCTATTAGTCACTTTCACCTCAGGCCATAGTGACGGAAAACCAGGGAAGTCTCTCCCAATTATTAGTTCATAAGGTAGCTTTGTGGAGATCGCCACTTCATAAGTCCATGTGCCGGCCGCCGTGGACAGAGACATTACAGCAGTGGGATAGTCCTTTAAGTCTCCGTGTATGCACACCACACCAACTTTCCGGCCCGTATACTGGGTGGGCTGTACCAGAGCAGCACTTACCAAGGTTACTGGGCTCCCTGAGTCCAACAGCGCCACTGCCAGGTTATCACCAACTTGCACCTGACGATTGTCTATTATCTCGGGGTTGCCGGTCGCACACAGTCTCCGGGCATACATGGAAGCCCGGTACCCATAATTAGTCTCCATGGGCTCTCCCGGCGTGGACAGTCGGCCCTTATGTGTCCAGGCTCCCGACACTGCCAGCAGACCACTAGGGATGGGTCTGCAAGGGGTACATCCCAGGCGGGTTTGGCCGGCCGCCGGGTCTGGGGTGGAGATTTCCTGGGTTTGACTGGTCCCCTCCCAAAGAACCCCCTGCAGGTTTCTGGTGGCGTCATATCGCTCCACCAGGTCGACCATCTCTAAGGCATTCCCAGGTGACACCTGGCCGATCCAGTGCTGGAGAGGGTATGGCAAAGCCCTCCAGAATACATCGGCTAACAGACGGTCGAGCATAGCAGTGGGAGTCAGTATGTCTGGCTGCAGCCATTTTGCAACCGTTGTAGCAAGTCATAATATTGTGGTCTGGCGGGTTCAGCCGGGTTGAACTCCCACTGATGCACCCGCTGGGCCCGGACCAAAACATTCACCCCCAGTCTTGCCAGGATCTCACCTTTCACGGTCGGGTAGTCAGCTGCTTGGTCATCTGGGAGGTCAAAAATACTTGCTGGGGTCCAGACGCCAGGAACGGAGCGGCGACCTCTGCCCACTGTTCTCGGGGTAATTTCTCCCTCACGGCCACCTTCTCGAACACCGCCAGATAGGTCTCAACATCATCCGAGGGGTCATCTTAGGGATCGCTGCACGGACAGCTTTCCGGGCATCGTGGGCGTGGTGGGACGCTCCTGCCGCTTGTAACGCCATCACGTGCTGTAGCAGTAGCTGGTTGGTCTCCGCTGCTGCACGTTAGCCTCTATGAGGGCTTTCACAGCCGCCTCCATTTTGTCAGGGAACACAGGCTGCAACTTTGCCGGCCGAATATATGACATCCAGTCGTGCCCAGCAAAAACAAACTTCGGCGTTCACGCCAGCCTCACTGCGCATGCCCGCATCCGACACCAAATGTGGGAGTCGCTCTGGTAGATAGCGGTGCGGGTGCAGTACTGAGGCAAAACAAGGAGTCCAGAATGTGCAATAAACAGTGTTTTATTCACACTTGCACAACATAAATGAAAAACAGTCTCTTGGTGATAATTCACACATAACAGAAATAATGTGGCCAAACAAAACAGGCCAACACAGGGTTCAGTCACCTGGGAGGTTTAGGTGAGGGTTCACACCTAGCAGTCGGCCCAGCCGCAGGAGATTCCACCTTCAAGTTGCAGGAAAAACACCACCTTGCTGAGCTCTTTCCTCCAGGTCATAGAACTCCACAGGACTGTTAGCAGCTCCAGGACAATCACAGCCCCAGCTGCTGGTGCTGGCTGAGTTTTTAAACCCAGCCCAAAACCAGGACTGGGTCGTGGGGAGCAGCCACCCACCCTACACTTTAGCTGCTCCCGGTAAGAGCCGGCCCGGATCAGCTTTGCAGCCATGCTATTTAAAACTATGTCAGTAGCACTAGCTGCTGCTGACATCAACAAAAACGGCTCTTACCTCACCGAGGCTATGAACCTCGGTGACACATACCTGCCATCCACGACGGCACCCTGCACCTTACCACAATATATATATTTATCTTTGTTATCAGAGGGTCACATATTAGCAGCGGTCAATATCAAAATCAAACAAATTCGAGGACACAATTACTAATCCTATCAAGTTCAAACATGTTTCGATAATCTAGCAGAAGAACAGTGAAACACATTTTATTTATTTTGGATTCCATTATATGGGTGTGCATTTATTTCAGTTGAGAATTTCCACTTATTTTTCTATTTAATTATGGTATTTATTTAATTATAATTTACACTATACAACTTGATATAGTTGTAAATCTACATTATTGTTATTACTTTTCTACTTTAGTCTTCATTAGACAAACTTATAGTTTCACATCTGCTATAGTAGAGTTTAAAATATTAAAATGCTTGTCCTAGCAATTCCTGTAATGAAGCTAGCCCTGCAATCAACTGAAACCCTGGCAATAAGTTATCACCAGGGAAGCTGAAGCCTACAGTGGGAGCTATTTTTTGCAGTGATTCTCAGTATGGCTCATAAAGGGAAAGCCTATGATTCCAATATACCCTTATATTATAAAAAGAGGCTAGGGTCCATTCACACATCCGCAAAATGGGTCCGCATCCGATCCGCAATTTTGCGGAACTGGTGCGGTCCCATTCATTTTCAATGGGGCCACAAAAGATGCGGTCCGCATCCACACTTCCATTCTGCTGCCCGCAGACACAGACAAGAAAAGGCATTTCCATTATAGCAAGTTGGTGTATTATGAACGACGCGTCAAAGAAGTGCTGAGATCTCTGAACCTGAAACCGTACTGAATAACGTGTGCACAGGAACTGAAAGAGTATGAAAAAGCTAAACGCCTAAATTACTAGACTTGGTTGATGACTATGATTGCTGACAGACATTTAGATCCATTACTGTACTTCATGACCAGAAAATTGGTGTTTGGTGCACAGTGTCAGGAACATGAAAAAGTGGGCCCAATTTTCTTTAAATCAACTGTGAATACCGCAATTTACCTGAACATCTTTGAATAGTTTTACAACCAACTAACACCATAAGAAAAAATGTAATGCGTTTTCCAACAAGATAAGGCAACATGTCACACCTTACGGAACTCACTGGCAGGGGTTCATGAGCTTTTCATGGAGGAAGCTATGGCCACCATGTTCCCCAGATTTGTCCACATGCGATTTTTATCTGTGGGGAAATTTAAAACAGAAAGTGTCCGCTAACAATACACATCCCTGGATGAACTTAAGGAAAACACCACAAACACTATCCGCAGTATCAGCCAACATAATCAGACGTGCCCAAAGATGCATAGACCTGAACGGGGACCACTTTCAGCATCTTTTGTGACTTCTGGGTATTTAAAAAAAAAACAATCCACTTGCTCGTTCACCTTGTCATACTATCGCTAAAGGCAGGCTACTTTTGTTGGCCACCCTGTATAAGTATTAACTAATACATTTAGATGGATAGGCTCTACTTGGGGTAGAGGACAAATGTAACACACTGTTGTTAGTTTAGGACATTTTCATTCAAAATGTGTTGCGTAGCATAAGAACTAATCCTCTTACACAAAAGAGATTTGCTGTAGAACTGTAACATGACATTTGAAGATTTGATTTCTCTATCAGAGAATAAGCAGGCTGTCATGATTAACCATAATTCTGTCTTCTAGAGAACACAAAGTAGGCATCACAAAGAGGTATACCACAGTTACTCTTTAATCTTCGCTCTCCACAGGCCACTGAGGACTCAACTTCTTTCATATACACATTAGCTTCTGAATGAATACGTTTGTTTTCTATGCATTTTTGCTCTCCACAGTGGACTGGCATGAGTGCTATTATGCAATGTTGTGGAATGACAAGACGCGTTATCCACATAAACACATTATTGATCAGCGGAAAGCTAGCAGCAGTAACTGCAACAGCATGTGTTAACAGGTAAACCGTGCAGATCATGCAAATAACACAGGCAAGAAAGCAAGGAAATGTGAGAGCCATAAAGGACAGTATTTTATTGTGTTTGTCTGAAAACATCTGCCTACACCATGCAAACAAGGGGCGGATTGCACTCTAGATTTAAGTCACAACAAAATACCCTTTCTGTAGGCAACAGAGGTTCTACTATTATCCCTTTTTTTCTCACGTAATGGAAACTACTGCCACAAACTATGCCCTCAATGATGATACACTTTACTAAAAAGAAAGCTAAGAATAAAGCCTTATTTAGTGAACTTTTTGCGAACTTAATACAGTTGCAAGTATCTGAATTGTTGGAGGGAGACATTGGTCAATCAGTAGGATACAAACAGCTGATGTTGCATCTTACTCAAAATACGCCTGCTTTTGAAATAATTACATTTTCAATTGGGCCCCTGTCCAGTCATGACCTCAGAAATTAAATGTCATTTAATACCTACATGACCGTTTTCTCAGATCTTGCAGCTTAGCTGTTTTTAAGATTATTTCCATTAGGACTGAGCAGTACTCCGTAACTACAGTTATCTACAGTGCCTATGTAGGGGTGAGGAGAGATCCCCGGGATACTTTTGGGACAGTTCAAAACTGTTAATTGTTTCATGCACTCCTCAACATTGAAACTGCGACACCAAGAAGGAAAAGGTGTGGAATTATGGAAATCACAGGATCAACAGACATTTTAATGATTTTGTTATGTTGGTGGCCTGTGTGTGCTGCTGCTCCACACTGCTTGTTTGTATTAGGATAATGCGCAGTGAACTTTTCTATGATCCTGCTAGAGTTAATCTTTCCTTCTTGCTCTCTGTCCAGGTGCTGATCAGGTCTCCTATTAAGGCCTCATGCACACAACCGTTGTTGTGGTCCGCGTCTGAGCCGTATATTTTGCGGCTCGGGCGTGGATCCATTCACTCCGTGTGCTGTCCGCATCCGTTGCTCCGTTCCGTGCCCCTGCAAATAAAATAGAACATGTCCTATTCTTGTCCGTTTTGCGGACAAGAATAGGCATTTCTACAATGGGCCGCGTTCCGTTCCGCAAATTGCGGAACGGAACGCGGTGCAGCTTCCGTGTTTTGCGGATCTGCGGTTTGCGTACTGCAAAACACCAACGGTCGTGTGCATGAGGCCTTATACTGGGCTTTTGGTTCCACCCTCTTTGCATGGGCTTAGGTATTTTAGTGTTTACTAGTGCTAGTTTAGGTGTGCTTTTTTGTCTTTCTGCTTGTATACAAATTCTGCCTGCTTACGGTCTTTCTGCATGGACCTCAGATTTGTTTAATGTATAGTGTTGGGTGCGAATATTTAGAACATAGTGATATATATTCGAAATTTCGAATATTCTAGTTTTTTTTTTTTAAATCAGTAACCTCCCTTCTTGCTTGTGGGCCAATGAGAAGGCTGCACTGTCTTTGTCTGAGCTTAGCAACATCCCTAGCAACCAATAGGAAAGTTGCCCCTTTAGTATATAAGAACCCAGCAGCCACTGTATGCAGTATTTTGCAGATCTGAGAGAGATAGCAGTGTTATTGCTGCGCTCTCTGCTTTCCTGTGTCATGACATTAGATAGGTAGTTAGTTAGCTTACATATATAATATAGATAGTTAGTGGGAGATAGTCAGTGTAGGTTAGATTGTGATATAGTGTAGCTGATAGCTTCCAGTGCAGGGTGTTAGGTAGTGTGATATGTTCTGCTGTCCATACATACATGCTACATACATAGTCCTGTGATGTCACAAGTTCACAACAATACTTAGTGCACCGATCACTAATATGTAGTCAGACCTGCTAAACTGTAAAGTTACACGTATTGCTCCAAAATCTTCGCATCATTAGTGCCGACTTCGCAATCACGAATATATTGGAGCACTCTATCTGCATATAAAGCTATTGTAATGTTCTGCCGTGCCAACCATTTTCTCCAGTCTCAGGACACTTCTAGCAGCTTGAAAAATATAGCTATAGTGACCCACGCCTATATTTCGTGCTCATTACACGAATATTACATTGCCGATTTTTCGCAATCAAGAAAATTATCTCGAATTCGCAAATATATCACGAATATTCTACCAAATATTCGCCCACTGCCTGTTACAGATATGCTAATAATGATAATAAATGGAAATAAAATATTCAAAACATCTCAATTTATTCAGTATAAAGTAACAGCGCCATGTACATGCACTTACATACTTTGGCATGCTATCAATGAGGTCATTAATGATTGTTTGAGGAATGTTCTGCCACAATGAATAGGCAGGCACACAAATCAACAAGATCCACTCATGGCTGCTCTTTTTGCAATTCCCCACCAATATTGTCCCTGAAGTGCTTGATGGGAAACAAGTCAGGAGATGCTGCAGACCATGGTAGCACATTTAGTTCACATAGGTTGCTGGAAATAGCATGAATAACATGTGGCCTAGAATTGTCTGGTTAAAAATATGTTATGGAATACTTTGGAGGAATGAGTATACCACTGGTTACATGAGCAAATCAATGGAACACCGAGCTGTTAGTACACCTGAAATGAAGACTAAAGGGGTCCGGCTGCCATACATTGTAGCACCTCACACCATAATCCTGGGAGTAGGACCTGTATGATGTTCCCTTGTCGAATACTCTTCATAGCAATGCCCACGTAGTCTTCTTGCCAATCTCTGGCTATCATTGCGTCCAAGACAAATGCGGGTCTCATTCTTGAAGGGGACAGACCTCCGTTACAGTCTATTGCTGTATGGCTGTGCACCATGAAAGCCTTTTAGAGTAGTGGCATGAGGTCAATGGAACACCTGTAGGTAGACATCTCCATCATAGCCCAATGTTGGCAAACACCTTCTGGTGATTTGTGTAAACACTGTTTGCATCCCTAGGCTTAGGACTACGTGTGACTACACACAGTTCTTCTAATCAGACAATGCATCCGTGCAGAGGCTGTGCACCTCTTCCTGTCATTCCAGTTCATCTGAACCGCATGGACGTATATCTTTTTTAAGCCTTACAAACTATGTTATTCTCCCAACCACCAGGACATGCAATGTTGAAGAGGGCTGACATCTCAGCTAAGGAGCATAACAATCATCCACCATGACTTGATGTGACTTTTGAGATTTTGTTGTGTTTAAAAAACTTTGATCTCAATCTAGCTTTTATGCCCATCCCACAAGCCACAGATTGGAGCCAGGTGCTTGAAAGTTTGATAATTTTCAGATCTTTGCAACACCTGCTACTTCCTTGATTTGCATAAACCTGTGTTTCCTTCTTTAGGGTGCTTTCACACTTGCGTTTTTACTTTCCGCCGTAGAGATCCGTCGCCGGGTCTCTACGCCGGAAAGAAACTGATCAGGATTATCCTAATGCATTATGAATGGAGAGAAATCCGTTCAGGATGCATCAGGATGTCATCTGTTCAGTATGTGAACGTTTTTTAGACGTTGACAAAACCTGCTGCGGATTTGTCTCCGTCCAAAAATCCGGAAGACCAGCCGTAACGCCGGATCCGGAATTAATGCCCATTGAAGTGCATTAATCCAGATCCGGAGTTAAGCTAAACATCGTTTTGGCGCATCGCCGAATCTGGCGTTAAGCTCTGCGCATGCGCAGCAGCAGTTTCGATCGGGGCCCCAGTGTAAGCTGGGGCTCCGAACGGTTATCATTGCAGCCAGGGCGCTACTGAAGTCCTGGCTGCCACGGTAAGTACTCCGCAGCAGTGTACTTACCTGCGCTGCGGCCTCCGGGCGCTTCTTCATGACGTCACAGGTCCGGCGGCCGCAGCGCATGTAAGTACACTGCTGCAGAGTACCATGGCAGCCAGGACTTCAAGCAGCGTCCTGGCTGCCATGGTAACCTGAAAGCATTTCGAAGACTGATCAGGATCCTGATCAGTCTTTAAATGCTTTCAGGCGACTTGCGATCTGGCGGGACGGAAGTGCCTGCCGGATCCTCAGAACGCAAGTGTGAAAGCAACCTTAGTGTTGCAATTTCAATGTTGAGGAGTGCATATGTATACATGTTTTTGAGAGACAACTTGTTTTTGAGAGGCATGTTGCCATGTGTAAACTGTATTGGTGCACTTGGTAAAACTATTAAAAGAAGCCTGTGAGGCATGTAAGACTGATGCTACAGGCATACAGTACGGGAAGCCAAATGTGACGGCAGCTGCAAGTAGAACATCAGCAACATGGAGACTAAAGGAAGAAGAGGGCAGCAGTGCGACTTCTGGACTACTAAGTCAGGTCTGTCTGGAGAAGGGGTTCACAACCTTTTCTAGTCTAAACACCACACTGTTATATTGAGCAACGTAGGCTACTTTCACATTAGCGTTTTCAATTCCGCTATTAAGATCCGTCATAGGATCTCAATAGTGGAAGAAAACCCTTTAATTTTGTCCCCATTCATTGTCAATAGGGACAAAACTGAATTAAACGTAATGCACTAAAATGCATTCCATTCCGTTTGGTTGCAAGCAGTGTTTTTCTGTCCGCAATCTGGTGCGGAGCAAGACAGATCCATCCTAACACACAATGTAAGTCAACGGGGACGGATCAGTTTTCTCTGACACAAAAATTGAAAAATTGATCCATCCCCTATTGACTTTCAATGGTGTAGAAGACAGATCAGTCATGGCTATAGAAGACATAATACAATCGGATCCGTTCGTGATGATGCATGCGGTTGTATTATTGGAATGGAAGCGTTTTTGCAGATCCATGACGGATCCGCAAAAAACGCTAATGTGAAGGTAGCCTTAAAGCGGTATTACCATCTGACTAATTTATGGAATATTAAAAGTGCAGGATCTACTTCCAGACTCCCACATAAAAACAAAATGGGAGACCCCTTCTCTCCAATCAGTACACCAGAGGAGAGTGTAGATTCATATGACTCTTTTCACTAAACTTTGTAGGTTTTGAGGTAACAGTTTACAGTTTTACAACCACCCTAAACTACAGTGGCAAGAAATGCCTGCACAGACAGCCACCTCTGTAACTTATATGCTTCTTTCTAGAATGCCATACAGGGGTCAAGGGATCCCATTCTTCTGATATAATAGAGACCCAGAGATAGTTACAAGCGCATCATTAGTACTTGCTCATCCCTGCTGTGGATCTATGTGGCACACCTCTCTGACTTGTAAGCTACACGTGAGCAGCCATATATAAACATGCTTTTCTGTGACTAGCAGGAGCTTGGGGAGCTTGTTCGGTAATTGCTTTGAATGAGCTCTCACAAGACTTTGGGGACAGGCAACAGTACATCTTCACTGTCTGACCCTGTCAGTCAGTGGTGGGGGCGCAGCATGAAGGACAGTGAGTGGAGCCTCTGGAAGCGACGAGGTGCAACAACACCAGACTCATTGCACCTAGAGTCTTATTTGCATATTATAACACATCAATTTTCTCAACTTCCAAGCACACATATCTGCAGTGAAATGTTTTTATTGCAACATATCTGATGACAGAACCCCTTTAAAATCAGGGCCTATTAGTTGTGAAAGTCCTCATGCACACTTTGCATTTTGTTACAGCACAAAAATTCACCACAAGTACAGCATAAACTCATGGAAAAACTGCATATGGTGCCATACTGTATATAGAAATCACATTCATCTATCAATTTATATGTTCAGAAAACCTTGTGACACTCCGCTTTCATGTGCTAGGAGTCGGGTTCCCACCCCATTCATGAAAGACAAGAAACTCCAGTAATATAGTTTCGAGATAGTTGACGTTTATTAGAGATGCAGCTGTACAAATCATGTGACGTTTCGGCCTATTTTGGTCTTGATCAAACTACAGCAGAAAATAAATAACAAATATAAGTAAATCAATGGAAATAAACCAGGTCAGTGGTTGTGAATACATAACAAAAAAAAAGACATAGCAAAAAAGAGAGATCGATTACATCTCCGTATATAAATGTATCTCATTATTTATAGATTACTATTATAAAGCAAGGTTAAGCTAAATTGCAAAAGTAAATTCCATGGGCAGAATGCATACAGATAATCATGAAGAAAATAATGTATATGGTGATTCTTCATAAACGATGTATCGCTATAAATTTTTCTGTTATGGTTTACATTTTAGTGAGAAAGCAAAATGGACATAACATAAACTAGAGAGGAGATGTATCTAGATCCTGAGGTAAGTATAAAGGAAAAGAGTGTTATACAGGAATAATTCGTACCTGGGATTTTACTTTCCTTTAGTACGGAGGCAGCACATCATGGGTTAATCCTATTCTCTTCAGTCTCTAGGACCGCCCACCTAGATAAATCAGAATAATTAATTAATTGATTACCTCACTATATAAGGCAGCTACCAGAATGCATCATCATGTTGTAAAAAATAGATCCAGACAAAAAATCCATAACAGAAATTTATTAGGGAGGGTATTTATGTGATGCTCCGTACTCAAGGAAAGTAAAATCCCAGGTATGAATTTTTCCTTTCCCTTCTCATACTCTGGCAGCACATCATGGGTCCGCATTTAGTACTGCACTTAGTACCTCTGTGCCGAAGGCTGAGCTCTTAGCATAGATGTCCAGGCAGTAGTGATTCGCGAAGGTCAGAGTTGAAGACCAAGACGCTGCGTTGCAGATGTCCTCTATAGTTACTTGCGCTTGCTCTGCCCAGGATGCTGCTGTGGCTCTTGTAGAGTGTGCCTTGATTGGAAACAGAGAAGGGATCTCCTCTAGGACATATGCTTCCATAATTGTAGATTTAATCCACCTTGCAAGGGTATCTTTGGATGGACGTTGCCCTCTCCTTGATCCAACATACAACAAAAGGAGGTTCTCTGCCTTTCTGAACTCTTTGGTTTTGAGATGATAGATCTCAATTGCCCTCTTAACATCTAGTGTGTGTAGGGCGCTCCGCTGTTCATCAGAAGGGTCAGGAAAGAACACTGGAAGGAAAGATTCTCTGTTAATGTTAGACGAAGATGAGACTTTTGGTTGAAAGAACGGCATGGTACGGAGTAGCTCTCCATCTGGAAGAATTCTTAAGTACGGATGCTTAGAGGAAAGGGCTTGTAGCTCGCCCAACCGCTTTGCAGACGTAATTGCAATCAGAAATGATACTTTATAGGTAAGCCATTTGAAATCAGTTTGCTGGAGAGGCTCGAATGGAGCGGACGTTAATCTTCTGAGCACCAGACACAGGTCCCAGACCAGTATGGGTTCCCGGAAAGTAGGTTTTAACTTTCTTACTGCTTTAAAAAATCTGAAGATGAGGGGGTGATGAATGAACAGTTGGACTCACAGAGCCACTCTGAGAATTTATTCCAGATTTTGGCACACTTATTATTAGTTGAGTCCTTACATGAGCAGAGACGTGTACTAATTACTGAGTCCAAGAGTCCTTTTCCTTCTAGTGCAGATCTTTCAGCATCCAGGCTGTGAGGTGTAGCCTGTCCAGATGCTGATGATACAGACCCTCTTGTAGTAATAGATCCGGAACTAAAGGGAGTTTCCAGAATTCCCCCTTGGACAGCTTGAGAAGAAGGGGAAACCGTGACCTTCTCAGCCAGAATGGCGTTATTAGTATCGCCTGAGGCCTCTCTGCAAGTATCTTCTGCAGGACTTTCACAATGAGGGGAAGTGGAGGAAAGATGTACGCGAATAGGTGTCTCCAGCTGATAAAGAATGCATCGACTGCTGTGGGGTTTTCCCAACTGTTCAGTGAGCAGTACCTTGATAGCTTCTTGTTTTTCCTGGATGCCATCAGATCCCAAGATGGAAGACCCCATTTGGCCATTATTTGCTGAAAGACGGCTTGATTCAGCTCCCATTCTGCTTGCTTGATCATCCTCCGACTCAGCCGATACGCTCGAGTATTGCAGCAACCTCTGATATGCATGGCTTTTAATTCTAAGAGGTGGGACTCCGTCCAGGTAAAGATTTGCTTGCATAAGCCCAGTAGAACCGTATTCTTTGTCCCCCTTGCTTGTTCAGATAAAAAACCGCAGGGAGATTGTCTGAACAAATAAACACTAGTTTTTCTACTATCTCTGCTGCGATCTGGTGAAGAACCAAGTGGACCACTTTCAGTTCATTGAAGTTTGTAGAGCGTTTCTTCACTTGTGGGGACCAGAGACCTTGAATCCACCTGTCCTGGAAGTGTGCTCCCCAGCCTTGGCCAGATGCATCCGTGGTAATTATCACCGGAGACACGAACTGAAAACTCTTCCCACAAGCGAGGTTCTTGATCTGAAGCCACCACTTTAGGCTTTGAATTGTTGAAGGCTTCAGCTTCATTATTGCTTTCAAACTGTGGTGGCTGTAATGCCACATCTGTAGCATGTCCTGCTGTAAGTCCCTGGTATGAATCATGACCCAGGGGACAGCATCTGCTGTTGCTGTCATATGTCCTAATGTTTTCATTACCCTGCAAACTGTAGGCAGACGTAAGGATAATAGGGTTCTTATTTCCTTTTTCAGTGCCTCAATCTTTGAAAGTGGCACACATAACGTCATGCGGCGCGTGTCGATCGTGAACCCCAGGAAGGTCTTGGAGGTGGTAGGAACAATTTCAGATTTTTTCCAATTCATTAGAAATCCCTGGGACTGAAGTAGTTTCACCGCTTTCTCAAGATAAACTTGCAGAAGGTGTTTGGATTGGGCTACTAATAGCCTGTCGTCCAGGTAGGGGAAGACTTCAATATCCTGAAGGCGGAGACTCACTGCTACTATGACCACAATCTTTGTAAAAACTCTCATCGCAGAACAGAGGTCAAAAGGAAGAGCCTTGAATTGGAAGTGAGAGATGCTTCCTTTCTTCTGGACGGCCAGTCATAAGAATCTTCTGGATGACTCTCTTATCGGCATGTGTAGGTACAAGTCCTTGAGGTCTAAGGACACCATGTACTGATCCTTTCTGAGTACCGCAGTTATTGATCTTATTGTCTCCATCTTGAAGTGTAATTTCTTCAAGTACTGGTTTAGGTAATGCAAATCTATGATGAGACTTTTTTTCCGTCTGCCTCGGGGACGTGGAATATTCTGGAGTATACTCTTTTTCCTCTTTGGTGGTAAGGAACAGGTTCTAGTGCACCGTTCTCTAAAAATTCTTCCAGAAGTTGAACTAGTAGATCTCTTTTGTTTAACAGGAATCTGTCTCTTGGGAAGTGGTCGAATTCTAGGCCGTAACCTTTTTTGACGATCTGGAGACCCCAACTGTCTGAGGTAATCCGCAGCCATTCTGAGTATTAATTTGAAAGGCGGCCTCCCACTTCCTGACCTGTGGTGTCAGAACTCCATCTTTGCCTGTTTGGTATCGTCTAACTTCTTTCCTGGCTTCTCAGAAGTTGATCTGAATCTACGATCAGGTCTTCCTCTGGTTGAGCGTCCCCTAAAATTCGACCTCCTATAATCCTGTCCTTTATAGGGACGAAAATTTTGGCTTATCTCTACGTCTAGCTTGAGGGAAGTTTAATACTTTTTCTTCCATATTAGACTCAAGAAGCTTATCCAGACGAGAGCCAAACAGTCTTCCAGGCTCAAATGGTAAAGAGCAGAGGTTACTCTTTGAGGCAGGATCTCCAGACCACAGCTTTAACCAGAAAGCTCTGAGTTCAACAGGGCCATATTCTTCGCTGTCAACCTTATAGTATCCACAGGGAAATCACAAAGGAATTCCGCCACCAACTTCAGCGTTGGTAACTGCTGCAGCAATTCTTCTCTTGACACTCCATCCTCTATATCCCTACTGAGTTGGCTTATCCATAACCTGAGCGCCCGAGCTACAGGGACTGTTGCCATAGCCGCCTTGTTTAGGGAGGCCAGGTAGGTATGTAGTCTCTTTAGGAGCCCAGCCGCTTTCTTCTGCATCGGCTCCTTAAGCAAGGAGGGGTCGTCGCTGGGGAAGAGAGACTTTTTATCTAGTCGAGTAACAGCAGGATCTACCCTTGCCGGGGTTTCCCAACTGGTGGATTCAGCAGGATCTGTCTTGTATGCCGCCCTAAATCTTGATCCCAGATTTATTTTTCCAACTGGTTGCTCCCATTCTTTACACATAATAGAATTCAGTATCGGGTGACTAGGAAACACGGAAGCTTTCTTTTTGGGAAAATAAAAAAGGTTTTCTTTCTCGTGCTTCAGACGTCTTTTCCTTTTTAGATTCCATACTTCTTTTTACTTTGTTAATCAGATGATTAGCATTAGTAGGAAGTTATCTTCTAGAATTGTAGAATCGGATTCATAATCTGAAGAGACTTCTCCCTCAGAACGTGAAGACTGCTCAGAAGATGGCGGGGATAGAAAATGCTTCCTCTTGTCACTTTTCTTTTCTGTTTTTGCAAGAAACTTTTTGAAGAGCGACATCAGCCTCCTAGTTTCTGTATCAGAGACCTCATCTGAATGAGAACAATTTTCACATATATTGGAAGTGCAATCATCTGGAAGCGGCTGAATACAAGAGATACACAAGGATTACTTTGTCTTGCGCTTCTTGGCAGGTCTGGCTGGAGAAACCTTAGGAGAGTTCCCACTGCATTGGTCACAAAAATCCTCTGGGTACTCATCAGGCAGGGGCTGATCACATGAATGGCACAACCTGTGCCTGCTTTTCCTGGACTTCTTCCTCCTTTGCTAAAAGAGCTGGACATCTGTAGTAAACAAATACAAGCAGCCAGTTAACTCCAGGCAGAAGCAGGCCATTACAGGATTGCCTGACACAGGACAGGTAAAATTACCTCAGGTATGCTAGAGCTCGGCTGCCAGGCACACGCGGCACCGAGCATTACAAACAGCCGGGGGGAGGCGGGGTGACGTCAGACGCCCTGCACCTGCGTTCCACCATGCGCTTCAATGCTCTCCATCTCGCCGGCGAAACCGAAAGTTCGGATGCGTCACTTTCGGTCGCCCGGGCGGATCACCCACCAGGAGAAAAAACAACACAGCGGTATACTCATGATTCATATGGTAGCATGGTAAGGGCTTTAGCCCTTTGTGGCAGAGCTAGGGGTCAGTGATCCAGAACATGACCTATAGTTACTGCTCCAGAGATGACTTATAGTTTGATTGTGTACATGATGATTCTGCATAAGGCCAGTAAATTCAAAAGATAGTTCAGTGTTGTTTCATGCCATGGAGCATGTGACAGTGTCCAGCTACGATAATTAAAACTTGGGATTATACTGAATTTAGTTGTCGTTCAATTTGAGGCATTTTTTACTTTACCCCTATACAAAGGACTTACAATATACAAAATCCATAATGTAGTAGAAATATAATAAATTGTATCTTATTTATAATATGCGTTCACTTCAATGTTATATATTTCTACCTGCAGTCTCCTAATTGTTTTTCACATAGCTTCATTCTCTACTGGAACCTATGATACCTAATTAAAATATTCTCATTTACAGTCATAAAATCTGGAGTGCTGTTCTCTGAAAGAAGATGCAGTCACCTTATTTAGGGCTGTCATCTGGAATGTCATGCGCCTATATAGGCAAGTTTTGTGGGCCTTTCCTCTCATGTGCACCTAACGCCCACCCTGCAAGTGCCCAGTCTCTCCCTCCAAATTCCTACCTTCCCGCAGGCTGCCTGGTCATACAGGATAATACAGCACTACATATATCTTACATCTAGTGATGTCTTCTCTTTCTCATCTAGTGATAACATTCTCTTTCCTCATCTTCTCCATTGAGAAGAGACCACCATGATGACTTCTTTCAGCCATGTCTCTGTGAAGTTTGTTACACAAACATTTTATATTTCAACTTTTCCATTATCCTTTTTAACTTTTCAACACAAACTCCCCATCCTGGTGCCCCAACAGTGTAAACCCTCAAAACCATACCCATATCATTTCATTGAAGAAAAAAATTAGTTATGACCACTTAAACAAAGAGAGGGAAGAAAATTATTGGTCCTTAAAGAAGTTGGCCGCTTTTTTTGATGGATAGACTATCCTCAGGATATCCTGGGGATATGTCATCAATATAAAAAGAGCAGACAACCCGTTTAAGGCACAAATTTTTTATGTCAAAAAAGGGTTAAAATGCACTTAAAGAGGTTATGAAAATGAGTCATCATATAGTATATGACAGTTTCCCTGTACCTAAACATGAGTCCAGCATTCTTGTCGTTTATTACTCAAATTGTTCTGCTAGATTTATTTTAGGTTGGCACCTCAGGGGTGTGTCCGTTATCAGGGGTACATCCTTTCTGCTGCAGCTATTTTCCTGCAGCTGCCACAGTTTGTAACAGAAGATAGTATTTGGGGACAGTTGAAGATTTGAACTGAGCATGCATGACCTTCTCAGTGAGCTGGACAGAAAAATTAGGAAAATAAGAAACAGCAGGTGGCGCTAAACAGATACATTTTTATTAAATAGCTCAGTGGCTCTACCAAATGTTTAATTTCATGTAATTACAAAAGTATTTAGATCCATGTGCTGGTTTGAAAAATGTAGTATATTTTTCATGAGACAACCCCCTTTAGTTGTGCGTCAAGGATATTTATTGAGACATAAATTCAAAATCTACAAGAAAAAAGTATTTTAAACATTTTTGGGAGGGCTTTTCCAATTGTAAAGTAAGGTAGGACTAGGGTGGAGCATTAGGGGAGGCCTGCATGATGTAGGTTTGGGGAGCGAGGGAAGAGGGATTTATTGGTAGTTTGATAGAGGGGGAGTTGGTGTTAGGCAGGTCTGGGGCTAGATGTGGGGAGGAGGGAACAAAGGGGAAGCAGGAGCCTTTTTGAGCTGGCTTAATGAGAGAAGCCCCCATCTCCCGTTCTTTTTTCCTTTTTTCTGTGTGGATGCTTTTTAGACTATTGGATTTCTTGGGTCATGGCATGGGGTTTGTGTGTAGTTTGTGGTGGCAATGGAAGGTCCTCAAAGTTGGTGGAATTGCATGTTGTGGAGGATGGGAGAGCCCCACTGGTGTGGTTGGACACCCATGGTTGGCTTTTTTTTTATATGGGATGTAGGCGTTCATCAGTTGGTGCCTCCGAGCTGGCACTTATTGGCTGGATGCAAGATGGATTGACTTATTGTATATTTGGTTCTGAACCAAAATGTTGGGGCTTAGAGGACCCCCCTTGTCATCCTTCATATGTATGCTCACTGGTTGTAGGTTTGGGCATACCCTGTTGCATATGGGAGTGATGCTTTAGATTTATTTTGTTCATTTTTTGGCTGTTGTGGCCAATGTAATCCCGCATATATACGGCAGAAGTCGCTTCTTTAAACATGGCGCTCCCTGCGCGTGCACCATAGCCACTGGATTTCTACTGTTTCAAACAGCAGAGACCCATGGGACATGTATGCGATCAGCCATAAGCCATAGATTTCACCCCTCAGATGCCATAGTCAAATGTGACCATGGCATCTGAGCAGCCCGGAGGCAAGAGCCAAATGCTCCCGCTGCCGTTAACAATGTTTCCCTGCTGAGTTCGGGAAACCTGTTATGCTGTACTAATAGCCCAAAGTCTCAAACAGGCTTTGGCAGCTATTAGCAAAATATACCAATACAGGCCACTAGGTGGCAGCACTGTATTGTTATATTGAAAATCTAAGTGTTTAACGATGGCTATATAGCCATTAATCAACACAATGGAAAATCTAATGATTACCAGTTAAACTCAGCCAGGGTGACTTAAAAAAGTAAACAAAAGTTTTAAAAAATATTTTAAAAAATAAAAAATTATACTTCAAATCACTTCTCTTTCCCCAAAATCAAAATACTTAACCATTAAAAAATATATACATCATGGGCATCAATGCATGCAAAAACGCCAGTACTATTAAAATATAACAATATTAATCCCATATGGTGAATGGCGTAACAGACAAAAAATAAATAAAAGGCCAATTCGCCATTTTTTGGCACTTCAGCTCCCCAAAAAATGTTTATAAAAAGTGATCAAAAAGTCACATATGCTTCAAAATGGTATTACTGGCACAGATCGCCCTGCAAAAAATGAGCCCTCAGACAGCTCTGTACGCATACCTACAAAAAAGTTATAGGGGTCAAGTGATGAAAACATTTTTTTCAAGGTTTTGAATTTTTTTCAGTATTAAAATGCAAGAAAAACTATACAAGTGTGGTATCATTGTAATCGTACTGACCTGGAGAATGAAGGTAAGAGGTCAATTTTACCGTATAGTCAACGCAGAATTGCGTTGTTTGTTCCAACTCCACCCCATTTGGAATTTTTTTCCCGCTTCCCACTACATTGAATATAACTTCAACTACCCAGAGTATAGACTTGGAAACTGAAAGCTGTACATCACTTAAAGGAAACAGGTTCTTGGCAATAACCAAAGACAATTACCTTTCCCAACTGGTTCAGGACCCAACTAGAGGGACAGCCATACTGGACTTAGTATCAACCAATAGACCTGACAGAATAACAGACGTGCAAGTTGGGGGACACCTGGGAAATAGTGACCATAAAGTAATAAACTTCCAATTATCATTTAAAAGAGCATTTCTACAGGAAGGAACAAAAATACCAAACTTCATGTCTGATGTTCCCACCCATAGTAGGGTCCCTGTAGCTCATCTGTTTATAACCACTAAAATTGCTTTGGCCAGCTGCTGGAAGTCCCGGGAGATCCCAACGGTAGAAGAAATAGTGTCCAGGGTACACACTAATTGTCAGTAAGAGAAAATAATGGCCTATAGGGACCACGGGGTAGACAGATTCACCAGACAATGGGAACACTGGTTACGAGCTGGTATACATAACTCAAACCTGACCCTATCACGAGGTCTTGAAATGTGACATCCCTGAGAATGTGTTTTATGTTTTATGTTTTAGTTTTGAATAATTTTACTGTTTCTGTTTCTTATGCATATGTGGATATATATGCTCTGTGGTAGGTGCAACTCATAATAGACAAGTGATGGACACAGATTACACATCACTTTTTCTCCTCAACAACCTGCTTTTTGGATCCACTTGTACCTTCATTACAATGTATGTATCGCAACGGATATTGATACCCATGTATATTGCATTGTATCAACTGATCTTCATGTGATGTACCCACCCTTTCTGTCATTGTCTCCGGATTCATTTGGCACCACCTCCCAACCTATCTCATGTCACTGGTAAATTAATGGAGATATCTGTATTTTGACAAAACACTAATAAAAATTATTGAAAGGAAAAATACCAAACTTCAAAAAAGCTAAATTTAGCCAACTAAGAGAGGCCATAGGCCTAACTAACTGGGACAAAGTTTTCAAAAGTAGAAATACAAAATGGGATATCTTTAAAAGCATCCTAAAATCTCATTGTGAGAGGTACATACCGTATGGGAATAAAAGGTTAAGGAACAAAAAGAAACTGATGTGGATAAATAGAACTGTAAAGAAAGCAATAAATGGCAAAAAGAAAGCATACAAATCTAGAGACCGAGAAATTAGTTGCCAAAGAGAGTAAAACTAACCTTAACCCTTTCATGAACAAGGTTCATTGATGCCCAGTGTCCAGGTAATAACTTTGGAATGCTTTTACTTATCCAGGCCATTCTGAGATTGTTTTCTAGTAGTGACACATTGTACTTCATTATAGTCATAAATTTGAGTCAATATATTTCACCTTTATTTATAAAAAAATCCCAAATTTAGAAAAATTTCTATTTCTCTGCTTTTAAAACAGAAAGTGATACCTCATAAAATTTTCATTACTTAACATTCCCCGTATGTCTACTTTATGTTGGCATCATTTTGTAAATGTCATTTTTTTTTTTAGGACGTTAGAAGGCTTAGAAGTTTAGAAGCAATTCTTAGAATTTTTAAGAAAATTTCCAAAACCCACTTTTTAAGGACCAGTTCAGTTCTGAAGTCACTTTGTGGAGCTTACATAGTGAAAACCCCCCATAAATTACCCCATATTTTGCGGCTCTGGCACGGACCCATTCACTTCAGTGGGACCATAAAAGATGAGGACAGCACTCCGTGTGCTGTCCGCGTCCTTTGCTCCGTTCCGTGGCCCCGCAAAAAAAATAGAGCATGTCCTATTCTTGTCATTTTTTGCAGACAAGAATAGGCATTTCTACAATGTGCCGCGTTCCATTTCGCAAATTGCAGATCCGTGTTTTGCGGATGCGTGGTTTGCGGACCGTAAAACACCTATGGTCGTGTGCATGAGGCTTTAAACATGCTTTTTTGTGTTTAATGTAAAAAAAAATTAACAAATTAAACATATAATGTATCGCCGCATCCGTAAGAACCTGCTCTAATAAAATACTACATGACCTAACCCCTCAAGTGAACCCTGTAAAAAAAAAAAAAAAAAAACTTTGTCAAAAAGCCATTTTTTTCTCACCTTACCTCACAAAAAGTGTAATAGCAAGCAATCAAAAACTCATATGACCCCCAAAATAGTGCCAATCTAACCTTCATCTCATCCTGCAAAAATGATACCCATCCTGAGACAATCACTAAAAAACTTAAAAAACTATGGCTCTCAGACTATGGAGACACTAAAACATGATTTTTTTTGTTTGAAAAATGATATTATTGTGTGAAACCTAAATAAATAACAAAAGGTATACCTATTAGTATCACCGCGTCCGTAAGGACCTGCTGTATAAAAATATCACATGATCTACCCTGTCAGATAAATGTTGTAAAAAATAAAAAAAAGCCCTTTTTTGGTTACCTTGCCTCACAAAAAACGTAATATAGCGCAATTAAAAATCATATGTACCACAAAACAGTACCATTAAAACTGGCACCTGATCCCCTAGTTTCCAAAATGGGGTACATTTTTGCGAGTTTCTACTGTAAAGGTGCATCGGGGGGGGGGGCTTCAAATGGGACATGGCATCTAAAAAAACAGTCCAGCAAAATCTGCCTTTTAAAAACCACATGGCGCTCCTTTCCTTCTGTGCCTGGCCGCCCGCTCTTTTATCAGTTTACGACCACATGTGGGGTGTTTCTGTAAAACGCAGAATCAGGGCAATAAATATTGAGTTTTGTTTGGCTGTTAACCCTCGATGTGTTAAAGAAAAAAATGGATTAAAATGGAAAATCTGCCAAAAAAAGTGAAATTCTGAAATTTCATCTCCATTTTCCTTTATTTCTTGTGAAACGCCTAAAACACCTTTTTTTATTTTTTAGGCAATTGATTTAGGTAGGGCCTCATTTTTTGCAGGATGAGGTGACTGTTTTATTGGAATTATTTTGGGGGACATACGCCTTTTTGATCACTTTGTGTTGGAATTTTTGTGATGTAAAGTGACAAAAAAATTGCATTTTTAACATGGTTTTTATTTTTTTATTTTTACGGTGTTCACCTAAGGGGTTGGGTCATGTGATATTTTTTATAGAGCTGCTTTTTATGGACGCGGAGATACAAATATGTGTAATATTTTTTTTAATTTTTTTTTATGACAAATGGATTTGAGAAAATAACATTTTTATTTTATTTTTATTTTCATTTTTATTCATTTATTTTCTCACTTTTTTTTTTTTTTTTTTTACTTATCAAGACCCATCTGGATGCTGAAGATCCAGTGGGCCTAATCACAGTACAGTACATTGCAATAGTCCTCTATTGCAATGTATAATCAGTGCTACACTTACACTAAGGCTGATGCAACCATCGCGCCGCTGCGATCGCAGCAGCAGCAGCGCGATGGCACATAGAGGGAGCTCCCTCCCTCTTAACCCCATGGATGTCGCGGGCGGCTGCTGACCGCGGCATCTATGAGTTTAAACGCCCCAGATCAGGGCCTGCACCGATCTGGGGTGTAACACAGAGTGTTAGCTGTGAGCTAACACTCGCTGCTGAATACAGCCGGCAGCAGGAGGCGCAGAGCAGAGGGTGGGCACAACTAGGAGGAGGAACGGAGGGGGCAGCGGGGAATATGGCTGCATGTGGGGGCATATATTCTATATTGGGGGCACACAAAAGGGGGCATATTTTACTGGAGGCAGTGGAGATCGCAGCCTGAAACAGGCATTTTACACTATAGAGCTCCGATTGGTTAGTCTGCACAGACTAACCAATCGGAGTGATCCTCGGCAAGGGACCACTCTGATTGGTCCCTTGCCAGCATTCCCGGGCTCTAAGCTGTCCGTGACAGCTGCAGAGCAGGGAGAAAAGCTTTAATCCAAGCGTTTTGCAGCGCTTGGATTAAAGATCCACCATGACGTCTATACACGTGCTAGCTGCACGGGGTATGTGCAGCTAGAACGTATATAGCCGTATGGTGGTCAGGAAGGGGTTAAAATGTTCTTCAATTATATAAATGTTAAAAAGTGTAAATCTGAAGGTGTGGGCCCTTTAATGAGTAATGAGGGGGGAGTTGCAGAGAGCGACGAGGAGAAAGCAAAGCTGTTAAATATTTTTTTCTCCAATGTATTCTATGAGGAGGTAAGTTCTAGACTTGACAGCGGCGAATCAATGTATGTCGTATATCTGGACTTCTCTAAAGCATTTGACACTGTACCACATAAAAGGTTAGTATGTAAAGTGAGAATGCTCGGACTGGGAGAAAATGTCTGTAGGTAAGTAACTGGCTAAGTCATAGAACACTGAGGGTGGTTATTAATGGTACACACTCAGATTGGGCAACTGTCACTAGTGGAGTACCTCAGGGGTCAGTATTGGGCCCTATTCTCTTCAATATATTTATTAATGATCTTGTAGAAGGCTTGCATAGTAAAATATCAATTTTTGCAGATGACACTAAACTGTGTGAAGTAATTAACACTGAAGAGGACAATATACTGCTACAGAGGGATCTGGATAGATTGGAGGCTTGGGCAGATAAGTGGCAGATGAGGTTTAACACTGACAAATGTAAAGTTATGCACATGAGAAGGAATAATGCAAGTCACCCGTACATACTAAATGGTAAAACACTCGGTAACACTGACATGGAATAGGATCTAGGAATTTTAATAAACCGCAAACTAAGCTGCAAAAAACAGTGTCAGGCAGCTGCTGCCAAGGCCAATAAGATAATGGGTTGCATCAAAAGGGGCATAGATGCCCGTGATGAGAACAGAGTCCTACCTCTTTACAAATCACTAGTCAGACCACACATGGAGTACAGTTCTGTGCTCCTGTGAACAAGGCAGACATAGCAGAGCTGGAGAGGGGTCAGAGGAGGGCAACTAAAGTAATAACTGCAATGGGGCAACTACAGTACCCTGAAAGATTATCAAAATTAGGGTTATTCACTTTAGAAAAAAGACAACTGAGGGGAGATCTAATTACTATTTATAAATATATCAGGGGTCAGTACAGAGATCTGTCCCATCATCTATTTATCCCCAGGACTGTGACTGTGACAAGGGGACATCTTCTGCGTCTGGAGGAAAGAAGGTTTGTATACAAACAGAGAAAAGGATTCTTTACGGTAAGAGCAGTGAGACTATGGAACTCTCTGCCTGAGGAGGTGGTGATGGTGAATTCACTAAAAGAGTTCAAGAGGGGACTGCATTTATTTCTGTAGCATAATAATATTACAGGTTATAGCTACTAGAGATGGGTCGTTGATCCAGGGAGTTATTCAGTTTTTTTTATTCTCCTTAACCTCTTAAGGACGCAGGGCGTACATGTACGCCCTAGCGTCCTGGTACTTAAGGACTACCTGAGAAGTTCCGATCACCGCAGCGCTGCGGGTGGTGATCAGAACAGGATGCCTGCTGAAATCATTCAGGACAATGTCGAGGGGGGTCCTGTGACCCCCCCGTGTCGGCGATCGCAACAAACCGCAGGTCAATTCAGACCTGCGGTTTGCCGCGCTATCTGTAGTCTGTGACCGCGGGGATCAGAGACTAAAATCTGCCCCAAAGTGTAAATTTTAACCCCCCCCCTGCAGCCCGCCATCTTAGTGTCCCCCCGGGGGGGGATTGCGGGCGGTGCTGCGGGTGGGCGTTGCGGGAGGCAATTGCGATCCCCCGCCCGCCTCCTTTCAATCGATTTCCCTGGTGTCTAGTGGGTATAGCAGGGGGTCAGCACATTGCTGACCCCTGCTATAAACTGCTGACATCTGTGCCGCAGATGTCAGCAGTTTAACTCCTTTATACCGCGGTCCGTACGGACCGCGGTATAGAAGGTGTTAACATGGAGGGAGCTCCCTCCCTCTCCCATCGGGGGCTGCCGTACCTTTGCAGCCCCCCGACGGGATAGGATAGTAGAGGGAGGGAGCTCACCTCTCTTCCCATCACCCGCTTGCTCTGTAATGGCAGCGGGTGATGGTTACCATGGCAGCAGGATGCTTTCAGAAGCGTCCTGCTTGCCATGGTATAGTAACTCTGGTCAGACTTCTGCTAAAGGCAGAAGTCTGACCAGACTGTGAAAAGTAAAAAAAATACAGTGCAGTACACTATATAGTGTACTGTTCTGTATTATATAGACACCAGATCCACTGTAAAAATAAGAAAAATACATATCACTGCATAAAAATTAAAAAAAACAAATAAACTACACATATTAGAGTATCGCCGCGTCCGTAAAAATCTCCTCTATAAAAATATCACGTGACCTAACCCCTCACGCAAATACCGTAAAAAAAAACAAAAAATGAGGTGTAAAAAAAGCCATTTTATGTCACCTTGCATCACAAAAAGTGTAATACCAAGTGATCAAAAAGGCGTATGCCTCCCAAAATAGTACCAATAAAACCGCCATCTCATCCCGCAAAATATGAGTCCTTATATAGGACCATCGCCCAAAAAAATAAAAAAATATTGCTCTCAGACTATGGAGACACTAAAACATAATTTTTTTTTTTCTAAAATGCTATTATTGTGTTAAAGTAAAATAAATAAATAAAAAGTATACATATTATGTATCGCCGCGTCCGTAAAAACCTGCTCTATAAAAATATCACATTATCTAACCCCTCAGGTAAATACTGTTAAAAAAAATGAAATAAAAACAATGTAAAAAAAAAAACATTTTTTGTCACCTCACATCTCAAAAACTGTAATAGCAAGCGATCAAAAAGTTATATGCACCCAAAAATAGTGCCAATCAAACTGTCATCTCCTCCCGCAAAAAATGATAGCCCACATAGGACAATCACCCCAAAAAAAAAAAAAATAGGGCTCTCAGACTATGGAGACACTAAAACATGATTTTTTGTTTTAAAAAATGACAATATTGTGTAAAACTTAAATAAATAAAAAGTATACATATTTGGTATCGGCGCGTCCGTCGCAACCTGCTCTATAAAAATAACACATGACCAAAACCCTCAGGTGAACACAACAAAAAAAAATAATAAATACGGTGTCAAGAGCCATTTTTGTCACCTTACATCACAAAAAGTGTAATAGCAGGCGACCAAAATGTCATATGCACCCCAAGATAGTTCCAATCAAACTGCCATCTCATCCCGCAAAAAATGAGCCCCTAAATAAGACAGTCGTCCAAAAAATAAAAAAAATATATGGCTTTCAGAATGTGAAGACACTAAAAAAAATCATTTTTTTAAAAAATTCTGTATTATGTAAAACTGAAACAAAACCCCCCAAAAAGTAGCCATATTTGGTATTGCCGCTGTAGCAATCTGCTCTATAGAAATAGCACACAATCTAACCTGTCAGTTCAACGATGTAAATAACAAAAAATAAAAACGGTCCGAAAATAGCTATTTTTTTGCAAATTTTCCATTTTAATCAATTTTTCCAGTAAAAAAACAAGGGTTAACAGCCAAACAAAACTCAATATATATTGCCCCGATTCTCTAGTTTGCAGAAACACCCCATATGTGGTCGTAAACTGCTGTATGGCCAAAAGGCAGGGCGTAGAAGGAAGGGAACGCCATATGGTTTTTGGAAGGCAGATTTTGCTGGACTGGTTATTTTACACCATGTCCCATTTGAAGCCCCCCTGATGTACCCCTACAGTAGAAACTCCAAAGAAGTGACCCCATTTTGGAAAGTACGGGATAAGGTGGCAGTTTTGTTTGTATTATTTTAGGGTAAATATGATTTTTGGTTGCTCTATATTACACTTTTTTTGAGGCAAGGTAACAAAAAATAGAAATTCAGAAATTTCATCTCCATTTGCCAATAACTCTTGTGGAACACCTAAAGGGTTAACAAAGTTTGTAAAATCAGTTTTGAATACCTTGAGGGGTGTAGTTTCTTAGATTGAGTCACTTTTTTTGGAGATTCTACTCTAGGGGTGCATCTGGGGGCTTCAAATGGGACATGGTGTCAAAAATCCAGTCCAGCAAAATCCGCCTTCCAAAAACCATATGGCGTTCCCTTACTTCTGTGCCCTGCCGTTTGGCCATACAGCAGTTTACGCCCACATATGGGGTGTTTCTGAAAACTACAGAATCGGGGCAATAAAAATTGAGTTTTGTTTGGCTGTTAACCCTTGCTTTGTTACTGGAAAAAATGGATTCAAACGGAAAATTTTCAAAAAAATCGAAATTCTGAAATTTTATCTCCATTTGCCTTTAACTCTTGTGGAAAACCTAAAGGGTTAATGACGTTTGTAAAATCAGTTTTGAATACCTTGAGGGGTGTAGTTTCTAGAATGGGGTCATTTTTGGATGGTTTCTATTATGTAAGCCTCACAAAGTGACTTCAGACCTGAACTGGTCCCTAAAAAGTGGGTTTTCGATAATTTCTGAAAAATTTCAAGATTTGCTTCTAAACTTCTAAGCCTTGTAACGTCCCCAAAAAATAAAATGGCATTCCCAAAATGATCGATACATGAAGTAGACATATGGGGAATGTAAATCAATAACTTTTTTGGGCGGTATTACTATGTATTATAGAAGTAGAGAAATTGAAACTTGGAAAATTGCTAATTTTTCCAAATTTTTGGTAAATTTGATATTTTTTTTATAAATAAAAATGAAATTTTTCGACTTAATTTTACCAGTGTCATGAAGTACAATATGTTACGAAAAAACAATCTCAGAATGGCCTGGATAAGAAAAAGCGTTTTAAAGTTATCACCACATAAAGTGACACTGGTCAGATTTGCAAAAAATGGCCAAGTCCTTTAGGTGAAATAAGGCTGAGTCCTTAAGGGGTTAAGTGAGGAAAATTGGCTTCTACCTCACAGTTTCTTTTTGCCTTCCTCTGGATCAACTTTCAGGATGACAGACCGAACTGCATGGACAAATGTCTTTTTTCTGCCTTATGTACTATGTTACTATGTTACTATGATGCTCTCTCTTGTCCTGCGCTGTATTGCATTTTTACACTGCTAGGTGGAGGCTTATGCCTAGCAGTGAGCCTGGTGACGTCACCTGCACCAATGAGTGGGCTTTAGTGCCGCCCTAGCCGTTTTACAGGCTAGGGCAGTGCTAAAGCCTGCCGTTAGTGTCTGTGACGGAACTGGGGTCACTGCTAGGCAGAAGCCTCCATCTAGCAGAGATCCGGTAGGTCACTGGATCTGCAGAAAAAAGCCTTTGCCCTGTGCGATACAGCACAGGGCAAGGGAGAGCATCAGAGTATGAAATACTCTGATTCTCATGCAGGGGTGTAGCTAGAAGTGACTGGGCCCCACAGCAAATTGCCCTTGCTCTAAACAGGTGAGGAGTCTCTACAGGAGCTTGCCCCCGCTGCTTTGCAACTCCCTCCCCCTGTTTAAGAGACAAGGGCAAGGGACGGGGCACAGAAAAGGGCCGGCAGGGGCACAGATAAGGGCCAGGAGCCAGGGAGGCATAGATAGAGGCCAGGGGGGGGCACAGATAAGGGTCAGGGTCCATGGGTGCAGACAGGGGCCAGGGAGGGCACAGAAAGGGCCAGGGTGGCGCACGCAGGGGCCAAGTGGGAAGAGACAAGGGCCAGGGAGGTGCAGACAGGAGCCAGTGGCACAGACAAAGGTCAGGGGGGCACAGATAAAGGCCTGGGCCCAGGGGCGCAGATAGGGCCCAGGGAGGCGCAGACAGGCCAGGGTGGGTACAGACAATGGCCACAGGGGTACACATGATGGTCAGCCACTGAGCCACTGCTCTCCTGAAAAAGCCAACCAGGGACAGGGGCCAGGCAGGGCTGCGCTGACAAGGGCAACTTGGGCAAGGGGGCCACAGACAAAGCCCACTGGGCCCGGGGCACATCTAATGGTCAGCAGACAGCCACTGAGCCACTGCTCTCCTGACAGAGCCAACCAGGGAGGCACAGTCACAGGGGCCAGGCAGGGCTGCGCTAACAAGGGCAACTTGGGCAAGGAGGGGTTACAGGCAGCGGGCAGCACATACCTGAAAAGCCCAGTGAGTCAGTCACTAATGTGCGCTCTGCGCTGCTGTGCCGCTGCCGCGTGTTGCTCCTTTTCATGCTCCGATGCTCTCCTTTGCCCTGCACTGAATTGCACAAGGCAAAGGCATTTTCAGGAGATCCAGTGATGTATCGGGCACTCCTTAGGGCTGCCAGGCGGAGGCTTCCGACCAGCAGTGTGCCGGGTGACGTCACCGGCACTGATGGGCGGGCTTTAGCGCTGCCCTAGCCTGTAAAACAGCTCCGATGCTAACATCAGAGGGCTGCCTGGGTGAACATATGGGTATGTCCAGGTTCAGCTTTGGACCCGAATAACCCCTTTAAATAGCCATATTCCACATCACTTTACAGACATTAGCATCACTTACTGTCATCAAATGGAGCTCACAATCTAAGTTCCATATCAGTATGTCTTTAAAGGGAATCTGTCACTAGCTTTTACCCTTGTCAGCTAAACATATGCTGACATTAAGGGTCTCCATAGCAGTCCTAATGTGTGTTTATTTTAGATATTCAAGGCTTTATTTTCTCAAAAAACAGGTTTTACCCACCTGTCAATCATCAGAATAAGGAGCCCAGGGGGAGGTCTGGCCATGCAGGGTGCTCGTCCGCACCCTCCTCCATCAGTGCCGCACGCCGCCTCTCCAAACTTCTGCGCCGCCTCCTAAAGCGCAGTGCCGCCTCCCCCTCCTTCCCCGTCAAGATCCCGCGCATGCGCACTCGCTCCCTGAAGCCGGTTGCCGGAGTCCACACGGGCGCATCGCGCAGTGCGCACGCGCAGGATCTTGACGGGGAAGGAGGAGGAGAGGAGAGGGAGAGGCGGCACTGTGCTTAGGGAGGCGGCGCAGAAGTTTGGAGAGGCGGCGTGCGGCACTGATGGAGGAGGGTGCGGACGAGCACCCTGCATGGCCAGACCTCCCCCTGGGCTCCTTATTCTGATGATTGACAGGTGGGTAAAACCTGTTTTTTGAGAAAATAAAGCCTTGAATATCTAAAATAAACACACATTAGGACTGCTATGGAGACCCTTAATGTCAGCATATGTTTAGCTGACAAGGGTAAAAGCTAGTGACAGATTCCCTTTAATGTGGGAGGAAACTGGAGTATTAGAGGAAACCCACACTAAGGGCTCCTACACACGAACGTGTGTTTGGTCAGCATCCGATGCGTATTTTTTTGAGGGTCAGATGTGGACCCATTTACTTCAATAAGTCCATTCCATGACATCTGCAAAAAATAGAACATGTCATTTTCTTCTCTGTATTACAGACAAGGATACAACTGTTCTATTATGGGCCAGATGTTCTGTTCCGCATTTTGCCGGTATCCGTGTTTTACGGATCAGCAATTTGCAGATCACAAAACAGGCTTTCTGAGCACTAACTCCATGCAGATGTTGTCCTTGGTCAGATTCAAACCGAGGACCTGAGCACTGCAAGGTCCCAGTTCTTAGTACGTAGTAACCATGCTAACATAGGGTTCTCCAGACTTTTGATATTAATGACCTATCCTCATTGATATAAGATCAGCGGGGGTCCGACACCCAGCACTCCCGCCGATCAGCTGTATGTCTCTTCCTGCCTGCTGCTACTATGGCAAAGCAGCAGCGGTGAGTAGTAAGAGAGTCCTGTTTGGCGGAGGTTCCGGGTGTCGGACCCCCACTGATCTGATAATGATGACCTATCCTGAGGATAGTGTAGGAATGGATGAAAGCAGCACACGAGGTCTCAACGGGCCAACAAACTGCAACAGTCGCCAAAGAACCGCGGATCCCCAGCAGTCACACCAGACAGTAGAAACAGAAGAGTCGCAGCAGGATGTCCGGTTTTTCTCTTTATTGCGAAAACTACTCAGCATGTATACAAATAAAGTGCAACGTTTCGGCTGTTGGCAGCCTTTGTCATGCTTGACAAAGGCTGGCAACAGCCGAAACGTTGCACTTTATTTGTATACATGCTGTAAAGTCTTCGCAATAAAGAGAAAAAACGGAGATGCTGCTGCGACTCTTCTGTTTCTACTATCCTGAGAATAGGTCATCAATATTAAAAGCCTAGAGAACCCCGTTAGGGCTCATGCACATGACCGTGTGCTGCCCGTGGCAGTATTGCGACCCACATACGGCGGGTCTGCAATACACAGGGACCGGCCGTGTGCAGCCGCATCACGGATCACGGACACATTCACTTGAATGCTTCCATGGTGTTTCTGACCATGCCTCCGCACCGCAAAAACGTAGTGCATGCACTACTTTTTTGCGGTGAGGACCGTCGGATGCAGATCGCGGACCCCATTCAAGGAAATTACGGTCGGTACCCGTGCAATTTGCGGTCCGCAGCACGGGCCTGGTCAGCACACGGTCGTGTGCATGAGCCCTTAATCTGTTTTTTTGTCTGTAGAATATTTTTGACTCACCTTCGCCAAGTTTTGATTGGTGGTAACAGAACATTCCTGTTGTAAAAGCTAACCGAATTCACGTGACTAGGCAGATTCAAAGATTATTCCATGGCTGCTGGAGACTGAAAGGAAGTTACAAGAAGGAAGAGTTAATGCATTGGTTTTATGCAATTCTTGTGAAATATTAATGTTGCTTATTGTATATGGGAACATTGAATACAAATACATAAGCTACTTGTCTGGGTGGTTATTGATTATTCTTTGGCTTATTTCTCAATACGGTCAAGTTATTGCTAACCACAAAACACTCCTAAAACCTCAATGCCCACACTTGCCTTTCAAACCAAGCCTTTTATATTCAAGTATACTCTTTCCTTTGGCTTACAATTTATTTATTTTTTTCTGTATATTTGGGCACATTCGCATTATCTGTGTTAAGTCTGTATATTTCTAACTCAAAATGGGCTAATCCATTAGTGAGAAGCAGAAAATCGATCCCCTTTTCTGCCAAGAAATTGAGGAACAATGCATATTGCAATGAGAATGCAACATTATATTGGTTAAAGGTTATCCCATGAATAATGGAAAAAAAACAAAAATCAGGCATCATATACTGTAGTAAATGACAATCCCTTTCTAACAAAGCTAGGACCAGTCCTGTACATCATCTGGATCCAGAGACAGTGGCGCCCTGCTCCGATCACTACAGAAATATAGCCCCACTTACCTCTTACATCCAGTGACGTCTCCTGTGAGGTAGATGTTCTCTGTCCTCATCTTCTCCTTTCAGACCAGACCAACAGTTTTCGTCTCTGCAGTTTGACAACAAAAAAAAACTCAGTTTACTACCTTTCCATCATCCTCCTATCTTCTGGACAAATCATCCTACTACCCCCAATACTGTGCCGCTGTGGTCCCCAATATTATACTGCAAAAACAGATAATACCCCTGATAATACTAGTACCACACAGAGCCCCCATATAAAATACCCTTTCTTTATGGCCTCAGTAGATGTCCCCATAGTGCCCCCAATAATGTGCCAGTAAGAGGTGCCCCATAGATGCCCCCAATCATGTGCTAGTGAAAAGTGCCTCTCCCCTTCCCCCCATCATGTGCCAGTAACAAGTGCTACTCTCCCCTCTCCCCCTCATGTGCCAGTAACAAGTGCCACTCTCCCCCCCCTCATGTGCCAGTGATAAGTGCCATCGCCTCCCCCATCATGTGCCAGTCTCCTCTCCCCCCTCCTCATGTGCCAGTGATAAGAGCCACTCTCCCCCCCATGATGTGCCAGTCTCCTCTCCCTCCCCCTCATGTGCCAGTGATAAGTGCCATTCCCCCATCATGTGCCAGCCTCCTCTCAGCAAACTCCCCCTTCCATGTGCCAGTGATAAGTGCCACTCTTCCCCCATAATGTGGCAGTCTCCTCTCCCCTCATGTGCCAGTGATAAGTGCCACTCTCCCCATCATGTGCCAGCCTCTCTGCAACCCCCTTCCATATGCCAGTGATAAGTGCCATTCTCCCCCATCATGTGCCAGTCTCCTCTTTCCCTCTCATGTGCCAGTGATAAGTGCCATCGCCTCCCCATCATGTGCCAGTCTCTCTCTCCCTCCTCATGTGCCAGTGATGAGTGCCACTCTCCCCCATGATGTGCCAGTCTCCTCTCCCTCCCTCATGTGCCAGGGATAAGTGCCACTCTCCCCATCATGTGCCAGCCTCCTCTCAGTCTGCCCCCATGCGCCAGTAAAATTGTCCAAAATAATAAAAAATAAACACTTATACTTACCTACATGCGATGCGATGCAGGCCTCTTCCGGCCTGTGTCCTGCTCTGTACTGCTCAGGCGGCGCGATGACATCATCACGCCGCTTGCACCGGCCTCTGATAGGCTACCGGCACAAGGCCCACAGCCTATCAGAGGAGCAGGAAGGGAGACGCCTCTCCTCCTGCCGCAGCACGGCCATCTGTATCGCTGTCCTGAGGACGGCGATACAGATGGCTATGGAGATGAGCGCTTCCACAGTGGAAGCGCTCTATCTCCCTGTGACCCTGCCGCCGCCACTGCTGCCCAAATTCTCGGGGGCAATTGCCCTGTGCCCCCCTGGATCCGCCAATGTCCAGAGATCCCCCCATTTATTGCCCCAATTACTCTGCTAAGGGCTCTTTCACACTTGCGTATTTCTTTTCCGGCATAGAGTTCCGTCGTCGGGGCTCTATGCCGGAAAAATCCTGATCAGGATTATCCCAATGCATTCTGAATGGAGAGAAATCTGTTCAGGATGCATCAGGGTGTCTTCAGTTCAGGACCGGAACGTTTTTTGGCCGGAGAAAATACCGCAGCATGCTGCGCTTTTTGCTCTGGCCAAAAATCCTGAACACTTGCTGCAAGACCGGATCCGGAATTAATGCCCATTGAAAGGCATTAATCCGGATCCGGCCTTAAGCTAAACGTCGTTTCAGCGCATCGCCGGATCCGACGTTTAGCTTTTTCTGAATGGTTACCATGGCAGCCAGGACTCTAAAGTCCTGGTTGCCATGGTAAAGTGTAGTGGGGAGCGGGGGAGCAGTATACTTACCGCCCGTGTGGCTCCCGGGGCGCTCCAGAGTGACGTCAGGGCGCCCCACGCGCATGGATCACATGATCGCATGGATCACATGATCCATGTGTATGGGGCGCTCGGACGTCATTCTGGAGCGCCCCGGGAGCCGCACGGGCGGTAAGTATACTGCTCCCCCGCTCCCCACTACTACTATGGCAACTAGGACTTTAATAGCGTCCTGGCTGCCATAGTAACCTCAAAGCATTTTGAAGACTGATCAGTCTTCAAATGCTTTCAGTTCACTTGCATTGTTACGGATCCAGCAGGCACTTCCGGTGACGGAAGTGCACGCCGGATCCTAACAACGCAAGTGTGAAAGAGGCCTTAATCTATTTCAAGTTGGCAGCTCAGGCTGTGTGTCCTTTCTGCTGAAGCTCAGGGGTGTGCTCTTGCCACTGCAGTTATCTCTCTGTAACTGTCCCAGCTTTGAATGGAAGACAGGACTGGTGGCAGTTGGACAGAGAAATAAGAAAAAGAACAAAAAGCAGGTGGTCCTATAGAGATACATTATATGGAATAATTCAGCTCCTATACAAAATTTTTAATTACATGCAATTCTGAAAGTATTCAGATTCACGTGCTGGTTTGAACAATGAACACTATTTTTGTGGGACATCCCCTTTAATAAGTCAGTGGAGTGATAATGGCTTACAACATTATTCGACAAAAATAACTTCCTCTGTCCCGCTTCTAAAATAGAATGGAATAGAACTGGAGGAAACAAAATCATATACAAAGGAAAAAAAAATGGAGATTGCAGTCAGCACAACCCAATACGCAGGTGCACGTTGCTATGGTGAAATACACATGCAGACGTAAAAACAAAGGTGCAATGGCACACTGCAGCTAGAGCTCCGTCCTGCCACTATGCTGGATGTTAGATGAGGCATTAGTTTATATTTTGGCCAAATTATGTAAGCCACCCACCACTTCACGGTTGCCTCTCGAGTGGTCCCTAACATTAATTCTTACCTTTTATGGGCCATATCAGCCACACAAAACCCTGGGAGTGCAGGTGCAGCATGCATGCCAGATACACTCTGCTTGTAAGCCCGTCTGGTGCCATACAGCGTTCATCAGATCAAGGGATGCAAATACCAACATGCATGCTGAGCCCACTAGTACTTCTCCTGGAACCAAATGGCTTCTGGTAAGTTCAATAAAGAAGACTCAGTTTTATACTGACTTTAAAACCAGCCTACAGGGCGGATTCACTAGTCAGGTGTGCATGACTGCATGGAGGTCACCACGCCTCCCTAATGCCTAATGCCTCATCTAACATCCAGCATAGTGGCAGGACGGAGCTCTAGCTGCAGTGTGCCATTGCACCTTTGTTTTTACGTCTGCATGTGTATTTCACCATAGCAACGCGCACCTGCGTATTGGGTTGTGCTGACTGCAATCTCCATTTTTTTTCCTTTGTAGCATATATGGGAGGCGTGGTGACCTCCATGCAGTCATGCACACCTGACTAGTGAATCCGCCCTGTAGGCTGGTTTTAAAGTCAGTATAAAACTGAGTCTTCTTTATTGAACTTACCAGAAGCCATTTGGTTCCAGGAGAAGTACTAGTGGGCTCAGCATGCATGTTGGTATTTGCATCCCTTGATCTGATGAACGCTGTATGGCACCAGACGGGGTTACAAGCAGAGTGTATCTGGCATGCATGCTGCACCTGCACTCCCTGGGTTTTGTGTGGCTGATATGGCCCATAAAAGGTAAGAATTAATGTTAGGGACCACTCGAGAGGCAACCGTGAAGTGGTGGGTGGCTTACATAATTTGGCCAAAATATAAACTAATGCCTCATCTAACATCCAGCATAGTGGCAGGACGGAGCTCTAGCTGCAGTGTGCCATTGCACCTTTGTTTTTAAAATCATATACAAGATAACAAAATCATATACAGTAGTACACGACAATCTCTTTCTAACAAAGAAGGCGCTATGGATGTCACTGTTATGGGGGCACTGTGGATGTCACTGTTATGGGTGGGCAGGGGTCAGTATGAGGTCTAGGGCTTATGCAAACAGCTGTGATCAGCTTCGGAATCCATGTGTCAGCAACATTTTCCAGATCGACCGCAACTTCCCTGACCCAAACAAACTGATAGTAATGTACGATACAACCAGTCTGTATCTGACCGCGGGGCAGTCGTAGAGCACACACCTCATCATGTGTATGTACCCCCCTAGCAGATAAGAGACTGGCTGTATCATACATTACTGTGATACAATCAGTTCATGTCAGGAGAGTACGGTCGGCCGAAGAGATGCGGCCAGCACATGGACCATGTTTCGTAGGCTGATCAAGGCCAAGTTAAAACCTTTAGCAGGCAGTACCAAAAAAGATAAGATTAGGCCTCATGCACAAAACCGTATCCATTTTGTGTTCTCCAAGTTGCAGATTAGCTAAATAAGAATACAGTCTATGTGCAATCCGCATTTTTTTTACAGACCCATTGACTTGAATAGGTTAAAGGTCTGCATTCTGAGGACCAGACTAGGTCATGTTATATCTTTTGCAGAACTGAAATACGAATGAGGAAAGCACACAGATAACGTCCATATGTTTTCCACATCTGTATGCCACTTCCACAAAAGACAGAACATGTCCTAGTCTGGTCCTCAAAATGCAGAGTTTGAACCCATAGAAGTCAATGGATCTGCAAAAAATGTGGATTGCAAAAGGAATGGTAGTTGCAGACCACAAAACAAATACGGTCATGTGCATGAGGATATGTATACACAGTTAAGCAGACAGTATCATACAAGATAGGATTAGTTACATACTTAATCAGGCAGTATCATACAAAATAGGTTTAGTTACACACTAAATCAGGCAGTATCATACAAGATAGTATCATACACAGCTCAGCAGACAGTATCACACATGAGAATCTTTGATACCGGAACAGTAGACAGTATTGCAGATGATAGATTTAGATATAGAGGTACAGCAGACAGTATCTGACATGATAAGCTTAGATACACACCAGACAGCATTATACAAGATGCGATTAGATACACAGCTCTGCAGGCAGTATCACACAAAGCAGGCTATGTATGAGGCACAGCAGACTGTATCGTACATGATAGGATTAGATACAGATATATTTTGATGTGCTTGCTGTTTATTGCACTCTGGAGATAGTGAGGGAAGAGCTTGTGGACTGTCAGTGATGTGATATAGAGACACTAGCAGGATTCATGTGTGGGTGTAGTAAGATGGCCACTGGAGTTCAAGTAGGCGTAGCTGCTTCAAACTGTACAGTGGTGGTGTAACCAGCCTGTCACTCATCACTGTGCATGGCAGCCATGTAAACAGGAAGCTATGAATAAAAATAAATCTGCCAGGATAGTCTGATGCCCAGACATGGGGAAAGAAAGCTCAGACATCAAAAACAGGAATAGGGTGCATATATATGCATGGTGAGGGGTGTTTAGGATCACTGAAAAAGAATTTTGATTTTTGGACCCGACTACTTCTTTAAACTTGACCACTTTCCTATTCTTTCAACACATTCGGGATCATCTGGGGTACAAATATTTTAGCGCCAACAACATTTGGAAACTTTTTAGATTTCTCTGTTGTCGCCACTTTTGGTGGGGCTTTGTTGAAGTGGGTGGGACTACCATAGCTGGACACATTTACAATAGTTTCCGCCAGAAAACTAATATAAAATAAAACCAAAATCTACACTTACCTAGGCTAGTTTTCAGATTTCAGTTTCTGGTGACAAATTTATTAAGAGACCCTTTTAACTATGAATGGTATAAAACACAAGTCTTTAGTACAGCATATAAGCCCGCTAACTATAAGAACTGACTGTTCACTTGCTGTCTAATATATCCCACTCGACAAGTGAAATGTCATGCAATAATAAATGTATTCAGTGATTTTAGGATTGGGATACAAGTTACAATGTCCACATGTGACCTACATCTTGCCAACATGCATTGACTAGTGGCCGCCCGATTATGTGGTGTAAAACTGAGGTTACATGGACACAGCAGCACGTGTCCCTAGCCTAAGTGAGATAGATGACTGGTTTATTTTATCTCAACTATGGGTAACACAGGTACATTTTTACACTAGCACTACAGCTAAAAATCCTAGCCCAACTATTGGACTGATCAACTAATCCAGCAAAGCAGACTGGCTGAATAGTTTAGGATTCACGGCTGTAGTACAGGAACAGAAATACTCCCGTGTTATGTCATGTGAAGTTGACCTTATGTATATCATTTTCATGTGTGGTCAGAAAATACCACTGAGGAAGGGACAGGATATAAAGAAATGGTCCCGAAACGCGTCTGATTATTTTGAGGTGCAACGCTAAAGTACCCATGTGAGAAGAAATAACTTCACAGAATCTGCCGGCAGTTTAATAAGGACTCCGCTCATATAAGAGAAGGGCAAGTCCGGAACATACCTGCAGGACCGTGTAATATCTTCGGCAGGTTAACCTGAGATTGAGCCTGCATAAGGTCCTAAAGATCGCATAGGTCTGTTCCAAACAACGGAGAACCTCTCGCGAGATCTCATTTGAAAAGAGGCAAGTACGCAGCACGGAGAGTAAAGCGTGGGACGCCACGGCTTCTCCGAATACCGAACTGCCAAACAGTGAGTACTAACCGCATAAATGAAATATGAAGCATCCAGCACTTAAGAAGATTTAAATAACATGCGCATTTGGATACAAACACATCAAATTAGTGTTTACTGACCCCTTTTTTTATGGAGAAATAATCGTGTATTAAACACGAATACACTGAATGGGCATTCATTGACATTTTATGGAGGAACAACTGCACTACATGCATGTGGGATTGCAGTAATAGACTGTGCATATCATTTTACCAATAATATCATTCAACCAGAGATATTAATAGTGTATTGATTTTATGTGTAATTGTTAAATTATAGTATCAATAAATTGTTGATTTTATAGAACGCATCTAATTTCCGATTTAATCCAGATACGGAGTGCACAACTATTTCTTGGCTTTGAACCTTACTGGTATTGGGCATTATTGAAGTTGGAGCACCCACCTATCTCTGATCAACTAGTTGAGCCACACTACGTTTATTTTTACAGATAATAACTAGTGTTGAGCACGAATATTCGAATAGTGAATTTTTTTGCGAATATGAATATAGCGCTATATATTCGCTATTTCGAATATTCGTTTTTTTTAAGTTGTTAATCCTTGTTGCTTTCTAGTTGTCTTCCCACTTCCCAAAAGCTGTTCTTACCTGTCCAGAGGATTCTTGGCTCTCTGTCCGCTCCAGTCAATGCCCGTTGTCGCTTCTGCCGACTTCCTGTGTGCATGGAAACGCCCCCATGCTAAAATGTACTGTCGGATGTGAGAATCACGATCTCACAAATTTGACTAAGTTGTAATCTCAATGCGATTAATATAACATGAATTACTCGCATTGTGAATTAAACTTAGAGCTGGGTTCCTAATGGTTGTATTGCTAGAATATAACGAAGATGACGAATTCACGAATATAGCTCTATATTCTCAATCTTCTATATTATATTCTAGCAATACAACCATTAGGAACTCAGCTCTAAGTTTAATTCGCGAAGCGAACATATACTCGCATTGCGCATTCAACTTAGAGCTAAGTTCCTAATGGTTGTATTGCTAGAATATAACGAAGATTGAGAATATAGTGCTATATTCGTGAATTCGTGATATTCGTCATCTTCGTTTTCTTGTTATGTTGTAGCAATACAACCATTAGGAACTCAGCTCTAAGTTTAATTCGCAATGCGAATATAAATTCATGTAACATTCGCAATATATAGAATGACGAATATTCGATTTCGACGAATATATTGACGAATATCAAATATCAATCAAATATTCGCGAAATCGAATATGGCACCTCCCGCTCATCACTAAAAATAACATATACTATTTAACATGTTTAGATATATAGAATAGGGAAGGGGTTACGGTTCTGCTTTTAGAATGCGGATAGGAACACTTATAAGTCCACGTCCCACAGCAGTCAGTCAGTATTTTGCAGAGTGGGTTCAGCAGGGTGCTGAATCTCCTGTATGGAGACTTACTGAGAAATGAATATCCAAAGAGGTATCTACCAAGGAAAAGAACCATCTTGTTTCCCATGCAGCATTGCAGCAGTCTCCATACAGGACTGGTCTCTTTAAGGAGACTCAGCGCCCTGCCTAAGCCACATTCAAGCCATTGCACCCAGACAGCCAGAATCCCACTCTGTACTGATGAGGGACATGCACCCCAAAACAGCTGTCTACGGATGGATTTCTGGCTTGTCAAACAAGGCATGTTGGAAAGTCAGATTTTGACACACAGGGAGCCATTTCCAAGAGGTGGCACTAGTGAGATGGTTCTCATCCTTGGGAGATACCTCTTTGCAAAGTGGATTAAAAACATGGAATTAGACTTTTTCTCTGTGTAGGTTCAACTACTGCCTTTGGGTCACAAATACTGATGTACAGCAAGTTACTGACAAAATATTGCTGTGTGAAAGTAACTTTCGTTGTAATAATTTTACAATAAACCATCTAGAAACTGTTGATATTCATTTATATGTATTTCCTTGTAGCCATCATTATATACTGTAAGTTAGCTGTGATTTTGCTTTGCTCATTAGAAAAGTCGTGGCCTGTCACCATTGGTCTCAAGATACAAATTTAAAAGGTGCTTGTAAGGATTTTAGAGGAATAATTGTTGAGCAACTACCACGAGCAATTAGCTTCCCAACTGAGATTGCTCTAGTCCAGATTTTCTATTAGGATTTTTGTCCCGTGTGTAAAATCAGAATACTCTGGTGACAACACAAACCTTCTCATACAGTACACTACAGTGAGGAGGCATGAAGGAAAAATTGCTTTCTGGGGAGAGACATGGAAAAATGAACGAACAGGGAATAAAATTTCCTTTTAGCTGCTTTATCTGAAGGGATGTTGTGCACTTCCATTTTCTAAATGGATAGATAAGATGTTCCAAAGTTACGCAGTTTTCCCACATGTTTACTCCCTGGCAAATAACCACAAATGCACAGAAGGGTGAGACATTGCTTACGGATCACATGAACAGTCTCTGCCGTCCACCAGACCAGTACACAGGACCTGGCTGTCAAATGGGGATTCCTTTGGGTTGTTTAAAATAGATATGGCATTCCTCCCTCTGTATAACACTTAGATGTGGCATGCCATAGTTGCTATTGACAACAGCTAAATGCTATCGATCTTCATATGTTACAGATGTCAAGCAGTGGTACTGAAAACAATGACCCAGCGTTGCTGCTATAAAGGTTGCAGTAGTCTTGGTAAAAAATAAGCTTACCACAGGAAACCCTACACCAGGCATCCTCAAACTGCGGCCCTCCAGCTGTTGTAAAACTACAACTCCCACAATGCCCTGCTGTAGGCTGATACCTGTAGGCTGTTCAGGCATGCTGGGAGTTGTAGTTTTGCAACAGCTGGAGGGCCGCAGTTTGAGGATGTCTGCACTACACCATTAGGCTTTGGTACACGTTATAGGGGTTATCTGGGCCTATCCTCCTGGACCTTTGCCGATCAGCTGTTCAAAGTGTTCACGGCGCTCCATGAGCGCTTAAGCCTCCTCCTAGACCAGTGACATCACTGTACATTGGCTACGTGGCCTAAGTGCAGCTCAGTCGCATTCAAGTGAATGTGGTTGAGTGCAATACAAAGCACAACCACTATACAATGTACAGCGCTGTGCTTGCCAAGCCGTGAAGAGACTGCAGCCTGATCTCATATTGATGACCTATCCAGAGTATAATTCAAAAATCCTATTCCTGGATAACCCTTTAACTATTTAAGTACCCGGCCCATTTTTTTTTTTGCATTTTTGTTTATTTCTTCCCACGTTCCAATAGCCATAATCTTTTTAGTTTTCAATTTATATAGCCATATGAAGGCTTATTTTTTGCAGGATAATTTCTATTTTTTAAGGGCACCAATTAATTTACCATGTCTGCTATTGGATATTACATCATGACGTTCACTGTGCGCTAAAAATGACATGACCTCCTTATTCTGTGGCTCAATACAAATACGGCAATACCAAACTTGTATTGTTTTTTTTTGTTTTCTACTTTCAAAGAAATAAAAACTGCCATAGCTTTTTTTATATTTCGGTCTAGAGAGCTGTATGAGGCTTTGTTTTTGCAGAACGAACTGTAGTTTTTATTGTCGTATGTACAACTTTTTGATCACTGTTGTTCAATTTTTTGGGGAGGAAAAGGTGATGAAAAAATATTTTAATAGTTGACATTTTCAGACAGGGTGATACCCTGTAATATGTTTATTTTTTTATTGTTAATATATTTTTATTTGTAAAATTGGGAAAGGTGGTGATTTAAACTTAATTTTTTTTTACTTTTACAGTAATAACTGTTAGCCTCCTTAGGGGGCTAGAGCCTGGGATCTTTTGATCCCTTGTCCTATTCACCCTAATAGAGATCTATTAGCGTGAATAGGATTTTCACACTCTCCCTGCTGAGCTGTGCTTCCAGCACAGCTTAGCAGGGTGCTTATCATGGCAGGCCTGGTGTCACGGATCAGCGGGTGTGAGTCAGTGGCAGCTGGTCTGGGCGGACCAGGATGTACCTGAGTAGGTACCTGAAGTACAAGCATAGTCAGGCGGGCAGAGACGTTACCAGGAGCAATGGTACAGGACCGAATGATGAGGTCAGACAGGAAATAGGTCAGGGCAGGTGGCACAGGTACAAGTCAGGCAATCTGGGTCAGCAACAGGAGAGTCAAAGCAGGCAGGGATCGGACGATAAACAGAGTCCAGGAACGAAGTATAGATCAGGAGCACACGTGAGTATCAGTAACCAGCAAACACAAGGACCTTGACACTGAGGCATCTGGGAAGGGAGTTGAGCCACTTAACTATATGCAGGAGAGCCAGAGTTGGTCCACAAGGTCACCTGACTCAACCCACATAGCCCAGGGAGTGATGCGCTCCGCCCCTAGAGCAGTGTAACACAAAACCAGCCAAACTCATGCTGTGTCCAGGGCTGAGTGGAAGCTGTCGAGCGGAATCCACAGAAGCAATAACACCTACACAAACAGAGCCCAGGACCGCAGCGGTGAAATAGGAAGCACTGGCCACAGGTCACCGCTGAACACGGCACCCGGGACCGCGGCGATAAGCGGGGAACAGCAGCGTACAGCAGCCGCTGTTACATCTGGTAAGCTTCAGAGGCGTCCAGGCTGCTACGGTAACCAATCAGAGGCCTGCAATTTCACTGCCTTACCTCACAGATGCCGTGATCGGTCTTGATCTTGGCATCTGAGGTGTTAAATGATGGAGTGTAGGTAACCCCTGAAAATTTTGCCCACATCGGCCAACAATGTGTAATGTGTAATTTCCTCTGATATCATAACGATTTGTCTGTTGGATTTTAACATGCCTTTTTCTTTTGTTCTTAAGGGAGATAAACCACCAACAGATGTGTCTAGCTAATCCCCTTCTTCCCACTGAATGTAAGCTTGGCTGAGCAGACGGTGTGTGTGTATGAAGTGAGGTGTCAGGAAGAATAGCTATTGGCTAGTTTATAGCTTGCTTTAGTAGCCGCAGACCAAGGAAGTAATTTACTAAGCTGAACTACTCCTAAATGAGGTGTATTTCAGGTGCAGATGGCCCCACTCATGCCAGGTCTAAAATTGTGGGGAAGGGGACAGGCCCATCTCATTCATCATTTTCTATGCCTGGTTTAGGTGTAGAAAACGGTCTAAATGTAAGACAGCTAGGAAGCTGTCTTAAAGTTAGAACTGGCGCTCTTCATAACTGGCGCCTCTTCATAACTCGGGCAGATCCACCGCCAGCTCAGGGATTTTATTAAGACCGGTGTCTAAAACGCCGGTCTTAATAAAGGTGCCCCCAATTTCTGAATTAATGCAGCAAGCCTTGGCTATATGAATGAGGAGCTTTTTCACCACTTACAGTTTCTCATCATATTCAACCCCTACCCCAAACAGAATGAAGCTTACACTTACTGAGTGGGACCCAATTTTGCTCCCCGAAATGGCTTACATTTTCATAGTGTGAATTCAATAAGTTGGAAACATACCTTAGATATTCTTTGCTACTGATTTCTAGGGTACACATACATGATGTGCATCTGTTCTACCACAACTCAAATACGATCTATTGGATTGTGATCTAGTCACTAGGTAGGTCACTCGAGCATGTTAAACCTTGTGTCAATTTGCTGGAAGCAAATAGAAATAATGTATGATTTGTGACATGGCATGCTATACGGCAGGAAGTAGCTGAGGCGTTCAACTGGTTTTATGGCGACGTGTGTGTCATTGTCACATGACATTATTCCAGTACCATTTTGGTGAGCTGAGCCCACTGTTTAGGTTATATGAGTGGCCCATTCATTGTGAGTTGAAAGGTGTTTTTGCCCACAGAACAACCTCAGATTCTGTTGAAAACCCTGTAAAAAATCCCTTTAGATTGGCTGGTCTAGGACATACTTCTATACTTACTTCACCAAACCTGTGGGCCCAAAGGTAAAATACATGTTTGCACCAGTTGTAGCCTGTGCTAGGCTCTGCCAGGAGCCTCTGCTGCTGATTTCTGTCACGCACTGCAATTTTTTGGGGTAAGATGACATTCACCATGATAGAACCTGACAGACCCCATTATAAGTCATACAAGCATTTAGTTTAACATCAGTTGTCGAATATTTCAGCTGCATATTTACACGTACAGCTACAGATTCTTCAATGCTATCTATAAATGTTGCAGATGAAGCATACTAACCGGATGACTGACATTGTCTGGCAATCGGTAGCTGGTTGCATTTCCCATTGGAAACCTACAATATACTGTAGTTGTCTGTTACTCAGTTAATAGCAATATATTTAAGTAAGGTCAATAACTGAAGTTTGTATTACTAGGCTACATCCAAATCTGCGCTTGTAATTCTGCCATTCTGCCATTCTGTTCTAGTATAGGATGAGTGCAAAGTATAACTTCAGGTGCATTCAATGGCAGTGGATTCCGAGTGCAAATTTATGGTACCAGTAAGAAATATGGAGGCAGCTTTGTGTGGCTGCAATTTAGCATTTGTAGGTCTAGGCTTGTATTGTAACTGGTCTAGTAGTCTTCCAGTAGTGTCTTTAATGCAGGTGTTATCTGGTCACTCTGTTTGACTTCTCAAGGATTTACTTGAGGACTAGTGTTGATCGAGCATGCTCGGCCGAACACCAGTTCGGCTTGAGCATCTCGATGCTCGGCACATGGCGGTACTTGGCTACGCAGCCAATAAACGTGCGGGGAGGTACTGGCACCACTGTAATGCCGTAGCCATGTTGGCTACTGGCATTACAGTGAGTGGCTGGCAGGAATGCGTCATCGGGTGCTATATCGCACCCGATGACACGTGTTCGGCTCAGTATTAGTCAGGGAGAGCTGAGCATAGGAAGGGACAGACAGTGTAGGAAGCAATATTGGAAGATTTTTATTAGAAAAACTTTTCAGAGACCCAAAAGTCCTTTTAAGGACTACTGTGTGTGACAGCAGCAATATATGTTTGTAGCGCAACCTGCGCTAAATTGCTCAGTCTTAGGAAGAGCTGTGCATAGGAAGGGACAGACAGTGTAGGGAGTGTTATTGGAAGATTTTTATTAGAAAGACTTTTCAGAGACCCAAACATCCTTTTAACCTCTTAAGGACACAGGACGTATTGGTACGTCCTGTGTCCGGTCTTTGAAGATGGTGTCCACTCCTGCCCAATGCGGGAGCCATAGCCGCAGGTGTGCCGATCGCGGACATTTAACCCCTCAGATGCCGTGGTCAATCCTGACCATGGCATCTGAGCGCGCACAAACCGAAAGTTTTGCACTCCGGCTCCCCCGTGTGGTGATCGGAGGAGCCGGAGAGTGCCTGCAGCAGCCTGGGTCTCTATGAATGAAACCCAGTCTGCTGCATAGTATTTCCTATGGAGCCTAACCTGTAATAGGATTCATAGGAAATATGCGATTTTCTCATATATTCGAATGCTATTGCATTCGAGTATATGAGAATAGCAATCCGATCATTGATTGTTATAGTTCCCTATGGAAACTATCGGAAAATGTAAAAAAAAAGTTTTAAAAATAAATAAAAAAACATAAAAGTTCAAATCACCCCCCTTTTGCCAAACTGAAAAAATAAATAAAATACACATCATGGGTGTCGCAATTTGCGAAAATGCCCATACTATAAAAATATAAAAAACATATTCCCCATATGGTAAACAGAAAAGCCATTTTTGGACACTTCATTTCCTCAAAAAAAAATTAATAAAAGGTGATCAAAAAGTCATACACTCACACCAGAATGGTATCAATAAAAAAGTTCATATTACGACACAAAAATGAGCCCCACACAGCTTCGTAGACATAATTACAAATATGTTATAGGGGTCAAAATATGGCGACAAAAAAGTAAAACTGATTTTTTCTTTTGAATTTTTTTTTTACTATAAAAATGCAAGAAAACCTATACATATAGGGTATCGCTGGATTAGTACTGACCTGTAGAATAAAACTAACTGGTCGCAAAACTGTGGTGAAATTGCTTTTTTTTTGCAATTTCACCCCATTTGGAATTTTTTTCCCACTTTCCACTACATCATATGCAATATTAAATGGTGGCATTGGAAAGTAAAACTTGTCCCGCAAAAAACAAGCCCTCATATGGCCATGTGAACCGATAAATAAATAGTTATGGCTCTTGTAAGGCAGGGAGCGCAAAACGAAGACGCAAAAAAAAAAAAAACTCCGGTCCTTAAGGGGTTAAGGACTATTGTGTGTGACAACAGCAATATATATTTTTAGTGCATTCTGCGTTAAATAGCTTCTAATAGGCCGATGTGGACAGTGACATTAGTGCGCCACATTTGCAGTGTAACGTGTGCGCTGAAAAAATGCATCTATGACATACAGTGTACTTTTTCAATAGACGGTGTCCAATGCGGACAGTGACATTAGAGACGCCACATCCTCAGTGTAACATGTGCGCTGAAAATATTTATCTGTGACATACATTGTAATTGTTCAGTAGATGCTGTGAACAGTGACATTACCTGTGGTACCTGTCCTGTATAACGGTTTCTCATCCCAAATACCTGTGACATTCCCTGTAATTTTTTATTAGCCGCCAGGGACAGCATTGACATTATCAGGATATCTCCTGTGTGACATTTCCACATCCCAAATACCTTTTTAAAAAATTTTGAGCATACACTTTCAAATCCTACACTACTGTATGTTTGACATACTTTCAAGCATATGTAACATTTAAAATGAAAAGGGCAAGCAGTGAGGGACGAGGCAGTGGCCGTGATGCTGATGGTGCACGCAGAGGCCGTGGCCCTGGGCGCGTTAAAAACTGTGCCTGCTGCCAGAACACAAGAAAAGCAATCATCCACGATTCATGTCCCAGTTTGCAGGGCGGCGCAGGACACCACTCTTGAAATCAGACCAATGCGACCAGGTGGTCGGTTGGATTGCAGCAGATAATGCTTCCAGTTGGTTAAGCACCAACCTGTCTTCCACCAAGTCCAGTCTCAGTAGCCAACAGTCTGGTCAACACAATCCTCACCCTGATACTCCTTCCTCCCACCATGGAGAGTCTGGGCAAACAAGTGATCCCACACTCGGATATTCCGAGGACCTCTTTTCATCGCCATTCCTTCATTTGGGCCTGCCGACAAGCACACTTGAAGAGAGACAGATCTTGTGCCCTGATTCCCAACCTCTTGAGCATCCACAGTCACAAGAAGATGACGGTGGGAAACGGCAATTACTGTTTAATGAGGTGGATGATGATGAGACACAGTTGCCAATAAGTCAATGGCAATTACTGTCTCAAGAGGTTGATGAAGAGGATGACACAGTTGTCAATCACTGAAGTTGTGGTTAGGTCAACAAGTCAGGGGGATGAGCAGAGTGAGGAAGTGGAAGAGGAGGTGGTGGACGATGAAGTCACTGACCCAACCTGCGAAGGTGGAAAGACGAGTGAGGACAGCAGTATAGAGGGGAAGGGATCTGCAGCACTTCAACAGGCTGGAAGAGGCAGTGGGGTGGCAAAAGGGAGAAGGCGGGCCACACCAAACAGGCTCGGAACTGTTCCATGGAGCAGCCCCTTGCAGAAATCTTCCTTGCCAAGGGGTAGGTGTTCCGCAGTATGGCCCTTTTTTGAGCAAAGTGCAGACGACAAAAGAACAGTAGTTTGCAACCTGTGCCTTACCAAAATGAGCTGGGGCGTGAACACTAGCAACCTCACCACCACCAGCATGATCCGCCACATGGCATCCAAGCACCCTAATAAGTGGGATGAACGCCTGGGTCCACAATCTGTGTCTGTGGGTCACACCATTGCCTCCTCTTCCCTAGGTTACGTGCTGCTGGCCAATCCCTTGTCGAAGGCGCAGGCCCGGATGCCTCCCGCCCTGCACCTGGACCTTTGCAACCACCATCAGCGACCACATACACTTCCCTGTCCCAGCACAGTGTCCAAATATCCTTACCCCAGGCATTTGAACGCAAGTGCAAATACCCAGCCACCCACCCACAGGCCAGAACACTAAATGCGCAGCTTTCCAAATTACTGGTACTGGAAATGTTGCCATTTAGGCTTGTGGACACTGAGGCCTTCCGCAGCCTGATGTTGGCGGCCGTCCCGCGTTACGCAGTCCCCAGCCTCCACTATTTTTCAAGGTGTGCCATGCCCTCCTTACACCAACATGTGTCCCGTAACATCACACGCGCCCTGACCAACGCAGTTACTGGGAAGGTCCACTTAACCACGGACACATGGACAAGTGAACGTTGTGGAGGCCAGGAGCGAGTCATACCCTGGGATGGAACAGGTGCTACCGACACCAAGGATTGCGGGCCCAAGGATTGCGGATCAGGGTTTCCGCCAGGACCTAAGTTAGTGCCTCCAACCCCCACTTCTCCTCCTCCGCCTCCTCCTCCACTTCCACCTCTGAATTATCCACATTTCCGCAAGTCATCGACAACTTCAGACGGTCTGTCAACGCTGCAGCAGCACTTGAAATTGCCAGCTCACCAGCTGTTGTGCGACGTAAGCATGTGCTAGAACTCGACGTTCCACATGACATGTGGGCCAGGCTTTGTGAGCAGCAGAGGGCAGTAGAGGAATACCAGCTACAACATGGTCGTCGCCTTTCCAGTCAGCTTCCGCTATTCACAAGCGAGGAGTGGGCATGGATGTCTGACCTCTGTGGGGTTTTAAGAAACTCTGAGGAATCAACACAGATGGTGAGCGGCGATAACTCATCAGCGTAACCATCCCACTTCTGTGTCTACTCAAACTCTCGCTGCTCACAATTAAGGACGACGCTTTGCATGTGGAAGAGGTGAAAAAGGATGAAGACACTACACAGGGTGATAGCCAAACCACCTTCAGTTCGTCTTCTCAGTGCAAATTGGATGATGACGAGGAGGAGCAGGACACGGTTGCCTTTGCTACAGAGGGTAGTACCCATGGAAGTGTAATTCCATCTGTTCAGCGACCCGCGCGTTATACGCATTTTAGTCAACACGGATTACTGGTTGTTCACCCTTTTCAACACTGCTACAAAGAGAACTTCTCATCTCTCATTTCTCTGGTGGAGAGGATGAGCAAAACTGTGCAATACCAGAAGGTCCTTGTTGAAAAATTGCTCAAAAAATTTCCATCTGACAACGCTGGCGGCAGAGTCTGTAGTTCATTGGGCAACCGAGGAGGTGAGACAAGGGTAACACACAGCAGTTCCAACAGAGGCAGGGCAACAATCTCCAAAGCCTGGGACAGTTTTATGACACCCCACTAGCATCCTCACCTTGATGCAGTGTCACAAGGAGGGAAACATTTTGGAAGATGGTGAAGGAGTACATAGCAGACCGTGTCAGAGTCCTCAATGATCCCTCAGTGCCTTACAACTACTGGGTGTCAAAGCTGTGTGTACAACCTTGGAGGTGCTGGCCTACCCTGCCGCCAGCGTTTTGTCTGAGCAGGTATTTAGTCCTGCTGGTGGCAGATAAGCGTATCCGCCTGTCAACTGAAAATGCTGACAGGTTGACTCTTATGAAAATGAACAAGACCTGAATTGCCCCTGACTTCTCGACTCCACTAGAGGAAAGCTGATGAATATAAAGGCACTTTAAATGCGGTTATAATATACTGAATACAGAATATTTTTTCATGCACCCCTTCCACCACAAAAAAGGGTATATGGTTGAATATTCCTTTTCTCATCCTCCTCCATCATATCAACATGCTTATTCGTCGCATTTACTGTCCTCGCATATATTCCCTCGCATATAATGTTTTACAGGGTCAGCCCACCTACAGGCCCTCGCATATAATTTTTTAGAGGGTCAGTTCACCTGCAGGCCCTCGCATATAATTTTTTAGAGGGTCAGCTCACCAGCAGACCCTCACCTACAATCTTTTACAGGGTCAGCTTACCTGTAGGCCCTCGCATATAATGTTTTACAGGGTCAGCTCACCTGTAGGCCCTCGCATATAATTTTTTACAGGGTCAACTCACCTGCAGGCCCTCGCATATAATGTTTTACAGGGTCAGCTCACCTGCAGGCCCTCAAATATAATGTTTTACAGGGTCAGCTCACCTGCAGGCCCTCACATATAATGTTTTACAGGGTCAGCTCACCTGCAAGCCCTCGCATATAATGTTTTACAGGGTCAGCTCACCTGCAGGCCCTCGCATATAATTTTTTACAGGGTCAGCTCACCTGCAGGCCCCTCACTTACAATTCCTTGAAGTTTTTGGCAGCCCTTTCACTTAGTGCATAGGCTTTATGAGTGTAGGAGTCCCACTACATGAACAATTGTACCACAATGTGAATGAGGCCCTTCCTTTTTGTGATATACAGGTTGAATCGGAGTGACTCTTGCTTTTAATTTTTGGCAGCACTTGCACTTTATATACAAGTAAATATGCAGGAAAGAATGTTTCCTAACAATTTTTCCTCTACAATCTATTTTATCTTTGGTTTTGTGCGTATTATTGTCAGTCTTTAAAAGTGGCGTACTACTCGGACAACATGGTTCCCAGCAGCGACCTGGCAGTCCAAGATGCAGCCAGACCATTTCGATGGTGTTTCCATCAATTTCTGAACTTTTCCTATGAACCAAGCACCCTCCCCTCTTCAGAGCAGGGGTACCTGGTTTAATGCTCGGGTTCTTTCATTGACTTCCATTATACTGATGTGTTCGGCCCGAGCACCCAAGCACTTGGGTGCTCGATCAACTCTATTGAGGACATATTTTGTTTTTCTCTATGGAGAATCCTTTTTAGGAGAAGGAACTTTGCAGTGTGCTTCCTCTCATGACTATCTCTCGATAGGAACATCCTCTCCTGGCAAGAAGCAGGACCAGCCCACTCCTACTGCAGAAGCTAAGATGTCGATGTAGCCTAAGAAAGATGTTAGCTTTTTCTATGACAATAATGAGTACATCCATAGTGCATCCACATTCCTTGTCACTTCTGAATTAGGAAGAAGGATGGGGCAGGTGGACATTTTATGTGGGTGTCAGTAGATTAATGCTACACCTTTGGTTACATATATATATAAAAATTATCTCAGTAAATCACAGGGACTTCTTTATACTTGTGAATGATATCACAGTTGTGTAAGAGCTTTGGTAATCTGTGGGTCTTGCCTTCTCAGTTTCCTGGTATTACCCCTCAGTTTGCAATGCTTCACATTTCTCAGTGTCCCTCTCCTGATCAATAGCATGCTGAATATCTGGCTTAACTACATTAAATTAACAAAATTGAATCTATGACGAATGACTCAGCTTATTCTTCAGTATCTCTGAATATTCTGCAAATAAGGTCTGCCTTTAATTTTCCATAATTTCTGTCAGACCTGAACTTTTGCTCTTAAACAGTAGACGCCTGTAACTTGTCTGTGGTCACTTAGTGACATATCTCTGTGCATTGCAAACTATGAATCATAGAGAATTCTAAGTGTAGTACTTTCAGTAAGTAAAAACAAAATGTTAAGATAAGGCATATCTATTTCAGTGCTCAAAGTACGATTTGGAGCAATCACCAGGAACATTAGAAAACCCCTTGGTCCATAAGGCCATAGGTGGACCTTGATGGTGTCCAATTCAGCACATGACTCGCATAAGATACTGTACAAATTAACAGAGTTTCGAATTTATATGAACTTTTATTGATGCTTTATCTACATTCAGAGCGCAATTAAAAGCTTCCAATTGACTGATTTGAACAGATTTGAAAAATGCTTGAGAAGTGACCTGTTAGATCTCTGAAGGAGATTTGATGGTGACTTTTCATAGAAGTCAATAGGAAAAGAGTTAAATATATGGATGAGTAGGAGATATATCTGGAGTGTATTTGGTGGCAAAGTTCAATGCTAAATTGATTGCCATTGATTTTTTCTGCTGCAGATTTTGCCATGTGAACCTACAGTAGCCTCATTCAGAACAGTATGGAAACTTGGAATGCTATAAAGGAGATGGAAGAGATTATTTTAAATAAGATATTTGGTGGCCTGAAAGCTACATTTTTCTATCATCTTAGCATGAAGGGTTTATGAGGTACATGGCATTTTGACTCATAGTTCATGGTATTAACACAATGCAAACGTTTCAGACGAAACAGTCAATCTTTTCTACTAGAACCAAAAATAATACTAACCATTATTACTTTCAGACCCTAACAAGTTATCTAAGGAGGCTATAGAGGCATTTTCTGTGGAAAGAAAAGCATAATTGCATTTTTGCAATTACCATGGGAATTCTATAGCTGTTGCTATACATATTGAACATTCAATATACATATTAAAGATTCGTGGGCTGTCCCACGAAAAATATTCTGCAGTTTTCAAATCAGCACCTGGATCTGAATAGTTTTTAAAGTAATTAAAAATTTTGTAAAGCCTTTTTCTAACTTCTCTCTCTACCTTACTGAATTGAATGCACATGCTCAGTTTCATTCTTCAACTGCCACCAGCTACAGCAGACAGGACATGCCCCCTGAGCTTACATCTTGAAATAAATCTAGCAGAGCAATTTGGAGAAATAAATGAGCAGATCTCTGGACCCATGTGAGGTACAGGGCTGGTTCTAGCTTTGTTAGAAAAGAATTGTCATTTACTATATGATGTCTGATTTTCATTTTTTACGTTATCATGGAATAACATCCATTAAGTAAGTTATAATTAAATAAATCTTTAAATAAAACTAGTCATCTACTCACACCCAGTGGCATAGCATGGTTTGCCAGCACCCGGGGCAAGCCAAGTATTGCGCCCCCAACCTGTGGATATGCCCCTTTTTACAGATAATATGGTAGATGTCACCTGCAGTCCTATGTAACACCACAGATAATATAGTGATAACGCTCAGTTATGGCCTGAGTCCTATGAAGAGGAACGCAGGGGACAGGAGCCATAGGCATCTGTGGCTCTCATTAAATTGCCTGGTCCCCCTGTAATTTGGCACCCAAGGCAAACCTACCCCCCTCTTTCCCACGCTATTTCACCCACGCCTGATTATGCAGAAATAAAGGAAATTCCTAAGGGTTTACAAACTTCCAAGCACCACTATATATGTAAGCAGTAAAACTGTGTCTAAATATATTCTTTCAACATAAGGCACAAAGTATGCAGTACAATACTACACAAGCACCATTGAAGGAACCATTATCAGTTACATTTTATTGGAAATAAACCCAAAGCCAAGAATTTATTTTTCTGTTGTACTGGCAGAATATATTATTCATTGCAGTATTATAATTCTAGCAATTTAAGTGGCCCCGTTCCTCTATAAATACACCTTGGTATTTCTGGCTTGTTTGCAATGATAAGACTCCTTGCACTGAAGATTATCTCGTCTACCTTTAATGAAGGTCGTAGGAATGACAGTAGAAGTCATGATGGACCAACACTTTTGATCACTATCAGCAGATTAGCCCTGTTGCACCTGCTAATGAATTATATGCTTCAGTAGTTAGGGGTTTGACTTCTCTTACAATGAAGCAATTCATCAATGTAAGAGGGATGAAGGAGGTTGGGACCTGAAGCGTGCAGATCTAGCGAGGTCACTGCAAGAGCAGGAGAGGTGATGAAATGCCATTTAATCTGGAATTATTGCTAAGGGAGCCAAACAAATCTGAGTCCTTGACTTTAAGACTGTAGAAAGCAATCTGGTCCAGAAGACAGTATGGACTCATCAAGACATGAATGTTATTTCCATGTCAGGTACCAATTAACCCTTTGATCCCAAAAGGCAATTTGTTGAGTATAATCCTACACTAATAATATTGTGATATAGGTAACGGAGGACTATCATTGGTCTGGATTCATACACATATTATTTAGGTGCATTTTAGGTTTGCTCTTAGTCTATGGGACTGTTTGGAAAGTTCTACATGCAGCAAAGTTGTTTTTCTCTATAGACATCAGCAGGCTCTTTAATGTGCCTTAAGGGGTTATCCCATGATTAATGTAAAAAAATAAATGAAAATCAGACATGATATAGTAATATAGTACAGTCTCTTTTTAACAAAGCTACAGTTGTGTTCAAAATTATGCAACCCCCACTGAAATTGAGTGTTTTGGCCAGTTTGACATTGATTTTGATCATTTCAGTCATCTTGTTTACAATTAAATCAGAGGCACTTGTAAGTCAGACAAATATAACATAACATTTATAATGAAATAACCACAAATGTCTTTTCTGTGCTCACATCATTATCAGTTTTATTCAACCCCCAAGTGACATTCAATCTTAGTACTTAGTACAACATCCTTGCAGCGATCTGGGGTATCTTCGCCCATTCATCATGGGCAAAAGCCTCCAGTTCAGCCACATTCTTAGGCTTGTGCGCTGCAACTGCTTTCTTTAAGTCCCACCAGAGGTTCTCAATCGGATTTAAGTCTGGTGACTGCGATGGCCTCTTCAAAATGTTCTAGCCTTTAATCTGCAACCATGCTCTAGTGGACTTGGAGGTATGCTTGGGATCATTGTCCTGTTGAAAGGTCCAACGTCTCCCAAGCCTCAGGTTTGTGACGGACTGCATCACATTTTCATCCAATATCTCCTGGTACTGAAGAGAATTCATGGTACCTTGCATACGCTGAAGCTTCCCTGTACCTGTAGAAGCAAAACAGCCCCAAAGCATGATTGACCCCCCGCCATGCTTCACAGTAGGCAAGGTGTTCTTTTCTTCATAGGCCTTGTTCTTCCTCCTCCAAACAAGCGTTGATCCATGGGCCCAAACAGTTCTAATTTTGTTTCATCAGTCCACAGAACACTATCCCAAAACTTTTGTGGTTTGTCCACATGACTTTTGGCATACTGCAGTCGACTCTTCTTATTCTTTGGAGACAGCAAGGGGTGCGCGTGGGAGTTCTGGCATGGAGGCCTTCATTACGCAGTGTGCGCCTTATTGTCTGAGCTGAAACTTCAGTACCCACATCTGACAAATCTTTTTTCAGTTCATCAGCAGTCACACAGTGACTTTTCTCCACTTTGCGCTTCAGGTAGCGCACAGCAGTCGAAGTCAGCATCTTCTTTCTGCCACGACCAGGTAGCGTTTCAACAGTGCCCTTTGCCTTGAATTTGCGAATGATTGCTTCCTATGGTGTCTCTTGGTATGTTTAACATCTTTGCAATCTTCTTATAGCCATTGCCCTTCCTGTGAAGAGAAATCACCTCTTCTCTTGTCTTCCTGGACCATTCTCTTGACTTCACCATGTCTGTAAACACACCAGTAAATGTCTAGAAGGAGCTGAGTATCACAGTCATTTTAAATCTGCTGAATTGGTGCTTATTATGCTTAATTGCTGCTCCTTGACATCCACAGGTGTTTTCAATACCTGATCGAAAACACTTGAATGAACCTCTGTTCTTAAGAGTGGTAGTCGTTAAGGGGTTGAATAATTGTGTCAATGAAGAAATCACAAAAAAAAACATTTAATACTGTATTACAAAAACAATTGATGTCATTTTAGTTGCATTTGGTTCTTTAAAAAGTCCTTGTAAGATTTCATTCTGAACACAATTACAAATGTACACTAAATTCCCTAAAACCCTTTACAGCATTGGGGGTTGAATAATTTTGAACACAACTGTAGAACCGGCCATCTTCCCCTGATAGATCCAGAGATCTCCCCATTCATTGCTCCAATTGCTCTGCTAGATTTATTTTAAAAGGGTTATCCTGAAAGAGATAATGATGACTTAGACTCAGGATAGGTCATCACTATGACATCAGGGGCCAAGTCCTGGCATCCCCACCAATCAGCTGTTTCAGGGAGACGCTGCACTTACCGGAGATCTGGTGAGCGATGCAGGCTCCCAGCATCATATAGTGGCAGTGCTTGGTATTGCAGCTCAGCCCCAATGACTTGAATGGGGCTGAGCTGCAACTAGGCCATATAACCAATGTACAGTGATGTCCCTGGCCTAGGAAGAGGCTGCAGCGCTCAAGGCGTCTTCTAACAGGCGGTCTGGCGGGGGTCCCGGGTGTTGCACCCCCACAGATCTGATAGTGATGACCTATCCTGAAGATAAGTAATAAATATTTTTCCTGGATAACCTCTTTAAGCCTTAAAGGGATTCTGTCACCTGGAAAATCAATATTAAGCCAAACATAGGTTCTTATAGCTCTTCATACCTTCTTTCCATAGGTGTTCTTTACACTTGGACCTGGCTTTCTACCTTCATGAAAATCCTCTTTTATCTTTATGCTAATTACACCTGAAGGTGCCCAGAGGGGCGTTATTTTCATTCAAAAAGTGCCCAGGAACGCCCTCCATCCAGTGCCCAGCCCCCCCCCTCCCCCCCCCCCCCGACAGAGCCCAGGCCCTTCCCTCTTTCTGCTCATACTATATGTCCCTGGCATTGCGACTGCCGTCAAGCTCCGGAAATGGATGGAAGGCGTTCCTGGGCACTTTTTGAATGAAAATAACGCCCCTCTGTGCACCTTCAGGTTGTTATTAGCATAAAGATAAAAGAGGATTTTCATGAAGGTAGAAAGCCAGGTCCAAGTGTAAAGAACACCTATGGAAAGAAGGTATGAAGAGCTATAAGAACCTATGTTTGGCTTAATATTGATTTTCCAGGTGACAGAATCAATTTAAGGTCAGGGTGCATGTACTTTCTCAGGGGAGCATATTTTCTGCTGCAGAAGAAATAATTGGTGGCAGTTGAAGCATGTGTATCCACCTTAGTGAGGTGGACAGAGAAATATGTAAAAGGACTAACAGCAGGTGGCGCTATACATACAGATTTTATTGAATCACTGACTATATTTCATTTTTAATTATGTAAAATTACAAAAGTATTCAGATCTAGGTCCTGGTTTGAAATATGTGGAATATTTTTCTTAAGACAACCCCTTTAAAATGACCTACTTCACCATCATGGTTATTCTAGAACATCTTTTCTTGAAGCTCTGCATTGTGATGCTCTGCTGTTATTTCTCCAGGAAATGTATGAATAAATTGTCAACTGGGCATTGCCAGCTGGGGCATGTTACTTATCACTCTTACACTGTCCAGTCAGTGCTTACAGTACCAGACAGTTTGGAGGCATACCCTTACTGACAAAGGAAATAGTAACACCCAGATACTTGTTCACAGAAACGTATTCATTATGGTGATACAGAGTCATTTAGCCTAGAGACAGTCTAGCACAAAGCCTCTTCATGCCTCCATTTTATTTATTTTTTTCCCATTGTATTTCCAGGTGCAGAACTACAATTAGACCAGCACCTTTCAGCACCTTGTTGAGAGGGGTGGAAAGGGTAACGCCTATCATTTTATTCAGTCTTCTCACAGATAATACAGAGTAAATCTTATTTCAATCAGAGTAAAACTAGATGTAAAAGTAAATGAGTGAGCTATAGGTAACACCAACAATAAAATAACTTCAGAGGCAGCTTTATGGAAGAATATTAAAATACAGAAATTGACTACAGACAGGACACAATGGATCATTAAAGGATTTTCCAGGATTTAACTACTGATGATCTATCCTCAGGATAGGTCATCAGTATCTGATCAGTGGGGGTCTGATCCCCGGGACCCCTGCCGATCAGCTGTTTTAGAAGGCACCAGCGCTCCTGTGAGTGCCGCAGCCTTCTCTATGCTCACCATTTCAATGAGGCTGAGGGTGATATCAAGCACAACCGCTATACAATGTACGGCGCTGTGCTTGGTAAACTGATGGAAGGCTATGGAATTCATAGGAGCGCCAGGTGCCTTCTAAAACAGCACCTTCACAATTTGTTATTGTGTGTCTGAAAAGATGAGATTTTTCATAAGAAAATATGTTTCTGAGATTGAGCTGAATCCATCTCACCAACAGATTTCAACAGATTCCACTGTTGGTGAGATGGATTCAGCTCAATCTCAGATGTCTTTACTGCAACCTTTTGACTCTCAGAACAGTTGTTATGCTGTGGCGGGCTCAATACCTTCCTTGAACACCATGCTACTCACCTTGTCTGCCGCTGTCCCAATCTCTTGCCAGTGGCTCTCCCAGCTGCTGGCATCTTTGATATTGTGTACAGGCTGCAGCCTTCCCATCTTCTGTTAGGCTTCCTGACCTGTTCTGTAGGGCGCGCATGTGTTTGCTTTTGCAATCTTAAAGGGCCAGTGTGTACACATTCAAATGTTTGCATAGCCAATGGATGGCTGTCAATGGATATTTAAGGCACCCTCCCCAGTCAGAGGGTGCCTGAGTATTAGTTTTCTAGTCTCTAACAAACCAGCAAAGTAGCTATTCTCTGACTACCCATGTACTGTACTCTTACCTGACTACCGACCTGGTTTTCGGATTGCTCTAATGCCGCCTGTCCTGAAGGGCAATATGTTGTATTTAATTTTTAATGGTATAGTACTGCTGTTACTAGGCAGGGCTGGCACCACCCCTTCCTCTCTAGGAGGATGTAGTTTAGTCTGGTGTAAGCTGTGAATGTGCAAACAGCAAAGAAGCAGAACTGTACAGCAAACCTCTCACACTGTGGATTATAAGTTATGACAGCATATGTGCTAGTCCTGGAGAGAAAGAGCTAATGGCCACATAAGGGAAAGTTCAGAGCACCTAGCAGAGAAGGTAACATGTCTACATTGAGGCTACAAACGTCCCTGCATGATGGTGGGGACAATAAACTTAATGTTCCCCATCTGTTGAGAAACTGTATTCCACTGAGAATACTGCAGATATACCGACATAGTAAGAGAGAGACAAGTTGCACCCCTTGATCAATTTTTGAAAGATGGTGCTGATTATAAGCAAGAGACTTAGAGGGAGCCCTCACTGGGCACAATGCCTCCCATTCACAGCCTTCGGAAATTGTTGACTATAAAAACTGCATTTAATGGGTACAGTGCCTATGTGAACCATCGATTAAACTGCCTCAGTAGAATACAGTGGACTTGTTGCATAAAACCTAGCCTGATTATTGCATGCATCCACACCTGCATTCCCACAGTATCGCACTGCCTTCTGCATGCCTCGCTGGGACCCTGCCTTATACCCCTAACACCTAGTAACACCAAAGTCACCCCAACGAACAGAAGAACCCCCAGAACCAGGATGTGCCCTGAAGGGAAGAAAAATTACCATTCCTATCACTGAATGGCCCCAGGGAAGTGACAGTGAGCAACTCATACCCCCATTATTTCTACCCCCTCTCCACTATCCCCTGTGGCTCACTCATAAAATTTTGTCTCAAAGTAAGCCAGGCAATAATTGGTATAGAGCCAGAGAAATTTGTTGAGCCCTGCACCAGATTAATCACCCAGCATGGTGCAGGCCTAGACAGCCTAAATTTACGAGATCTATAGGATTAGTAAATCTGGACCGCAATCTTTAAAAAAAAGTCAGGAATCTTCTTTCAGAAAGGCTTATGTGCATTCAGAGGAAAATGAAAATGTTGCATCTCATTTTTAGTAGGGGCCATTAAGTGAGCCGGGTGGTGTATGAAAGATCTCCAATAGGATTTTCTTTCCCACTGAGACAGGTTGATTCTGGATGGCTATTACATCCTGTCAACAAGAACCAGGGAGTCTTCGGGCTGAGACACACAAGTAAAAGGCCAGTTAGGAGGACAATCTTGACCACAGATGCCTCTGGTTTAGAATGGAATATTCATACAAATAGACAGCACTCCAAATGGTTAATATGCTAATTGGTAGATTTATTCAGCTGGACATGATGGTACACGAGCTTACATTAATAACAATGTTTCGGGCTTACAGTAAGCCCTTCATCAGCCTGGTATACAAAAGAAAAAAAGAAAAAATAAATAAACACAAATTAATCCCTAATACTGAGACAAATACTCATGTGTAAATGATAGGTAAAGGACAATCATGGCTGAGTACATACATAGTAGTCATACTTATATAGGTATACATTTTCTACCTCTGATGGTAACACAAGTGGGAAAAACATTGGCATATATGGCACCAATATATAATCATAACAGCAAAACAATAGATGGTTTAGAATATCCAATAAGGTTGAATAAAGACATAAAAATAATCAGAAAGAAAGGTACAGTGTAGGAAATAGTCGGAGCATTTGAATAAATAGGTTGAAGCAGAGATGACCATTGGCGAATTAATAAAAAAAAACAAATGTCAAGGATGGAGGGTATAGTCCTTACCTAGCTTGTGACCATAACATGTGGGACACCGGCGGTAAGTCTGTGGAGGCAGGTGCCATCTTAAATAGCAGGAAGAGGCAGGTGATAGGCCAGCGGCGGCCGGGCGGACAGGCATAGAAGGTGCGCAGGCTCATAGGTACGAATGCAGGCAAAGGAGGATTCCCTCCACTGTACCTTTCTTCCTGATTATTTTACTGTCTTTATTCAGCCTTATTGGATATTCTGAACCATCAAATTCTATTACTTTGCTGCTATGATTATATATTGGTGCATTATAGCCATTGTTTTTCCCTCTTGTGTTACAATCAGAGGTAGAAAATTTATACTTATATAAGTATGACTACTATGTATGTACTCAGCCATGATTGTCCTTTTTGAGTCAAGAGAAAAAGAATCCAGCACTGGAATCACAACTTGAAAAAGCCAATGTTACCTTAATTCTGTTGCATTAACATACAAGCGACAGCTCTGCCTTAACACGTGGAAACACTCCCGGTCTACGCGTTTCAGACACACCTGTCCTTAATCATGACCATGTCATCTCTGTTTGCAAGGGCATTTAAACACACCTACACCAATCACTTTCCTTCAGTATTGAAGATATTAACTCTCTCCTGGTGTGAAAATATGCCCCGCAAGAATCTGATTCAATGTCACTCAGTTACATATGTTCCATTAAAACATTCCCCATTTGTATTGGGAGCACCATATCTTTACTTAACAAAACTTCATATACAAGTAGATTCATACTCCCACATTAAGTGTACAGTCGTGGCCAAAAGTTTTGGGAATGACATAAATATTGGAAATTGGAAAAGTTGCTGCTTAAGTTTTTATAATAGCAATTTGCATATACTCCAGAATGTTATGAAGAGTGATCAGATGAATTGCATAGTCCTTCTTTGCCATGAAAATTAACTGAATCCCAAAAAAACCTTTCCACTGCATTTCATTGCTGTCATTAAAGGACCTGCTGAGATCATTTCAGTAATCGTCTTGTTAACTCAGGTGAGAATGTTGACGAGCACAAGGCTGGAGATCATTATGTCAGGCTGAGTGGGTTAAAATGGCAGACTTGACATGTTAAAAGGAGGGTGATGCTTGAAATCATTGTTCTTCCATTGTTAACCATGGTGACCTGCAAAGAAACGCGTGCAGAGATCATTGCGTTGCATAAAAATGGCTTCACAGGCAAGGACATTGTGGCTACTAAGATTGCACCTCAATCAACAATTTATAGGATCATCAAGAACTTCAAGGAAAGAGGTTCAAGTTTTGTTAAAAAGGCTTCAGGGCATCCAAGAAAGTCCAGCAAGCACCAGGATCGTCTCCTAAAGAGGATTCAGCTGCAGGATCAGAGTGCAGAGCTTGCTCAGGAATGGCAGCAGGCAGGTGTGAGCGCATCTGCACGCACAGTGAGGCGAAGACTTTTGGAAGATGGCCTGGTGTCAAGAAGGGCAGCAAAGAAGCCACTTCTCTCCAAAAAAACATCAGGGACAGATTGATCTTCTGCAGAAAGTATGGTGAATGGACTGTTGAGGACTGGGGCAAAGTCATATTCTCCGATGAAGCCTCTTTCCGATTGTCTGGGGCATCAGGAAAAAAGGCTTGCCCGGAGAAGAAAAGGTGAGCGCTACCATCAGTTCTGTGTCATGCCAACAGTAAAGCATCCTGAGACCATTCATGTGTAGGGTTGCTTCTCATCCAAGGGAGTGGGCTCACTCACAATTTTGCCCAAAAACACAGCCATGAATAAAGAATGGTACCAAAACACCCTCCAACAGCAACTTCTTTCAACAATCCAACAACAGTTTGGTGAAGAACAATGCATTTTCCAGCACGATGGAGCACCGTGCCATAAGGCAAAAGTGATAACTAAGTGGCTCGGAGACCAAAACGTTGACATTTTCGGTCCATGGCCTGGAAAATCCCCAGATCTTAATCCCATTGAGAACTTGTGGTCAATCCCCAAGAGGCGGGTGGACTAACAAAAACCCACTAATTCTGACAAACTCCAAGAAGTGATTATGAAAGAATGGGTTGCTATCAGTCAGGAATTGACCCAGAAGTTGATTGAGAGCATGTCCAGTCGAATTGCAGAGGTCCTGAAAAAGAAGGTCCAACACTGAAAATACTGACTCTTTGCATAAATGTCATGTAATTGTCGATAAAAGCCTTTGAAACGTATGAAGTGCGTGTAATTATATTTTACTAAATCACAGAAACAACTGAAACAAAGATCTAAAAGCAGTTTAGCAGCAAACTTTGTGAAAACTAATATTTGTGTCATTCTCAAAACTTTTGTCCACGACTGTACATTCTGAGTTCTACCTTGTTGTTCTCTCCATCGAAAAAACAGCAAGGTGTGAACCCATGTGTAACATAAAATCCAAAAAAAACATGCTTATGACACACGCTGATGTTATAGATTGTGGAAAAACTTTTACCAGACTGCAACTTATCAATAATTCAAACCTTTGGGATATCTTGTATCGAGATTATACATCCAAAAGGCTTCTCTCAGCAGTACTTTTTTCTTAATGTCCCCTCCCCTTTGGGATGGAAAAATCCTTTCTATACCATAAACACGAAAATAACGTGTATCTCGATTATGTATAGAGATAAAATGTTTTGTTGCACCAGAAACATTTACATAGGAAGGATTAATAATATAATTCAAATGCTCCAAAATCCTATTTTTTTATTTCCTTGTAGTGCTTCCTACATAAAGCAAATCACGCTGTGTACATTTTATAACATAAATTAGATTAATACTGTTGCAATTAATTTATGCTTTTATGTCATATTCCTTACTCTGTTCCGAGTTAGTATATTTCTTGACCGGAGCTGCATAACTACACATTTTGCAGGGATGGCTTCCACAGCGACTGAAGCCTGTATACTTGAGCCATGTCTTAATATCCTTATTTGCATCTAATGGCTGAAAAAAAGAAGGGGACAATGTAGAAGCTAAAGTGGATGATCGTCTAGGTACAACTCTAATGCCTTCCTTGCATATCTGGTACAGTGTTTCATCTTCAAGCAGGTGAGCTGGTTTAACAAGTATTTCACATGATTTTCCTTTACCTATCATTTACACATGTCTATTTGTCTTAGTATTAGGGATTACGGTAATTTGTGTTTATTTATTAATTTTTTCTTTTGTACACCAGCCTGATGAAGGGCTTACTGTAAGCCCGAAACATTACTATTAATATAAGCTCATGTACCATCATGTCCGGCTGAATAAATCTGCCAATTAGCATATTAACCATTTGGAGTGCTGTCTATTTGTATGAATACTGCAACTATGAGTCGTGGAGTTAAGAACAAGGTTCTGACGTGCACCCTTTTCAAAAGCCAAGATAACTGCTGAGTGCTGTGATTACCTAGGATTATATATTGAAGTTTTCTCCACCCTTGTCTCACGTGCACCACCAGTGGCATTTCCCTCACTTCTAATGTCTTTCTTAAGTACAAACCTTCAACGCGATAACAGAGTTTTTCCATTTTCTGAAGAAGACGCTAGAAGAATTACATCTTATATTACGGCCTTCAACGAGTTCCTATCCAGTACCAATCCAAGAGCTTCTGTGATCTTATTAGAAAAAGCTCATAAAAAGTCCATATAATTGGAACTACACATGGTTACACTGGCGGAATATCATGAGAAGATAATAATACCAAGAGGTCTACATCTAATCTTCGGCCTATGCTATTCTCTGATGACCCAGAGTTCTGCCTTCAATTCGAAAGGATTTTGAACAAAGCCTCATTTGACATTATTTTGCTTATCCTAGAACGTGCCAGTACAGAAATTGACAAAACCAAGGAAGAAATTACCACACTCGAACAGGATCTACTGCAGGCATTGTCTGCAGAAGAAACCACGTCCATCAGAAGTAATATCTCACAAAAAAAATTTTTTCAGACGTAACCTCAAAGACCGTAAAATATCCAAACTCCAGAGAGAGATACAGGACTACACTAATAACCAACATCAGTATCAACCACAAATAGAACATCGGGCTCATCCCGGCCAGCGGTAAGGGTAATTTTTTAGACAGAGAATCTGCAAGAACCAGACGAAGAGGCCACCAAGGAGGGCCGGGAAGAAACACAAGGGGAAGAGGACAAGGCTATTTCCAACAACTGAGAGAACCCATCAGGACCAGATCCTCCAACAGAGACCAGCTATGAATTCTCAGGAAAACCAAGATGACAGCAATAATCTCGTAATTAACCTATCCAACAAATCCCTGACGAATGACGAAATGTCCGCCCTAAACTTGAGCCTCGGCTTTGTACCCACTCATTTCAGCAACCCATATCTATTGGATAAGGAAATGTCAAGATTTTTCAGGGCAATTAGACTACGTGCATACATCGAGATTGAACGACCTGCCTGGACCACTGGGAATTAAAATACCCTATCTCCCTTCCAGGAGCGCATCAAAACCTGCAAACCTCCAAGCACCTTTACACTCCCAAAAAAAATATGATGTCGTGGAGTCCTACATCGCTCGGGTCCAACAAGACCTTAAAACATTAGAGAAAAAGAGACCCACTATGAAGGTAAGACATAATATTTTGATACGACTTTCAGGGGCCTTTACCAACTTAAGTAAGGATAGGGAAATAGTCATAAAGCCTGCAGACAAGGGCTCCGGTATAGTAATAATGAACAGAAATGACTATAGAGAGGAGGTCTTACGCCAGCTCCAGGACCACAAAACCTACTTACCTTTAGACTAAGAGGCTAAGGCCTCTTTCACACTTGCGTTGTTAGGATCCGGCGTGCACTTCTGTCTGATCAGTCTTCAAAATGCTTTCAGTGTTACTATGGCAGCCAGGACGCTATTAAAGTCCTGGTTGCCATAGTAGTAGTGGGGAGCGGGGGAGCAGTATACTTACCATCCGTGCGGCTCCCGGGGCGCCATCCATCCACTTACCATCCATGCAATCACGTGATCCATGTGCATGGGGCGCCCTGACGTCACTCTGGAGCGCCCCGGGAGCCGCACAGATGGTAAGTATACTGCTCCCCACTACACTTTACCATGGCAGCCGGGACTTTAGCGTCCTGGCTGCCATGGTAACCATTCAGAAAAAGCTAAACGTCGGATCCGGCGATGCGCCGAAACGACGTTTAGCTTAATGCCGGATCCGGATTAATGCTCTTCAATGGGCATTACTTCCAGATCCGGCATTACGGCATGTCTTCTGGATTTTTGGACGGAGACAAATCCGCAGCATGCTGCGGTTTTGTCAATGTCCAAAAAAAATTCACGTACTGAACGGAAGACATCCTGATGCATCCTGAACGGAATGCTCTCCATTCAGAATGCATTGGGATAATCCTGATCAGTATCTTTCCGTCCTAGAGCCCCGAGGACGGAACTCTAGGATACGCATATGTTAAAGGGGCCTTGTAAGCCCGAAACGTTGTTATTAATGTAAGCTCATGTACCATCATGTCCGGCTGAATAAATCTACCAATTAGCATATTAACCATTTGGAGTGCTGTCTATTTGTACGAATACTGCAACTACGAGTCCCGTGGTGGAGTCAGGAACAAGGTTCTGATGTGCACCCTTTTTAAAAGCCAAGATAACTGCTGAGTGCTGTGATTACCTAGGAATATATATTCTGGTTTAGGATGGGGGACTTGTGTGCTGGGTCACAAGACTCAGAAACGAAACCTCCAAAAAGTAAACCTCTCATCCACTTTTAAGGAGATGCCACAACATCTGGCCTTCTTAGCTCAGGACAAGATGTACTGCCACATCTCCCAATTTCCTAGTTTAAAGGGGTTTTCCAATCAGTATCTGATTTGTGGGGGTCTGACACCCAGGACCCCCCAATCAGCTGTTTGAGAAGCCACCGTTGCCTTCTTTATGCTTACCAAGCACCAAGCACAGCACCGTACATTATATAGTGGCTATGCTTGGTATCGCAATGAGGCTGAGATGTTGTTACATGGCCTAGGAAAAGCTAGGGAAGGCTGCTACTGCTAGTGCTGCTGCTTACTCAAACAGCTGATTGGTGGGGGTCCACCAATGAGATACTGATGACCTATCCAGATGATAGGTCATCAGTAAAAAAAACACTTGAAAAACCCCTTTAACAGCCTGGAAATTGTTAGGCCAATACTAATAGGACTAAGGAGATGACATATCAAAGGTTTTACACCACTCTTGCGGCATAAAAAAAGTCGCTTATTATGGCACACATCATATTGCCATGATTTGCGACTTTTAGAGGTTCTTAACAGTTTTCAAAAGTGGTGAGTAAAGTCCGCAGCTTAGCAACAGGGTTAAGTGAGGCCCCCCAGATTACGCCAGAAACTAGCATAAGTTATAGCTCAAGTCTGCGCCAGTCAGGTTCAGCAATATTCAGGCTTTGGCAGCTAAAGAGTCTTACATATCCTTTGCTCCAGGGAGCATGGTGCTTAGACACTACCTTCATGTCGTCCAAAGTCCCTTCAGTGACTAACATAAACCAGGAAATCTGCCTACCTGTGTTTTTTTCTGGTGATCAGAGTAGTCCATGCCAGACACTTCATCTTTTAGACTTGAGCAGGAACCTGCATGTACAATGACAGACACTCATGGACAGAAAAAACTTAAAGCTCCTAAAGCCACCTTAGCCAGATGGCTCAGAGAAATAATTGCCTTCTTTTACAGATTGTTCAATCTGACTCCAACAGAAGGTGCATTCAGTGAGGGCTATGGCCATTTTTATTGACAGAAAGAGGAATATTTCCAGTAGATTGGTTGGCAGTGCAGCCTCCTGTTCCAAGGTGAAAACATTTATACATTACCGACTGGACACTAGGGCTGCAAGGAAATTTTGAGTGTACAGTTTTCCAAAATGCTTTCTGAACCTTTGTTACTGTTCTTCTGTCTATGACCAGAAAAGAGAGAATATACTAAGGATGCATTCCCAAGACAATAATAAAAGGCCATGTGATGGCCATTTTTTCTGAACCATTACAATGTATAAGGTTATCCACATGGAAGTTTTTTTTAATAGCCAGTGAATAGCAGCCTTCAAATAGTGGGACATGTCCTATTTTTGGTTGTTTTGATGGCCAGATGGACCCCATTGAAAAAAAAAAGGCCTGTTTTTAATGCCTGTTTGGACAGAAGTTCACCTGTCTAATGGGCATTAAAAAACAGTCTGTGGCTGACATTGTTATGGGGGACCTGTGGATGGCACTTTTATGGGGGGAAATCTGTGGATGGCACTGTTATGGGGGGAATCTGGTAAGTAAGTATAACCATTCATAGGCAATCTATGGCTAGCAATTTGCTTTTCTAAATAGGCCGTGCTTCAGCGAGCCTGACGTGACAGCGCTGGTCATGATTGGCTGGCGCTCCTGCACAGTGAGACCCGACCATCTCCTTAGCAACCGGGCACCAGCAGTGTTGCAGAGGAGGGCATCTGCTGGTGCCAGTTGTAACAGTTAAAGGGATTGTCTGGGTTCAGAGCTGAACCCGGACATAAGCTCCCCTTCACTCATTTACCATGCATGAGTGGAGCACCAGAGCATTTCTAGCTCCAGTGCTCCCCTTTGCCCTAAACTACATAGCACAGATAGTGCAGGACAAGTACAGTTTTTTTTGTTTTTTTTTACTGTCGGTGATGTACCTGGCTTTTTTCCAGTATGCTAGGCAAAGGCTTTAACCTAGCAGTGATTCCAGTGATGTCACCAGCACTAATGGGCGGTCTTTAATGCTGCCCTAGCCTGTAAAACGACCTACGGCAGCGCTAAAGACTGCCCATTTGTGCTGGTGACATCACCGGGCTCACTGCTTGGCAGAAGTCTCCGCCTAGTATACCCATGTGAAGCTTGATAACATTACCGGTAATAAAGAAAAAGCCCTTTCGCTATGCAAGAAATACTCAGATGCTCCACTTATGCATGGTAAATGAATGAAGGAAAGCTTATGTCTGGGTTCAGCTCTGGATTTTAGTTTGTGTTTTTCTTTAAAATAACAAGTTCCTTTCAGGCTACTGTAGCACTCCTGTCACCTTCAGCCCGCTGTATTAACCTATTCAATCCATCAGAGGTAGATAAACAGCAGGAGGCGGCAGCTTGAACCTTTTAAGATTCTAGAGTTTCACCACGTGAACTCAGCAGCATGTCTGCGTTGCATCAAAGCAGGTAGAGATTATTTAAGCCCAGGCAAACCAGACTCAAAGGAAGTCATAAAAGGGAAACATTGTACCTCTGTAAAACTATGCTTTTGGTCTCAGCACTAAAGAAGTCTTGGACTAGGGTTATAGTATGTTAAACATGAACAGGGTAGAATTAATCTAATGGTATTTCTAATAAAAGTAATATTCACTTTTTTTAAAAACATTTTTTTAAATTTAGGATCACAATCAGGTTCAACTGATAAGTAATATGTATCGACATTCCAATATAACCCACATGGCCAGTGACAGGTGAAAATAATGGAAAGAATGTCTGGCAGCATTCAAAAGTATCCCAAAAAATCTTACATGCTTTATGTTGAGCTGGCAATAACGGGTCTTTCAAACAACCAATTACGTTTCAGGTTCTTGTTGAGTAGGTGAATCCAAAATGAAGTGAAAAGGAAGAGGAGATAGAGCCCCAGCAAAGAAATCAAGATAGAGAGTTCAAGGATACAGTAGTGTTTCAAAGTTTCTCAACCCTTGAGAATTTTCTATATTTTTGCATAAACTTGACCTAAAACTACATCAGAGTTTCACACAGGTCCTAAAAGTAAGTAGAGATAAACAAATCAATAAATGAGCAAAAAAATATTAGACATGTCTGCGAGAGCCATAAATTTGTGAACCTTTGCTTTCAGTATTTGATGTGACCCCTTTTGCAGCAATATTAACTGCAACTAAACATTTCTGGGAATTGTTGATAAGTCCTGTACATTGGCTTGAGGAATTTTAGCCCATTCCTCCATAGAAAACAGCTTCAACTCTGTTATGTTGGTGAGTTTCTTCCCATGAACTGCTCAATTTAGGTACAGCGATCCCTCAAGATACAATGGACTCAGGATACAATATTTTCAACATACAATGGTCTTTTCTGACCCATCGTAAGTTGAAACCAGACTCAGCATACAATGCCTCAGACTCAAATCCAACCAAACAAGGCCACTTCTCTGGTAAAATAGCTGTATTAGGGTCCATTTACACGTCCGCAAGTGTTTTGCGCTATAGCTGAGCACGCTAGTTTTGGAGACGGGAGTGGGTCCTAGAGGTGGGACCTGCACCTATCTGACATTAGTGGCATATCCTGGAGATATTACACCAATGTCTGACAGGGGTATAACCTTTTAAGTGTGTAAATATGGTAACCGAATACATGTAGTATGAGTACACTGAAAAGTTATGGACCCAGGTCTAAGCCTAGAGCATTGGTACACTAACAGTACACTGACAACATGTAACATATCTGAGCCTAGAGTATACAACTTTTTGATAAACAAGCAATACAACCACAGACCCTATAATCCCCAAATGAATTGGTGCAAAACAGTTTGAAAGTCCTGGCTACAAGTTCAGAGTATAGATATAGTAACAGATCCAAGCTCAGAGTATAGATACAGCAACAGATCCAAGCTCAGAGTATAGATATACAGTAGTAACAGGTCCAAGCTCAGGGTATAGCTACAGTAACAGATCCAATTTCAGAGTATAGAGACAGCAACAGATCCAAGCTCAGAGTATAGATGAAGTAACAGATCCTAACCTGGATCTAAATATGTCAGCTTGGGCCTGTTTTTACATTTGGAGTTTCAGCAGACAACAGCCTGCTGAAGCTCTCTGGTTCTGTCATTGCCGGACGTTACCGGAACACCATCGGCTGCATTGACTATAATGGAGCTCAGCAGAAGTTCAGCCGCTACCAGGCAAATATGCCGGAACTCCCGCCTCAAGTGTAAAACAGGCCTTAAAGTTTTCTTCTCTAGATTGTCATATCAGCTGCAAAAGAGACCTATAAATCTAAATCTAAACTTGGCTTACAACTGTGTTTTATATAAATACTTAAAATGCAAGTATGCAATGCAAAATCAACTTTGAACAAGACACACACTGATTTATCAGCTTGTTGTGAGTTAATAATGTAAAAATATTAAAAAGTGTCCTGAACACTGCTGCCAATGACATGCTATAGATAAACAGTACACAAGAGGTAACAATAGCAACAGACCAATAAGAAAGACATATTATTACAGCTCCCTTTCAGTCTTTCATTCTCTGGCGCACAGAACTCCCAAAGATGCCCCTGACACGTACTTACCTGTTCGTGATCCGTCTGCAAGTCTATCCCCTCTGTTGTGGTGCAGTCAGGGTCACTACACTGCTGTGGCAAGCAGCCTCACTAAACAGGCTGGTCAGGGAGCAGGGACGCTAGGCCAATCAGGCTGATAGCCATCGTCCCATGCTTCCTGCCAGTGGGAGATTTGAACAGGCAGCTGCAAGCAACAGGTGCCCGAGACTAGTCTTCATTGTGTTTGGACATTTTGGAACTCCTGGATCTTGAGTTCTGCTTGCATCTGACTGCTGATTATATTTCTAACGTTATCTAGTGGTATTGACCCTGCCTGTTATTTGAGTCTTTATGTTTATGCCCCTGCACTTAGTTATGTTAGGAAGTGATGACCAGTTGGGATCTATTACTTAGGACGGCTCATCCAAGTAGGTAGGGATAGTGGTGTGGGTGGAAGTACAGGGCAAAACTATCTCCTACCTAACATGACAGAATCACAGGCCAAATTCTTCTGTGGTGTATTCATTTTATGGCATGGCGGGCCTTGGTGGACTAGATGCATGGTCTCAACCAGCTGTTCTAGGACCTTGAGACCACTTAGTCTCCACCCTTAGTTAACCCCAAGTTAAGTTGCCCAATTGTTTTGCGGGTGATAGGAAGCAATTTGTGTCTTTCTAGGAGAGTTGTAAGTTGCATGCCTCAGATCTACATAGGGACGGACTAGGAACTTAAAGTGGCCCTGGAAAAAAAAAAGTAAAAGTGGTCCCACGTTGAAGGCAGGTCCAAATTGGCTGAAGGAGGGGCAAACAGAAGTAGGCCAGGCCAGCAATACCATGGGGCAGAACAAAATACCACCCCAGCAGAACTAAATACCACAGTGCAGCACAAAATACTGCCATCTGCATCACAGTATGAAACTGTATTAGATTCCTGAGGATGACAATAGAGTTGAATTCAGGAGGGCACCTGCAGCCGCTGACCAGGTGCATAAGTGCCTGATGTTCCTACATTGGTTAATGCTGAGAGTATCAGCTCTTTTTGTACCTGACTAGTAGAAAAGCTTATGTGGATGGCCCACAAGGAAATTTCCCTGTAGGGTCTATGGCCAGTCTGCACATGGACCTACAGAAAGTGGGGATCATTATTTCTCTCTTGCAAGGAGATCCTCAAGAATGGGCCTTCTCTCTTCCCCTGAGCTATCATCTGTAGGTATTTTTTTCTGCTTAAATGACAAACCGGACAGAGTCATGCTGAATCTAAGTTTCATTACATCAGGGATGTAGACTAGCTGAGAAGTATTATGCCGACTTTTACAAATGGTGTGTTGCTTTCAAGTGGAATTATCCAGCCCTGAGATGTCAATTTCGTCAGGGTTTGTCTGACACAATTAAGGATCTGTTTGTAATCTATCCTTCACCTGACTCACTTGATGAGCCTATGACGTTAGCTGTACATTCGGACAGGCCACTTATGGAATGTAGAAGAGAACATTCATCCATACCTGTTCCTTATTCTAGTCCAGTTTTGCCATCTAACTTTCCAAGGTGTCTGCATTCACTAATGCATTTGGGTGTTACTGGCTCTATGCAAGACACAGCTTCATGAGTTTTCGGATAAAAAAACAATTATGATACTATTGGGGTGATGCTAACCACCTACTACAGTCCTGTCCTAAATGGCTGCCGCCAGAAAGACATTAGCACCTTGTTGGTTCTTGGGAAGACCAGAATCTCAAAAAAAAAGTTTTACTACCAGTATATATTACCTATAACCTCTGCAAACAATCTGTTGCTTTTAAATATTCTGGATCTGCTGCCAATTTTATTCATTTGAGTTTTGCTGTTTCTCTGGGTCTTCCTTTGCTTCTTCTCCCTGACGCTGTATGGGACCCTCAGGACATGTCCCGCTGGTGAGGTTTGTCCTTTACTCATTCCGAAAAGGCCATGGTTTCACAATCTATGGATTTCATCACTTATTTGCTACCTTCACAAGGAAAAACAGTTGGATAGATTTAGCAAGATGTGTCCCTCTCAGCCAGTTGCCCAATGCGAAAGTGTTGTCTTCTCTGTGCATTGACCATGTAGTCCAGTTGCATAGTATCCTTGAAGACATTGTGTCAGATTGTGGTGTGCAATTTAGGGGTCATTTATTATTAACCCCTATATTTGGTGGTGGATCCACTGAAGTTATGAAGAGGTGCAGGCCTCTACATAACTTCGCCGCATCCAGCACCAGTCTAAATGTAAGCCAGCTTCCTAGACCATTTTCTACAGCTAAAAAAGATAGGCCTGCCGGCGGTCCTCTTTCCCGCCCAGTATTTTAGAACTGGCAGGAGCGGGGAAAATTCGCAATTTGCAGTGCAACTGACCGTTACGCCGCAATCTGCGCCAGAAGTATGCATAATATAGGCTTATTTTTCTCTATAATAAATGAGCCCCTTTGTTTCTAAATTTTTGAAGGCTTTTTGTTCTAAATTGGGGATTACTCTTTCTTTTTCATCAGCCTTTCATCCTAAAATCAATGATCAGACAGAACGGCTAAATTAGTCTTTAGAACAATATTTGGGATTGCGTATTGCCGCATATAAACTGTGCTCAGTCTGGGCTGATCAAAAACACTCTCAGGGTTCTGTTTTTGTTGTTAGGGACAAAGTATGGCTATCTGTAAAAAATCTGCAATTGAATGTACATTCTGGTAAACATGCTCCTCAATCTATTGGTCCTTATGATGTTGTTGAAGTAAATAACCCTTATCATCTTAAGTTACCAGACTCATTTAAAATGCATAACGTTTCCTATAGTTCTTTAATTAAAGGGGTTATCCAAGACTAAAAAATGTTCCCCATACGCCCGGACCCCTCACACTGAATCTACTTACCTAGCTCCCCCGCGCCACTCCTGGTTCCCGCACCGCCACTGCTGCTTTTCCCCGTGTGCGGATAAAAACATAATTTGTCGGGAAGGAGGGCAGCCAATGGCATGCGGTGACGGGGACAAGCCTCCCTAGTGTCACTCGCCATACTAGGGAGCCGCATCCCCGTCACCACCTGCCATTGGCTGCTCCCCCCGATACTGGATGTTTTAATCTGCGCCTGGGGAGAAGCAGCTGCGGCGGTGTGGGGAGCAGGAGCGGTGCGGGGAGCCAGGTAAGTAGATTCGGTGTGAGGGGCCCGGCATATGGGGGGGGGGGGGGCATTTGTCTTGGATAACCCCTTTTATGAAATATGCACCTACTTTGAAACTTACTCAAATACCTCCTGCTCCTGTTGGGGTACAGAGGTAACTAGATTATGAGGTCTCCAAAATATTAGATTCCAGGAAGGTGTGAGTCGCTGTACAGTAACTGGTCCATTGGAAAGGTTATGGCCAGAGGAAAGGCCATGCGTGTCAAAGGCTATACATGCTGATAAGTTGATCAAAACATTTAATAAAACTCATTCTGAAAAACCTGCAACTTTGGTGAAGGATCCAATGGCTCGGTGTAGGAAGGGGTTATTGTCACATACTTACCTGTCCATGTTCCAGTGGCAAGACCTGCCTCTCTGTTGCAGTGCAGCCATGGGATGTTCCATTGCTTTGACAACGAGTCCCAGTGACAGTCGGACTGGTCAGCCTTTCAGACAGCAGGGATGCTGGGCCATTTGGCTCAGTGCTGGTTTTTATATGCCTCCTGTCAGTGGGAGATTTAAACAGGTATCTGCTGGCAACAGGTGCCTATGACTGGTCTTTATCACCACATTAGCGTTTGTTTCTCCTGGATCCCCAGGTATTGGTATAATAATAATAATAATATATTCTTATTTTGTGTTTTTATGTCATTTTAGCACTGCACTAATACATGATATGGTCGCAATGTGTGAATAAACCTAAAAACTTTATGCACTAATGACCAGACGGCATGCCATTGTATGTGACACCTTACAGTGCCCCATAGAACGCTGGTCAAATCAGGTGCAAATTGACTGTGTATGGCCAGTAGAAGTATGACCATCTAAGAGTCCTTTCACAGATTTCTGTCCATAACAAGCTCTCCATGAGTGACATGAAAATTATTTAGGCTGAGTTTCAGATGCACTTTTTGAAGCTATAACTAAGAGTTATTAATGTGGCAGACTCCATTTTTTCTTTGAACACACTTTTCCAAACTTAAGAACATTCCATGACAGGGTGTGGGAAAGGCATGGTGGGCTACAAAACTTGTTTAGATTGCCTGGGGCTAAGGCCAGGCAGACTCTGTCCACACATTCCACCATAACTAGCACTGTCCTGACATAAGACTATCATGCAGAGGGGAGGGGCGTGGCCTGCACGCTTATTGCGCCGGTCGCATAATTCGCTAGCTCCGCTTCTAACATCCATTAAGCGTCTCACATTTGACTTACAGGGGACTCACAGAGTTCTTTGCAAAGCCTGCGACATCCAACCCGGCTCACTCCGGCTCTCCGTCTGTGCAGCACATGGAAGCGAATTCCCCAGCCTTGTCATCCCGGTCCTCCTCAGACCCGGGGCACCCTACGTATGCGGGCTCACCTTCCCTCCCGCTCAGTGAAGGCGCCATGCACGCCATGCTGGGATCTCTCCACTCCTCACTCAAGGATGACTTCGCTGCCGTGCTGTCTGAGTTCTGACGCGAATTACAGACACTAGGTGAGCGCAATTCGCACGTGGAGGGGAAAATGGCGGAGTTCGCTGTGTCTCATAACACCTTGATAGATGCCCACGAGGCACTGGAGGAGGATGTGTCTGCGCTCAAAAACAAGCTGCAGGACCTGGAGGACCGCCACAGGCAGAATAATGTAAGACTCCATGAAGTACTCGAATCAGTAGAGTCTGAGGCATTTGTGCGCCTTCCCAAAGGGTTAATAAAGGACGCCGCACCTTCGGTGTCAGATTTGGACTTGATCGTTGACCGTATTCACCGTATCCCTAAACCTAAAGGGTTAGACCCTTCACTGCCGCGGGACATAGTGGAGCGCATTCATTTCTTTCATGTAAAGGAGAGGTTCCTGAGGGCCTTAAGGCAGAATCCTGCCCCATCTGCCTCCTTCCATGGCATTTCTGTGTTTCCTGAATTATCTGCTGCCACAGTGGCTAAAAGGAGGGAATATGTTCAAATTACCAAGCTACTCAGAGAGCATCGTATCTGTTATAGATGGGCATTCCCTGTCAAGCTCCTGATTGCGTATGAAGGAAAGCAATATATCTGCAGCTCACCTCAGGAAGCGGCGCGACATCTGCACAAATGAGGTCTTCTTCCCGATATCCCCCAACCAGACAAAACACCTGGATCCAGGCCGGACAGGATCGCTTCGGAGTGGGAGACGGTGTGAGTTATTTGAACTTTCCCCAAGGTTTTGTTTGGATGTTAGAAGGACGGTTTAGGCACGGGACTTTCATCTGTCCTACCTCCTCCTTCCCTAGTCTCCTTATACCAGGTTTGGAGGTGTAACATTAAGCAGACATCCCAGTACGTTTACAATTTGTTGTTACCCCATGTGGGTCCTGGACAGGCATCGTCTGGTACAGAGAACAGGTTTTTTGTTCTTATCTGGAGTTGGACTCACTTTTTTTGTTCTTATATTTTCTTTTTATGTTAATTCCTTTAGAAGGTCTTATTGGTATACATTCAAGGAAATGTTAGTATGCTCATTCCTATATGTTACACATGTGGATGCTGGTACCTAATTATGTGCTTAATGTCTTACTATGGGGGTGAAGTTCTATTCCAATAATGTGAGAGGCCTGAACTCTCCGTTTAGAAGATCTCAGCTCTTATCTGATCTCATTCAGTCTAGATGTAATGTAGCCTTAATACAGGAATCCCACTTATTTGAGTCGGACCAACATAGATGTGTACACCGTCATTTCCCACACATTTTTCATTCCCCATCTGTTAAAAAAACGGAAAGCGGGTACTTTTATTTGTATTAACTCTTTAGTGGCATTTACACTTCACCAATATATCTCTGACTCTGCAGGCCGGTATGTTATTCTTATATGTTCCTTAGAGAGATCCCAGTATACCATAGTGTCTGAAAACCTTCCTCCATAAGCTATTTAAGAAAATTCAGAGGGTGGCAAAAGGAGCTGTGATAATGGGTGGCAACTTTAATATCCCCATAAATGCGGACTTAGACTGTCGCACAAATGCAGGTGCTAGACTTGATGATTTACAAAATTCTCTTAAAACTACGTCTCTCCATGATATTTGGAGGTACCATCATGGTGGGGAGCGCGATTACACACACATCTCATCATCCTATTCCTCACAGTATCGCATTGACTATTTTCTGATATCACGGGATCTTCTTCATAGGGCGGTGGAGTCGGGCAATGGGTTTGCCACGTGGACTGACCATGCGCCTATTACGTTAGTATTGGACACTAGTCTGCCTAACCCGCCTCCGCAGTCTTGGAGACTTAATCCATATTTGCTTAAAAATGGTAAAAGGGTGGAGGAGTATCGCACTCACCTAAGGGACTTTTTCCGCTTTAATGAAGCCCCTGAGATATCTATTTCAACCTTGTGATTGTCTCACAAGGAATATATGAGAGGAATTTTCTTACAATCAGCTGCTCGGCTCAAACTAAATAGAGACCAACTGTTATCGGAGGCTTTATTAAAGCTTGAAATTGCAAACCGATTATATAAGTCTGATCCCTCCACCACCCATTTGGTAGAACTCCAGCAAAGCCGGCTATTTGTAAGGTCTCTTCTTTGATATAAACATGAAAGGGTGCTGCATAATTTAAAAACCTCCTTTTATCATATGGGAGATAAGGCGGGGTCACTATTGGCTGATAGAATTAAACGTAGAGCAGCAAATTCTAGGATAGAGAAACTACATTATAACAGATCTGTTATCATGCATCCACAAGAGATTACAAATGCGATTGCATCTCTATAATCTCAGGAATGAGGCATCCACCCATCAACCCACTATGGAGAATATAAAAGCCTTCTTAGAAACCCTTCACCTCCCCTCCCTCTCAGTCGAACAACTTGGGTCCCTTAATCAGCCAATTTCGGTTGAAGAGATTTTCACAACGCTTAAAGCCACGCCTCTCGGTAAAGCCCCCGGCCCAGACGGCTTTATCTCCGATTACTATAAAACTTTTCAAGCACAACTGGCTCCGTATCTGGCCACACTGTATAACGGTTTTCTCTCCTCAGGTCTAATACCCCATGATATGGTAGCGGCCATGCTAGTCACGCTTCCGAAACCGGGAAAGTCCCCAGATGATCCCGGAAATTTCCGCCCCATTTCTCTACTGAATGCGGACCTAAAATTGTACACAAAAATTTTAGCGACTCGTATTAATGCGTATCTCCCTTCCCTTGTCGATCTCTATCAAGTAGGGCTTGTCCCAGGGAGACATTGTAGGAATGGCACTAGACGTATGGTAGATCTTATTCAGCTAGCGAGGATGTCCAGGACTACCACAATGTTTATATCCCTAGACGCTGAAAAAGCATTCGATAGGGTGCATTGGGGGTTCCTGGAGCAGGTCCTGTGGAAATTTGGGTTTTGTGGCTCCATACTTTCAGCCATAATGGGGCTCTACACAAAATCGTCTGCTAGGGTGTTGGCATCTGGCTTCCTGTCTGTCCCCTTTCAAATCACGAACGGTACTTGGCAGGGTTGCCCGCTGTCACCGTTGATTTTTTGCTTTAGTTATAGAACCACTTGCGATAGCCATCAGGTCCTGCCCACAGGTTCAGGGAATTCGGGTAGGAGATCTCTCTCACACATTTGGCTTTTATGCCAATGATGTAATCCTTACTTTGACGGACTCTGTCATTTCTTTAATGGTGGTGTCTCACATACTCGCTTCCTATTCACAGTGGTCCTATTATAAATTAAATGAAAAGAAAACTAAGATCTTAGATTTTCACATACCGGGAGATATTAGAACGCGACTTCAACAGACATATTCTTTCCAGTGGGTTAAACGGTCCCTTACTTACCTAGGGGTGGAACTAGCCCATTCTGACCATGGACCATGTCCATTAATTTAAGCAATCTACGAGCAGAACTAAAAAAAGATTATGCCAAAATGTCGAAGATTCACCTGTCCTGGATTGCATGCATTAATGCAGCTAAAATGTTTTCTCTCCCTAAAAATCTGTAATGTTTCAGGTGTCTACTTCAGATAGCTAGGCCTCAAATTGTGCAGTTGCAACAGGACCTACTGACCTTTATATGGACCAATAAATGTCCTAGGATATCCAAGTAGGCGCTATACCGCCCAATTAGATGCAGTGGACTGGGTGTCATTGATATTTATAAATACTATCTAGTTAACCTGACGGAACACTTGAATGGTGGTCCCCGTCCTCCCTGCAGCGTTGGCTATAAATTGAGGAGACTTATGTTAGGCGGAGATCCTTGCCCGCTATACTTGCGGCTTAAAGTCTGAAACGTTTTCCACATAACTTACCTCTGTTAACTGTGCGCACCACAGTGTTTATCTAGGCCCACCTTATGGATTCCATTAAACTCTTTCGTGTTCCAATGGATAGCCTTCCTATAGTTGCGATGGAGTACCACATCCCTAATATTTCCTTGGAGACCTGGGAGGTTTGGGGAATCCGGCATTTAGGGTGTCTATATGATGGTTCTGTGCTAATAGACTTTGCCTCCTTACCCTGCAAGTATCTACTTCCAAATACAGTGTTATACCAGTACCTTCAGGGTTCCCTACCGCCGAGGCAGTATTGTCAGGGAGACACTCGTTATCTTCCCTTTCTAGCAGGTTGCACGTCCCCAAGACCTAAACTATCTACGCTTTATGCTAGTATTCTGCCCTTTGTATATGAGGATAAACATCCATTTATGCTCAGATGGGAACAAGAGGTGGGTAAGACGTTCTCTGTAGACCAGTGGAAGGAGGCTCTTTATTGGTCTTTCAAACTCTCCAAATGTATTAATCACGTAGACCAGGCGAGAAGAATCCAGTTAAGATGGTATCTAACACCCAACAGATTGGCTCATCTGATTCCAGGTTATTCCCCTCTTTGCTGTAGAGGGCGTGGGGAAATTGGATCCCCGCTCCATATGTTGTGGGCGTGCACGTCGGTCACAACCTTTTGGTCTTCCATAGAAGACGGCATTAAAGCAGTCACAGGAACAATGCTTCCCCTTTCTCCTGAACTCTCAATTCTGGGTATAAGGCTATCAGATGTCCCCTCTTGATTCCGATGGTCAGTTGCACATATATTATCCACTGCTCGGAACATTATTGCCCGTCAGTGGAAATTGGCGCAATCTCCTTCAGTTAAATAGGTCATACAATCAGTTAACACTCATATGCACTGTGAGCTGGTCTTTGCATCCACATTGTGCTCCAGAATCAGTGCTCACAATCAGTGTGTCCCATGGTTATCTAGTAGCTTTGCCACGGCCCTTCCAGTCCGGAATGCTTTTTGTAGTCCGTCAGATATAATCATATGTCTCTTAAGTGTTTGTGTAGTTATTTTCAAATTGCTCAGGAATCATTAGGCCTCTGCACTTTGTTATGGCATTTCTTTGATGTACTACCCTCATTGCTTTGCACTCCGATGACTACCTTGTGATGTGTATTGTATGGTACCTATTATGTAATGTATGCCTTAGGATATTTCATCCTGTTATCCTGCTGTTGTGTTCTGTAATCTTGTTGGAATACTATTAGTTTGAAAATTAATAAAAATTTATTGACGAATAAAAAAAATAACACTATCATGCATGGTTATCTGTAATCTGATTGGATCAATGTCCTATACCCTAAACATTTGATTTTCTTTGTGTATGAATAAACACTGAGAAAGAGGAAACCCTGACTCTACTGTACACCAACCCTATTAGTTCCTTCTGTCCACTGGCTGGTGAATCGCTTGATCCTTGACATTTTCATTTTTATTAGAGGAAGCTACTCTTAGGCTAGCATTGTGAGATCCAGCAGACTGTTCTGGCAGGTAAGAGCCTGCCGGGTCTCTCTAGCTTTGGCATTGCTGGACACCACTACATTCCCCTCTGGCCCCATTAAACTATATTGGGGACCAGTGGAGATCCGGCTGCAACCCGGTAAACATGAACGCAGTGGTTTTCGACTGGCTGATTTTTGGCATGTTTGCTGGGTAGTGGCCTGATCTCCACCATTTCCTATTATAGTTTGGGAACGCAGTCGCTTCTGGCAATGCCGGATCCAGAGAGACCTGGCAGGCTTTTCCATGGCAGAACAGTCTGCCGGATCTCACAACACTAAGTGAGAAAGTAGTCTAACAAAGAAGATTAAAAAAGAGGACAGGTAGTATCTCTTTATACTTGCTCTCCCTTTATGATCCATACCTGGTTTTGGCTCCAAAAGCTCCATAAAAAAAACTGACAATGTAAACCCCACCAAGGGCAGTTAATTGTCCGAGCAAACAGCTGCATGAATAAATGTTCACTGCTCAGGATCTTTTATGTGGCTCTTCAACCTTTTACATTATTGTCAGCAGCACATCCCGTTACAGGCAGATGTATTGCAAGTATGCATGTGGAGCAAGTATTTTTAAAGCCACATAAAAATGTGAGTTTGTTGCCTGATAGGTGGACTGTTTACACAAGGCAATGATTGTGACCTAACATGCCAATGAACACTTGGCCAGTCATTGGTGTCTAAAAGGCCATATCTGTAAGCACAAGGGCCACATGGGCATCATGTCATTCATATCTGGTGTCGTATGCTGAAATACAAAGCTTTATTTACTTGTTATAACACTAAATATGAGAAGTCAAATGTTTTTAACTGGCAACGGTTTGAAATCATCTGTCATATCTTGTGATCCAGCTGGCGCAGACAATCCCTGCCAGCAAGTCAGCTGCACATCTGCTGTACTTCAAAACAGGTGATAGGAGGACATGAAAACCTGTTAGTGAATCTAATTTCTAATATAGTAAACCTGTTCCACATATGGAGGTTCAGTGCTTTTCACACAGTCTAGATGATGTAATACCACAGATCATGCTTTATAGAAATACAGTAATAAGACGGTATTTTCATCACTTATACAAGCAACCAAAACCAACATTTTTATAGATGTACTACATGTAATGCATGGCACTACAATAGTAGTGTTAGAACCAATCAACAAAGCAATGGTTTATTCTTCCAGTGCTGGATTAGAGCTGTCAGCAGTTTAGCATGGTCAAAGAGAATCTGTCAGCATGAAATACAGTGCAATCTGCAGCATGTTACTGAGCAAAAGGAACAGATTGATAAATAGGGGCTGATTTATTAACAGGGGAAACAGTCTGTCTTTAAATATATCTGCATGTCTATTAAATATGTAGATTGGTGTAAAGGTAGCAATCTGTGTTCCAAATTTATGAAAGTGCTGCATAGTGCTTGTTAAATTTGACTTATTTGCACAATCACATTCTGAGAATTCCCCCCCATTACAGCTACTGTAGGTAGTTGCTGTAGTGCAGTTTTAGAATACTGATGACCTATCCTTAGGATAGGTCATCAATATCAGTTTGCCTGGGGTCCACCTCCCAGAACCCCCTCTGATCAGCTGTTCGAAGGGGTTGCAGCACTGCTGTGTCCTCTTCAATGTTTACCTGCATGCCATCTACATTAGAATTGAAGTGCAGTGTAAGTACAACTGCTTCTTCTACCAAACACTGGTCCTTATGTTCAGATAGGAAGAGTCTCTCCTACTAAACACTAGTCCCTATCTGCAGACAACTAAGGGCTCCGATTGTTCTCCCTATATACTGTTTATAGCTGTAGACCTTTCTACAGCTAGAACCTTCTAATGGGAGGCGATGGAGTAGAGAATCACAGCCTAAGGCCTCATGTACACGACAGTTGTTTTTAGCGGTCCGCAAAATGGGGTTCCGTTGTTCCGTGATCCGTTTTTGGTTCCGTTGTGTTTCCCTGGTCCGCCAGAAAAAAAGGAAGGAAAAAAAAAAGTGTCATTTGAATATCTGCACCCAGGATAATGGAATATATATGCAGCATGGGCATAGCTATAGGGGGTGCAGAGGTAGCAGTTGCTACCGGGCCCAGGACCCTGAGGGGGCCCAAAGACCCTTGTGCCGCATAAGAAGACACACAAAGCACTGAGGAAAGGGGGCCCAAGCTGAACTCTTGCACCAGGACCCATGAACCGTTAGCTACGCCCCTGATATGCAGGTCATGGACACGGACGCGAATGACAGTCGGATGTGCCTCTGCATTTTGTTCACGGTCCCATTGGATTGAATGGGTCCGCGAAAAAGCTTTACTTTCAGAGACTGTGGAGGAAAGCAATGAGTTTTGTCATCATGTCTATCCCAAAGCAAGGGGTTAATTTATCATTTTAAAATTGTGGGCATAGTAGCCTATAACCAGACAAATAATATAAAATGCATTCTCACATCTACTGTTTCCAGGAATTAAATGCATATTTAATGTTTTTAAAACAGCCCTATTTATTTTTAATTGTCACAAATCAATCTTCAGTGGTTGAATGGGAATTAAAAAAAATTCAATGTAATGTGTTATATCGGTAAAATGGATCCTGCCTGGATTCAACCGAAAATTCAAGTGCGAATGTAGTTAGGCCTTATTCACACGTCCGTAGTGTTTATGGATCTGCAAATTGCGGATCCATAATCACACCCGGCCGGCAGCCCCATAGAAATGTCTATTTTTGTCCGCAATTGCGTGCAAGAATAGGACATGCTCTACTTTTTTGCGGAGCTGCGGCCGTAAGTTCGGCGGCATGCTCCGCAAAAAGTAATGCATCGTTCCGTGCCCCATTCACAGTCAATGGGTCCGCATGTATTCCGCAGAATTGCGGAATACATGCGGACATATATGCGGACGTGTGAAAAAGGCCTTAAAGGGTATTCTCTTATCATCAAATAAAGGTTATTTATTGCATAATAAAAAGTTACCGAATGTTCCCTACTCTTCCTGAATAAATTCCTGTTTGAACATCTCTGCTTGCAGTCATTTACTAGGAATAATTATTGTTTGCTTGGAGTGGATATAAATTTGCCCTGCTCATGTGATGGACACATAGGATCAGGGCTTGTTACAAGACACAGCTCTGATAATTGTACTGTTACTGTACTCAGTCCTGTGTGCCAATCACATTACCAGGATAGAGAAGACAATATGGAATGAAGTAAGCAAAATTCCGGCTGCTATTAATTAGGGTTCCCAGCCCACAATACTAGATGAAAAGTAACTTGAGCACTCCTTAGTTTCAGGTGAAAACAGTACGTCTTATTTATTTTGCTGTTAGGTAATCAATATGTGTTGTGCGTTGTTTTGTTCAAACATGTGACCTTTCTCAAACACTACTGCCGTACAAGCAAAGAAAATAATGAAGAGTAATGAAGAGTAATGAAGGACGTGGCCCAATGAAGGGTATACACCACACCAGGGAAACCATGATAGATGAAGGTTACTATTGATTGACAGCAAGCAGGTACTTTTAAAACCATGAAGTTTTTAGTAACTGGCACTTGCCTGGAGTTACTGTTTCGATGAGTAGTATAATTTTTTTTTTACATGATTGGTATTTTGTTATGTCACTCTCCTGTTTTTTTTTTAACATATATATCCTAAATTAAATCTACTACATTATACTTTTTCATGGTAATGAAGGACACTATGAAAGCCTCAGTTACACAGAAAATTAGCCATGTTACAGAGGCAGGAAGACCAATCACAGGCAACTATGGCCAGCAGTTGCTTGATTAAATACCCTGCCAACAGGAAGCACATCCTCATCCCTGCTCCCTGATAGGCCCATCAGCACCACTGTCAGCTGGGTGGTTGCCAAGCTAATGGCGTGATGCCAAAGGTGCCGCATAATGGAGCGAGACCACAGGAGTATGGACAGGTAAGTACATGATAGGGGCTTATTAATTAGGACAGCACTGTTTAGGCAGTTAATACGGTTAATGGTCGCACAGCAGTGCAGCTACTGCGCGGCCGTTAACAATACAGACCAACTAGTACGGGTACCGCTCCTAGTGGTTGGCAAAGATACAGTTAGAACACAGATACAGTTGAAAGTTGTGGCCTGGGCCGATTCTACCTCCTACTGCCTGAGGTGAAAACTGAAATGGTGCCTCCACCCCATGCCAAATACTCAATCTAACCCATACTTCTCAGCCCTACTGCTAAAGGCATATTTGAATTGATCATTACATACAGCACTATATCCAATGATGTCTCCTCTGATTTAGATGTTCTCTTTCCCAATTGTCTCCATTTGGACAAGACTGCCATGATGAAGTATTCCAGCTGCAAATTCTCTCTGCAGAGTTTACCACACAGACATGTTACATCATCCTCCAGCTCATGGTGCACCAACAGTACTACATACTACCGCTTCCCCCAATACTGCGCCCGCTGTGCTCCCCAATGTCCATAAAGAAAGAAAATTTGTAGTCAAGCAATTTAAATCCAAGATCAGTTTTCGGCTTCTTTAGGTGAATACAATACAAGTCACAGCACAGACTGTCATGATTAAGAACACCTGTGTTCAAAACGCGTAGACGTTGTGTGGACTGACTATGGAAGCTGTGCTGTGACTTGTATTGTATTCACCTAAATAAAGAAGCCGAAAGCTGATCTTGGATTTAAATCGCTGGACTACAAATTTTCTTTCTTTACAGATTATTGATCGGGCACTCACCGGAAGGTCCGTGCAAGAGGGGATTGATTTCAATTTTATCACTGCAGGTGAGCTGGACTTTTTCTTTTCTTTCTCCACAAATATTATACTTATAAAATACCAGTGCTATACAGGTAGTCCCAAAAGTCCTCTTAAATGTCTCACCAATAGCAATAATTCTATCCCAGGCTGCCCTCACTAGTAATGGTGCCCCCTATAGTGATAATGTTCTCCAAGAATGTCCCCATTAGTAGAATGCCTTTTGTATTGTGCCCAATAACAATGCCCCACAGTACCCCAGTAGTAATAATTCAATTATAAAGCCCCCTGTAGCTCCACACTATTGCCCCTCATATGTTTAATGCCTCCCAGTATTTATAAGGCCTCCAATAGTGCCACTACTATATAATGCAGTTTGCTTAATGTCCCCACTTGTGCCCCATGTATTATTACAGTGTCCACCAGCAGTGCCCCTTTATTTATAATGCTCTTCCCTCTCTACTACCCCCAGTAGTGCCCCCTGTATTATTACTTCCAGCAGTACCCTCTTAATTTATAATGCCCCCACTACAGCCCTATATATTTTTATAATACACCCCAGTAATGCCCCTTTTATATTTATAATGCCACCCAATAATGCTCCCCTGTATTTTCATAATGCACCCTAGTAGTGCCTCCTTTATTTATGTCTTCCCCTCTTTTCTGCCCCCAGTATAACTATAATATCGCCAGCAGTGACCCCTTCATGCCCTCCACCTCTGTACTGTGCCCAGTAGTGACGGGGGAAAAAAAGTACTTACCCCACTCCCATCCCATGTCGCCATCTGGATGTGTTGCCTGTTTCCCAGGACAGGTGGCACAATGATGTCGGCATGGCCACCTGCGCCAGGGACACAGGCGGATGTGTCATAGCGACGCCTAAAGTTCCAGTGCACAAGGTCACATTGATCGCAACTGCCTCATAGGGTTTAAGCCTAGCAATCGATTTTGGCTCCCTACCCTGCAGCCTGAAGCAAGATGTGGCAATGCCTAACTCACTTAACAGGGGGCCCCATGCAACTGCCGCTTTGGAGGTTAGAGGCTGCAACATTATCCTATGATACAAAGGCTGTTCTCAGAGCCACCAGATTCTGTGTGCATTCACCAATGCACTTTATAGGCTACAGCTTAGTGGAAGCTCAATGCTGTGTACAGGCAGTGCCTGTCAAGAGATACTGACCACAAGCAAATGCATGTGGGAATTAAGGGCTAAACAGACTTCCCACTGGGTAGAGCCATGGGGCGATACTTTCCACTGGCTTATCGCTCAGCCAGGATTTTTGAAGTTCCCACTCAATTACTGAGGGTTTCTTTTGCTAATCTGCTCCCATCCACCTGATGGTCAGCGCGTGCCAGTTCTTGGGCGCTCTACACAGTAAGGCCCATTTTCACAGTGGAGCCAGCAACCCAAAGGTGAGTGGGGCAGGAAAAGTGTGAGTGATTTGCAGAGCTATATTCCCTGTGAGTGGAGCCCTATTAGTTCCAGTCCTCTACCAATGCACCAGAGTCTACTCCCCCTGCATTATTATAAAACACACATGATGTTTTTGTGTTGTGTTGCAGACAATGCACAAAAGTAGCTCCTCGTAAATTATAGTGAACACAGTCAATGCACCACAGCCTGCTCTTTCTGTATTACCCTAAGTTCACACCTGAGCGTTTTACAGCGCGTTCAAACGCGCTGTAAAACGCTCAACACATGAAAACCAATGCTTTCCTATGGCCCTGGTTCTCACTTGAGCGTTTTACAGCGCGTTTGAACGCGCTGTAAAACGCCCGACGCATAAACAAGTACTTGAGCTTTTTTTGGGGCGTTTGTCGCGCGTTTTGTGATTGACACCACAGTAGTCAATCACAAGAACGCGCGTACGAACGCGCGTTGCCTATTTGCAAAAAACGCGCTGAAATACGCGCGACAAGAACGCTCAGGTCTGAACCCAGGGTTAGACTAACAAAGAACAGATAGACTCCAAAGTCTGTGTCTCCTGTATTATATTGGCTAAACACTGACGACACCCCAGTCTGCTCCTCCTGTGTTACAATGCCCACACTCAACTAAACCACCAGAGTCTGCCCCACCTCTACACTAGAGCTAAAAGTTACAACTCTACTTCATTAAATCACCAAAGAAGGTTTGAAAAGTAGAAAATATTTTTTTCATTTTTTGATGTCTAAACCTGGGGTGCATCTCATGGTGTGAAAAATATGGTAATTAAATTTTAATGTATAATTTCCAGTAAAATATTTTATTTCTGTTGCTCATTTAAAAAAACACAATGTCAGTATTGCAATAATTTGTTACACCTAAAAAAAAGTATTTGATCAGCGACTTAGTACAGTTTCTGTACCACAGAAGTGGGAAAGTGCTTTTATGTCTCTGTGTTACAGTACTGTCATGTAATTTGTATATCAGTTTAACAAATCTGTTAGCACAAAATACCATCAGGTCACTTACAAAAGACCTGACCTACTTTACAGATGAAGTGATTACATTTGTAGCATAGTTAATTGAAATAAAACTCTCAAGCTGTTATATGAGATTGTTTGTGAGCCTGATTTTACTCAACACCACTAAAGCTGGCGATACACATTTGCCAGCCATCAATCGTCCAAGTGACACCTACAGCATCTCAAAAAAGTGAGTGCACTGCTCACATTTTTGTAAATATTTTATCATATCTTGGGACAACACTGAAGATATGACACTTTGACACAATATAAAGTAGTCAGTGTACAGCTTGTATAACAGTGCTACTTTGGTGTGGCCTCAAAATAACTCAACACACAGCCGTTTGGTGTGTAGGTGCCTAGGCTGCTCTGCCTTCTTTTTACATTACTCCTCCCCAGCCTCTTCCTTGGCCCGCCCTCCAAGTCCCTTGCTTCATCCACAGGACCGGCCGAGATCCCGCGCGTGCGGAGTGCACTGCCGGCCCGGTCCTCCTGTTTGCTTCTGGTGCGCCCCTTAGTCACTGGTTTCGTGCAGTTTGCATCACAGTACGCATGCACGGGCCGACTGAGCATGCGCAGGATCTTGGCCGGTCCCATGGATGACGCAACGGACTTGATGGGTGGGCCAAGGAAGAGGCTGGGGAAGAGTAATGTAAAAAGAAGGCGTAAAAAAACCTGCGTTTTTCCTGCTGGTGAAAGTCAGAAAAAAAATGACAAAGGTACCATTTGAATCATGGATAGGTGTGCTAGAGAGCCATGTAAGTGGTGTATAACATCATATTTTAGTGACATATTTTGGTTTAACTCTTTTGGGCATGGAGTTGACTAGAGCTTCACAGGTTGCCACTGAAATGGTACTCATATCCAGGGGTTACAACCACCCTGCAATCCAGCAGGATGTGCTTGTGACACTATAGGAAAAAGTGCTGGCCTCTCTGGTGGCTGGGACCATGGAAGTGTTCATATATTGGCACTTTTTCATATAGTGTATAAGCATAAACACCATTGCTGGATTTTGGGATGGGTGTAACCATGGAAACGATAAGTGTATCATGTGATGGAAAAATAAATCCAGACAGCAAAGGAGGCAATAAGGACAATTACAGTACATTAGTAGGTGCTTGTATTAACTTTATTTACATGATAAATGCCATTATCTGAAGTAAGACAACCCCTTTAAGGTGGTGAGATGTTTCCGGACATATGTCACTACCCAGTTAATTTTCTACCTACACGTATTTAACCGCCTCCCGACGGCGGTACGCACGGATGCGTCCAGGAGGTGGCTGGTTTACTCCTGGACGCATCCGAGCGTCATCTCGCGAGACGCTCACAGGATCGCATCAGGGAGAACTTTAACTACAGCCTGCCAGCGCTGATCATGCGCTGGCAGGCTGTAGAAGTTAAAAAAAAAATCGCATATCAGACGCTGTTTTGTTAACAGCGCCCTGATATGCTTGCTGCTCTTTCCTCTGGTGGTCCCTTTTGCTTGGGACCACCAAAGGAAACTTATGTAAGTGCACCAATCACCACACAGACCCCCCCCAGTCACTGATTAACCCCTGATTAACCCCCAATTAACCCCTGATCACCCCATGTCCCCCCCCTGATCACCCCCCTGTCACTAATCACCCCCCTGTAAGGCTCATTCAGACGTCCGTATGTGTTTTGCGGATCCATGGATCCGCGGATCCGCAAAACACGGACACTGGCAATGTGCTTTCTGCATTTTGCGGATCCGCACATTGCCAGAACTATATAGAAAATGCCTTTTCTTGTCCGCAATTGCGGACAAGAATAGGACATGCTCTATCTTTTGCAGATTTGCGGCCGGATGTTCGGGGGCCGAAACCTGGAAGTTCGCGGCCGCAGCTCCGCAAATGCTGATGTGGCGAGCACATAGTGTGCTCTCCGCATCACCACCGGCCCCATTCACAGTGAATGGGTCCGCATCTATTCCGCAGAATTGCGGAATAGGTGCGGACATTTTTGCGGACGTGTGAATGGGGCCTTACTTCTTTTTTTTTTTTTTTTGCACATTTTTTGGCAGAGATTTTTTCATCCACATTGATTGATGCGAATAAGGAAATCTGTGCCGTTCATTTTTTTTCTTTTTTCAGCCCAGAGGCTGAACGGAAAAAAAAAATCTCATTACCCCTTTGCTCAATATAAGGAGAATCGCAGAAACTCCTAATGCTGGCCATACGTGTAATGATTGCAGAGACCCTCAAATGCCAGGGCAGTATAAATACCCCACAAGTGACCCCATTTTAGAAAGTAGACACCCCAAGGTATTCCGTGAGGGGTATGGTGAGTTCATGTAAAATTTTATTTTTTGTCACAAGTTAGTGCAATATGAGACTTTGTAAAAAAAAAAAATATATCAATTTACGCTAACTTGTGCCAAAAAAAAAAATCATTTCTGTGAACTCGCCATGCCCCTCACGGAATACCTTGAGGTGTCTTCTTTCTAAAATGGGGTCACTTGTGGGGTATTTATACTGCCCTGGCATTTTAGGGGCCCCTAAAGCGTGAGAAGAAGTCTGGAATCTAAATGTGTAAAAATGCCCTGCGAAATCCTAAAGGTACTCATTGGAATTTAGGGCCCCTTTGCGCACCCAGGCTGCAAAAAAGTGTCACACATGTGGTATCGCCGTACTCAGGAGAAGTAGGGCAATGTGTTTTGGGGTGTATTTTTACATATACCCATGCTGGGTGTGAGAAATATCTCTGTAAATGACAACTTTTAAATTTTTTATACAAAGTTGTCAGTTTACAGAGATATTTCTCTCACCCAACATGGGTATATGTAAAATACACCTCAAACACATTGCCCTACTTCTCCTGAGTACGGCGATACTACATGAGTGACACTACTTGCAGCCTGAGTGCAAAGGCCCAAATTCCAACGAGTACCTTTAGGTTTTACATGGCTGCTCACAATTTAGCCCCGCCCAAAATGCCAGAACAGTAAACACACCCCACAAATGACCCCATTTCGGAAAGTAGACACCCCAAGGTATTCACTGAGGGGCATAGTGAGTCCGTGGGAGATTTTTTTTTTTTTTACAGAAGTTAGCAAAAATGGAAACTTTATTATTATAATTTTTTCCTCAGAAAGTGTCATATTCCGCTAACTTGTGAAAAAAAATGAAATGATACATGAACTCATCATGCCCCTCCGCGAATACTTTGGGGTGTCTTCTTTCTAAAATGGTGTCATTTGGGGGGTATTTATAGTATCCTGGCATTCTAGCACCTGAAAAAACATGACAGGTGCTCAGAAAGTCAGAGCTGCTTCAAAATGCGGAAATTCACTTTTTTGCACCATAGTTTGTAAACGCTATAACTTTTACCCAAACCAATAAATATACACTTTTTGGATTTTTTTTTAACAAAGACATGTAGAACAATAAATTTTGCGAAAAATTTATATAGAAATGTAGTTTAAAAAAAAATATTTAAAACAGAAAGTGAAAAATGTAATTTTTTTGCAAAAATTTCGGTCATTTTTGATTAATAGCAAAAAAAGTAAAAATGGCAGCAGCAATGAAATAGCACCAAATGAAAGCTCTATTAGTAAGAAGAAAAGGAGGTAAAATTCATTTAGGTGGTAAGTTGTATGACGGAGCAATAAACGGTGAAAGTAGTGTAGTGCAGAATTGTAAAAAGTGGCCTGGTCATTAAGGGTGTTTAAGCTAGGGGGGCTTAAGTGGTTAAGCTAGGGGGGCTGAGGTGGTTAGAATGCTCCAAGTAACTGGATTCATAACAGATACAACTTATGCTAATGTTCTTTGTTTGTTAGATCAAAATTGTAGTTTGAGGGATTTTCATCCCTCTTTCTTGCAAGTCTTCCAGTTGTGTGTGTTTAGGATCATTATCCATTTGTAGAAGCTATTATCTTTTCAACTACAGCTTCTGCTGTTATGTTAGCTTCCAGAATTTGCTGGAATTTCATTAAATCCATTCTTCCCTCTACCTGTGAAATGTTCACCGTGCCCACTGGCTGTCACACAACCTCAAGGCATGATTGATCCACCCCCATGCTTAATGGTTGGAGAGGTGTTTTTTTCATGAAATTATGTGCCCTTTTTTCTCCAAACATACCTTTGCTCATTGTGGACCAGGAGTTCTCAGGACCAAAGGACTTGTTTCCAAAAATCTCCACTGTTTCTGTTAACTGCCATTTCATAATATTTTAAACTGAAGAAATGGCAACCTGAGAACATTTTGTATCTTATAGCCTTCTCTTGCTTTGTGGGTCACAACCATTTTCATTTTCAGGGTGTTTCAGCTGCTTAGAAGAACCCATGGCTGCAGTTTTTGGGATAAACTTAGAGGAGTCTAAGTATTTATACAGTTTTGAAATCTGCATCACCTGGCATTTTCTAACGATGATTGTAAAGAAGCCTTAACCCTAACAGGCTTTTTAAGGTCTGAGACCTCGTCAAAGTTATCTGAGCGCTCAAATCTCCTAGGGTTCCCATATCTTTGTAAGGTACACCTTTCTTTTTTTCACTCTAAAATTGTAAAAAAAACTAAAATAATAAACTTATATTATCGTACTTAAAGCTTATGTACACCTTCAGTGGCATTTTTTTAATGATTGCATTTCACTCATTTTTGGCTACAAATATTTTTTTCAATTGGCCTTTATTAAAAATATTGAGCCGTTCTGTCACAAAGGCTCAACTGTTTTTCTAGCGGTGTGACTGGTACTTTTATTTTCACTTTGTGCGGGTCATCTAATAAACCTTATCTCTAAACTACTGAGAGATCATAAACACTTATTTAAGCCACATTGTTATCAATAAAATAAGAACTGATCTATAATGAGTGTTTATAAAGTCAAAGAACAGAGATAAGGAGTCCATCAGCTCCTGGTCTGACGGAAAAGAAAATCCAAAGGCTGTTACTAGAGCATCTCAGCTCTGTACAGAAAATTTATTTTTAATAAAGACCAATTTATAAAATGTTTTTAGGTCTTAATGAGTACAATGCAATAATAATTAAAAAAAATGTCCCCAAAGATGTGCCTAGCCTTTAAAATATTGAAAAGTGTGCTTCATCTTTAACTTTATGTCTTTTGGGGATCACATCATCTTCAACTTGCTTAACTGTTCACAGAAACAGTAATTTTGACCAGGGGTGCCCAAACTTTTGCATACCACTGTATCTATCTGTCTATTGTCTATTTATCCATCCATCCATAACTGACATTGCGCAGTTATTGAAGGGAAGGAAAAAAAGTGCTGCAAACTTGTGCATCCTATATTACAAGGGTCCACTACACTACAGGATGTTACCAACAACAACTGAAATTGAAACTGATTTGCCACAGGGTACAGTGGTAGGCTAATAACTTTGGACTAAGGCGGTTTTGATAAATGGTGGTATTTGCTGGCTTGATTGATTTTTCCATCACATTCTACACGGCTTTTATCCAGGGTTTACAACCACCCTGTAATCCAGTTGTGCTCCAGTAGGGGTGGCCATGTTTGCACACTATAGATATAAGTGCCAGGCTCTCTGGTGGCCGGTGCCGTGGGAGCTCACATAGGCTGACGCTTTTTACTATAGTGTGTAAACACAGCCACTGTTGCTGGATTGCAAGGCAGTCGTAACCCCAGAAAACAAGCAATGTATAATGTGATGGAAAAATGAATCCAGACAGCAAAGGAGTCAATAAGGACAATCACAATACATTAGTGTCTTGTAGTAACCTTCTCTACATGATAAATCCCATTTGCTGTGGTGAGACAACCCCTTTAATATCATTAAAATTCTATAGAACTGCACATCGCGGTGAAGCCTTACTTTGTGCACCTCAATGTACCATTATATTCTAGGGATGGCACGGGCAGAATTGCTTGGGACACACTGTTATATACAGCCGGGATCTTCCTTCAACAGCTAAGACTGGAGCTAGATCTGATCCCAGTCGTTTAGCCTCACTGTCAATAGTACAAGTTGCAGTAGTACAATGTATTAAATAAGTGATCAAAAGCTCACCTCTTCCTAATATATAGTAAAATAAATGTTTTTCAGCATTGTAAAAATAGATGAATAAAAAAAATAAACACCCATTTTTATCAGTGAAACCTATACAAATTAGTTATTGCAGCATTTATTTATATAAAGGTATCATGTCATTTAACCCATACAGTAATAGACATAAAAATTATAATGACAAATGTTGTTTTCTTTTTCATCTGCCTCACAAAAAAAAAGGAACACAGAAATAAAGAAAAAAATTGATCCTGTAGAAAAAAAGGATTCTGTGCATCAGCTATGCATGTCAGGATCTCAGACGGAAATGGCTCAAACGGATGCCAAATGTGCATAATTGATGCAAAGGATTCTTTTACAGAATCAATTTTTTTTCTTTATTTTTCAGTTCTTCTGACAGAGCAGAAGAACAGAAAAATAAGGCCAAGTTCTCACTCTCTCAGTTATTTGGTCAGTTATCTCCATCAGTTATTGTGAGCCAAAACCAGGTGCTGGTCAAAACCACAGAACAGGTGCAGAGCTTTCCATTATTCCTTATCTCTGAGGAGGCTCACAATTGCTAATGGAAATAACTGACCAAATAACAGAAGTGTGAACTTGGCCTACTGTAATTTTTCTGTTCTTCAGATCTAAAAAGTGATAGTGGAAGAAAAAATTGCAGGATTTCTTTTTTTTTTTTATATCCTCCAGAATGAGTTACTACAATTTAGTACGTGTTATGCAAAAGTGGAGGTTTCCTTTAATTCCTTCAGGACTTTGTGATGTTCAGTTTTTGCATTTTCGTTCTTAACTCCCTGCCTTCCCGAAGCCATACTTTTTCTGTTCACATAGCCATGAGGGCTTGTTTTTTGCAGGACAAGTTGTATATTCTAGTGGTACCATTTAATATTGTATACAATGTAGTGGGAACCGGGAAAAAAATCCAAATGGGGTGGAATTGGAAAAAAAAACCTTAATTCCACAATAGTTTTATGGCTTTCGTTTTTACAGAGTTCACTATGTCGTAAAACTGACCTCTTACCTTTATTCTTTACGTAAGTACGATTACAGTGATACCACATTTATATAATTTTTATTGTGTTTTAATACATTAAAAGAATAAAATCCTTGAAAAAAAATGATTTTTTTCTTTGCATTGCCATATTATGACTCCTATTATTTTTTTTATAGTTATGTCTATGGAGCTGTGTGAGGTCTCATTTATTTGTGGGGCAGTCTGTATGATTTTGGAGTGTGTATTTTTTTTTGCCTATTACGGCATTGACCGTACGAGATAAATACATTTATATTTTAATAATTCGGGCATTTTGGGATGAGGCAATACCAATTTTTTTACACTTTTTTTAGGGTAAATCAAAAAATTTATTTATATAATCACACATCAAAAATAAATGTGATATTAAAGGAAAATCATCAATGTAAAACATACAATCTCCAAGCATAATATAAATAAGCTTCACCTAAAAAAAGGAGATCAAAATCCAGCCATAATAATAACAAATACAATAAGGAGGTACAACACAAGGCGCTACACAAAAGGGGAGGGTCCTAGTTCTGCCAATTATGCATTACTGTAAAGAGAATAACATAACAAGAGAAGAATAGACAAGCTAGCTGGATTACGAAAAGCATACATGTCCACGCCACTCTACTGTAAATGTCTGGCATTCGGTCTGACTGAAGACGAGTCAAAAACCAAGCAATCAGGAAAAGAAAAAAGAGGGGAGGAGAAGGAACAAGAGAAAAAGAAAAGGCCACCTCAAGTCAAGCCCCCTCCATCCAATCATCTATGGTAATAAATGAAACCCAGGGAAGCCATAAGGAGGTAAATGTGGAGTATGTACCTGTTTCAGAGGCTATCATATCCTCCACTCTCATGATCCTATGAAATTCCTCGGCCCAATTCACCCAAGAAGGTGCAGTTGAGGACTTCCAAAATCTTGGTATCATTTTTTTTACACTTTTTTAAGTCCACCTAGGGGACTTGAATATACGACTTTCTGATCACTGCTCCCATAGACTGAAATTAATTACCACTATTGACATAACTGAAGTGTGAACTTGGCCGAATTTTTCCATTCTTCTAATCTAAAATCTAATCTGTTCAGTTTTTTCATTTTATTTTTTAATCCCTGCCTTCCCAAAGCCATCATTTTTCTGTTCACATAGGTATATTAGTACTTGTTTTTGCTGGATAAGTTGTATATTCTTTTATAGTGTTCACTACGTTGTAAAACTGACCTGTTACCTTCATTCTCCAGGTAAGTACGATTACAGCGATACCACATTAATATAGTTTTCCTTGTGTCTCCATTAGGAACTATTGCTATAGTAGCCTTGGCTCCTTCCTAAGGCTCAAGGCTAGCATACCAAATCTCAGTGTGTTGAAGCCATTCGGGCCCCAGGCAAGTGCTCAACGGGGTAAAAGCCTCTTAGATGTCATGGTCACAATTAAACATGGCATCAGAGGAGATAAATATCTGTGATCCGCTTTATTGCCGATCACAGACATAAGCCCCGATGGTCTGCTGTTTAAAACAGTGGAAACCCAGCAGCTATGGCGCCCGCCCAGCTTCGGAGCGGGCGCCATGTTTCATGCCAGTACATGTATGGAGGTCCTCTGGATAGGTCAGCAGTATCTGATCGGTAGGTGTCCGACACCTGAGAACGCCACCTTTTAGCTGTTTCAAAAGACAGCGGCGCTCACAGTACTTCCCTAGCCTTCTCTCAGCTTTCCCTAGGCCGAGTGACGACACCTTCATCGGCCACTTGGCCTAGGAGCAGCTCAGCCCCATCAAAGTGAATGTGGCTGAGCGCAATACCTTGGGAAGTTGCCAAAAGGCTGCAGCCGATTTTGCCTTCTCAAACAGCAGATTGGCGGGAGTACTGAGTGTCAGACCCCCACCGATCAGATACTAATGACCTATGCAGAGGTAGTAAAATCTTGGAAAAAACGTTAATTTTTAAGTCTGCCCCTATGCATACATATCCAGGGTTGCCAACCATCCAGAAATTTCCGGACAGTCCCTAAAAATAGGTGACTTTTTTCCAGTGTCCGTGATTTTTTTGAGGCTGTAGGTACTCGAATAGATCATTTTGGTAGTAATCATAATTTTACAGCTCATAGTAAGGGTCCTTTTACACATCCGTTGTTCTGGGTCTGCATCCGTTCCGCAATTTTGTGTAACAGGTGCGGGCCCATTCATTTAAATGGGGCTATCCGCATACGTAGTTCCATTCCGCTGCCCTTAAAATAAAAAGATAGAGCAATTGTGGACAAGAATAGGCATTTCTATCACAGGGCCAGCTATGTGTGGTCTGCAAAGTGCGGAACGCACACGGCCGGTATCCATGTTTTGCGGATCCGCAATTTACAGACCGCAAAACACTTTTGGACATATAAATGGACCCTAAATGCTAGTAATAAGTTCTTATCAGTACAGACATCCCAACCTGCCAAAACTCATTTCAGGGAGGTGCACTTCTCATTTCAGGGGGGTTTTATTTTCTTTTTTTTCACAAACTTTTTATTACATTTTCCAAACATATGCAGAACATAACATATAACAAGGTTACTGTGCTGATGCAGTATAAAGGCAAGTATAACATGAACAAAACATATGGGAACATAGTGAAACATTATATAATGTATGACCAAAAAGAACTTTCTACTATGCTTGGGTGACGGCGCAATGAGGGGAATCGAGGCTCCTGACAGTGGCATGTGATGCCGCGCAGCCGCAGTGGCGGTAGTTCGAGTAAGGCTGGCGCACGCGCGCAGTAGCTGCAGGTGGGCTAAAGCTCCGACTGGCAAGTCATAGGACGTGACGTCACCAGTCGGAGTTCTCGAGGAGTCAGAGGACCGGCCGAGAAGGGGACACTGCTACAGGTTGCCGGAAAGGTTTACTGCGAGTAAACCTTTCCGGGATATATTGTTTCACATGCGAGCGTCAGGGAGCCGCTATCTAATAGCGGGAGACTCCCTGAATGTCCGGGAGACTTGAGATCCCTGTCACTATATTGCGCTATAGACATGTAGTTCTTATAATCTTTATTAGTTATGATTTTCCAATTTGTCCGTGAAAAATCTTGGCTGTCCGTGATTTTGGTATATGTTGTCCAAAAAAACGAAAAATTCTGGTTTCCAACCCTGCTGGTCATATCCCAAATGCCATCATATCTATACAGGGACTCTGCCACCCCCGCTGTCCCTATTAACATGTAAATGAGCGGTTTGGTGCAAAGAGGGTGAATTGGTGAACAATTAAGAAAAAGTTCCTTGAAGAAAATGTTCCTCATAAACAATAACTGAAAAATGTAATAATCACGCCGAGCCACTCTGCAGTCTTTCTATACAAGAAACTCCAGTAACTTCCTCAGGATTTCTCTCACAGGGCAGTGCAGGAAGTCTATTTGATTGCCGCTTTAAAAAGGTGTGAAGACCCACCCGCTAAACTTTACCCCTTTAAGACACTCCGTGCTCCTCAGCTTTCCTCTCTCGCCAAGGTAGAAGCAGGCGATGCCGCCCGGCGGAGCTCACTCCTGATTGGTGGAGACAGGGCTAGGTCTGAAGGGGGAGGTCACGTGGTGCGCCATAGCCAGCTCCGGGGCGCCATTTTGGAGTAAACTTTGGGTTTCGGAACGGTGGGAGAGCGAGAGGAGGAGGAGGTGTTGGTGGGGGCGGGGGAGCTGACAGAGAGAAAGACGAGAAAGAAGAAGAAGTGGAGGGAAAGGAAATTCCCAAGAAGAGAAGAGGCGTCTGTGAAGAATAACTTTTTGGTTTTGTCCCTCGCCCGCAGCGTACATTTCTCAGCACCCGCGGAGCAGACGGCCACTTGTTTTGGCCACCCCTCCACCAACAACTTTATGTCCCATTTCAGATTTCTCCACCCCCACTGGAGTGAGAGGCACTGAGCACGGCCGGGGCTCTCCTCACATTACTTGTGCTGGAAATACTTGGGAACCTCCCTGTTAGAGTGCTTGGAACAGTCTCTGGAGAGGCATCCCGCATAGCACAGGACTTTTCCACTGCTTCGCCGTGGGGGGTTAAAGAACGCTGTCCGTGTCCCGGGAGGAGGGGCACTTTGGAAGCCAGGCATTATTTCGTGGAGTCTCCAGCTGAGGGGTACAGGGGTTGGCGAGGTCATCCTCCTGGCAGCCTGTTGGTGTGTGTGTCAGGGGGTGGCACCATGCCTGTCAGGAAGCAAGGTGTGTGTCTTCATACTAAAGTGTATTTACTCTGTGTGTTGCAGGACTGTGGTGGGGGGCGCTGAGGTCTCTGCCTATAATAGGGGGCAGTTATAACTTTTCTATATGGGGGGAGGGGTGCCCTGTGCCTGGTCCATCTCCTGTCCACGTAGCTGCTGACAGGCTGTGGCAGGAGCAGCCCTGCTGCCTGTGGCCGGACACTGAGGGGCTGCTTTCTCCTCACAGACCAGACAGTTTGGGGCTGTAATGTTCTGATTGGTTGGAAGTTGCACTTTGATGTCTTGTGCAGTAATCGCCATGACTACGGCGAGCAGGGTCTTCTTTCATTTTCTTCTGGGCTCTGAGGAAATGGATGTTGTGGCATGTTTTCCCAATGTAGTGACATCTATCAGGCCGGTCATGCTGTCAGCACCGCTGTGCAATCGCTTCTGATTTATTGTGTTGGCCTCAGTTTGTCAGCAGAAAGCGTCTGTATATCCAGTGAAATAATCATCCTTGTATAGACTGTCTGCACCCAGCGATCGCTGCCTGCCATGTATCACTGCTTGCTGGCTATAGATGCTAAAATATACAAATAGAACTAGCTAGCTATCCTCATTTAGGCCTCATGCACACGACCGTATGTATTTTGCGGTCCGCAAAAAACGGATTTAAAAAAAATACGGATGACGTCCGTGCACATTCATTATTTTACGGAACAGCTGGCCCCTAATAGAACGTTCCTATCCGTGTCTGTAATGCGGACAATAATAGGACATGTTCTATTTTTTGGCAGAATGGACATACAGAAACAGAATGCACACTGAGTAACTTCCGTTTTTTTTTTTTTTTGGCGGAACTATTGAACAAAATGGTTCTGTAAAACGGAACGGACACAAAAAGAAAATATGTTCGTGTGCACACCAGTTATTTCCATCAGTGATTGTGAGCCGAAACCAGGTGTGAATCAAAAGCACAGAACTGGTGCAGATCTTTCCATTACACCTTATGGCCTCACGTATTTTGTTTCCGTGTCCGTTCCTTTTTTTTTTTTGCGGATAGGATGCAGACCCATTCATTTCAATGGGTCCGCAAAAAATGCGGGCAGCACACCGTGTGCTAGCCGCATCCGTATGTCCGTTCCGTAGCCCCGAAAAAAAAAAAAATGTCCTATTCTTGTCCCTTTTAGGCATCCGCACACGAATGTATTTTCTTTCCATGTCAGTTTTTTTTTTTTGAGGGCCGTATGCGGAACTATTCTGTTCAGTGGTTACACAAAAAAATCAAAGTTACTGCATGGGCATTCTGTTTCCGTATGTCCATTCCGCAAAAGAATAGAACATGTCCTATTATTGTCCACATTACGGACAATGATAGTACTGTTCTATTGGGGCCGGCCGTCCTGTTCCGCAAAATACGGAATGCACACGGACGTCATCTGTATTTTTGCAGATACGTTTTTTGTGGACTGCAAATTACATACAGTTGTGTGCATGAGCCATAAGTAGAATCTTTTAAAGAGGACCTGTCAATATGAAAATATATATAGTATAATCTGCAGGCAGCATGTTATAGAGCAGGAGGAGCTGAGATTAGTATATAGTTTTATGGGAAAACAATCAATATAGCTTGTAATTTATTGATTTTATATTCCAGCTCATTCTGTGCTGTGAAGGCAAGTAGATGGTGCTATCCGTGATTGACGGACTTCCCTCTGACTGTAAATAGAGATAGTTGTCAAGATACAAAAAAGAAGAGTAAAAAGTGGGGAAAAAGGAATATGGAAATATGGTTAAGAAGCGCCAAGGACCTAACGAAAAGTGATGGAATGGGAGTATGTGGTAGAAGCTAAGGCTACTTTCACACTCGCGTTTTGGTTTCCGTCTGTGAGATCCGTTCAGGGCTCTTAGAAGCGGTCCAAAACGGATCAGTTTTGCCCTAATGCATTCGAATAGAAAAGGATCCGCTCAGAATGCATCAGTTTGCCTCTGATCAGTCGCCATTTCGATCTGGAGGCCTTGAAGCTTGACGAAACTTAGCCAAACGGATCCATCAAGAACTCCACTGAAAGTCAATGGGGGACGGATTCGTTTTCTATTGTGCCAGATTGTGTCAGAGAGAACTGATCCGTCCCCATTGACTTTCAGTGGAGTTCATGACGGATCCGTCTTGGCTATGTTACAGATAATACGACCGGATCCGTTCATGACGGATGCATACGGTTGTATTATTGTAACGGAAACGTTTTTGCAGATCCATGATGGCTAGTGTGAAAGTAGCCTCAGAGTCGTTCCGAGGCAGCACCCTAAAAATATAGACCGTACACAGAGGTGGACTGCGGAAATGTACCAAAAGGGAAAAAAAGATTGTGACCCCCCCCTTTCGGTGTAAAACTCTGAGGGCGCCACTGAGACAATAAATGATTATAAAGGCAGTGCAGGGTAATGTTTCTAGGGCTCCAAGGGTAGGTACAAGTCTTTATTCAAAATTCTACCTACCCTCGGAGCCCTAAAAACATTCTTTGGGGACACGGAAGCCCTATTAATATCTGACAAGCGACCTCGGCGGGGGAGGAGAAGGTGTAGATGTATTGAGCCTATCCTATACCTCCCTCCCTGGTGAAGTGAGTGTTCTACTCATATTTTTATTCTTATTTTTATGAATCCATTGAACTGTTTTATGTGATACACCTTGCCTCTTCTTGTGCCTCCCTAGTCTCCACTGATCAATCATTTGTCGTCACAGTGGCGCCCTCACGCCCTCTCGGTTTCACGCCAAAAGGGGGTCACAATCTTTTTTTTCTTTCTCTTTTGGTATAGAGATAGTTGTCCTCAATAATAGGACAGCCTCCTGGACATCAAAGCCCAGAATGAGCATGGCTATAAATGAATGAAATACAAGTTAGACTGAATCTTTTCTTATAAAACTATCTATAACTCTGCTCCGCTCCTCCTGCTCTATAACCTGCTGCCTGCAGATTATTTTGCATATTCATGGTGACGGGTTCCCTTTATGAGAAGAGGGTGCAATGCATTTTATCATTGCCAATTTATGCTCTGAAAAATGCCGACAACAAAGTTCTATTTAATTGCTTTGTTTGAGAAATAGCGTTGTTACACGGTGGTTTTCCACTGTGGTTGCAGCATGTCCTTTCTGACATAAGTGGGGAAAAACTCAGCCACGTACAGAACGGCCGAGTGAAAGCGGAGCTATCGCTTAATAAATGCATGCGTTTTGCAGTATGCCTTATTTTAGTATTTTTCTACCTCCATAAGTAAATGTATTTAAAGAATATAAAGATACAGTATAATGTAACGGGATGTGTGGAATTTAGTAATTATGTTGGTGATCCTGTAAGGGGAGTGTACATATTCAGGTTCTTGGATGCAGTTTTTGAAGCCAAAGGAACGGATCATGAACCGAGGACACATGTAAAGAAAAGTCTTTTTCCATTTTTGTATCCACTCCTGAATTTGGTTTAAAAAAAATCTGAACGTGTAAATCCAACCTAAGGCCTCTTTCACACTTGCGTTGTAAGGATCCGGCGTGCACTTCCGTCGCCGGAAATGCCAGCCGGATCCGTAACAACGCAAGTGACCTAAAAGCATTTGAAGACTGATCAGTCTTCAAAATGCTTTCAGTGTTACTATGGCAGCCAGGACGCTACTAAAGTCCTGGTTGCCATAGTAGTTGTGGGGAGTGGGGGAGCAGTATACTTACAGTCTGTGCGGCTCCCGGGGCGCGCCAGAATGACGTCAGAGCGCCACATGCGCATGGATCACGTGATCCATGCGTTCACGTGATCCATGCGCGTGGGGCGCCCTGACGTCACTCTGGAGCGCCCCGGGAGCCGCACTGGCGGTAAGTATACTGCTCCCCCGCTCCCTACTACACTTTACTATGGCAACCAGGACTTTAGCTTCCTGGCTGCCATGGTAACCATTCAAAAAGCTAAACGTCGGATCCGGCGATGCGCCGAAACGACGTTTAGCTTAAGGCCGGATCCGGATTAATGCCTTTCAATGGGCATTAATTCCGGATAAGGACTTGCGGCAAGTGTTCAGGATTTTTGGCCGGAGCAAAAAGCGCAGCATGCTGCGGTATTTTCTCCGGCCAAAAAACGTTCCGGTCCTGAACTGAAGACATCCTGATGCATCCTGAACGGAATGCTCTCAATTCAGAATGCATTGGGATAATCCTGATCAGGATTTTTCCGGCATAGAGCCCCGACGACAGAACTCTATGCCGGAAAAGAAATACGCAAATGTGAAAGAGCCCTAAGGAAAAAAAATGATTGAACTGATACAAGCTGCTACATGGCCTTCACCATCAGTGTGCCTTCCATAAGGCTACGTTCACACAGCTGTATTTTCAGTCCACGTCCAATCCGCGTTTTTTGCGGATCACTATGGGGCCACAAAAAATGCGGACGTTCCACAAATTATAAAACATGTCCTATTCTTGTCATTTTGCGGACAGGAATAGGTATTTCTTTAATCAGGCCCACGGTAAGTGGTAGAGGAACATGGCTGGTACCCTTATTTTGCGGATCCATGGTTTGCGGCCCACAAACGTGATATGGCTGTGTGTGTGTAGCCTAAGACTGAGGAGTCTTCAAAGCATCTTATTATTTTGGTCTTAGGGTGAAACCATAAACAAAGTGGCATATGCCAGAGGCTGTGATTAAGCTTCTTACCACACCTAAGACCCTTAGGCCTCTTTCAGACAAGCGCGTACTGTAGAGAAATCATGCTCACACACGGAGTGTGATTTCCGCATAGGGGACACTCATCTGAAAGAGGCCTTATTAATTTTGTCCGTTTAGGAGCAGGAGAACGGAAAGGACGGATTCGGCACATAACGGCGTTGTAAACGAAGCCTAAGGACCACATAGACTATAATGGGGTCTGTTATGTGTCCGCTCAGAAGAAGATTTTTGAAGCGGAGGCAAAAGTCCTGCATGCACAACTTTTGTCTCCTCTCCAAATTCTTCTTCTGAGCGGAAACATTAACGGACCCTATTCTAGTCTATGGGGTCCTTAGGCTTCGTTCACATCACCGTTATGTGCCAAATTTGTCCTAAACGGAGCAGGAAAACGGAAAGGCTGAGCGGTGATGTGAACGAAGCCTTAGTGGTGCTTGCAAGTCATAGCCATTCGATGCAATTAGATACTAAATAAAGAATTTTGTCTGGGGGGGGGGGGGGTTTGAAATGGAGCTACCACAGACCATAACGCAATTCCATGACTGAATGCCTTCAGAGGCATTCCGCCATAATGGAAGTCTATGGCCAGCATAACAGATTGCGCCAGTTTCCGTTATACCCGAACACGAACTTTGCTCATCACTAGTTGCAGGTTTTCCTGAGGATTTCTTCTCCCATATTGTCAGAGGTAAAATCCACATTGTAATTAGAGATGAGCGAATTTCATATTTTGAAATTTATTCACACTTCGTTTGGTGGTCAAAGGTGGATTCCGTTACCAGGGGAGTCATCTCCTACATAACGGAAATGGGACGGATCCGTTTTGCAGCCTATAGACTTCTGTTATGACGGAATGAATAACGGAAGGCCTCTAAAGGTATTCCGTTATGCAGTCCATCATAGAATTGCGTTATGGTCCGTGGTAACGAAATCCATAACGCAATTCACCTTTTACCACCAAACGAAGTGTAAACGAATTTTATAAGCTGAAATTCGCTCCTCTCTAATTGTAGTGAAGGCAGCCATAGGGTGTGTCCACGTACGTATGTCCATGAATGAAATGCTGTGGATTTTCCATCCCAGATTTTCATACTGTAAATCCATAGCGTTGTACAGTACCAGCAAAGTGGATAACGGTGTATTTTTAAGTCAATGGAAAGAGTCAAGCCGCTGTCTGACAATTTGGAGCAGATTTATTAAGAATGATGTTTCATATGACTTGCGTTGGATTATAACGTGCCTAATTAATAAAGGGACTATGAAGCTTAAAGGGGTGTTCTGGAAGTAGAATATTGATGGCCCATCCTCAGGCTAGGTCATCAATATCTTATCAGTGTTTGGCTGACTCCTGGGACCCCCAACATTCAGCTGGTTGAAGAGACAGCGGTGCTCAGCATGGCAGCCTCTTACCAGGCCAGTTATGTCATGTTCCTCACATGGCCTGTGTGCTGCTCAGTCCCAGTGAATGGGCCTGAGCTGTGATACCATGCACAACTGCGATACCGTGTAGGGTGCTGTGCATGGTTTGTTGTGAGGAGGCCGCAATGCTCTTCAAACAGCAGATTGGTGGGGGTTTTGGGTGTCAGACCTCCCACAGATCAGATATAATGATCGGTGGGTCAATACCAACCGCAGCATCTAAATGGTTTAGAGGGGACGAGCCCCTTTTGTCTTTAGGCAGCTTGGGGCCTAATGAGGGCTCCTGGCCTTCCTGCAATGTATCCCGATCAGGATGCACCTCTCTGGTGACAGAGTATAGCACTGACAGTATCCATTGTGAACAGGGGACTTCATAAGCAGTACAGTGTGTTACAGAGGCGATCACAAGATTGCCTGTTAAGGTTCCCTTTGTGGCACGAGGAAATGGTTTAAAAAAAAAAAATTGCGTTTTATAAAATGCTTTTGCTTTTCACAAATAAAATCTCCCACCACATATTTGGTATCGCTGCATGAGTAACGACCTGCACTACACAATTATCCTGTATGGTGAACTCCATAAAAAAAAAAAAAAACATGCCAGCATTACTCTTTTTTGCTTATTTGCCACCAAAGAAATGAAAAAAAGGAGTTGTCCCACCTGACCGTTAGTAAGGAAAGATGAGAGACTGTCCCGACCACCACCTCCCACCTGGGAAACAGCAGAGCACTTTGGAGTTACTGAAACCGTAAAGAACAACAAGCTATGCCATTTCTGAGTTAGGGACACGGTACAGGTTGCTGTGCTACGCTGTTTCAGTAGCTCTCATGCACGACGTGGAGGTGGTCGAAACTGTGTCTCAGCTCCCCTTAATAACGGCGAGATAAGGCAACCTGATGAATAAAGTTTTGTTAGTAAGTGACAGTGGCATGCAAAAGTTTGGCCACCCCTGGTCAAAATTACTGTTACTATGAACAGTTGAGCAAGTTAAAGATGAAATGATCCCCAAAAGGCATACAGTTAAAGGGTTTCTGTCACCAACTTTTGACATTATAAGCTGTCTGACATTAGCTATGTGCTAATGTCAGACCAGCTTGATAATGTCTTTTTTATAAAAATCCGCTGTATATATAGTCTGAGAACTTACTTTATATATTATGTAAGTTAGCCTCTAGGAGCAGGGCGTTGCCTGCTCCTAAGCGGCTCCGTCGGCAACCTGCTGGCACGCCCCTTCACACTGATTGACAGTGCAGGGCAGCGATCCTCCTGCACTGTCTCGTTCTGAATCGCGACGCCGCGCGCATGCTCTGTCGGCGCAGGCACGGTGAGCAGAGGACGCTGGTGCCTGCTGTCCTCTGCTCACCGCGTCTGCGCCGAATACAGAGCGGCGCGGGCGCGCGATGTTCAGGAACGAGACAGTGCAGGAGGATCGCTGCCCCTCACTGTCAATCAAAGTGAAGGGGCGACTAGCAGGTTGCCGGACAGCCGCTAGAGCAGGGCACGCCTGCTCCTAGAGGCAATTACATAATATAAAGTAAGTTTTTCGACTATCTATACAGCGGATTTTTATAAAAAAGACATTATCAAGCTGGTCTGACATTAGCACATAGCTAATGTCAGACAGCTTATAATGTCAAAAGTTGGTGACAGAAACCCTTTAAAGATGACACATTCCCGTTGTATTTTAAGCAAAACATTTTTTTTTCTATTTTCATATTTTGCAATTACAAAATAACAAAAAGGAAAAGGGCCTGAAGCAAAACTTTGGCCACCCTGCATGGTTGGTACCTAGTGGCACCCCCTTTGGCAGTGTGTAATAGCTTTTTGTAGCCAGCCAAGAGTCTTTCAATTCTTGCTTGATGGATTTTCATTTATTCTTCCTTGCAAAAGTCTTCCTGCTCTGTGAGATTCCTAGGCCGTCTTGCATGCACTGCTTTTCTGAGGTCTATCCACAGATTTTAAATGATGTTCAGATCAGAGGACTGTGAGGGCCATGGTAAAACCTTCAGCATGCACCTTTTGAGGTAGTTTCAGGTTCCCTCGGTTAAGATTTCCTCTAACACACTGTACTGCTTATGCAGTCCGTTTTTCACGGATCCGTTAGTGTTTCAGTTCTGTTTTTCCACAAAAACAGGAACTTTGTAATCATTGCAAACACCAAACACATGTGTAATATGGGCTGGGCATAGAATTTCTACAGTATGGATCGGCAAAAAACGGATGACATATGGACATGCGTTCTGTATGCTTTACGTTTTTTTATACGGACCCATTGACCTGAATGGAGCCACTGAACGTGATTTGCGGACAATAATAGGACCTGGTACGTAACAGACTGTCGAGGTGGCTCACCTTACTAGTGTAGTGGATGAGGTGCTACTGTCTGACTGGTTCAGCCAAACCAGGATAAATAAGGTTTAAAAGACAGAAGGAACTCGATAGACAAGCACTCAAACAGCTGGATTTCAAACCAATAAAATGTGGACAATCCCGGATAAAGTTAGATACAAAGTATACACCTTTATTGACATAGTTAATATAGAGTATAGATAAATTAAATATAAAAATATATTAGTTTTGCTATGGGGAAGGTGATAAGAAAAAAAGTTGATGGAGAGTTGTAAAGATAAAAATTAAATCAATATTGTATCAACTATGTAGTTGAAACAAGAGAGGGGAGAGTAGGCCCCTTTAGAGTAAAAGTCCCCTTGACATTTTTAGAAGAATACACCCCTTTAGGGGAACATGGCCCTCTTATTTGTGATGCAGTGTATTTAAAAGCAGTCTGTCGTCGGTGGTGCGGTGTTCGCACGTAGCAGTGGATCTTAGGCGGCTCGTGGGCAGTGGGCGCGCGTCTCCTCTGTGCGTGCTGCCCACGAGCCGCCTAGGAACCACTGCTACATGCGAACACCGCACCACCGACTACAGACTGCGGGGGAATCAAAGGTATCAGGGCACAATACCGTTCAAGTGTGGGACGCCACACTGAGGTAATTTATGCCAATCACCTAAAACCTCTGCTTTTAAATACACTGTATCACAAATAAGAGGACCGTGTTCCCCTAAATGGGTGTATTCTTCTAGAAATTTCAAGGGGACGTTTACTCTGAAGGGGCCTACTCTCCCCTCTCTTGTTTTAACTACATAGTTATATCCCGTATTAACGGGTACTATCCCCCCTGGGCAATCAGAGTTCTTTATATATTTTTATATGAATATGAATGGACAGTCTATGAAGATTTCACCTATTACCTAATTTGACGTCCGGATTTCCTACTGGTCCCTCTACTACAAATACTCTTTTAACCATCTCAATACTGACTGAATTTTTATCTATACAACTATTCATCAACTTTTTTTCTTATCACCTTCCCCATATCAACACTAATATATTTTTATATTTTTTATTTTATTTTTTATCTATACTTTATTAACTATATCAATAAAGGTGTATACTTTGTATCTAACTTTATCCTGGATTGTCCACATTTTATTGGTTTGAAATCCAGCTGTTTGAGTGCTTGTCTATCAAGTTCCTTCTGTCTAATAATAGGACCTGACTCAAAATGTTGGGGAACGGAAATACGGAAACGGAATGCATACAGAGTACATTTAGATTTTTTTTTGCAGACCCATTAAAATTAATGGTTTGTGTACGGAACGCAAAAAACAGCCCGTATACGGAAAGCAAAAAACATTCGTGTGAACGAGCCCTAAGGGTACGGTAAAACTAGTCGCTGTTGAAGCCAGGATCGCAGGGGGCATCGCAGTGTAGCAGTGATTCACTAGATATGAATAGGGTCACAGTGTGAGTCGCATGTGTCCTGCGACTGAGACCCCTGAATTGAAAAATCTACTATTTCTTTGTGATTCAGGAGTTTCAGGTTCCCTCGGTTAAGATTTCCTCTAACACACTGTACTGCTTATGCAGTCCCTTGTTCACAATGGATACTGTCAGTGCTATACTCTGTCACCAGAGAGGTGCAGCGTGATAGGGATACATTGCAGGAAGGCCAGGAGCCCTTATTAGGCCCCAAGCTGCCATAGATAGTTCCTTAAGTTATAGCTCTTGAAAAATGAAAAAAATTGCTTGGTCACTAATAGTGTTGAGCTAACTCGAAATGCAAAGTTCGGGTCCGTACCGAACATTGCGAGTTCGGGGACCCGGACCCGAACCCGAACTTTGCAGCAAAAGTTCGGATTCGAGTTCGGTGTTCAGGCATTTAATAAAGCGTGTTGATAGGCTGCAGGGCAGCCAATCAACAAGCTTTTAAGCTGTGGGCACTTAGAAGCCATCCCAGCCATGCCTAGTAATGGCATGGCTGTGATTGGCCGGTGAATCATTTGACGCAGCCTCTATACAAGCTGGATCATGTGTAGCCCCGCCGATCAGCTCTGAGTAGTGCAGGGACAGGAAGCAGGCAGCTGAAGTGAAGGAGAGTGTTGGGAATCTCATCTGGCTATTAATTCTGTGGGTGACCTATAGTGATTTTTTGTGGGTGCAATACACCATCTTTGTACCCCTCAAATCACAGTGATTCTGTGATTTGTTTGATTTGTCTTGAAGGAGTGGCACCTTCATGTGTGAATATGCTCCTATACTGGGAGTGATATTCACATGCAATTTTGCCCCACCTATCTAATAGGTGACCTTGATTAAGGTGGTACATATAGGTGTGTGTGTCTCTCCTCCCTCCGGTTGCTGATGCACATGGAGGTAACAAGGGGCAGCACACCATGTGCGGGGACTGTGCTCCTGAAAAAATGCGCAACAGCATGAATAGGTTAGCATAGGAATCCGCCTGAACTGAGACCATCTTGTCACCTGGTAGGTGGGCTTAGATGTATTTTGATCAAAATGTATTGACCAAGTGTCTCAGATTTTATCAAGAGTGAGGGCTTAGTCCATATGTTATGCTTGCATCTATTATTATAGTGCATTATTTTCTGTGATCTTTGTACCCCTGACTCACAAATATAATAGTTAATCTGTCTGTTAGTTCGGTGGGTGACATATACCCATTTTTTGTGTGAGGTTTACCTGCACTGCACACGTGACAGGGAAATTAATATAGTTAATCCGTCTGTTAGATCGGTGAGTGACATATACCCATTTTTGGTGTGAGGTACACCTGCACTGCATCCGTGACAGGGAAATAGTATAGTTAATCCATCTGTATCCCCGCCCTGCACGACCAAGTGGCAGACAAAATCGGATGTGCACTGCGCAACGCCATCTGTGGCAAGGTCCACAAACCACAGATACGTGAACCAGTAAGCATGGGCAGGGACGTTATATCTCCCTAACTGCATACTGGGTAAATGCAGTGGCGGCTGGGCCTGAGGCGGATAGCAGTTTGGTGCATGTCCTTCTGCCACAGAGGATTGCAGGATTTTTCTCGTTGCCGCCTACTCCGCTTCCTCCTCTACCGCTTCCTCATCCGATCAGCGTAACACCTGCTCCACCAATTTCAGCACAACCAGGGGGAAACAGTAGGCTGTTTTGAAACATCTGTTTGTTGGAAAAACCCCACACCGCGCAGGAGCTGTGGACTGGCATTGAACAACAGACCGATGAGTGGTTGGTGCCACGCCCGGCCTGGTGGTGTGCAATAATGGGCGAAATCTGGGCCTTGCCAGTTTGACGCACATCCCTTGCCTGGCGCATGTGCTGAATTTGGTGGTGCAGATGTTCCTGAAAAATTACCCTGATATGTCAGAGCTGCTGCAGAAAGTGTGGGCCGTCTGTGCGCGCTTTCAGCGTTCTCACCCTGCTGCTGCTCGCCTGTCTGCGCTTCAGCGCAACTTCGGCCTTCCCGCTCACCGCCTCATATGCGACGTGCCGACCAGGTGGAACTCCACCTTGCCCATGCTGGAGAGACTGTGCGAGCAGCAGCAGGCCATAGTGGAGTTTCAGCTGCAGCACGCACGGGTGATTCGCTCTGCGGAACAGCACCACTTCACTACCAACGAGTGGGCCTCCATGCGGGATGTGTGTCCAGTGTTGCGCTGTTTCGAGTACTCCACCAACATGGCCAGTGCCGATGACGCCGTCCTCAGCGTTACTATCCCACTTCTATGTCTCCTTGAGAAAACACTTAGGGAGATGATGGAAGAGAATGTGGCACAGGAGGAGGAAGAGGGATCATTTCTGCTGGAAGGCACCAGTGATTACCACTGAGCCACATTGTGATTTGTGTTCCCTAGAAAATGACAATTCTGGAGCATCTTTTCTCATAGCCTTTGTTGTACCTCTCCTGTTATTCCTCCTAGAAATGTATGAATAAATCGACATCTGGGTTTTACTAGTAGGGGTTGTGTTGCTGCACATTCTCATACTCTTCATTCAGTGCTCACAATCTCAGATTGTAGAGGTAGGGAAACGCACCTTTGACAGCGTATAGCATCATTCACACGTCAGTGTTCGTTCAGTGATTTTGAACCAAAACCAGGTGTGGCTCTAAACAGAACAGGTGCAGATCTTTACATACATTTGATTCCCACAAAAAATGAGCCCTCACACAGCACTGTATATTTAAAGGGGCTCTTTCACCGGGATCACCCGTATTAAACCAGGCATATAGTCTGGTAGGGTTGATCCAGCTGGCTAAAGGGCTACTTGTTAGATTAGATTAAATGTCTAGTGCTAATTTCTCGCACTTGCACACTGGTTCACTAGCACGTCTCCTGCTGCTTGCTGAGCAGTGAAGATGATTACTGTGCACGCGCCGTTGATGTCGCTGGACCCAGAAGTAGAGGTGTCTGCAGATGAAGCCGAGGGCGCATCCACTTTTGGATTCAGTGACGTCAACGGCGTTCAATTTCCTGATTATTCAGTGAGGAATGATATATTTCTGAAATAGCATCTTTTGTAATGTATCTTCATGTTTCTGCATATGTGTAGATACGCAGCGTGCACTGGACCTCTTGGAGGAATATCGCACCAAGCTGAACCAGACTGAGGATAAACAACTCAGAAAGTCCATTGAGAGGGTCATCAACATCTTTCAGAGCAACCTTTTTCAAGCTTTAATAGGTAAGTCCTCCCTGAGCACCATGGAAGACTAAGCACAAATTTGTGTTCAAAGACCTGTTCACTAGATTTTAACTATTAGATCTAATAGTGGTATTGAGTGATGCTCATGGGAAGAAAATATTGTGTGTGTGAACATGGTCCAGATGTCCATTTAATGTGATAGCTACTGTACAGTGCTGCCAAAATAATTCTCTTTCTGGATATTCCTCTGTTATTGCAAATTTGTCACATTAAATTGGGAATGGGTTATCCAATGTAAAAAATATTAATCAGAGATCATATAGTACATGCCAGTTTCTTTCTAACAAACTTGGAACCAGTCCTGTACCTCACATGGATCCAGAAATCTCCCCATTCATTGCTCCAATTGCTTTGCTAGATTTATTTCAAGCTGGCAGCTTAGGGGTGTTCACTTTCTCAGGAGGCGTGTACTTTCTGCTGCAGCTGGTGGCAGTTGAAGGATGGAACTGAGCATCTGTTTCCATCTCGGTGAGCAGAAAAGAGAAATTAGAAAAAATCAAACAGCAGGTGGCGCTGTGCAAATAATTTTTCGTGAATTACTTAGTGGCTATACTAAATTTTTTATTTAACCACTTCAGCCCCCCTAGCTTAAACACCCTTAATGACCAGGCCACTTTTTACAATTCCGCACTACACTACTTTCACCGTTTATTGCTCCGTCATACAACTTACCACCCAAATGAATTTTACCTCTTTTTCTTCTCACTAATAGAGCTTTCATTTGGTGGTATTTCATTGCTGCTGACATTTTTACTTTTTTTTGCTATTAATCAAAAATGACTGAAATTTTTGCAAAAAAATGACATTTTTCACTTTCTGTTGTAAATTTTTTTTAAAAAAAACTACATTTCTATATAAATTTTTCGCAAAATTTATTGTTCTACATGTCTTTGATAAAAAAAAAGTCCAATAAGTGTATATTTATTGGTTTGGGTAAAAGTTATAGCGTTTACAAACTATGGTGCAAAAAAGTGAATTTCGGCATTTTGAAGCAGCTCTGACTTTCTGAGCACCTGTCATGTTTCTTCAGGTGCTAGAATGTCAGGAAAGTATAAATACCCCCCAAATCACACCATTTTAGAAAGAAGACACCCCAAAGTATTCGCGTAAATACCCCCCAAATGACACCATATTAGAAAGAAGACACCGCAAAGTATTCGCGGAGGGGCATGGTGAGTTCATGTATAATTTCATTTTTTTTCACAAGTTAGCGGAAAATGAAAAAAATAATAAAGTTTCCATTTCTGCTAACTTCTGACAAAAAAAAAAAAAATCTCCCACAGACTCACTATGCCCCTCAGTGAATAGTTTGGGGTGTCTACTTTCCGAAATGGGGTCATTTGTGGGGTGTGTTTACTGTTCTGGCATTTTGGGCGGGGCTAAATTATGAGCAGCCATGTAAAACCTAAAGGTACTCGTTGGAATTTGGGCCCCTTTGCGCACCCAGGCTGCAAAAAAGTGTCACTCATGTGGTATCGCCGTACTCAGGAGAAGTAGTGCAATGTGTTTTGGGGTGTATTTTTACATATACCCATGTTGGGTGAGAGAAATATCTCTGTAAACTGACAACTTTGTATAAAAAATTTAAAAGTTGTCATTTACAGAGATATTTCTCACACCAGCATGGTATATGTAAAACACACCCCAAAACACATTGCCCTACTTCTCCTGAGTACGGCGATACCACATGTGTGCCACTTTTTTGCAGCCTGGGTGCGCAAAGGCCCTAAAACCAATGAGTACCTTTAGGATTTCACAGGGCATTTTTACACATTTGGATTCCAGACTTCTTCTCACGCTTTAGGGGCCCCTAAAAAAATGCCAGGGCAGTATAAATACCCCACAAGTGACCTTTGGAAAGAAGACACCCCAAGGTATTCCGTGAGGTGTATGGTGAGTTCATGTAAAATTTTATTTTTTGTCACAAGTTAGTGAAATATGAGACTTTGTAAAAAAAATAAACAAAAAAAAATATATAAATTTCGCTAACTTGTGCCAAAAAAAAAAAAAATTCTGTGAACTCGCCATGCCCCTCACGGATTACCCTGGGGTGTCTTCTTTCCAAAATGGGGTCACATGTGGGGTATTTATACTGCCCTGGCATTTTAGGGGTCCTAAAACGTGAGAATCCAAAATGCGTAAAAATGTCCTGTGAAATCCTAAAGGTACTCATTGGTTTTAGGGCCCCTTTGCGCATCTTGGCTGCAAAAAAGTGTCACACATGTGGTATCGCCGTACTCAGGAGAAGTAGGGCAATGTGTTTTGGGGTGTATTTTTACATATACCCATGCTGGGTGAGAGAAATATCTCTGTAAATGACAAATTTTTAAAAAATGTTATACAAAGTTGTCAATTTACAGAAATATTTCTCTCACCCAGCATGGGTATATTTAAAATACACCCAAAAAACATTGCCCTATTTCTCCTGAGTGCGGCGATACACATGTGTGACACTTTGCAGCCAAGATGTGCAAGGGCCCTAAAACCAATGATTACCTTTAGGAGGGCATTTTTACGCATTTTTCTTCTCACGCTTTAGGGCCCCTAAAATGCCAGGGCAGTATAAATACCCCCGTAAAAATGCCCTGTGCAATCCTAACCCTGGGTTCAGACCTGAGCGTTCCAAAAACGTGCGTTTTACGCGCGTTTTTGACGCGCGTTTTTTGCGCGTTTTTGCAAATAGGAAACGCTGCGTAACAGACGCTGCTGCTTGTGATTGACTACTGTGGTGTCAATCACAAAACGCGATCAAACGCCCCAAAAAGAAGCTCAAGTACTTGTTTATACGTTAGGCGTTTACAGCGCTGCTCAAACGCTGTCAAAACGCTCAAGTGTGAACCACTCCCATAGGGATGCATTGGTTTTAATCTGTTGAGCGCTTTACAGCGCTGCTTGAACAGCTGTAAAACGCTCAGGTGTGAACCCAGGGTAAAGGTACTCATTGGTTTTAGGGCCCCTTTGCGCATCTTGGCTGCAAAAAAGTGTCACACATGTGGTATCGCCGAACTCAGGAGAAGTAGGGCAATGTGTTTTGGGGTGTATTTTTACATATACCCATGCTGGGTGAGAGAAATATCTCTGTAAATGACAAATTTTTAAAAAATGTTATACAAAGTTGTCAATTTACAGAAATATTTCTCTCACCCAGCATGGGTATATTTAAAATACACCCAAAAACATTGCCCTATTTCTCCTGAGTACGGCGATACCACATGTGTGACACTTTTGCAGCCAAGATGTGCAAGAGGCCCTAAAACCAATGATTACCTTTAGGAGGGCATTTTTACGCATTTTTCTTCTCACGCTTTAGGGCCCCTAAAATGCCAGGGCAGTATAAATACCCCACATGTGACCCCATTTTGGAAAGAAGACACCCCAAGGTATTCCGTGAGGGGCATGGCGAGTTCATAGAAGATTTTTTTTTTTGGCACAAGTTAGCGGAAATTGATTTTTTTTATAGTTTTTTTTTCTCACAAAGTCTCCCTTTCTGCTAACTTTTGACAAAGTTCAATTTTTCATGGACTCACTATGCCCCTAAGCGAATACCTTGGGGTGTCTTCTTTCCAAAATGGGGTCACTTGTGGGGTGTTTGTACTGTTCTGGCATTTTGGGGGGGGGGGGGGGCTAAATTGTGAGCAATCCTGTAAAACCTAAAGTTACTCGTTGGAATTTGGGCCCCTTTGCGCACCCAGGCTGCAAAAAAGTGTCACTCATGTGGTATCGCCGTACTCAGGAGAAGTAGGGCAATGTGTTTTGGGGTGTATTTTTACATATACCCATGCTGGGTGAGAGAAATATCTCTGTAAATACAGATGCAGCAAAGCTAAACTTGATGGTTAATGCGTTAAGTAAAGAATGGCAAGAAAACGATAACTGACTTTTTAATGGCTTTTGTCACGGGATAACCAAGAGAACACTGTGCCATGTGTTATCAGAGTCAAGTTTAGCTCGGCTACATCTGTACTCCATTCACTTGCATTCTTAGTGGAAGCAAAGACGGTGTCTGTAAAACGTTGGGGTATATGTCAGCGCTATAGTAGTGAATGTCAGCAGATGCTGTCTGGATTCATTTAGGTCTGGAATTTGTAACTAAATCCTGAATGTGTGAACGTGGCTTTACTGCCATGTGTCACCACAAATGACCGCTGATTGTTTAGGGAGGGGATTTTCAAAGGACCCCTGTAAGGGTACTCCTACGTGTTTTCTGCGGAGTCGTGGACATCCCGCCATGGTTATCAATAATCGCTGGACTGGACCTGTGCCAGCAGTGTACAGGTTTCAGACTTGACCGCAGGTGCAGTAGCTCCCTAACAAGTAGGGATTATCTTACCCTGGGTTCACACCTGAGCGTTTTACAGCGCGTTCAAACGCGCTGTAAAACGCTCAACAGATTAAAACCAATGCATCCCTATGGGAGTGGTTCACACCTGAGCGTTTTACAGCGCGTTTGAACGCGCTGTAAAACGCCCAACGCATAAACAAGTACTTGAGCTTCTTTTGGGGCGTTTGACGCGTGTTTTGTGATTGACACCACAGTAGTCAATCACAAGAGCAGCAGCGTTCTGCACATAAACGCAGCTGAAATCTGTAGCGACAAAAACGCGCGTAAAACGCGCGTTTTTAGAACGCTCAGGTCTGAACCCAGGGTAAAGCTGACGGCTCATTGAGAAAATCAAATGACCATTGCCATGGTTTGGTAGGTACTGAGGTAATTTTCTGACTTCTCTAATGTGTTATTTTTTCTAATGTGGATCTTAGAGGTAATCACACTAAGGCTACGTTCACACGACAAATAGGGCACAACTTAACTGGAACATTTGTCGCAACTATTGTCGCGCGACAATTTTTATAATGGGAGTCTATGGTGTCGCATGGATTTTTTTGCGTCTGTTGCGTCACAGTCGCAGCCGCAGCATGTTGCATGTCGCAGTGCGACGCCATAGACTCCCATTATAAAAATTGTAGCGTGACAATAGTGCGACTATTTGTCGCGCGACAAATGTCGTCGTGTGAACGTAGCCTAAAAGTATTTCTATCCGTTGAATAGGGCATTGTAAATGAAGTAAGATCATGCCTTAAAAATATTGTTCTGTTTTATATGTACATTACATTTTCCTCGCTAGTAGTGCCTTCTTCTGTGTATCCTTTTGGTCCACCTTCTCCTCTCAGTGCCGGAACAGTAACCTTACGGTGTAGCATCCCAGACACCATTCATCTATCCGTCCCTCCTTCTGAATTCCTAAAAGTATATAACTATGTTTCCCTAGAGATTGTGAGTGCATTACTTACATGTGCTTCTCTGGGGCTATATGTGGGGGATTATTTTCTATGCAGTGGAGGAAGGGGATAAGAAGAACTGCTAGATCTGTGGGGATTCAACTGCTGGGATCATAGGACGGTGGATCCTGAATGCAGCAACAGGTCAAGCATGCACACTGCCTCTCCTTTACACCTTATGCACACGACAGTATTTTTTTGCGGTCCGCAAAACGTGGTTCCGTTGTTCCGTGATCCGTGTCCATTTTTGCTTCCGTTGTGTTTCCGTGTGTCTTCCGTTTTTTTTTTTTAGCGGACATGACCCAAAAGATATTACCAAAAGACAGGCTGACAATTTGCCAAATGACTGCCAAGGGATCCGCAAAAAAAATGCGGAACACGGATGACACACGGATGGCCATCTGCATTTTTTCACGGTCCCATTGACTTAAATAGGTCTGCAAACCGTTTTTCACGGACAAGAATAGGACAGGTTTTATTTTTTTGACGTACGGGGAGGACAAACAGCTCAACAGACATGGAATTAAACAATGGTCGTGTGCATGAGGCCTTAGGGCTCATGCACACGACTGTTGTTGGCTGGTGCCTGTAAACAGCGGGTCCGCAATATACGGGCACCGGCCCTTTTGTGCACCGCATCACAGATCCAGTAAATCGTTTTTTCTGCTTAATAATTGAAACAAAGCCTAGTAGAAGTCTAGGAGAGAACACATGGGTTAATTTCCTGTACATCTGCTCCATTTTTGGCAGCTACACAGCTGACGAGTTGGGGTGTAGAGAAGGGTGTGAGGCTTGACTATAAAATTGTGCGTGTTATTAGGCCAAATTGACATTAAAGGCTTCTCAATCTTGATGTTTTTTGTTTTTCTGATAAAAACCTTACACCACATAAGTAGTGAAACCTATATGTGGGTTTGTTGTAGAAGGAAAGTTTTAATGACTGATTCAGCCCCATTGCTTCTGGGATCTGAGTGTATTCAGAACCTGGCCATTGCTGCAGGATAGCAGTTTCAATACAGCTGTGTGATCAAAGGGACATAAATGGGGCCACATCTGAGAATCTCAGAATTTGGTTAGTTTTATGCCACTGATTAAAATTTTCGAGAACTACATATTATATCGTAATGTGAATTCACATTTAATCCTAAGTGATGGACGTATGACATATGCATTGTTTTTGGTCGTCAGCTGTGCATATTTTTGCTGTTAATGTTCTGACATAATTTACTTACTATAATTTTCAGAGATTCAAGAATTTTATGAAGTGACCTTACTGGACAATCCAAAATGTACGGACAACTCCAAGGCACCTGAACCTGTTTTGCCTGTGAATGCATGGGAGCTTTCCAGTCTTCCCAGCTCAACTGTCACATCAGAAACCCTGCCAAGCACTCAGAGTACAGAGGTAATTTTTATTAATGGTGGAATGAAGGGAATGTGTCACAAAAAACTCTTTCTGCCAGTTTATACCACACTGTGATGTATCTTTATTTTTTTTTCTAGTCTGTTTTTTATTTTCTAATTGTAGATTTTAACTAATTCTATTTTCTGAACGTTATTACGGGGTTGCCATCTTGCCTGGGCTGTTGCTAATAGCATTTAAAGATGCGCTTTACAGCAGCCACCATGGGCCATAGACACAGTGTTCAGGAGGGGACCTCATTGACTCCTATGGAGAGTTTTCTAGGCATGCTCTGTAACCTGTGCAGAGGTCACTGTACAAGGAAAGAGTAGATACAATATGACAATCACCTGTTATGAATGGTGGAGCCGGTGTTCTTTCTATGTAGATGATTTCTGTCATTGTAACCCTGCCTGTGATGATAATGAGATGACTGCTGAAAAGTGATCTCTACAAACCAAGAAGTGGTGCCTTATTGTTAGGCTTAGTGGTCAGTGCAAAAACCGCAGGATTTTTTAAAATGTAGATAGTAACATGGAAAATTAAAAATCATGTTGGCAAAATTCTCTTAAAACCTGTTTAACAAAAAAAACAACTCTACAATTTATAATTATTTAATAGTTTTGGTACGTTTCGAGTTTTCTATTTTTTTTTTTTTGCTTGATGACCTTTTTATTCTGTCTCTACTTAACATGTGAAGTATCTTCTAGTTTCTTTGTTATTTCAACAAAAATAGAAATGGAGGCAGCTACATATTTGGAAAATGTGTATTGCATGAATTAGTAATATATGATTGGTATCTGGATGAACCCATGCAAGAAACACACAAACTCCTTGAAGCTTTTGCTCATGGTCCAGACTCTACTGTCAGTGCTAACCACTTCTCTAGTTTAGATTGTAGCCGCAGGGACTCGTCTCCACTGAACCACAAGAGCATTTTTAAGGCCAGACACTAGTGTTGTTCATAGTGGGTTTAGTGTCAATCCTGAAGGTGAGCAAACCAGTAAGGCTAGATGCACACGTCTGTTAAACCCAGACATGACCAGTCTGTGGTGACCAGGACTGGATTTCATCTTCACAGCAGGAGCGCACGGCGTCATTGGTTGCTATGACGCTGTGCGCTCCTACTGTAAAGAAGAAATCCAGTCCTGGTTACCACGGACTGGTCACGTCCGGGTTTAACGGACGTGTGCATCTAGCCTAAGTCTTCAAGTAATAACAAGAAAACCTGTAGCAGTTAACCCTATTTCAGAGCTGAGCTGTCTCCAGTACTCAAGATCACCGCAGTTCACACTAGTCAGACAGGTTTCTGCAAGTCCGCACAGCTTCTTCTCCTATTGCCAATCAAACTGCGGTCTACTAAAGAACGGCTTGTAATAATGGTGCACAGGACACAGATCCCTTCAATAGTCACCACCATGCAGTTTCCACTACAAAATAGTGCAGAATGCCTTCCAAAGGACGGATAAAATGAATTGATTATACCAGGCATGCTCAACCTGCGGCCCTCCAGCTGTTGCAAAACTACACTTCCCATCATTCCCAGACAGCCTACAGCTATCGGCCTACAGAAGGGCGTGGTGGGAGTTGTAGTTTTACAACAGCTGGAGGACCGCAGGTTGAGCATCCCTGGATTATACTAACCAGTGATAGAATGTGTGCTTATCTTGTACAATTGGCATTGGCACAGCTCTCCATCCGGGTTTCTCCCCCTTCTGGGCTTCTTGCTTGGTCATGCATGATACGCCATTCCAATTCAACTTATAGTCTTGCTCTGCACAAGCACTAACATTGTATTACTATTCACTATACAACAACTTCCCAATGTCACCATCTCTATTTTCACAATCTTACCACATATCTCCCATTTTACAAGCACAAATGGATGACGCTTACGTTTAGCCCATCAAGACAGCGGGACCCCCCTCCGTTCAGCGTAATCACATTTCAAACAATGCAATCTTATTTGAAGTATAAAAAATAAATTAAAAGAGAACATACTTTTGATCGGAAGCTATATAGTCTGCAGACAAACCGATCTCCTCAGGACAGTCGGCGGCTGTTGTAATTTGTATAAGTGTGCATTTACAAGACCGTATGTATTTTGTGGTCCGCAAAACACGGATCCACAAAAAATACGTATGACATCTGTCTGACGTCTGTATTGCATCCATGTTATTTTTTTTTTTGTGTGGACCCTTTGTAACAATGCCTAAAAATACAAACCAGATGAGCACCAAAAACACGGTCGTGTGATTGGGGCCTAACCAAACCCACTATGGCCTCTTGCACACGACAGTATTTTGCGGACCGTATACTGGCAGTTTTTTCAGTTCAGCATACTGACAGTATACTGAACCATTCAATTCAATGGGTCTTCAAAAAATACTGAAGTGTCTCTGTATGCCTTCCGTTTCCGTTTTTCAGTTTTTCTGTTCCGTTTAAGGCCTAATTCACACGTTCACAAAATGGATCCGCATCCCATCCGCAATTTTGCGGAAGGGTTGCAAACCCATTCATATCAAAGGGGCAGGAATGGATGTGGACAGCACAGAGCACACTGTGATGTCCGCATCTGTGTTTCTGTTTCCGCAAAAAAATAGAACATGTCCTATTCTTGTCCGCAATTGCGGACAAGAAAAGGCATTCTCTATATAGTGCCAGCAATGTGCAGTCCGCAAAATGCGGAATGCTCATCGCAGCCGTCCGTGTTTTGCGGATCCGTGTTTCCGCAAAACACACTACGGACGTGTGAATAAGGCCTAAATATAGACCATGTCCTCTTCATGTCCGCAAATCACGTTCAGTGGCTCCATTCAAGTCAATGGGTCAGCAAAAAAAAAAACGTAAAGCATACGGAAAGGCATCCGTATGTCTTCTGTATCGGTTCCGTTTTTGCTGAACAATCTATTGAAAATTTTAAGCCCAGCCCAATTTTTATTATGGAATTACTGTATACTGTATATGTCATACGGAAAAACGGAACGGAAAAACAGAACCGAAACGGAAACACAATGGAAGCAAAAAACTGAAAAACTGATCTGATAAAAACGGACCGCAAAATAATGAAAAAGCCATACGGTCGTGTGCAAGAGGCCTATTATTGAGACTTGCCTACTGCACTCCCATATCTAACCACTAAATATGAGCAAGGTTAGTAATCAGTTGTGCAACACCACTTACTACTTTCCACCCCCAACAATTAGACTTCCAGAATGAACAATTCTATTTACAAATTAATTCTTTCCTATGTCTAACAACTAAACACTTGGACAACCAAATTTCTATAAGCAGCGCGCCACTGCTGCGGCCAGTCATCTGAAACAGACGTGCAGTGAAGACAGCAGTGCAACCACAGAGCAGGAATAGGGTGTCAGGGAGCAGACAAATATGCTGTGGATTTTCCAATCTGATCTTCATCCCTTACAGTGTGGGGAAGTCTTTGCTTAATCCTTCTGTTATAAGGTACTGTATTGAGGGGCAGATAACTAATTGAAGTGTATTGTGGTGAAAGCTTTACTTTTCCGATAGGTGTTTTATTTGCCATTTCATTAACACGCCCACTGATTTACACTTGAATGCAGTAGGTGCTATCATTGCTTTTGCTAACTTTAGCAGTGAATTTGCTTATTGCCACAACTGTGAAAATGTAAAATGTGTCATATTGCAAGTGCTGAGGCATATTCTTACAGAGCAAAATGCGTTTAGCTATACCACTGTCAAGTGAAAAGTTGTACTCTAAGGGCTTGTTCACACGACCGTATGGTTTTGCGGTCCGTTTTTCACGGATCCGTTGTGTTTCAGTTCTGTTTTTCCGCAAAAACAGGAACTTTGTAATCATTGCAAACACCAAACTCATGTGTAATATGGGCTGGGCATAGAATTTCTACAGTATGGATCGGCAAAAAACGGATGACATATGGACATGCGTTCTGTATGCTTTACGTTTTTTTATACGGACCCATTGACCTGAATGGAGCCACTGAACGTGATTTGCGGACAATAATAGGACCTGGTACGTAACAGACTGTCGAGGTGGCTCACCTTACTAGTGTAGTGGATGAGGTGCTACTGTCTGACTGGTTCAGCCAAACCAGGATAAATAAGGTTTAAAAGACAGAAGGAACTCGATAGACAAGCACTCAAACAGCTGGATTTCAAACCAATAAAATGTGGACAATCCCGGATAAAGTTAGATACAAAGTATACACCTTTATTGACATAGTTAATATAGAGTATAGATAAATTAAATATAAAAATATATTAGTTTTGCTATGGGGAAGGTGATAAGAAAAAAAGTTGATGGAGAGTTGTAAAGATAAAAATTAAATCAATATTGTATCAACTATGTAGTTGAAACAAGAGAGGAGAGTAGGCCCTTTAGAGTAAACGTCCCTTGACATTTTTAGAAGAATACACCCTTTAGGGGAACATGGCCCTCTTATTTGTGATGCAGTGTATTTAAAAGCAGTCTGTCGTCGGTGGTGCGGTGTTCGCACGTAGCAGTGGATCTTAGGCGGCTCGTGGGCAGTGGGCGCGCGTCTCCTCTGTGCGTGCTTTTTACATTTTTATAATACTCACTCCAGTTTTGAAATATGGGTGGGAAAGTGGATGTGGCAAGCGATGTTAATTTTTTTTTCTCCAGATTTATTCACTGATACTTTTCTTTTTAAAAGTCCTAAAAGCCACAGTCTCACTCTAGTAAAAGGGTGGAGTCGGAAAACTGGAGTAGCTTTTCTAGACAAGTTTTAGGTATAAGCATAACATGCAATATTTGATAAATGTGGTATAATGTACACCAATACAGACCTCATGATAAATTCTTGCAACAATCTTTTTATTGATTTTACAGTTATATATGATACAATTTATCTTAACATGATAACAGAAAAGAAAAAGAAAATTCCATCATCAATTACAAGTTGAGGGAAAGTAAAATAATCATACGTTTTCATTGTTTGTATAATGATTGCTATCTATACAGTTGCCTCACTGATAGGTGTAGTCTTTATTAACAATGTGGAATTATAAAGAACAAGTAAACCTATTCCTACAAAATATCTAGGTAACGTGATCATCTCTGAACATTTGCTTCACTGGTAGGCAAGTCGCATTTCTGTGATAAGAAATTAGTAGCGGAAAATATGAGTAGAAAATGGCCTTGGGCCTTTATTAACCTATAAAGCAGACTGCAAAATTTTCCATACATTTCCAGTGTATTTGTATCCTATTGGATTATATGTGTTGCAGAAATGTTAGAACAAAAGAAAAACAAAATGTAGCTTAAACAGACAAGCAGGTTTCCTCCTTAAGTTCTCAAGGTTGAGGTGTGTAGAAGGTGCTGTCCATCCAACTATTCCATGTGAATTGGAAGGAAGGTACCTTGCTTTGGATGTATGCAACTATTTTCTCATATGTACAAGTTATGTTGATAGAGCTCAACACTTCCTGAATATACGGTGTGTCACTGAATTTTCAGTGTCTGGTTATTGTTAGTTTAGTAGCCATGACCTTATGACCTATCATAGATCTATGTTCAGCCGGGAAGTCATCCAGGCCTATAAGAAGCAATGCCAATTGTGGGGATAGATTAATTTGGTAGCCCAGTATAGACTTTAGTATTGTCTCTGTTGCAGACCAAAGAGGTCTAATGGCATCACTTTCCCATAAGGTGTGAAGCAAAGTGCCCTTCCTTCCACATTGTCTCCAACACCTGTTTGAAGTGTTTGGGTACATCAAATGTAGCCTACTAGGTGTATAATACCATCTTAGATAGGTCTTAATCAAAGCTTTTCTGTGAGTGACACTACTAAAGTATTTGTAGATATTGGAAAATAGACTGTGCCAGTCGGGTAGTTAAATTTCAAGGTGTAAGCCTTCTTTCCATTTTTCCATAAATGTGTTTTGTAGTCGTGTCTTGTGTCTCAGCTCATTATAGAATAGCGGGATTCCTCTAGTTTTCTTAAATACTCTTGAAGTTGTATCCATGTTCCTCAAGCTAGTTCTATCGGATATCTTGTGTTTGTTTATGAATTCCCTAATTTTCAGAAATTTGTGAAAGTCCTCTTTTTTTTCAAAGTATATTTAGTTTTAAGGTCTGAGAGAGTGGAGTACTCCATCCCCAAAAAGATTCTGGAGGCTGGTAATACCCAGGTCTTTCCAGCCCATCAATGAGATGCTTGGGAGGTGGTCTTGTAAAAATTCCAAAGGTGATTTTGTTAGGGGACACACCAGTTTTCCTTTTTTCTGTTTGAGGAACCATTTCCAAGTGTCGTCAGCAGGGTGGATTTGATTTAAATCAAACTAATTTAAATCACTAGTCAGTAAGACTTGATTTAAATCCTAGTTTTCTACATAAAGACAAATTCTTGCTGCTATAACTTATAATATGCAAGTAGATGAAGATTTTTAAAATAACTTCATATTTAGTTTTTTTTTATCCCCAGTTTAATAGGTTTATCATTCATATTTGGACAACTTTTCTGTTGTACTTAGGAAGGAGAAAAAATATTGTTTCTATTCTTTTCTATTCACTGAACTTCTTTACACTTAGCACTGAAGGGGCCGATTCTGGATTCATAGGTTTGTAGAAGTTGGGATTAAGGTCTTTTTCTCAATTCTGTTCATGGTATAACATTTTTGCTGTGAAGAAGAGGTGGCCTGTGATCTCTGCTGAGCAAAAGTAACCCAAGCATCTGTGATAATATCTTGTAGGCAGAGAAAACCTCTGGAAGAGCCTGACATTGTGAATGGATTAATGGAATTTATTTACCAAAAAAATAAACATATACAGCCTTATTCTACATACCGTATTTTTCGCCATATAAGACGCACCGGCTGATAAGACGCACCTAGGTTTTTGGGGAGGAAAATAAGAAAAAAAAAAATATTTTTGGTGGGTCTGGAACTAATGGTGGTTTGTGGATGGCACTGTTAATGGGGGATCTGTGGATGTCACTGTTAATGGGGTGATCTGTGGATGGCACTGTTAATGGAGGGATCTGTGGATGGCATTGTTAATGGGGGGATCTTTAGAGATGGCACTGTTAATGGGGGCCCATCTGTGGATGGCACTGTTAATGGGGGCCCATCTGTGGATGGCACTGTTAATGGGGCCCCATCTGTGGATGGCACTGTTAATGGGGGCCCATCTGTGGATGGCACTGTTAATGGGGGATCTGTGGATGGCACTGTTACAAATGTGTCATCCACAGACCCCCATCCCATAACAGTGCCATCCACAGACCCCTGCAGCTCCAATGTTGTACTATAAAATCATAAAATATCTCCAAGTACAAATAAATGTATTAAAGATCACCCTTATAAATGTGCTGTAACACAGACCCCAATACCTCCTTTACAATACGGGCAGGCCGGCCGGGCGGAGCGTGACTCTCCGATGGCACATGCCTGCGCCTGCTTCATTCATAAAGCAGGCGCAGGCATGTGACGTCAGAGAGTCACGCTTCCTCCCGCCCGCCCGGCCTGCCCGTATTGTAAAGGAGGTATTGGGGTCTGTGTTACAGTACATTTATAAGGGTGATCTTTAATACATTTATTTGTACTTGGAGATATTTTATGATTTTATAGTACAACACTGTGAGCGGCGGGCCGAGACCGTCCCGCTGCAATTGCCGGCCCCCAGCTCCTCCTCCCTGTCACTCCCCGCTCATACATCGCAGCCTGCGATGCTGAAGCATCGCAGCCTGCGATGTAAAAAAAAGTCAGCATTCGCCGCATAAGACGCAGGGACATTTTCCCCCCATTTTGGGGAAAAAAGTGCGTCTTATCCGGCGAAAAATACGGTAATTAAAAAACTAATCTTTATTTCATGATGGAATAATCTTTGGATTTCCTAAAAAAGCATTCTATATAAAAAAAATCCGATTTAAATAAAAAAAATACGGTTGTGTGTTTTTTTTTTTTTTTTTTTTTAGATTTAAAATAAAAAATCATTGTATTTTATCCACCCTGGTCGTCAGACACCTTCACTACCTCAATTGGCGGAGTAGGAGGAAAAAAAACCCAGATGTTTGTTAGTAGTCTAGATCGCATAGAGATCTACCCACATAGGCTCTTTTCTATTTGGACCCATAATTTGTTGGGGTTATCAAACCACCAATGGGACAGTTGATCTAGTATAGCAGAGAAGTAGTAATTCTTTATATGGGGGACTCCCAAGCCTCCTTTTTTATGGTGCTTGGTAATAACTTCAAAAGCAATTCTGGATTTTTTTGTCGCTCCATATGAAGGCTTTCAGGTTTTTATTTATAGTTGCAAAATAAGTGTTCGGTATTTTAATTGGCAGTGATCTGAAGAGGTATAGTAGCTTTGGCAGGAGCAGCATTTTGTAGGCTGCTATCCTGCCTAGCCAAAATATCAGGTTTTTTGGGAACTCAGCTGTGTCTTTAGCTATTTCATTGTCAAGTTTAGGAAAGTTTGACTCGAAGAGTTTAGAAGAAGGGTACGTCACCCGTATGCCCAGGAATGTTATATCCGATTTTTGCCAATCTAAAGTATATTTAGTTTGAAGTTCATTCAGAAGAGTTGGGTTAAGGCCTATAGGTAAGGCTTGTGATTTATCTTGGTTGATTTTGTAGAAAGATAGTTCACTAAATGTGAAGGCGGTGTCAAAAAAAGGCCCTCAGAGTTTTTGGGGTCTGTGAGGGTAAGTTTGAAATTGTCAGCAAAGATAATTTATAGTCATTTTGTCCTATTTTTATCCCTTTTTAATATCTTGATTTTGTCTAATAGCAGTTGCCAAGGGTTCCATTGACAACACAAAGCTCATGATAAATTTTACCTCCATGAGTGCTTGAAACGGCTATATATGTTGATGGTCGGGACTTTAAAGATGATGCCTGCTCCTGAGCGGAGCGGGCGCCATAGCTGCAGGGTGCCTGCTGTTTCATACAGCTAATGTTCGCGACCAGTAACGAACATTTAACAATTCAGATGCCATGGTCAATCCTGACCATGGGCATCTGAATGCTTAAAACCCAGAAGCACACGCTTCTGGGTATACTCCGGCTTCCCCCCCATCCAGAATGTTAGCAGCAGCCCCTGTCCTCCTGTCTGACAGGAGGCTGCGGCTTAGTAATTTTTTTGGAGCCCTTGTCTGTGGCAGGGCTCCATAGTAATACAGTAAAATCCTCATAGACCTCAGTGCTAATGCATTGGAGTCTATGTGAAAAGCAATGCAATATAAAAAGTGTAAACAAAAAAATGTTTTTACAGATTAAATATAAAAATTCAAATCACCCCCCTTTCCCCAAAATGAATTAAAAACAAAAAAATGCACATCATAGCTATGGTGGCATGCAAAAATGCCCTTACTATTAAATATAAAAAAATGGTATCACTGAAAAGTACAGATCGCCCCTGCAAAAAAGAGTCTTCATATAGCTCTGCATACATAAATTCAAAAAAGTTATCGAGGTCAGAATATAGAGACTAAAAGAGAAAAATTTTTTTTTCAAGGTTTCGTTTTTTTTAAATTATGAAAACGCAATAAAAATATACATATGTGGTATTCCTGGATTCTTACTGACCTGGAGAATGAAAGTAACTGGTCAGTTTTATGATATAGGGAACACCGTAAAAACAAAACCCCAAAAAACTGTAATTGTTTGTTTTTTCCAATTTCACCCCATTTATAATTTTTAATTTTCTTCCCGCTTCTCACCATATTTTATCCAACTGACAATAGTGCCATTAGAGAGGGCACCTTGTCCAACAAAAAACAAGCTCTCATGCAGCTAAGTGAACAGAAAAATAAAAAATGTTATAGCTTTGGGAGGGCTAGGAGTAAAAAACAAAAACTAAAAAAATGGATCACGTGATCCATGCGCATGGGGCGCTCTGACGTCATTCTGGGGCGCCCCCGGAGCCGCACGGACTGTAAGCATACTGCTCCCCCGCTCCCCACTACTACTATGGCAACCAGGACTTTAATAGCGTCCTGGCTGTCATATTAACCTCAAAGCATTTTGAAGGCTGATCAGGATCCTGATCAGTCTTCTAATGCTTTCAGATGACTTGCGTTCTGACTGATCCGGCGGGACGGAAGTGCCTGCCGGATCCTCAGAACGCAAGTGTGAAAGAGGCCTAACCCATATGAACTTAACCACTGCAAATGGCGTCCACCCCGCAGAGATCTTTTTTTTTTTGAGTTGTGTTGAAAGTGACTGCAGCATCTGAGAGGAGTCATCTCTGATCCGACTTGCTGCAGGTGGGGGTCAGCTGTGCAACACAGGTGGCACTTGCCATGTATGGAAGCATTAATACACTGCTTGTGCACCTGTGACGCATGTGTTAAGGTATGAAAATCGTTTAATCTGATGACCCAGACTGCATGACTAAAATTATTTTTATCCTATGAGAAATTTTACCCAAAGTTCCATAACCTTTAATTCTGCAGCACGAGTTGCTGTTTTAATACAACACATTTTGGCTTTCATATAATGTATTAAATCCATTTTTATTTTATTGTGGGTAAGGGCTCGTTCACATCACCGTTTGTCTTTTCCGTTCTCCGGCTCCGTTAAGGAGCAGGAGAACGGAAAGGACGGATGCTGTACATAACTGACACCAACGGAGCCTAAAGACCCCATAGACTTTTTAATGGGGTCCGTTTGGTGTCCGCTCAGAACATGATTTTTGAGCGGACCTGAAAGTCCTGCATGCAGTAGTTTCGTGTTCGCTCAAAAATCATGTTCTGAGCGGACACCAAACAGCCCCTATTAAAGTCTATGGGGTCTTTAGGCTCCGTTGGTGTCAGTTAGGTGTCAGTTATGTACAGCATCCGTCCTTTCCGTTCTCCTGCTCCTTAACGGAGCCGGAGAACGGAAAAGACAAATGGTGATGTGAACGAGCCCTTAGGCACAGCTAGATTAAAAAAAAAAAAAAAGTAGCAAGTTGAGCATTGATTTCTGGAATGTATTTTTTCAGTGTTCACTGTGTGTTATGAAAACCATAAGGGTACTTTCACACTAGCGTTAACGTTTTCCGGTATTGCGTTCCGGAAAAAAACGCTTTGGAAAGCATTCCGTTCAGTATACATCAGGATGTCTTCAGTTTAGTCCCTTTACGGTATTTGGCCGGAGAAAATACTGCAGCATTCGGTACACTTGGCGGAATTCCGGATCCGGCATTAATTTCCATTGAAATGTATTAATGCCGGATCCGGTACAAAGTATTCTGGAAAAACTGATCCGTTTTCCCGATATGCGCAGACCTTTAAATCTGTGAAAAAATAAATACGGGATCCGGTTTTACAGGTGACACCTGAGACTGATCCGGTATTGCAATGCATTTGTTAGACGGATTCGGATCCGGAAACAAATGCTATCCGCTTGCATACGGATTTCCAGATCCAGCAGGCAGTTCCTGCAATGGCACTGCCTGCCGGAATCCTCTAACGCAAGTGTGAAAGTACCCTTACCTTTTATTCTGGATTTAGTAATTGAGATAAATAGGAAACCGCAATTCTGGTATTATTTTTGTTTGTGATAGAGATATATATATATATATATATATATATATATATATATATATATATATATATATATATATATAATATATTTATATTTCTCTATTAGGGCTGCAGGATATGGGAATTTTGTGCGATTGCGATTAGGGCCCTAAAAATTGCGATAACGATATGCGATATTTTAAGGGAATTGTGCTAGAGGTCTATCTGCTTGGATTTTCAAGGTAAAAGCACACACAGATGACTGATAATGTGAAATGTAGATATGCTGAACTCAAGAACTTAAATGCGCAGTGTTTTTCAAAATAAAATACATATTTGCATTACTGCACAAGTTAAAAAAAAAAAAAAAAATTGCCATTTTCCTAATATCCCTGCACAGAACAGATAAATAAAATAGATATAAGAACATGTGTTCATTAAAATAACGACTTTCCACCAGCCCCTCCTCCCTCCCCGCACTGTAACTGATGTATTCCCGGCCGCACTGTGCAGCATAGCGGCGGGAGATACAGTGTCAGTGTCACGTAGAAAGTCAACCATCGCTTTATAAGACGCACTGCCACCCCTCCCCCCCCACTTTTTTTGGGGGGGGGGGGAAAGTGTGTCTTATAAAGCGAAAAATAAGGTAATATAATTGCAGCATTTTTGGGTCAGCAAATTGCGATTGCGATATGGCGATTAATTGCGATTTGCTTTCGCGATATATTGTGCAGGCCTATTCTCTATCGTTCAGAAAATGAACAGCACTCCGATGAAAAGCGAAAAACTCCTTTATTCACCCGTACGGTGCAACTTAGTGGGGTAAGAAACCTATTCCCTTAGAACGTGCACCCAATCTCTCACTGGAGAGCCAGTGTCGCCATTTTTCTTAAAATATATATTTTTTTTTGCGAGTAATAGTCCTGAGTCTGTACAAGGCTTCCAGACCGATTACTAGTATATTCCAATGCTGGCCTGCAGGTGGAAGCCCTGCATTGGAATATACTGAATCCTGTAAACCAGGAATGTGCAACCTCCAGCTGTTGTAAAACTACAACTCCCACCATGTAGGCTGTCTGGGCATGCTGGGAGTTGTAGTTTTGCAACAGCTGAAGGGCCGCAGGTTGGGCATCCCTGCTGTAACCTATAGATATCTACTACAGAATACAAATGGCAATCTGAATGTTAGTCACCTATAGTTATGTAAGGTAAAAAAGAGTTTTTAAAAATATAAACTTTCAAACCAATAAATAAACAAAAAATAAATAAACATCATTGTCATTGCCATGTCTGAATACACCTGTACTGCTAAAATATAAAAATATTCCCATACGGCAAACTGAGTAAAGGAAAAAAAAAAAATCAAAATGGCTGATTCACCATTTTTTTCATCACATCACCTGTCCAGCTCTCGGATAGCTCTAGATATCACTATAAAATTTTTTTTTTTTCAGCATTAAAACACAAGCAAAACTAGATAAGTGGCTGAATTGCTTTTTCTTTTCTTGTTCCACACCATTTGGAATTTTTTTGCCCATCTTCCCACTATATTGTGTGCAATGTTAAATGGTGCTATTAAAAAATGCAACTTGGGCCGTAAAAAAAATAAGCCCTCATACAGCTGTGAACAGAAAATTCTAAAAGTTAAGGCTTTCAGAAAGGCAGGGAATTTAACCGCTACAGGACCGCCTAACGCAGGGATGCGTCCTGCGGGCGGCCCTGTAGCTCTGAGTTGACGCGTCGGCGCGTCATCTCGTGAGAGCCGAGATTTCCTGTGAACGCGCGCGCGTTCACAGGGAAGCGCGGCACAGCAGTTCGGCTACAGCCTGCCAGCGATGGATCATCGCTGGCAGGCTGTAGATGCGAATAAAATCGCATCAAACTGCTATATCAGACGCTGTTTTATGAACAGCGTCTGATATAGCTGCTACCTGGTCCTCTGGTGGTCCCATTTACTGGGATCGACCACCAGAGGACCAGGTAACTACAATAAAGTTGCACCAAACACTACACTAACCCCCCACCCCCTCACCTATTAACCCCTTGATCACCCCATCTAGACCCCCTGATCACCCCCTGTCATTGATCACACCCCTTGTAAGGCTCCATTCAGGCGTCCATATGTGTTTTGCGGATCCGTGGATTCACGGATCCGCGGATCAATCCGCGGATCCGATCCGCGGATCCGATCCGCGGATCCTCAAAACACGGACACCGGCAATGTGCTTTCCGCATTTTGCAGATCCGCACATTGCCAGAACTATATAGAAAATGCTTTTTCTTGTCCGCAGTTGCGGACAAGAATAGGACATGTTCTATATTTTTGCAGAACGGAAATGCAGACCGGAGCGCAGATCCGTAATTCCGGATCCGAGCGGGACAAAGTCTGTCCCCATAGAAATGAATGGGTCCGCAATTCCGTTCCGCAAACAGAATTTCGGACGTGTGAATGGGGCATAAGGGCCCCCTTTACCGCCAGTTAGCTAGCTACTTGTTAGGTAGCTAGCGCCCAACCCACCGCACCGCAGTCACTGATTTTGGCAGAGATTTTTTCATCCACATTGATCGATGCGAATGAAAAAATCTGTGCCGTTCATTTTTTTTTTTCAGCGCAGAGGCTGAACGGAAAAAAAATCTCATTACCCGTCTGCTCAATATACGGAGAATCGCAGAAACTCCTAATGCTGGCCATACGTGTAATGATTGCGAAGACCCTAAAATGCCAGGGCAGTACAAAAACCCCACATGTGACCCCATTTTAGAAAGAAGACACCCCAAGGTATTCCGTGAGGGGTATGGTGAGTTCATGGAAAATATTATTTTTGTCACAAGTTAGTGGAATATGAGACTGTAAAAAAAACTAAAAAACAACAATTTCCGCTAACTTGTTCCAAATTTTTTTTTCTGTGAACTCACCATACCCCTCACGGAATACCTTGGGGTGTCTTCTATCCACAATGGGGTCACATGTGAGGTATTTATACTGCCCTGGCATTTTAGCGGTCCTAAAGCGTGAGAATCCAAATGCGTAAAAATGGCCTGTGAAATCCTAAAGGTACTCATTGGTTTTAGGGCCTCTTTGCGCATCTTGGCTGCAAAAAGTGTCACTCATGTGGTATCGCCGTACTCAGGAGAAGTAGGGCAATGTGTTTTGGGGTGTATTTTTATATATACCCATGCTGGAGTGTGAGAAATATCGCTGTAACGACAACTTTTTAAAAATTTTATTCAAAGTTGTCAATTTACAGAGATATTTCTCTTACCCAGCATGGGTATATGTAAAAATACACCCCAAACACATTGCCTACTTCTCCTGAGTCGGCGATACCACATGAGTGACACTTTGCAGCCAAGTGCAAAGGGACCCAAATTCAATGAGTACCTTTTAGGAGGAGCATTTTTACGCATTTTCTTCTCACGCTTTAGGGCCCCTAAAATGCCAGGGCCGTATAAATACCCCACATGTGACCCCATTTTGGAAAGAAGACACCCCAAGGTATTCGCTGAGGGGCATAATGAGTCCATGAAAAATTAAACTTTTTGTCAAAAGTTAGCGGAAACGGAGACTTTGTGAGAAAAACAATAAAAAATCAATTTCCACTAACTTGTGCCAAAAAAAATCTTCTATGAACTCGCCATGCCCCTCATGGAATACCTTGGGGTGTCTTCTTTCCAAAATGGGGTCACATGTGGGGTATTTATACTGTCCTGGCATTTTAGGGACCCCTAAAGCGTGAGAAGAAAAATGCGTAAAATGCCCTCCTAAAGGTACTCATTGGAATTAGGGCCCCTTTGCGCATCTTGGCTGCAAAAAGTGTCACACATGTGGTATCGGCGTACTCAGGAGAAGTAGGGCAATGTGTTTTGGGGTGTATTTTTACATATACCCATACTGGGTGAGAGAAATATCTCTGTAAATTGACAACTTTGAATAAAAAAATTTAAAAGTTGTCGTTTACAGCGATATTTCTCACACGCAGCATGGGTATATGTAAAAATACACCCCAAACTCATTGCCCTACTTCTCTGAGTACGGCGATACCACATGAGTGCCACTTTTGCAGCCTGGAGTGCAAAGGGGCCCTAAAACCAATGAGTACCTTTAGGATTTCACAGGACATTTTACGCATTTGGATTCTCACACTTTAGGGGCCCCTAAAATGCCAGGTGAGTATAAATACCCCACATGTGACCCCATTTTGGAAAGAAGACACCCTAGGTATTCTGTGAGGGCATGGTGAGTCCACAGAATTTTTATTTTTGGCACAAGTCAGCGGAAATTGTTTTTTTTTTTTTTTTTTTTTTTTACAAAGTCTCATATTCCACTAACTTGTGACAAAAATAAAATTTTACATGAACTCACCATACCCCTCACAGAATACCTTAGGGTGTCTTCTTTCCAAAATGGGGTCACATGTGGGGTATTTTTACTGCCCTGGCATTTTAGGGGCCCTAAAGCGTGAGAAGAAGTCTGGAATCCAAATGCGTAAAAATGCCCTGTGAAATCCTAAAGGTAATCATTGGTTTTAGGGCCCTTTGCGCACCCAAGCTGCAAAAAGTGGCACACATGTGGTATCGCCGTACTCAGGAGAAGTAGGGCAATGTGTTTTAGGGTGTATTTTTATATATACCCATACTTTGTGTGAAAAATATCTCTGTAAGCGACAACTTTTAAAAATTTTATACAAAGTTGACAATTTACAGAGATATTTCTCTCACCCAACATGGGTGTATGTAAAAATACACCCCAAAACACATTGCCCTACTTCTCCTGAGTACGGCGATACCACATGAGTGACACTTTTGCAGCCTGAGTGCGCAAAGGGGCCCAAATTCCAATGAGTACCTTTAGGTTTTACATGGCGGCTCACAATTTAGCCCGCCCAAAATGCCAGAACAGTAAACACACCCCACAAATGACCCCATTTCGGAAAGTAGACACCCCAAGGTATTCACTGAGGGGCATAGTGAGTCCGTCTGAGATTTTTTTTTTTTTTGCCAGAAGTTATCAGAAATTGAAACTTTTTTTTTTTTTTTTCTCAGAAAGTGTCATTTTCCGCTAACTTGTGAAAAAAATGAAATGATACATGAACTCACCAAGCCCCTCCGTGAATACTTTGGGGTGTCTTCTATCTAAAATGGTGTGATTTGGGGGTATTTATACTTTCCTGACATTCTAGCACCTGAAGAAACATGACAGGCGCTCAGAAAGTCAGAGCTGCTTCAAAATGCCGAAATTCACTTTTTGCACCATAGTTTGTAAACGCTATAACTTTTACCCAAACCAATAAATATACACTTATTGGATTTTTTTATCAAAGACATGTAGAACAATAAATTTAGAGAAAATTTATATAGAAATGTAGTTTTTAAAAAAATTTACAACAGAAAGTGAAAAATGTCATTTTTTTGCAAAAATTTCGGTCATTTTTGATTAATAGCAAAAAAAGTAAAAATGTCAGCAGCAATGAAATAGCACCAAATGAAAGCTCTATTAGTGAGAAGAAAAGGAGGTAAAATTCATTTGGGTGGTAAGTTGCATGACGGAGCAATAAACGGTGAAAGTAGTGTAGTGCAGAATTGTAAAAAGTGGCCTGGTCATTAAGGGTGTTTAAGCTAGGGGGGCTGAAGCGGTTAAAAACGGAAAATCAAAAGGTCCTGAAAAGCCTCCCCTAAGCACTATTAAGTTCAGTACTACACATAATGCATTTGGAAAGTCTTCTTTCCACATTTTATGTTGCGGCCTTGTGCTAAAATAAAAAAATAAATTTCCCTGTCATTCTGTGAAAGTAAAAAGAGAATTTTAGAAATCTTTCCTACACCTATGGCAATTAATTATAGCCTCCAGTCTTGTTGGGTATGATGCCATAAGGTTTGCACATCTGGATTTTGGGGATTTTCTGCCATACTTTGCAGATCATCTCGAGATCTCTCAGGTTGGATGAAGAGCGTTAGTGGACAGCCATTTTCAGTTCTCACCAGAGAGGCTCTTCCAGTTAGGAATTATAGAGACCACTGTGCTCCTGGGGACTTTGAGTGCAGTGTTTTTTTTTTCTGATATGCATTGTCATCTGTGAGACCTAATATAGACAGTAGGTTGTCTCTCCAAATCGTGTCCAATTAACTGAATTTTCCACAAGTGGACTCCAATCAAGGTGTCGAAAGATCTCAAAGATGATCAACAGAAATGGAATAACCCCAAAGCTAAATTTTAAAGGGAACCTGTCATCGACTTTATGCAGCCCAAACTAAAGGCAGCATAAAGTAGGGACAGGTGAGTTGATTTCGGCGGTCTGTTGTTTTGAAAGTTAAAAGTAAGTGGTTGCCGAGAACCAATATCGCAATCATTGCAGACTGGGCCTGGAAAAGAGTCACGGCCACCGGAGAAAAATCATAGTTATTCATGAATTCCTGCTCTCCTGCTACCTGCTGATGACTGACAGTCTTCTACCTAGTTTTCTCTCTTTCTCGCTAGGAGAGAACTGCCAGTCATCAGCAGATGGGCGGGAGAGCAGGAGATTATGAATAACCAGGACTCTTCTGAAGTAGATTTGACTCTTTTCAAGGCCTGGGCTATAATGATTACGCTGCTGGTTCTCAGCAACCTCTTACTATTAGCTTATGAGTGACACAGCTCTGAAATCAGCACTTCTGTCACTACTTTATGCTATCCTCAGTGAGGTCAGCATAACGTTGATGACAGGTTCCCTTTAACGTTAGTCTTTGATAGTCACTGCACAGCTGAAGGAGCCAAAAATTCTAATATTCTGTTTTCACTTTCTCCTCATGGAGTATTGAGTGCAGATTAATGGGAAAATGTCACTTTTTTTTTAATTTTAGCACAAGGCCGCAACATACCAAAATGTGACAAAAGTGAAAGGGTCTGAAGACTTTCTGAATGCATTGTAAACAGTACTGCTAGCGCTGGCTCTGGATCTCTAATATTGTTCCTCCTCAGTGCCGCTGCAAACTGCTGTTGGAATACATTGAAAGGACTTTGTACTCTTGCTCAGAAGGTCTCCATTATGTGTGCTCAGAAGTACTGTCAATTTATTCCAGCACTGAGTTGTGAGGGAATGGGGGTGACTGTTGACATATTACAGTATTTTTCAAACTATAAGGCCTCTTGCACACGGCCGTAGTTTTGCCGTGCCCGTTCTAAACAGGCACCGACCGTGTGGCAGCCGCAGCGGATCGCGGACTCATTCATTTGAATGGGTCCGCGATCTGCCCATTCCGCAAAAATATAGGACATGTTCTATCTTTTTGCGGGACGGAAGCACGGAACCGTAGTTGCTTCCGTAGTGTTCCGTTCCGTCATTCCATTCCGCATCTCCGGATTTGCTTTCGTGATGCGGAATGTCTACGGAGCGGTGCCCGTGTATTGCAGATCCGCAAATGCGGTCCGCAATACGGGCACAGGGTGCACATGTTCGTGTGCAAGAGGCCTAAGACGCGTTTATTTTTCTTTCCCTCCAAAAGTGGGGGGAAAATGTCTTATACAGCAAATACTAATGATGGCTTCTGTTATGGAAGTGCTCATTAGTACAGTAGGGCCGGGGAATGGTGAATACAGCGCTCCTTGTGCTGGCACTGTACTCCTCACTCCCTGGTCTTCTGTCAGTGCTGTGCTGTGACCTCTGCAAGTCATTTCACAGCGCAGCAGGAAGAGCTCTGGATCTTGGGAGCTGCGCCTTCCAGAATAGGAGAGGTGAGGTGATATTTTTCTTTTTGTCTGATCTGAGGTCTGATTTAACATTGGGGGCCTGATCAGAGGTTTGAATAACCGTTTGTGAGTCTGATCTGGGGTCTGATTGGGGCTCTTGGCTGATTAACTTTGGGGGGTCTGGTTTGAGGTCTGATGAAAATTGTGTATTTTCTTATTTTCCTTCTCTAAAACCTAGGTGTGTCTTGTAGGTAAAAAATACGGTATTTATAGATCTGGAGTCTGTGCCAGCTATACTTTGCGTGTAGTACTGGATTTAACGGTATTTGGGAAAGAGATAACAGAAAAAGGGATTCCTCCCAGGTGAAGGTGTGTGTGTATGTGTGTGTGTGTTTTTTTTTTTAAGACCATTTCAAATAGATGTCGATTTGTTTATAATTTTGGAAATTGTTGAAAATTTGTGTTTCTGGTCACATAGCAGTCTTTGAATTGGTAACAGTCAGACTAAGCATTAGCAAAATTGTTGGGTTGTAGTGTTAACTGCAGTCTGTGTTCATCTTTTTATGCTGCCTATACATGTTTCCCCTTATCAGTTTCTTGCCTAAATTCTGGTATTTTCCCCAGTCGTCTCCATGACAGCACACACTTGAGATAGAGTTCCTCTGATAGGACAGGAAAAAACACAGAGAGGTTAAAAGGCCCACCCCTTCCCCTCCACTCCAGTGTTTTTTCCTGTCCTGCCAGGAAGGAAGTCCAGAGAGGTGCTGGGAGCTCTATGGGGTTCCTGGCGTTGGTTTTTTCTCTGTTTCTTTGTTTTTTTGTTTTCTTTTACCTGCAGACCGGAGGTCGGTTCCGGCGGTGTTCGGCTCTCCCTCCTCCTTCTTTTTTTCTGGTCTGGGCCCGGGCACACCACAAGAAGCAGTGCCCCGGTGAATTTCCCTCCTGCGGCGGTCCGGGCGGACTTCATGCGGAGCGGTAGGCGCGGCTGGAGCGACGCTGTGACGCGCTTCCCTCCAGTCGCAGGCAAGTGACGTCAGACGCAGGGCGCGCGGCGTCGTGACGTCACAGGGGACGCCGCCGCACATGCTCAAAAGGATGGAAAATGGCGGCCCCCCTTGCCTCAGCGTGCAAGCTGTCTTCTGGTGGACGGGACTGACACCATGAGCGCCCCTTCCACTACCGATCCGGACTTGGACCCTCCTGCTCCACCTGGTTCTGGAGAAAAGGAGTCTGCCTCTGGGGCTAAACCCAGGTCCAGAAGGTGTGGGGTTTGTACTAAACGTCTGCCCTCCTCAAGCTCCAAGCCCCTTTGTAAAGAGTGCACGGCAGCTGTGGTCAAATCCGAGTCGTCCAGTTTACTTAATGACATAAAGGATATTGTCAGACAAGAGGTTCAATCCGCAATGGCCTCCCATAAGAAAGATAATCCCCCCTCTCCTAGGGTCCTCCCTTCTAAATCGGGTGGTTCCAGAGACCGTATTAACCTGGATTCTGATTCGGATTCTCCCTGTCATGACCCCTCGGACCTAGAAGTCCTGGAACAGGAGTCGGATGAGGATAGAGAATATTCTAAATTCCTCTTCAATCCTGCGGACATTGATGAATTAATTAAGGCCATACGGGCTACCATTAGAATGGAGATCCCTAAAAAACCAAAACAGTGCAGGAAGAAATTTTTGGGGGTCTGGGTGAAAGGTATAGATCCGTTTTCCCTGTCCCGGATAATGTGCAAAATCTCATTAAGGCTGAGTGGGAGAAACCAGAGAAGAGCTCGTTTATCCCCCGTGGTATTAAAAGAAGGTACCCCTTTGATGAGAAGGATTGTACGGATTGGGAGTCTATTCCCAGAGTAGATGCCCCAGTAGCCAAAGTATCTAAACGTACGGCTCTTCCGTTTGAAGACACGGCTCAGTTAAAGGATCCGTTAGACAGAAAGGCAGAAAGTCTCCTTAAAAAGACCTGGGAGACTACAGTGGCCCTCTTAAAACCTGGGGTGGCGGCAACCTGTGTGGCTCGTACTCTGAATGTCTGGATAGAGCAACTAGAGATCCACTTGATTAATGAGACTCCAAAAGAGCAGATTTTGGAGAGTCTTCCGTTACTTAAAATGGCCACAAGTTTCCTCGCAGACTCCTCTGCTGAATCTGTGAGGCTGACCGCCCGTACGGCCGTCTTATCCAACACCATTAGACGGGTCCTCTGGCTCAAGGCATGGTCGGGTGACATAACATCCAAAAATAGATTGATCTCCCTCCCGTTTCACGGTCAGTATGTTTTTGGTCGAGATCTGGATAAGATCCTGGAGAATGCTACTGACCGCAAGAAAGGTTTTCCAGAAGACAGGCCGAGAAATAGAAGGCAGCCCTTTCGGAACAGGCAGCACTTTCAAAGCTCCAAACCAGACAAGGGCAAGTCAGGGAAGTGGAACTACGCAAAAGGCGGCAAAGGGAAGAATTTCCTCTTTAACCCTAATAAAGAGGACTCATCCACCTCCTCCAAAAAATGACGTCGAGCTGGTGGGAGGAAGGCTCAGCTCCTTCATAAATATCTGGGAGCAGCACATTTCAGATACCTTCATTCTCAGCATTATAAGGAAGGCTACCGCATAGAATTGGACGCTCCTCCTCCCCGAAATATTGTTCTAACCCACCTTCCACCTTCTCAAGAGTCTCTACTATCAGAGGGTGTAAGGGGGTTACTATCCCTGGGGCAGTGGAACCTGTTCCCCCTTAGAAAGGGGCTGGGTCATTACTCCCTTTATTTCTGGTCCCGAAACCCAACGGCAAATTCAGGGTCATAATAAATGTAAAACCATTAAACAAGTTCGTCACCTATCACAGGTTCAGAATGGAGACGGTAAATTCGGCTGTAAAATTGATTCAATTAGGGGCAATGATGGCTATAGTAGACCTCAGAGACGCCTACTTCCACATTCCAATCCACCCTCTATCCAGGAAATACCTAAGATTTGCGGTTCAGCTGGAGGGGGTCACCCACCATTTTCAGTTCAACTGTCTACCTTTCGGAATATCTTCTGCCCCTCGCATATTCTCCAAGGTAATGGCGGAGGTGGTGGCGTCCCTAACCAAAAGGGGAATCTTGATCGTCCCTTATCTGGACGACCTTTTGATTATCGCCAAAGATTCCAGCCTTCTCCAACTTCATTTGCAGGTGGTTACCTCGCATCTTCAGGCTCTGGGCTGGATAATAAATTGGGAGAAATCCAACCTCATCCCAGACACCCAGAGAGTATTCCTGGGAATTCTCTTGGATTCATCTCTTCAAAAATCCTTTCTCCCTACCTCCAAGATCCAGGATCTAAAGGCAAGGGTTCAGAAGTTTCAGAAGATGCCCATCTTTTCCATAAGAGAAGGCATGAAAATGCTGGGGCGCTTCTCTTCCTGCATTCCGGCGGTAGCTTGGGCTCAACATCATATGAGACCCCTGCAGTCACTAGTCCTCAAAAGATGGAATCGGTCGCAGTTCACACTAGATCAGAAGTTAACCCTGACCAAGGAAGTGAGAACCTCCCTAGCCTGGTGGCTGAAGGACTGCAACCTCCAAAAAGGTGTCTTCTGGAGTCAAGATCAGGCCTTCTCCATAACAACAGACGCAAGCTCCAGGGGCTGGGGAGCTCTAACAGTCTCGCACACCCTCCAGGGAACCTGGAGCAGGTCTCAACAAAGCATGTCCTCCAACTACAGGGAACTTCAAGCCATTTGGGAGGCCCTGAAGGCTTCTCACCTTCAAACAAAAGATCGTCACGTCTTAATTCACTCAGACAACTCCACAGCAGTGGCCTTTATCCGTCATCAGGGGGGAACACGTCATGCCCATCTCCAAAAGCTCTCCAGCCAAATATTCTCCTGGGCAGAGGAAAACGTAAAATCGCTCACTGCGGTACATCTAAAGGGCTCCCTCAATATAAGAGCGGACTTTCTCAGTCGTCAAACCCTGGACCCAGGCGAATGGTCCCTTTCCCACAAGGCTTTCCGGCTAATTCTGAAGTAGTGGGGCATTCCGAAGTTAGACCTGTTTGCTTCGAGGGAGAATCACAAAGTCCAGGATTACTTCTCTCTCAACCCCAGAGACCCCTGTGTAGCGGTGGACGCTGCTCGCCCAAAGTTGGCCTCAGGATCTTCTCTATGCTTTCCTCCCATCCCGATAATTCCAAGGGTGCTGCAGAAATTTCAGAACGAGAGTTGCTCCTTGATCCTGGTGGTTCCCTTCTGGCCCAGAAGGGCCTGGTTCGGCCTCCTGAAATCCCTCAGCCAGGTGGAGCCAATCCGGTTTCCTCCCTCGGAAGACCTCCTGATGCAGGGACCAATAAGCCACCCGAATCCCAAGTTCCTAAATCTGTCTGCTTGGTTTCTGAGCAATCTATTCTCTTAGGTCGAGGCCTGTCTCAGAGGGTAGTTAACACTCTAATGCTCAGCAGGAAGTCCAACACTTCTAGGGCTTACCTTAAGGTTTGGAAGAAGTTCGCCTCCTGGTGTGGCGACCGCTTTTGCGATTCTACCCCTAATATTCCCCTCATTCTGGATTTTCTACAGGATGGGTTGGATATGGGCCTTTCTCCAAACACCTTAAGGGTCCAGGTGTCTGCCCTGGGCGCCCTCTACAACTCCAGTCTGTATGAGGTCCCTTGGGTCGCTAGGTTCTTAAAAGCTGCCGATAGAATTAAGCCTAGGATCAGGAATTTGGTGGCCCCCTGGAACCTTAATACGGTTCTTTCAGGCTTAACAGAGCCCCCCTTTGAGCCTTTAGACTCCTTGTCCATTAAGTGGCTCACTTTTAAAACTGTTTTTTTAGTGGCGATATCTTCTGCTAGGAGAGTATGTGAGATACAGGCCCTGTCTATCCAAGAGCCGTTTCTCAATATCCTGGAAGACAAACTAGTCTTTAAGTTAGACCCAAGTTTCCTACCAAAGGTAGTCTCTTCTTTTCATAGATCTCAAGACATTATTATCCCTTCTTTTTTTGCCAATCCTCAGAATGAACAGGAAGCAAAATTTCATTTTTTAGATGTCAGAAGGGCAGTTCTCCACTATATCGAAGTCACGAAGGATTGGAGAATAGACAAAAATTTATTTATCCAGTTTTTTGGCCCCAATAAGGGTAGGAAGGCAGCTAAAAGCTCTATATCCAGGTGGATTAGGGGCGCAATTTCAGAGGCTTATTCGGCCTCAGGCAAAGTACCTCCTTTTGCTTTAAAAGCCCATTCGGTGAGAGCAGTATCTACATCCTGGGCGGAGAGGGCTTCAGCTTCCCTAGAGCAGATTTGTAGGGCAGCTACTTGGAAGAGAGCCCATACTTTTACTAAACACTACAGGCTTGATGTTTTTGCCAATGAGGACATGGCCTTTGGACGTAAAGTCCTGGGTGCTGTAGTCCCTCCCTAATTTTTTCTACTTGGGTATTTCTCAAGTGTGTGCTGTCATGGAGACGACTGGGGAAATGAGTATTACACTCACCGGTAATCCGGTTTCCTGGAAGTCTCCATGACAGCACATACGTCCCGCCCTTTATTCTTTCTATGATTTCTTAGCTCTTCTCCTTATCCTGGTTTTCTTTCCGTTAAAATACACTGGAGTGGAGGGGAAGGGGTGGGCCTTTTAACCTCTCTGTGTTTTTTCCTGTCCTATCAGAGGAACTCTATCTCAAGTGTGTGCTGTCATGGAGACTTCCAGGAAACCGGATTACCGGTGAGTGTAATACTTATTTACTTGCTTATATACAGTGGCATGCAAAGGTTTGGGCACCCCTAATCAAAATTTACTGTGAACAGTTAAGTTGAAGATGAAATGATCTACAAAGGGCATAACACTAAAAAAAAAAACACATTCCCTTTGTATGATGAATAAAAACTATTTTTTATTTTCAAAATAATAAAGAGGAAAAGGGCCCGAAGCAAAGCTTTGGGCAGCCGGCATGGTTAGCACCTAGTACAATACCCTTTGGCACACCACCTCTTGTAAACGCGATTTGTTGCCAGCTGAGAGTCTTTCAATTGTTGTCTGAGGGATTTTCATCCATTCTTCCTTGCAAATGTCTTCCAGTTCTGTGAGATTCTTGGGCCATCTTGCACGCAATGCTCTTTTGAGCTCTTCCACAGATTTTCATTGATGATCAGATCAGGGGACTGATGGCCATGGTCTTTTGAGGTTATGTCTTACGCTGGGTTCACACCTGAGCGTTTCTGAGATGTGCGTTTTTGTCGCGCGTTTTTGTCGCGCGTTTTGTGCGTGTTTTTGGCAATAGTAAACGCGCATTTTACACGCGTTTGTGTGATTGACTGCAGTGTTGGCTTCTCTCCAAACTGTGCCTAGCACCTGGAGTTTGGCCTTTCCAGCATGTTGCAAATTCATAAACGCGCGTTCGAACGAGCGTTTTCAGGGTCAAAAACGCGCAAAATACAAGCGTTGCGCGTTCCCATTGAAGTCTATGGGCCAAAACGCGCGACAAACGCCCCAAAAAAAGCTCAAGTACTTGTTTATGCGTCGGGCGTTTTTCAGCGCTGTAAAACGCGAAAATGTGAACCAGTCCCATTGGTTTGCATCGGTTATGCGTTTTACAGCGCGTTCGAACGCGCTGTAAAATGCGCAAGTGTGAACTGAGAATTATGGATTTTGACATTTGCAGAAACCTCTTTTCCACTCAACCTTTGTTTTAAAGTTGGTGTTATGTTTGCTTCCAGAATTGGCTGGAATTTTATTGAATCCCCCTGCCACTGGCTGGAATAAAACCCCAAAGTATGATTGATCCACCCCCATGCTTAGTGTTGGAGAGGTGTTCTTTTCATGAAATTCTGTGCCAAAGACTCCTATTTTAACCTCCATCGGTCCAAAGTACTTGTTTCCAAAATGCATCATGCTTGTTTACATGATTTTTGCAAACTTCGGACGCTGAAGTTTGTGGTGGGGACGCAGGAGAGGTTCTTTTTTTTTTCTGATCACTCTTCCATGAAAGCCATATTTGTGCAGGAGGTGCTGAACAGTAACAATGCGCTACAACTCCAGAATCTGCTAAATCTTCCTGAAGTTCTTTTGCAGTCAAGCAGGGGTTCTGATTTGCCTTTCTAACAGACCTTCTGTTGACCTCCACTGTTCTTGTTAACTGCCATTTATTAACTACATTTTGAACTAACGAAATGGCAACCTGAAAACTCTTTGCTATGTTCTTATAGCCTTCTCCTGCTTTGTGGGCCTCGATTGTTTTCATTTTCAGAGTGTTAAGCAGCTACTTAGAAGAACCCATGGCTGCTGTTTTTTGGGACAAGATTAAAGAAGTCTAGGTATTTATAATGCTTTAAAATCTGCCTAACGATGATTGTGAACAAGCCTTAACCTTAACAGGCTATTTAAGGTGTGAGACCTCAGTCAGTTATCTGAGCACTCGTATCTCCTTGGGTTCCCATACTTTTGCAAGGTACTCCTTGTACAGTACAAGTTAGCATTGTTACAATGTGCCAGGTGTCTACTTTCGGAATACAGTGCAAAGGTATTTTTTAATACAGGAATGTAGTGGTCAGAAATTGTCCAGCAGGGCACTTATACTTTACTACATTTATTCCTTTATTGTGCTGGAATTCTGAATTTCTTGCTGCACGATTGTTGCCCCTCCTTCAGAGCAGGCAGCACGCTTCCTTCCAGTGCTCCAGCTGGAGGTCTGCCTGCTGTGTGATGATGTGCACGCTGCAGCGAATGGATCACACATCCTTTTTATTCATTTAGTAGATCAGGAGATCTGTATATTTGTTAAATGTTGACTCTTGCACTTTTTTAGATTTCTCATTTGTGCTTTGTGTGGAGGGAACAAGAAGTAGCTTTTTTGCCCTATTCTATAGGCTTGTTTAGGTAAATGACTAATCCAGTAGACCGACATTTTCAAAAACATTTTCCGGGACTTCTGCAAAACGACAGGCTAAGATGTCCAGGTTCCGAAAAATTCTCTCCCAACCTCAAAAACTTGGACTGTTTTTCTCCAATGTTTTGCCATTGCAAGGTGGCGTGCAACAGCAGTACCATTTCTTTAATATTTGGATGTAAGGTAAGTACATTTCTGTTTCTTTTCACAGAGCCATGCCTTCATTTTTTTCCACACTTTTCTCAAAAATACAACAGTTATTGTACTTACTTACTTGTGCTCTTACATATATTGTTAAACATTGTAAACTTGTATTAACCTTTGAATTTAAATGACATTCTTTCTAATTTACATGTACGATGTGGAAGATTGGATTGATGTACATGTTTTGCAATGCTTTGTGACTTTGTCAGAAGCAATTGGTTGTGACTGATTTGGTTCTGTAATCTTGATGGACTATTCTTATGATCGACTTTCCTGTCATCTTTCTTATCAAAAAGGTCTAGGAGAAATCTTTTGGGGATTTTGCTGTTCTTTTAATATGGATTTTTTTTTTTTCGTTAATATTATAGTTTGGTTAGCAGGAGCAATTATGAGGAAGAGAATCCATGCTGTACGTTTCAGCAGGTTTATATGTGACAATAATTTTATGGAACCACAGTAACATGTTTAGGCCTTATTCACACGTCCGTTGTGTTTATGGATCTGCAAATTGCGGATCCATAATCACACCCGGCCGGCAGCCCCATAGAAATGTCTATTCTTGTCCGCAATTGCGGGCAAGAATAGGACATGCTCTACTTTTTTGCGGAGCTGCGGCCGTAAGATCGGCGGCGCGCTCCGCAAAAACTGATGCGGAGAGCACAGTGTGTGCTCTCCGCATCGTTCCGTGCCCCATTCACAGTCAATGGGTCCGCAAGTATTCCGCAGAATTGCGGAATACATGCAGACGACATTGCGGACGTGTGAATAGGGCCTTAGGGTGCATTCACACGTCCGTAGAATCGGTCCAGATCTGTTCCGCACTGTTGCGGAACAGATCCGGACCTATTTATTGTCTATGGGGCAGGAATGGATGCTTGACAGCACACAGTGTGCTGTCCGCATCCGCATTTCTGGAGCGCGGCTCCGGAAAAAAACAGGATATGTCCTATTCTTGTCCATAATTGTGGACAAGAATAGGCAGTTCTATGGGGCTGTATTGCGGATTTGCGGATCCGCAATACACTACGGGCGTGTGAATGGATCCTTAATCTTCTTTAATTGCTATTGTAACTATAAGCAGCACTGAAATGGCAATTCAGGACTGACTATTTCTGTGTTCACTTTGTCACTTTTGAATATGGTTGAGTGACTTTTTGCCATTTTGACAGGCACAAGCAACGATCTTTAGGTCTACAGGTGCCATGAAGTAGTCTTGTATGTCGGATCATAGTGTGCGCTTACGTGCACTATGTCTTGACTATGTGTCCTGGATAGAAGTGCGGCGCGGTGCGGGCCGGTAGGTGACCACGGAGCGGTAAGTAATAGCAAGCTCATCACTCCCGCTCCGTGGTCACATGACACAAACATGAGTATTTTTTTGTGTCGAATTACTCGATTGAATCAAGTAATCGTTTCAGCCCTAGTTCCCACACGAGAGCAGCAGGAGATGGGGGATTATGCCATTGGCAGCTGTTTATGAAAAATTTCATGAGGCTGGAAAATCTTCGCTTTGTGTCACATAAAACACAAATCTATAAGTTTTCCGCTGTGTAGTCTGATCATACAGATTGTTGCCGATGAAAATGAAACGCACTCACATGCTGTTGGCCATGCCTCAGTAAAAACAAGATATGTGGGTCATTTCTTATTCCTTGGTAGGACAGTCAATGACATTTAGTGTAGTGCTTGTCAAAGCTCTGGGTTTGTTCTGTTGGAGCCATTGCTTTTGGCAATTTAATTCTAAAATGATGCAGAGCATGGTAAAAACAAAAAAAAGCAGCTTAAAATAATGATGTGCTACTTTTCATGATAAAATTACATGTAAAGAAAAGACTTTCCCTAATGCTAGTGAAAGCCTTACTAATGTGTTTTTATTGTAATTATTGTAATGTACTTTTTGGTTTTTGATAGAACATCCTTTTCTGTATAGTGCATGCTAAAAAGCTGCTCGTTACACTGGACAATATATTAGGGTAGCTCCTAATGGTCGGAACATTGGACAGATCATGGAACACTGTTGAGCTAGGTTCACATCACCGTTTAGTTTTCTGTTCTTCTCATCCGTCCGTTGTTTTTTCCGTTTTTTTTTTCTACTGATGGATCAAAAGAAAGGAAAACCAAAATTGTGATATAAACTTGACCTTAAAGGGGTTGTCTGGGCTTTTTATATTGATGACCTGATCCTCAGGATCGGCCATTAAAATCAGATCGGCGGGGTCCGACACCCATACTCCAGAACAATAACGAATTCTACAGACCATGAGGAAAATCTCACTGCAGTGAATGGAATATGCTTGTGCTATATAGTCAACAGGAATCACATGAACTGAGGCTGTAGTAGCTGACTGTTTCTATACTGGTGAGGCGCTGACATGATGCTGATACAATGTAATGGTCTCCTGGTAAAATTCCTGAATATTCACTCAGTCTTTAACATTACTGTCTGTCCTAGTACTAGTGCCCCAAAGCAATGCTAATGCTGCAAGCTTAGCACTTCTTGTTTTAAGCGATTTTAATGCATACTTTTTTTTAAAGCGGGAGTGCTGAAGAGTGTGAGGAAACCAAATTCAAGTATATTATTTAGTCTGTTTTATAAGATTATTTTGTATTTCAGATTTACTCAGCTGTTTCCTTGTCAAACTATTCATGCGTCTATTTAGCTTAGAATGTTTCTGCTCCACTCATTGCATTTTATTTTTTGGCGCGGCCTTACAGTTTCGTTTGTTTGGTGCTGGCACCTCTTTACTTAAGGGGGTTGTCCAGGATTTATTTTTTATTTTTATTTGCCCCAAAGTAATGGTAATTCTGGAGAAAGCCATTCTTGTGCTCCTCAAGGCGTTGTTCTGGCCCCTGGGCTCTCTTCACTAGACCTTTTGGTCCCCGTCTGTATGCTTCCGCACGGACTGGCCATGTGTGCCACTATAGCCAACGACTTATTTCTTCAGAACTCTGCTTCCGTTCTGACTGGTACCTCGTAACCGAAGCTGAGTTCGGATACAAGTTTTAAAGTAGTTTTCCACTCTAAGAATCAACTACCCAAGTTATTAATTGAAGTCTCACGAGACTTCGTGAATAATTAACTTCGCAGTACATTTTATTGCTGTACGAAGACAGATCTCCGTACAGCTTTAATCCGAAGTTTTGAGCGAAGCAACTTCGGATCTAGGATCCAAATCTTGCTTCGCTCATCAGTAGTTCCAGTTGGTCTCCTTCTAGGTCAGACAACCCGTTTATTGCTATGCTTATCTAGAGCAATATAAACGTTTCTTTCACAATCATGATGTTCATTTGTTTTTCTGATAGAAATATCGATACCAAGATGATGACCTCCCATCTCAAGATCCAAGCTCTCCACATATCTTGAGTGAAGGAAGAAGTCCAGAGTTGGTCCACATCTCTGAAAAGAATATTTCCCAGATTGAAAATGTCCATGGACTTGTTTCCCACTCCCACATTTCTCCTTTAAAGGTGAGGATTTACGGTTTTACGCTATGTCTTGTTTTTGTACGAGGATGCAGTGTGGCAATCGACATAACTATACTGATCATAATGAAACCCATACAAATGCATATCCTTTTTTGAAGTACTATTAATATAGGTTGGTGTCTGATTCAGTCTTTTATCTAAATCCCAAGGTATAATAGTATTCTCTAATGATTAGTTAACTGTGTGGTTGATGCTGAGATCTTATGAAATGTTGAACATCTCCTGTGGCAGAGTTACCAGCCCCCACATGCTTTTTAGTACATTCTGTCATTATATTTGATGAGGTACAAAATCCTGGCCTTTTGAAGTTCTCATTTGTTAGGACCTGAGGCATGTTATGGAGGTTCAGTGTATTATGGAGTACTCCTTGCCTGGCTAGAAGATTGCTAAATTGGTCTTTGTTGTCTTCAATGTGTGTTGTGGTTCTAGAATGCTGAAAAAGCTTTGCCGAGGGCACATGTTCTCTTAAATCTTTATCTGCCCCTTGTTTCTAGCAAACTACAAAATATCCGGTATTGTAGCCTGTTATTCGTTGCTGCTTGTTTATATAGAGCCAACGTATTCTGAAATGGTGTACACAGCATCCCTCGTCCGTTCTTGTGCCCAATGGGGCCCTCACTGTAACTACTATATTTCATACGCCTAGCTGCGTCATTGGATTTCACATTGAAAAACTAATGCAAACACGAGAGTACATCTACCCTGACTATGACATTGAAAAAAAGTCAGTTTTTCATGGCCATTTTTCAACCATTTGTGTATCCATTTTCTGGCCATCTGTTTTTAATGGCCGTTTCGCATCAATTTATAATGGCCGTTAAAAATGGGCATGAAAAACTGAGGAATTTCATTGCCTTTTTTTTTTTTTTATGTTAAAGATCCCAACCCCTGCAGTGCCCTCAGTAGACACAATGTCCCTCATAGTGGCTCCCATTTGTAATAATGTCTAGAATAGTGGCCCCCAGCATTAGTGATGTCTCCCATAGTGGCTCCCAGCTGTAAATAAATGCATGCGCAGCAGCAGTCACTCCTCTCTTGATTGAAAGGACCTGCGCTCAGCATGATGACCTCACCGCACGCTCCCGGCATGAGCACATGGTCACGTCAAGAGAGGAGTTGCTGCCACTGCCCGTGCAAGTGGATGAGATATTTAAAAAAAATTTAACCCATAAAAAGGCCATATGGTTCTAGTGTACTTATTTTTGACAGCTGTTAGACGGCTGCACTGCTATCTTAGCCATTAAAAATGGTCCCATTGATTTCACCGGGTCATATTGTAGTCGGTGGGCTCCGGCGGGGAAAGAGAGTATCAGCTATGCCGTGCACAACTCTCAAGCAGGTTGTTCTTCTGCCACAACTGTCAGCCAGATAGTTTTAATTCTAGTGTGAAATTAGCCTAAGGGTCCATTCATGCGTCCGTAAAATGGGTCCGGATCTGTTCCGCAACGTTGCCGAACAGATCCGGACCCATTAATTCTCTATGGCGCAGGAACAGATGCGGACAGCACACAGTGTGCTGTCCACATCCACATTTGCGGTGTGCGTCCCCGATCTTCTGGTCCGTGGCTCCCGAAAAATATAGAACATGTCCTATTCTTGTCTGCAATTGCGGACAAGAATAGGCAATTCTATGGGGGTGCCGGCCGTGTGTATTGCGTATCTGCAATACACTACAGATGTGTGAATGGACCCTTGGCCTGTTTAGTGACGTCTAGTAGACAGACCGTGGGAAATAGAAGTTCCCTTTTAAAACCTAATTTTCAGCTTGCCAAAAGTTGCTATAAAGTATAGAAATACACCACAAGCCATTAAAATTTCAGTAAAGTTCTGGCATCTAATGGACTTATCGACATTTTGTCTGGAGTATGACAAGTTATTTTCAGAAAATAGTGTTTATTATGAAAAAGTTCCAAAATATAAAAGTATGCAATGTATACAATGCTGCAGTTGTGATATACACTAATCATGTTATTTAGACCACACAGTAAACTGCATAAAAACCAATTGCTGAATTGCTTTTACTCCTTCCAGAAAAATAACAATAAAATTGTATAAATAATCTGTCACTTCAAGCCTCACATAGAGGTTTTGCTGTAGCATTTGCAGATGGACATCTTACACAATGATTTTGCTATGACTGAATTTGATAATATATTTTGACCGCTCCAGAATAGATGTAAAGGAGAATTTTGGGCACATTTGTTACTGGAAAGGGTTTGTTTAAGGACTCATGCACACGAAAGTATGTATTTTGCAGAACGGAACAGCTGGCCCCTAATAGAACAGTCCTACCCTTGTCCGTGATGCGGACAGTAATAGGACATGCTCTATTTTTTTTTTTTTTTTGTGGAACGGATGTACGGAAACAGAATGCCCACGGCGTAACTTACTTGCTGACCCATTAAAAAAATGAATGGTTCCGCATACAGTCCGCAAAAAAAACCCGGAATGGACATGGACAGAAAATATGTTTGTGTACATGAGCCCTAACACTGAATACAGGAAAATGCTCTTGTCTCCAGTGTTTGCTGTAAGGTAATTAAAGTGAACCCGTCGGGGGATTTTTGCTGCCCTATCTGAGAGCAGGTTATGATCCAGGTAGAAAAGCTGGGTTCTGTGAAATATAGGTTTATATAATTTGAAGCAGGATTTCTGGGTAAAAAGCAGATTAAATCCTGACAGGACTCCTAGGGGGTGAATAGTGAGAGTCCTGATCACCCGCTGACACATCCTAGGGGCTGAATAGTGAGAGTCCTGATCACCCACTGACACACATAGTGATGGTCTATGTGCACACACTGATACAGAGAGAGCTGCCATTCATCCTGCGGGACAAAGTAATGAAGACTCTTACTGTCCGTTCCCTCACCCCCTAGGCAGCTCTGCAAATGGAGGCAGTCCTGCTCACATTCTAGGACAAGTTGCTGTCGGCCATTGTAAACCCCAGGGAATGTGCCCCTGGTGCTGGTTCCATCATTTTTTTCTATGGCAATCAGCAGCGCCTGGTGGGGGGTGGTGACGGTAGGTCCTCATAAACATCAGGATTCATTAGCTTACACTGTATTAAACACCACCAGCCCTGGAGATGTTCAGTACAAGAAATCAGCAGAACAACTGTGTCAGTTTAACCGCTACAGGACCGCCTAACACAGGGATGCGTCCTGCGGGCGGCCCTGTAGCTCTGTTCCGACGCATCGGCGCGTCATCTCGCGAGAAGCGCGGCACAGCAGTTCGGCTACAGCCTGCCAGCGATGATCCATCGCTGGCAGGCTGTAGATGCGAATAAAATCGCATCAAACTGCTATATCAGACGCTGCTTTATGAACAGCGTCTGATATAGCTGCTACCTGGTCCTCTGGTGGTCCCATTTACTGGGATCGACCACCAGAGGACCAGGTAACACAGTAAAGTTGCACCAAACACTACACTAACCCCCCCACCCCACCCTCACCTATTAACTCCTTGATCACCCCATCTAGACCCCCTGATCACCCCCCTGTCATTGATCACACCCCTTGTAAGGCTCCATTCAGACGTCCATATGTGTTTTGCGGATCCGTGGATTCACGGATCCGCGGATCCGATCCGCAGATCCTCAAAACACGGACACCGGCAATGTGCTTTCCGCATTTTGCAGATCCGCACATTGCCAAAACTATATAGAAAATGCTTTTTCTTGTACGCAATTGCGGACAAGAAAAGGACATGTTCTATATTTTTGCAGAACGGAAGTGCAGACTCGAAGCGCGGATCCGTAATTCCGGATCCGAGCGGGACAAAGTCTGTCCCCATAGAAATGAATGGGTCTGCAATTCCGTTCGCAAACAGAATTTCGGACGTGTGAATGGGGCATAAGGGTCCCCTATCACCGCCAGTTAGCTAGCTACTTGTTAGGTAGCTAGCGCCCAGCCCACCGCACCGCAGTCACTGATTTTGGCAGAGATTTTTTCATCCACATTGACCGATGCGAATGAAAAAATCTGTGCCGTTCATTTTTTTTTTTCAGCGCAGAGGCTGAACGAGAAAATCTCATTACCCGTATGCTCAATATACGGAGAATCGCAGAAACTCCTAATGCTGGCCATACGTGTAATGATTGCGGAGACCCTCAAATGCCAGGGCAGTACAGAAACCCCACATGTGACCCCATTTTAGAAAGAAGACACCCCAAGGTATTCCGTGAGGGGTATGGGGAGTTCATGGAAAATTTTATTTTTTGTCACAAGTTAGTGGAATATGAGACTGTAAAAAAAAAAAAATATTTCCGCTAACTTGTGCCAAATTTTTTTTTCTGTGAACTCTCCATGCCCCTCACAGAATACCTTGGGGTGTCTTCTTTCCACAATGGGGTCACATGTGGGGTATTTATACTGCCCTGGCAATTTAGGGGTCCTAAAGCGTGAGAATCCAAATGCGTAAAATGGCCTGTGAAATCCTAAAGGTACTCATGGGAATTAGAGCCCTTTGCGATCTTGGCTGCAAAGTAAGTCACTCATGTGGTATCGCCGCACTCAGGAGAAGTAGGGCATGTGGTTTGGGTGTATTTACATACCCATACTGGGTGTGAGAAATATCGCTGTAAACGACAACTTTTTAAAATTTTTTATTCAAAGTTGTCAATTTACAGAGATATTTCTCTCACCCAGCATAGGTATATGTAAAAATACACCCAAAACACATTGCCCTACTTCTCCTGAGTACGGCGATACACATGAGTGACACTTTTTGCAGCCAAGATGCTAAAGGCCCAAATTCCAACGAGTACCTTTTAGGAGGGCATTTTTACGCATTTTCTTCTCACGCTTTAGGGCCCCTAAAATGCCAGGGCAGTATAAATACCCCACATGTGACCCCATTTTGGAAAGAAGACACCCCAAGGTATTCGCTGAGGGCATAGTGAGTCCATGAAAATTAAACTTTTGTCAAAAGTTAGCGGAAAGGGAGACTTTGTGAGAAAAACAATAAAAATCAATTTCCACTAACTTGTGCCAAAAAAATCTTCTATGAACTCGCCATGCCCCTCATGGAATACCTTGGGGTGTCTTCTTTCAAAATGGGGTCACATGTGGGTATTTATACTGCCCTGGCATTTTAGGGGCCCTAAAGCGTGAGAAGAAAATGCGTAAAAATGCCCTTCCTAAAGGTACTCATTGAATTTAGGCCCCTTTGCGCATCTTGGCTGCAAAAAGTGTCACACATGGTATCGCCGTACTCAGGAGAAGTAGGGCAATGTGTTTGGGGTGTATTTTTACATATACCCATACTGGGTGAGAGAAATATCTCTGTAAATTGACAACTTCGAATAAAAATTTTTTAAAAGTTGTCGTTTACAGCGATATTTCTCACACGCAGCATGGGTATATGTAAAAATACACCCCAAACCACATTGCCCTACTTCTTCTGAGTACGGCGATACCACATGAGTAACATTTTTATGCAGCCTGGGTGCGCAAAGGGGCCCTAAAACCAATGAGTACCCTTAGGATTTCACAAGCCATTTTTATGCATTTGGATTCTCACACTTTAGGGGCCCCTAAAATGCCAGGTGAGTATAAATACCCCACATGTGACCCCATTTTGGAAAGAAGACACCCCTAGATATTCTGTGAGGGGCATGGTGAGTCCACAGAATTTTTATTTTTTGGCACAAGTCAGCGGAAATTGTTTTTTTTTTTTTTTTTTACGAAGTCTCATATTCCACTAACTTGTGACAAAAATAAAATTTTACATGAACTCACCATACCCCTCACAGAATACCTTGGGGTGTCTTCTTTCCAAAATGGGGTCACATGTGGGGTATTTATACTGTCCTGGCATTTTAGGGGCCCTAAAGCGTGAGAAGAAGTCTGGAATCCAAATGCGTAAAAATGCCCTGTGAAATCCTAAAGGTACTCATTGGTTTAGGGCTTTGCACTCAGGCTGCAAAAGTGGCACACATGTGGTATCGCCGTACTCAGAGAAGTAGGGCAATGTGCTTTGGGGTGTATTTTTATATACCCATACTTTGTGTGAAAAATATCTCTGTAAACGACAACTTTTAAAATTTTTATACAAAGTTGACAATTTACAGAGATATTTCTCTCACCCAACATGGGTGTATGTAAAAATACACCCTAAAACACATTGCCCTACTTCTCCTGAGTACGGCGATACCACATGAGTGACACTTTTTGCAGCCTGGGTGCAAGGGGCCCAAATTCCAACGAGTACCTTTAGGTTTTACATGGCGGCTCAATTTAGCCTCGCCCAAAATGCCAGAACAGTAAACACACCCCACAAATGACCCCATTTCGGAAAGTAGACACCCCAAGGTATTCACTGAGGGGCATAGTTAGTCCATCTGAGATTTTTTTTTTTTTTGCCAGAAGTTATCAGAAATTGAAACTTTTTTTTTTTTTTTTTTTCTCAGAAAGTGTCATTTTCCGCTAACTTGTGAAAAAAATGAAATGATACATGAACTCACCATGCCCCTCCGCGAATACTTTGGGGTGTCTTCTTCTAAAATGGTGTGATTTGGGGGTATTTATACTTTCCTGACATTCTAGCACCTGAAGAAACATGACAGGTGCTCAGAAAGTCAGAGCTGCTTCAAAATGCCGAAATTCACTTTTTTGCACCATAGTTTGTAAACGCTATAACTTTTACCCAAACCAATAAATATACACTTATTGGATTTTTTTATCAAAGACATGTAGAACAATAAATTTAGAGAAAAATTTATATAGAAATGTATTTTTTTGAAAAATTTTACAACAGAAAGTGAAAATGTCATTTTTTGCAAAATTTCGGTCATTTTTGATTAATAGCAAAAAAAGTAAAAATGTCAGCAGCAATGAAATACCACCAAATGAAAGTTCTATTAGTGAGAAGAAAAGGAGGTAAAATTCATTTGGGTGGTAAGTTGCATGACGGAGCAATAAACGGTGAAAGTAGTGTAGTGCGGAATTGTAAAAAGTGGCCTGGTCATTAAGGGTGTTTAAGCTAGGGGGGCTGATGTGGTTAAGGGTCAGTTAGGTGTTTTACTAAGGGGATCTGTGACTAGTTGATGGTACTTTTAGTTATGGCAGTGAAAAAAAAATTGGTGAAAAATTCCCTTTAAACATTAGCTGGAGATGTGTAATAATCTGAAAAGGTACCTAGCCCTAACTGTTTAAGCTGCCATGCTTCACCGCAGACTGGCACTAACAGCTGGGTCTCTGGGAAGGATGCAGGGAGCCCCCAGCAATATCTTTATAGCTCCGTTGATATGGGAGGGAAATCAGATAGGTCAGCCTTGAGGGATGTCTGACAGCATGCAGAGACCTTTAGTTTTTATCAACCCCTGTAACGGCATTATTCAGTGAAGGGGACCCATGTACAGTGTAGTCAGTTTAGGCGTCGTTCACATCTGCGCCATTTTAGGAAAAGATAAATAAAAGCCTCTGTAGTCCCAGATCCGCCATATGGGGGACATGACCACCTCCTGACAGACCCCACTCCCTATGGTTGGGTTCATCAGCTTTCTATCAGGGAGCCAGGAGTTTTTAAAGGTAATAAAGCACAGCTTGCTGCTCCGTTATGTCCTGCTTCTTTGAACATATTCCGCTAAGAAGGCCTCTGATGCGTATGTGAACCCAGCCTTTAGCCTGAAATTTTTTGTTTGGAAAATACCTTGCGAAAGAACCCTGTAGGTTACAGCCACACATGGTGCGTTTTCTCCTTCAGTTTTCCCATGAGTCCAGGGGAAGTGAAATGCTTCAGATCTAAAATTGGGACCGCAGGTAAATTCTCGCTGTGGGTTTTTTCCTGCAGTGTGTGGATGAGGTCTGGTAAAATCTCATTCCCTTTGCTGGTAAAATGCTGAAGATTCGCAGCACCAAATACTGCAAAGGAAAATGTACATTGTAACCGCCACATGTGAACATACATGAGGGTCTGTTGGAATAATGGATTATAGACAACCATTTTGTAATCCACCTTGTATGAGTTGCATCAAGCTGGTGCTCTGAAGGCCCAGTGGTACTTGATGAAATCACTGATCACTTTGTAATCTTTAGGGTCCATTCACACGTCCTCAAAATGGGTCCGCATCTGTTCTGCAATTTTGCGGAACGGGTGTGGACCCATTAATTTTCAATGGGGCTGGAATGGATGCAGACAGCACACTATGTGCTGTCCACATCCGCATTTCCGGATCCGCACTTCCGTTTCCCCCAAAAAATAGAACACGTCCTATTCTTGTCCGCATAGTGCAGGCCATGTGCACATGACCGGTGTCCGTGTTTTGCAGACGTGTGAATGGAGCCTTAAATGGAGTCGGTCACCACAATTTGACGTTATACACTGCTTACATAGCGCTGTAGCATAACCGTACATACGTCAAATGGTACCTTTTGTTTTGTTCTCAAGTTCACCAGAGGCAAAAACACAGTTTTATTCATATGCAAATGAGTGCTAGCAAGTGCCTAGGGGCAGCGTTCGAGCTGTAAGTGCCCAGGCCGCTCTGCCTTCTTCTCAGATAAATCCTCCCCAGACACTTGCTTGGCCCACCCTGTAAGCCCCTTGCATCATCCAGTGTACTGGACGAGATCCCACGGGTGCGCATTTCACCGCCGGGCATGCGACCTGTGATGACCATTGGGGGCAGCGGCATTGGTCCATGCAGTGCGGATGTCGGCCAGTACACTAGATGATGCAAGGGGCTTACAGGGCGGGCCAAGCAAGAGGCTGGGGAGGAGTTATGCAAGAAGAAAGCAGAATATAGAACATGCTGCGTTTTTTATGCAAAGCAGAACTGATGCGTGACAAAAATCGCTCATGTACCCATTGAAACGAATGGGTCAGGATTCAGTGCGGGTGCTATGCGTTCACGTCACGTCGTGTGAAAGGGGCCTAAGGGCCTTTTACACAGGCCAATTATTGGGAATGAATGTTCATACGCCCATTTCTAATAATTGGGCAGTGTAATTGTGCTGCCAATGGAAAAGTAAATGTTGATTTGGCACAAAATCATTATTTCTGGGCAGAAGATCGTGCTCTGTAAACAGGATCTGCTGCCCAGAAACAATGAATCTTTATGGGGACAAGCAATCGCATTAGCCATAGCGAATTTCCATACAACGAATGTGGGTGCTCCATGTTAATGCAGCTCTCACCTCCACTCATAATCAGGCAATTATCGGGAATGTATGTTTCGTTCCTGATTATTGCCTAGTCAGTCGGTCTTTACTTTTACAACTTGGAGTGGAGAGGACTGCCTGCTTAGGAAAGGGTACTGGTAGCCTTGCATTTTATTAGTAGGGGTAGACATGAGCTAATCCATTTTTATGAATCAATTCGTTCATCAAACAGAGTTCTTAACCTATGAGAGGCTGTCCCTGCTGTGTGAATATAGGCTTAAGGGGGTGTTCCAGAGAAATGGATGTATATTAAATGGGCCACAAAGAGTTAAAAAAATAAAAAGAATTCAAGCTTCTCCCTAACTGATCCCCTGCCGCTTCCATGCCAATGCTGCTCAAGTCCCATTTGCTCTCAACTTCCTGGTCCTGTTTCGATATGCTGGAAAGACCAGTAGAGGCCCACTCAGTGGCTGTAGTGTGGTGCCCCACCCCAGGAGGCCTGGTAGTGGTGGGGGATAGGTGACGGTGAGTTTGCTTTATTTATTTATTTATTTATTTTTAGCCCTTTGTGGAGTTCATTTTTATTATTTGTTTTTAAATAATTTCCCCAGAAAACCCCTTTAATAAGAAATTTAGGCTACTTTCACACTCGTTTTTGCTGTATCCGTCAAGGTTCAGCAAAAACGCTTCCGCTACTGATAATACAACCATCTGCATCCGTTGTGAACGGATCCGGTTGTATTATCTTTAACATACCCAAGACGGATCTGTCATGAACTCCTTTGAAAGTCAATGGGGGACAGATCCATTTTCTATTGTGTCAGAGAAAACTGATCCGTCCCCATTGACTTGCATCCCATGACGGAAACAAAACCGCAGAATGCTGCAGTTTGCTCTCCGGTATGGGAGCGCAACCAAACGGAATGACATACATTCTGGTGCATTCCGTTCTGTTCAGTTACGTTTTGTCCCCATGGACAATGAATGGGGACAAAACAGAAGTGTTTTTGTCCAGTATTGAGACCCTATGATGGATGTCAGTACCTGAAAATAATAACGCTAGTGTGAAAGTAGCCTAAAAGGAGTTGCATCTGGACAGATACAAATAGCTGAGCAAGTGCGCTGGGCTGTTTTCCAGAGTCCTAGTGAAGTGAATGGAGAGCCACACATGCTCAAGCACCTCTCCTTCCCCAGCAGCGTGCAACTTGACCCCATTCTTGAGATGGGAGATGGTCCCTGAGATGGGATCTGCACCTTTTGGACATATATGTCATGTCCTGTGGATATGCCATCAATTTCCAGACGACAAATAAGAAAAGCTGATAAAATTGATCCTTCAGTTTAGCTTGGTTGTTAAGTGGTTAAAGCGCTTCCCTTTGGTTTCTGCTGTTTTGATTAATGACCAGCAGGGGGCAGTAGAAGTTTATCAGACTGCTTTAGTGGTTAGAAAATCAGGTCCTCTGTAGATTTGCTTATTTATCATGGGTTACTGTTGCAGGCTACACATATTACATCACACGCAGACCAAGGATGTATTTTACCCTTAGTAAATAAGCCTTCACGCGTATGCAGTGCCACAGTATGGCGGGCTGTGTGCGCAGTGATGAGTTTAAGTGAAATATTAATTATTATTATAAGCTTCTAAAAATTAAAGTGCTGGTCGTGGGTACACCTCCAAAAAGCGAAACAGAAGCCTTTTCTCTAAAGTGAAGATCTAGTGTACGCCTCCAGGGTGCGGTGATGGCTGTGAGCTTTAGATGTGGCGTTCAGTTTTCCGAGGCTGTATTCTGAGCAGTATATCTGGAATTGAATTGGTTTGTTCCGTTATTTTTTTTATTCCCTCCACAGAGTGCTGCATTATTTATGACGTGCTGTTGCTTTTTAATATTTCATTCCATCACCCTCCATGCAAGGAAGGCCTGTTTCTGTCCTTTTACATTATTTTTCCACCTCACTGACTACAAACTACATTCCAGTCGGTGTGTTCTGTGGATGGGTCTGCGCCCTGTCTTCTTCGCCTCTGTCCTCTAGGACTGTGCAGTGCTGGAGAGGCTTTATGCCTTGTAGTTTTGGGGAATTCTAGAAATCCATATGAAAGATTCCTACGTTTTTGTTGTAATGATACAGGAGTAGTTTTCATGCTTACTTTGTGGTCAGCCTGTTTGTATTTGTGCATGTAGGTGGCCATACAGTCGGCTGAACCATCTGATTCTTATGTTTATTGGGGTCTGCCCACTCCGGGGTTACAAAAAATGGGTATGTCGCATTCCAAAATTCCTGATCCTTTGTTCCACGAAAAAAGAAGCCACTGCCTGAGGGATATGGCGACTGCTTGCTTCCATCTGCCAAAAGAGAAAACATGCACTCCCAGCCAAACTGTGCATGCATGTGTGCAGGAGTCAAGAGTAATGGCTGTCCACCTAATAAGGCCTCATGCACACGGCCGTTGTTTTGGTCCGCGTCCGAGCTGCATATTTTGCAGCTCGGGTGCGGACCCATTCACTTCAATGGGGCCGCAAAAGATGGGGATAGCACTCCGTGTGCTGTCTGCATCTGTTGCTCCGTTCCGTGGCTCTGCAAAAAAAATAGACCATGTCCTATTCTTGTCCGTTTTGCGGACAAGAATAGGCATTTCTACAATGGGCCACGTTCCGTTCTGCAAATTGCGGAACGGAACTTGGAGCAGCTTCCGTGCTTTGCGGATCCGCGGTTTGCGGACCGCAAAACACAAACGGTCGTGTGCATGAAGGCTAAGTCTTTGCTTAGGGCTGGAAGATTGATCGTCTATCTGATTGATTGCCATTTCAGTGAAGTATGTTTCTGATTTTCATCAGAATCGTGTAATAGATATTAACCCCACCCTGCAATTGTATTTATTATAGGGCCACAGGGGCCCGGCACTGACTGACAGTTGGGCTCCTGCTGTAACTGTTGTTTAACCCGCTAAATGCTATGGCATTTAGACAGAGGGGTGGGCTCCCTCTGGCCCCTGCAAATGCAATTTCAGGATGCCAATGCATTGTCGTGTCACTAACCAAGGCCCCCCAGGCCTGCCGCAGCACGGAGTGCACACGGCCAGTGACCATATATTGTGGTCTGCAATACGGGCACAGAGCCCTTACGTTTGTGGGCATGAGCCCCTAGCTATAGCCTAATAGGCAGTCGGTCTGTCTTACAGTAATAGACTATAATGTATACAGGTATACCACTGAGTTGTAGAAGTGACCAAACTATTGCACTAGGGGGGAAATTTCCCCATAAGTGGTTTAATATTGTAAAAGTGGTAAAAAAAAAAGCACAGATATGGTATCACATTGTGCGTTCTAACACGTGACCACAGAGGCCAGTGATTGGCAGAAGAGGTCCTGGGACCAGAATGCTTCAAGTTCCGAGGATTGGGTTGGACTGCACCTAGGCCAGACAACGCTTTGGGGCTACTATCACTGCGGCATGTCCGTTTTAAAGTTTGTCCAGTCAGGAGGTAGGGGTGACTGCACTTTTAGCTAGTTATGTGAAGTATGAGTTATGTCCACACGGGATGTAATTTGCCAAATCTCCATGAGTTACATTAGGATTTTGCTGATTTAAAATCCCACTGTGGGCAGCTTGTGCTGCAGACTTTTTCTAAAGTCTGTAGTTGACTTCGTAAAATCTCATCCACCACCCACTTTGCTGCTGCTAATTGTAAACACGTTTGATTTTACTTATTCAGATCAGTAGAGTTTTAGTCCCATATGGACATACTGTATTGTACCCCAAAACTGCCTTATAGGCCACATATGGTAAAATAACCAGGCTGCACAAGCTGATGTTCATATTGGGGAGCACCTCCCCTTACATCCAAGAATCCAATTGTCTGTGACAAGACTATCAGTGTTTTATGATTTATCCATGTTTCAGAAAGCTGAAACCGGACCCGTTCATTTCTATGGGGCTATGCACATGAGCGGTGATTTTCACACATCACTTCTGCGTTGCGTGAAAATCGCAGCATGCTCTAAATTGTGCGTTTTTCACGCAACGCATGCTCCATAGAAGTAAATGGGGCTGCGGGGAAATCGCAAGCATCTGCAAGCAAGTGCGGATACAGTGCGATTTTTCCCGCAAGGTTGCTAAGGAGACGGGACCCGATCTTTATTATTTTCCCTTATAACATGGTTTTAAGGGAAAATAATAGCATTCTCACTACAGAATGCTTAGTAAAATGTGGATTAAGGGGTTAAAAATAAAAAAAAATTAACTCACCTTATCCACTTGATCGCGTAGTTGCCGATCTCTTCTCTCTTCAAGCATTAGCTGCCATCTAAAGGACCTGTGATGACGTCACATCAGATGGACCATGTGATGAGCTCAGTGACCTCATCACAGGTCCTTTAGCTGACGGCTAATGAACGTAGAAGAGATCGCAACTACGCGATCAAGTGGATATGGTGAGTTAATTTTTTATTTTTAACCCCTCCATCCACATTTTTACTAAGCATTCTGTATGAGAATGCTATTATTTTCCCTTATAACCATGTTATAAGGGAAAATAATAAAATCTACAGAATACTCAACCCAAACCGGACTTCAGTGATGAAGTCCGGGTTTGGGTCTGGGTACCAAACATGCTGATTTTTCCCACGCGCGTGCAAAATCATAAAAACACTTTGCATTCGTGCGGAAAAATCGCGTATTTTCCCGCAACACACCCGTTTCTTATCCAGGTGTCAAACATGACGCCCGTATGAAAGAGGCCATAGACTTCAGTTGACGTGTTTGGTTCACATCTTGGACCAAAGTATTGCATGTCTCCAAGGATATGGGTTATCTAGGAATTTGATATTGATGGCTTCTCCTTAGGATGGGTCTACAGATCGTATCAGATCGGCAGCGAGCCGACTCCCGAAACCCCCGCCCATCAGTTGTTTGAGAAGAGGCCTCTGCGCTCACTGGATCTCCGCTGAGCGGTGTGGTCTCTTCACAGCTTACCATGGTCTAGTGATTGTACTTGGTATTGCAGCTCCGTCCCATTCAATTGCACCTAGGCCACGGGACCGCTGTATGGTGATGTCACTGGCCTAGGAAGAGTACTGCGGTCCGAACAGCTGAATGGTGGGGGTTCCGGGAGTTGAGACCGCGCTGATCTGATATTGATGACCTATCCTGAAGATAGGCCATCAATATCAAATCTCTGTATAACACCTTTAAAGTCAATGGATGCATATGCTGGCTGTGGAGAACTTGACTTGTGATTGGGACCTAAGGGTATGGCCTGATCTGGTGTAAATGCTGTGAGATTGTATGGAAAATCTGCAGCGTATTATTGTAGTAGAGGAACGGTGGGTGAGATTTACACAGTGGCGACTCCCTGGAGAAAGCCTGCATATGCAGAGAAATTGTGCATGATCGGCAGTGCATATCTCCATGTACATCAGCGGCTTCCATAACTCCACAGACTTGTGTGGAAAGAACTGAGCACATTCACAGCCACACTGCGTCTCCTGTGTGCTCCTGTCGCTGGATGGGGATAGGCCATGTTTGTAGACACCATACCCTTTAAAGGGGTTGTCTCACTTCAGAAATAGCATTTATCATGTAGACATAGTTAATACAAGGCACTTACTAATGTACTGTGTCCATATTTCCACTTTTGCTGGCTGGATTCATTTTCAGTGGTGGTAGTGCTTACACAAAATAGGAAAAAGCGCCGGCATATGTGCGCTCCCATGTTCCCTGCTACCAAATAGGCTGGCGCTTTTTCCTGTAGAGTGCAAGCGCGACAATCACTGCTGGATTGTAGGGTGGTCGTAACGATCTGTGTATAATGTGATGGAAAAATTAATCCAGCCAGCAAAGGAGGCAATATGGACAATCACAGTACATTAGTAAGAGCCTTGTATTAACTTTCTCTACATGATGAATGCCACTTGCTGAAGTGACACAACCCCTTTAACCTAAAAGTGTGCATTCTCTGCTTTCCTAATGATGATATTCAAGTTACATGTAAACATTTTGCATCAGTTTGAACTTTCTGGAGCAAATACCATTATGTTAGTATTTTTGGTGCACAGTTGCTTTTTTTTTTTTTTTTTTACAACACCCTAAGCCTTGAACAAAAATTAACGTCTATGCTTTCAAACCTATTTAAAATTTAACTATATTGAATGTATTGTAAGTGGTACTCCACTGGCAAGTACCTATTGATCTTAAACATTTCTGCCTTGTCTTACTGCTCAAGGTGAAGATTTATTAATGATGCATGTTCTTTCTATCACTTAGCTGCTTGTGTATTATAGAGTGGATATTATATTAATCAAAGACAAGGAGACCAAACAGAGTATGCGTTTGCTCAACATGGTACGCCATCTTCAACATTGGTGGTATCTCCACAGGATCTCCTGCAGCCCTGATGTTCCTGCAGAAGTGGATGGAGAGGTGCTCACACAGAAAGAAGCAAATGCTTCCATTTCTCCATTGGTGTCTATAGCCCATACTTGCCAACGTCTTGATTGTAGTCTACGGGAGAAGGGGTCGCAGATTATGCCAGAGTTTTTTTTTTTTTGCCTCTTGCCCCTTCCCTTTTAACAGGCTTCACCCTTTTCGTTTGCTGCCCATCCCTTCTATTGACGTTCGTGTGACAGGGGTTTTCCTAGTGACGCATCATTCCAGCGCCACATACGTTTAAAGTACACGGAGGTCTACTTTCTGGGAGACTAGGGAGATTTGCCAGCTCATTCATGAGGGCACCCCTTTTTCTAGGAACCTCTAGGACGATCCAGGTGAATTGTCAAGTGGGCTATAGATGCAGCAGCTGGTGTGAATCAACCGATGGTGGGTCACTATCCCTCCCTATGGGTGTAAAGTCTAGAGGTGGGACCCACACCTATCATGCGTATATGGCATATCCTATTGAACATCCTCCAAACGCTTAAGGATGTTTAATTTCGCCTTTTAAAAATGACCCCTCCCATCTTCATTGTAATAATTGCATTAAACTGCTATTAAGCATGGTTTTTCCAGCATTATGTACTGGTCATAGGGATAAAGGGGTTTTTGAGGGTAAAACACTATCCTTATACCATCAGTATGTGACCAGTTTTCAACACCACCCCCTTCCATTTCTACCAGTGACTGATATGGCATTTTTGGTCTGGTTTCATCGCTGCCAAATCCACCGCAAAGTAGAAGTTGTCTGCTTCCGGCGCAGGACTGTTGTTGCACAGCTGATCGGTGGGGGTGTGGGGTGTTGGACCCTTGCCTCTGGACTATTGTCAAACAACTGATCGGTGTGGGTGTGCGGTGTTGGACCCTTGTTGCCGGACTATTGTCGAACAACTGATCGGTGAGGTTGTGGTGTTTCGGACCATTGCCGCTGGACTATTGTCTAACAACTGATCAGTGTGGGCTGTTGGACCCTTGGCGCCGGACTATGGTCGAACAGCTGATCATGGGGGTGTGGGGTGTTGGACCCTTGCCACCGGACTATTGTCGAACAGCTGATCGTGTGAGGTGTTGGACCCTTGGCGCCGGACTATTTTCGAACAGCTGATCGGTGTGGGGTGTTGGACTCCTGCCGTCGGACTATTGTCGAACAGCTGATCAGTATCGGTGTGGAGTGTTAGGCCTTTGCCAATCAGCTAGTGATGTACTATGCTGAGAATAGACCATCGCTTAATAAGAGGTGGACAACCCTTTTAACACCATACTATGATCATAGCCTATTCTACTCCTTTTAGGTGAAGTTTCATGTGTTCGGACTGTGCGCCGTGGTGAAGTACGTTGCAGCTTGTGTGCTTTGTATTAAAGTCCTGTTAGAGCAGTGCAGCTGAAATGCTTGTCCTGACGTCACTGCTCTGTTACCAGCATGCATTTTCCTGCACGGAAGGCACCTTTAAGGGTAAGCAATACTTTACGGCTGAACCAATGTTTTAAGTGTGTCATCTGAGGTCTTCTCGGACTTGTATACTTAAAAGAAACTGAAAGGCTGAGTCATTTCAGGGGACATGGCGGGCACTTTGCCTACTTCTGTCACCGTCTGTAGAGGACTGTAATCTTTATTAGAAGAAACAGATGTTCTCCCCATTAGAGGTGACTTGTTCTTTCGATCCCGGCGGCTGCTTTATACATGGCGTGTTGTGGCTACAGACTTCTTTGCCCTGGACTCGATACTGTGGTATTATGTCCGCACAAACGTCTTTTAAAATGGATTTCTCCCCATTATACGGTTCTTATTTCTGAAGGCAGAAGGCTGCACAGAATCGATGCTAATGTAGCCTTTCCAGGAATATCATTCATTTCATGCGAGATACCCTAAACCGGACATTTTAGTTGCTGTTTATCTGAGAACACTTAACTAATTGTCTATGAGGGAAATCAATTAGTATTTACTTTCGCTGCTTTTGTGCATTTCCTATGTATTATTTATGTCAACAGGGAGAGTGTTATTGGGCTTGACTACATGCAGTGATTGAAACCTGGTAATTTGTGATCTAGCCTTTCCCCACCCAGTGCATTAAATCAGGCAGCCCCAGTGGGTCCTTGCAGTCAATGCTTCTAGCATCCTACCTGCTAATCGACCTCACTTCCTGGCTTCTGTCTGCCTAGTTATCAGCTAACAAAAGAAGAGCAGCTTTTGATCCCTGCAGACCTCAGAGGCAAGGAAATCATGGGCAGCAGATGCTACTTGAATTGCCGTCTTCCTTTTCTCTCCTTTTTGCTGCGGCAATGAGCACTACCTTTCTAGACATGTAACAGGTATAGTGTTCTGCATGGCTAGACTCCAAGGGAGGACAATGAGCACAGCAAGGGACCAGGATTTTTGCTTTCTGATTTGGATGTGATGCTGCTGTAATTCTATCTGCAGTTCTTGCTGATCCTTCACCACTCGGCAGCTGGTAGAAGAGTAAGACTGCCTGGCAACCACCTGCAGAGCTGCAGAGATGAATTACATTTTCGGAAACAACACACTCCTATACTCCCGCGCCAATCGAGGGGGCAATACTAGCTCCAGTCATAGCTCAGTAGGCCCAAAACACAAGCTATGGGCAAAGAAGGGCTCTACAGACGAGCTTAGAGCTGAGCCAGAACCTTCTCGATGGCAGCAGATAGTGGCTTTTTTTACTCGCAGGCACAGCTTTATTGACTGCATCTCCGTAGCTGCCAGCTCCTCCCAGGTAACTTGCCACTTGTTGTAATTACTCTTTTATCTGTCAATTATTTGGACCTTTTGGCGTAGTCATTTGGGGTAAATGTATTTTGATTTGGGTTGTGAGAATGGAATATTAATTTGTGGGCGTGTGATTTTTTAAAATTTTTTTGTTGTTGCTTTTCCTATTGTCGATTCACCCGCTTGTGCTGCGCTGGGTGTAGGATTAAATTAAAATCTCCTAAATGGATTGTGCTCTTTCATTTGGCATGTAGTTTAATGGCTCTCCATGCTTCTCTTGGTTTGTGTCCAGAGAAAGTGATCATCCTGGTACGTTGTAAATGGGAAATTGAAATATTTAATGTGGGCAGCTTAATAAGGATTAATAATACTTGTAAAGTTGCATTTATGGCATTGCTTACCGAAAAGCTGTATTTAAATAATCTGTGTGTATATATATATATATATATATATATATATATATATATTGTATATCTATCCGCACACGGGCACATATACTCACGCACTCTTTAACCCTCACCTCTGTGGTGCGCTGAGAATGATTCACACTAAGGAACTGATGTCACAGAGAATCAGTAAGACTCCTTAAGGAGGAGCCAGAAAGCTGCAATTTTTACTTTATCGGACATCACATTTTATAACGTGCCTTCACTCTGTATTCCCAACATAAACCGTAATTGTTGGCGACAGCTTGAGGGGAAAGAGCTGACTATGCAAATACTGTATTCCGTTCTGTTCTAGCATAGCTGACGCTAGTGAGATGTTGGTGGTTATTGAAGAAGGTGGTGTTTTTTTTAAATGTTTAATGTTTTTTAATACTAAATAATACAGTTTGTAACATTATGCATGCGTATGTCTGCCCTTTTGTAAGTTGTGTACACCGTAGTAAAATAAACTTGTCATGAATTTTTAATGTCTCATCCCAACATTCAGTTACACCATTTAAAAGAGAAGGTAATATTCGATTGTAATAGTAGCCAGCAGATTTCACGGAATGAAAGGCCTGTGAATGCACCGCGGCGTTGTCCCAGTGTTACGTTACATTTATTTATTGATGGGGAGTAATGAGAGGGTTTTTATATTCTGGCAGAACACTAGTAGAGCGTGTAAGTAGAACTTTCTACTGCCCTCTTAGTGTATATTTAAAGGATTACCGTACTTAACCTCCAGGAGTCTTGTTGGTAGGCATAAGAGCGTCCGTAGACTTCGGTAGAAAACAGCCATAAAGGTTTTACACTAGCCAGAAATTGTCTGTGGATTTGTGTTCCTTAGTATATTAGCATTCATGTCAGTTGTTTTATATTAGAAGCGAGACAAAGACAGAAAAGTTAAACTACAAAAGCTAAGTTATCATTGAGGCCAGATGTTCCAGCGGTGTTATATGTCTGGGCCCGACTGCAGGTATTACTGACCCGAACTCGCAGCATCCTAGATCAGCATGAGGCTGTGAGTTTGTTTTGGGTAAACCTGTGGTCAGGTGACACATCATACAGACCTATAATAAGGTAGGAATACTGGGGGTCACTTACAAAGTCCGCCTTTTTACACCAGTCTTTGTTTCCCTCCTGCACTGCCAGAGGATGCCAGAGGCACGCGACTCATTACAAATTAGGTGCACCTCTGGCAGTCCGTGCGTCTGGGGTAAAAACTATTCTAGCCCCTGACTGGAGTAATTTTCACTTCTTTTACGCCTGTCAATTTGCTGCTCCCAAAGTGGCGAGGACAGCGTAAAAATCTAAACAGTTTTAAAAAGGGGTCTTGCAACATTTTTTTACACCAAAAGCTGACAAAAAAATGTTAATAAATGACCCCCACTGTTTGTGAATCCAGCTTCCCCGGGTTTTTTTCACTCAAAGAACTTTTATGGCTATGCACAGAATATGCTATAGATGACTGCAATGGCTAGCAGTCCCAACCCTGGAACTCCCACCTATCAAGTAACCGGACCCTTGATCTCCCTGGTGAGGAGGCTGGAGCGTCCAGTTAAAGATTGGATGACGAGAGTGTTGCACATGTCTGCAGTTTCTCCTTTCTAGTCTATGGAGGCAAACGCTTGTTCATTGGGCAATTCTGATTTTTAAGCATACAAACAGCATGAGGACGAGCAATGATATAGCGATTGCTCCTCCCCATTCTGCGCAGGGGATCGCTACATGTAATAGCAGTCTCCTCCGCTAGCTAGCAGTGTGCAAAAAAAAAAAAAAACTCGTCCGTGGTCTGGGCCTCAAATTATAGATTCTGTCCTATTCTTGTCTAGTTTACAGGCAAGAATAGGATTTTTTGCAGTGGGTTCTCTAAAATTGTGGGACGCACTGCATCTGCAATTTGTGGACCACAAAATAGATACAGTCGTGTGCAGGAGGCCTAACTCTGATAGCTCGGTCTATAGTCCCACAGTTTTTTCTGAGCGCTCATTAAGCGGACATGCCCTTTTAATTTATTTTTCTTTTTATTTGGTTGAAGATGTCGGGTTAGGCCCCAGTCAGCTTTGTTAGAGGAGCAAAGCATTAAAATGAACAGAAGCACCAGATCCGTCGCATGACTGACACCAGTGGTGCCCAGTGGATCTCATTGGCTGTAATGGAATCTTTTAGGTTTGCGTCATGCTTCCCTTCAGATTATCTGACAAAATAGCGCAGCATGCATAGTTATAAGGCAGACTGGCCCATCCGAGCTCTTCTTGGCACCCAGCAGGTATTATGTATTGGCAATTTCTATAGATTTTCGTGGAAAACGACCACCATGCAGTTCTGATCACAAACCACTTTCTGAATCCAAATCCTCAATACAAAGCATCTCTGACTCTTTTTCCATATGCTTGAAACCATTGAAACCAGCATGTGCCAAAAGTTTCTTTTTTTTTTTGCGGACAAGAAAAGGCATTTTCTAATATAGTGTCTGCAAAATGTGGAATGCACATTGCTGGTGTCCGTGTATTGCGGATCCGCAAAACACACGGACGTGTGAATGGACCCTTAGTGGTGTCGCAGGTGAGGTCCAGCTTACATGTGAGTATGTCCGTTATTAAAACAGGTGCCTGAAAAGATCCTATTTATTTTATTTTATGTTGCTTATATAGTGCTGACATATACTGCAGTGCTGTACAGATTGTTGCTATTCACATCAGTTGATTCACTTTAGTGTTACCCACTGGCGATGGAGAGTTGACAATGTGTGGAGTGCGCACATTGGTAATTTTAATGGATCCGTGCGGTATTTTCACAAATTACAGAGCATGTCTCTTCTTGAATCCATATTTTGCAGATACATTGTTTGTGGACCGAAATACAGACACTGCCGTGTGCAAATGAAGCCGTATCTCTCTACTATATGAGAACTATCTAACTAGTAAAAAAACGCACACACAATAACCTGCTGCTTACACAGCACCAGCAGTAAACACAGCAGTGCTCCCTTTTCATTTCCCTAAACGAAATGTTAACAAAAAAGAAAATTCTGCCATTTAAAACCATATAGTGATGCTGCGGTATTATGTTCGTCCAAAATGCCTGATCAGTTGCCGGAATGCCGGATCCGGCATTAATTTACATTGACTTGCATTAGTGCTGGATCCGGCATTGCAAAACAACTGAAGGACGGATCCGGGAAAACTGTGAAAAAGACTGCATGACAAGCGAAGAGACGGATCCGTTCTTGCAATGCATTCGTGGACTGATCCGCATCAGGATCCGTCTACAAATGCTGTCAGTTGTCACACTGAACGGCGGATCCGGCTGGCAGCTCCGACAACAGAACTGCCTGCCGGATCACACTAACGCTAGTGTGAAAGTACCCTGAGCCGTTCTTAACATTTAGAAAGCATTAAGAAACTTGCCTTACGGCATCCACATGTTCCGTAGACACAATGGTCAGGAGAGGACATCATTGACTTACCTGGGAGAGTTTTCTGGGCATGCTCTGTGACCTGTGCAGAGGTCATTGTACAAAGAAAGAATAGAGGAGCTCTGACAATAACATATTGTGAATGGTGGATCCTGTCTTATCTATACACAGAGGTGATATCATTACAGGCAAGATTTGTATCCCAGATAAGCAGGTAACTGCACTAAAGTGATCTGTACAGACCAAGACGTGGCGCCTATTATTAGGCTTAAGGCTGTATTACACCAACAGATTATCTGAAAGATTTTCGGAGCAATCATTAGTCAGATGGCCTTTTACACACACACACACCTTTTAGTTATACACACCAACTATCGGTCTGATTAGTCAGATAATGTGTTGGTGTGAATCAGTCAGACGATTGGGTTCCTTCCCGGCAATCGTCTGCTCCTAGTGGAGGAGACCGTGACTCTTACATGCAGCGATCATCTCCACAGTATGGCGAGGCATGATTGCTAATGTCATCACTCGTCCCTATGCTGTCTAGTTATTTGCCGGCAGCAGAGTGCCTATTATACAGCACGATCTGCCACCGGCAAGCAATGATTTTTTAAACCTGCTGAAAGATTCCGATTACCCGATGAACGAGTTTGCTCATTCATCAGGTAATCGGTGGCAGTATTATACAGGCAGATCATCGCTAAGGAGCATTCCTGTGAATGCTTTTTAGTGATGATCAGCCGACAATTGCCTGGTGTGATGCAGGCTTTACTCGGCAGTGCTAAAACTGCAGGATTTTATGGTTTTGTTTAAATAGAGATAGTGACTAGGGATGAGCGAATCTACTTTGGATGAAACATCTTGGAACCACTTGGAACCGAACCAGAGTTTGGGAAATGTGTTTTTTTTTTTTTTTTTTTTTTTTACAGTACAAATTGCAATAACTTCGGCTCATCGGAGCCAATACATTCTAATGCTTTATGGAGCTCCTGTCCGTACAGCTTTAGAACGAAGTTTCATCTGAAGTCTATTTGCTTATCCCTATTCCTAATAGTGACATGGATAATTAAAAATTACCTCAACAAAAATTCTTTAAACATAAGTTAAATATGAAAACGTGATTTAAACAATAGGTAATCTTCTGATGACCCATTCCCTTTAAGCTGCAAAAGTGAGTCTCCTCCTTCCTACTAGTCACAGCAGTGCCCTCCCATGCTTAATAGTCACAGTGGTACCTTCCATCTTCTCCCTGTAGTCACTGCAGTGCCCTCCCAAGCCTAATAGTCACAGCGGTATCTTCCATCTTCTTCCTGTAGTCACTGCAGTGCCCTCCCTATCCTATTAGTCACAGCGGTACCTTCCATCTTCTCCCTGTAGTCACTGCAGTGCCACCCCAAGCCTAATAGTCATAGCGGTATCTTCCATCTTCTCCCTATAGTCACTGCAGTGCCCTCCCATGCCTATAAGTCATAGCGGTACCTTCCATATTCTCCCTGTAGTCACTGCAGTGCCCTCCCTATCCTAATAGTCACAGCGGTATCTTCCATCTTCTTCCTGTTGTCACTGCAGTGCCCTCCCTATCCTAATAGTCACAGCGGTATCTTCCATCTTCTTCCTGTAGTCACTGCAGTGCCCTCCCTATCCTAATAGTCACAGTGGTACCTTCTATCTTCTCCCTGTAGTCACTACAGTGCCCCCCCTATCCTAATAGTCACAGCGGTACCTTCCATCTTCTCCCTGTAGTCACAGCAGTGCCCTACCATGCCGCATAGTCTCCACGGTATCTTTCATCTTCTCCTTGTAGTCACTGCAGTGCCCTCCCTATCCTAATAGTTACAGCGGTACCCTCCATCTTCTCCCTGTAGTCACTGCTGTGCCCTCCCTATCCTAATAGTCACAGCGGTACCTTCCATCTCCTCCCTGTAGTCACTAGAGTGCCCCCCCCTATCCTAATAGTCACAGCGGTGTCTTCCATCTTCTCCTTGTAGTCACTGCAGTGCCCTCCCATGCCGAATAGTCGCCACGGTACTTCCATCTTCTCCCTGTAGTCACTGCAGTGTTTCTTTCATATTGCTACTCATGGTAGTTACGTAAGAGTGGCAGTTACTGGCAGATGATCTCATGGGCACCGCTTTCTGCTAGCAGAAGATGCTACATTTTCCTGTCTGGCTATATATAAATGAAAACCACAATTGGCTGTGGAACGAGCCCTATTGGAGGACACCATAGCTCTTTTTACTGGACAGAGTTGGTGTGTAACCTCCTCTGATGGGGGAGAGCGCTGAATACGGTCAATGACTGCACAGCTCCCTGATAGACATTCATCTGTATCATATTTTAGGTTTTAGACTTATCATTCACACTATGCCATATATACAGCTTGTTCAGCTTGAAGCTCACCGTCTGACGAATGTAATTCTGTTATATGTTGTAATATTAAGATCAGAAAGGCTTGGGTTCGGTCTGTGTGCCCCTTGGAGTCAGCACAGTGCAGTTACGGAAGTTTCTGCTAATGATATAACCTGGTCATGGAAGCAGGTCTCCATAGAGTCTCCATAGACTGCTTCTCATGTTGCCATGGTGTCGCCATGGATAACATACTCTGAGTTGGTAGATACTCTCTCCGACTGCTTGTCAGTTGATTGGATATGCGGTTACAGATTTTTTTATTTATTTATGGTTTTCTTGAAAGAAAATGATGTCTGACCACTCATTGCTGGGTCTGGTTAACCGGCTGCTCAGTGGTTTTCTGTGCGAATGCTTGCTTTTAGTTATGGTTTGTCTCTTGCTGGCATTTTGTCACTTGGGTCTTGTAGAACTTATGCCATGGGTTTTAAATAGACATATTGCTGTTTTACATAGGAAATGTGCAATCCTTGTGTGTCAGAGCATGCTAGGGTTAATTGGATTTCCATGGAACTGGCCCCAGGGTATGCTTTGGTGCCCGAAGGAGGAAAATAGAAAGCTCCACAAGGGACACTCATTGAGTTGAATGTATATGTTCCATGTACTGGAGCTGCAGGAATAATGGTGATCCATACAGGCTGCGGTGGGAACAACTGGTCATAGATTGTACCCAGTACATTCCCGTGTCTGCGATGGCCAAGTTATTGCCTTGTATGTTTGTGATGTATGGTAGAAATCAGGGTGGATACAAATAAATGATTTTAAAAAAAAAATCCTTTTTTTTTTATTTAAATCCGATTTTTTTTTTTTTTATCTAAAATGCTTTTTGAGGAAAATATATTACTATCCAAAGGTTATTCCATCATGAAATAAAGATTAGTTTTTTAATTATGTAGAATAGGGCTGCATATGTTTAATTTTTTTGGTAAATAAATTCCATTAATCCATTCACAATGTCAGGCTCTTCCAGAGGTTTTCTCTGCCTACAAGATATTATCACAGATGCTTGGGTTACTTTTGTTCAGCAGAGATCACAGGCCACCTCTTCTTCACAGCAAAAATGTTCTACCATGAACAGAGATGAGAAGACGACCTTAATCCAAACTTCTACAAACCTATGAATCCAGAATCAGCCCCTTCAGTGCTAAGTGTAAAGAAGTTCATGAATAGAACAGAAACAATATTTTTTCTCCTTCCTAAGTACAACAGTAAAGTTGTCCAAATATGAATGATTAACCTATTAAACTGGGGATAAAAAAAACTAATATGAAAAGTTTATTCTAAAAATCTTCATCTACTTGCATATTATAAGTTATAGCAGCAAGAATTAGTCTTTATGTAGAAAACTAGGATTTAAATCAAGTCTTACTGACTAGTGATTTTAAATCAGATCCACCCTGGTAGAAATATTTATCCAAAACCTTAAAAGGGTTTTCTACAATCCTTCATATTGATGGCCTATCCTCAGGGGTCCGCAACCTCCAGCACTCCAACTGTTGTCAAACTACAACTCCCAGCATGCTCCATTCACTTCTTTTGGAGTGCTGAGAACAGCTGAGAAAATGTGCATGCTGGGAGTTGGTTTCACAACAGCTGGAGTGCCAGAGGTTGCTGACCCCAGGGCTAGGCCATCAGTTTCCGATCAGCAGGGGTCTGATTAGGGCTGCAGTAAACGATTATTTTAGAAATCGAGTATTCTATCGATTATTTTTTACGATTAATCGAGTAATCTAATAAGAATGTTACCATGGCAACCAGGGCTTCAGTAGCGTCCTGGTTGCCATGGTAACCGATAGGAGCCCAGTTATAACACTGCTGGGGCTCCAATCAGAACTTCCACCAATGAGGGGGGAGGGGACTCTGCTCTGTGGCCACTGCCACCAATGAGGGGGGAGGGGACTCTGCTCTGTGGCCACTGCCACCAACGATTTTAATACTGGGGGGAGGGCGCACTGCGCCACCAATGAAAATTAACCTTTAATACAGGCGGCAGGCAGCAGATCAGCGGCAGTTAACCCCTCAGATGCAGCACCTGAGGGGTTAACTGCCGCTAATCGCAGCTCCCTGCCTCCTGTATTAAAGATTACAAAGGACCTTTCATGGTCCGGCCTTACTAACTAGCAGCTACAAGGAGCGGCGCCCAGGATGTCCCCGCACTTACAGTTATCCCTGGGCACGGCACGGCTCTCCCCACTGTGTGCCAGTTACAGTGTCCTGCTCCATATGCTAATTACTAATATCGGAGCAATAGGGAGGAGACATCAGCTCTGTGGGCGTTCCTTCTCCCTGCACTGTGACGTTCTCTGCTGCGATTGGACAGCGCAGGGAGAAGAAACGCCCACAGAGAAGGTGATGTCTCCTCCCCATTGGTCCGATATTAGTAATTGGCACATGGAGCACGAAACTGTAACTGGCCCACAGTGGGGAGAACGGAGCGGCGCCCGGGGATAATTGTAAGTGCGGGGACATCCCGGGCTAGCTGCTAGTTAGTAAGGCCAGGTCCTGTCATTGGTGGCGCAGTGCGCCCGCCCCTCCCTTGCCCCCCCGTCTCTCCTCACTGGCAGCACAGCACGAGGGAGAAGAGCGACTCCTTCTCTCCCTGTGCGCCCTGCCTCCTCCGCTGCCAGCCGCTCTGCACAGTGTCGGGTCATAGGGCTTACGTGCAATATGACCTGACGGGTGATCTTGGAGCGGTGAGTAATAGCAAGTGCTGCCCTCCCCTCCGTGGTCACATGACACAAACGAATCCTCGATGCAAAAAAATTGCATCGAGGATTTTTTTGTGTCGAATTACTCGATTAAATCGAGTAATCGTTTCAGCCCTAGGTCTGATACCCCGCTCCTCCACCAGTCAGCACCTGAACTACACAGATCTGTACGTTGTGTAGTAGACAGATGGACAATGGACGGAGTTGTGTGGTTCTAGCCCGGGTGCTACTCCTGAAAAGCTCATTTGGTGGGACTGGTCCCTGCTTATCTGATATTGATGGCCTTTTCTGTGGTTCAGTGTAATACAAGCAAGTTTTACTTCTGGATGTGATGCCTGTAGTGAACACACGGCATCCGGACTGAATCCTGACCATTCATTTACAATGTGTACATGAGCGTCGTATCAATGGGATACGGATCCCATTGAGAGGATCGAAACGTCGCATGCACTAGGGTGAATAAAGGATCCACCTTATTTCACTACCCAGCGGTGCCGCAGTCTTCTTCCTTTGCTTGTATACGGCCTAGTCCAGGCCTTTTGACCGCGGGCACGCCATCCTACTCAGTTGAGTGCCGCCATTGGAGATATCTTTTTTTCACTATATATATATATATATATATATATATATATATATATATATCTATATAGAGCGCGAAGATACCGTTATCGATAAGCTTATGCTATTTCTCTTTTCTTGGAAATCATCTTCATGGCTGCTCCTGGATTCGAGCCAGTGACCTTTCGCTTGGGAAATAACCTAATAACACACTGAGCTGTTAGGGAATATGAGAACAGGTTGTAAGTTGTAGTATACAAAAAGAAAAAGATTGTTCCACCATCAGGAGCAAAACAGTAACAATTCAGTTACATGACAAGAATATGCATAACTAATCATATTCTAAATAGTTCCAATTTATGTATGAGATAGCCAAGATTGAGTATAAAATGATGGTGAGATATGGAGCCTGAAAGTCAAAAGTTCAAAACATTGTTTACCCTTTTGCTCGTCAATGTGTGTGTATAGATAGAGAGAATCGAAGTGTGGCTGCGCATGCACTGTGCGCCCTCCGGCACTTTGAGGGCTCTGTTCCAAGTATAGGTGCGGGTCCCAGAGGTCGGTCCAAGCGATGTGCCACCAATGTCCTAAATAGTAATACCCCTTTGTTGTTGCTCCTTCTATACTAAAGAGTCCAATGGGCAGTCTTATTGGTGATTGACAGCCATCTCTGTATGTATAGTCATACAAGGAAAGGTGTCAGTCAGGGAATAGGACAACCCACAGGACTCCAAAACACAAAGATCGGGTATTAAAGTAAATAAAATAGAAGTTATTCTGAATCTTTCCTCATCACTACACATTGATCTGCTCCGCTCCTCCTGCTCTATAATATGCTGCCTGCATCTCAGACAGTGTTCAATGTGCCAGGATCCCTGGTAAACATCGATAGACGGAAGGATTTGTTTAACTGTATACTGGTTATGTTGATCACTTCCAGGCAAGCTTTTGGCATCACAAACTGGCTGATTGATTTATCCGTCTGACTTCTAATTATGTCTCCAACTGTCCTTAAAGGCCAGTGTATTAAAACACTCTATACTTATCAGCCGGATCTGGCTTCCTATTGCAGCGGAGAGCATATGTGCCTGGGATTTTAAAGCCAGCTCCTTCCATATGTCACGGAGTCGGTGCCTTGTGAACTCTGTTTAGTGTGTAGCTGATGCTGGGTTTACACATAAACCACCCTGGCCCTTTTCATTCAGATGGATTTACTAGGTAAATGACGGCCTGAGAAGAAGAAGAAATGTTCCCAAAGCTGTGGTGTAAAGTGTATTTTCCAGTTTCACATATTTTGTTAGTACTTTTAAAGTGAAGTAACAAGATGTGAGATTATGGTATGCTCACAAGTGCCCATTCATTGTAAAGCCCCCTTTACATGGCCCCATGGAGCAGATGAAGCGTTCCTTCCCGACAATCACTTGCTCCTCAGTGAAGGAGACTTTTACGTAAATGGGCAGCACGGTGGCTCAGTGATGAGCACTGGGGTCCTAGGGTCGAATCCGACCAAGGACAACATCTGCATGGAGTTTGTATGTTCTCCCCGTGTTTGTATGGGTTTCTTCACACACTCCAAAGACATACTGAGACCTTCCGCTTATGAAATTCGTTTACACTTCGTTTGGTGGTAAAAGGTGAATTGTGTTATTATGGTTTTCGTTACCACGGACTATAACGCAATTCTATAACGGAATGCCTTTAGAGGCCTTCCGTTATTCATTCCATCATAATAGAAGTCTATGGGCTGCAAAACGGATGTGTCCCGTGTGTCACCTTTTACCACTAAACGAAGTGTGAAAAAACTTCATAAGCGGAAATAAGCTCATCTCTACTCACAATCTAAGTTCCCTATCAGTATGTTTTTGGAGTGTGAAAGGAAACCAGAGTATCCCAATAATCTAGTTCACCTTTGACCACCAAACAAAGTGAGCCCCATTGGGGACAGTGTGATGCTAATGTCTGTAAAGAGTTGCCATTATCTTATGACGGCAAACAGTGTCCACACGAATGTTCCTATTACCCGATAAACAAGCTTCACTCATTCAGCTGGTAATTGGCAACAACTTTACACGGGCAGATTATCGCTGAAAATCGCTCGTACGAATGTTAGTTAGCGACAGGGTGGATTTGATTTAAATCACTAGTCAGTAAGACTTGATTTAAATTTTAAATCCTAGTTTTCTACATAAGGACTAATTCTTGCTGGTATAACTTATAATATGCAGGTAGATGAAGATTTTTAGAATAACAACTTTTGATATTAGTTTTTTTATCCCCAGTTTAATAGGTTAATCATTCATATTTGGACAACTTTTCTGTTGTACTTAGGAAGGAGAAAAAATATTGTTTCTATTCTATTCATGAACTTCTTTACACTTAGCACTGAAGGGGCTGATTCTGGATTCATAGGTTTGTAGAAGTTTGGATTAAGGTCTTTTTCTCACCTCTGTTCATGGTAGAACATTTTTGCTGTGAAGAAGAGGCGGCCTGTGATCTCTGCTGAACAAAAGTAACCAAGCATCTGTGATAATATCTTGTAGGCAGAGAAAGCCTCTGGAAGAGCATGACATTGGTAAATAAATTCCATGAATCCATTGACAAAAAAATAAACATATGCAGCCCTATTCTACATAATTAAAAAACTAATCTTTATTTCATGATGGAATAACCTTTTTATGGCAAAAAAATTTCCTCAAAAAGCATTTTATATAAAAAAAAAATCCAATTTGAATAAAAAAAAATCTAATTTAAATGAGAAAAGCAGATTTTTTTTTTTAAACTCATTGATTTTTATCCACCCTGGTTAGTGATAATATGCCCCAACATTGGGCACTGTAAAAGGGCCTTAAGGCCATGCACCACTGCTAACCAAGTTATCCTTCAAGTTGCAGGATCTCCTATATGTCTAGGAGGGTATTTGGACACAAATCTTGATAGTGTAATATCCGTCAATAGATGCAACCAGAATTGTTGAAGGGCAGCTCTTGCCTCTTTGTGTCTTGTGTTAAATGTAATGCTGAATCTCCCTTCATCCCCACTTTTCATTTGTTTCTGTTTCGTGGTAAGTAGGGTCCAATGGTTAATATCGTTGGCTTTCCCGATAGCTCTTATGCTTCTCAGAAGCCTGATTCATTGAACAAGTCCTCCCATTCTCAGAACTGTCCTATGTTGTCAGTAAGGGCATGTTCACATCTGCATTTCTGTCACAAATTCTTTATCAGAAATAGCGGAGTGGAAAAGACCTGCATGCAGAACTTCTTGTTATTCCTCTAAAAAAAGGCACAGATAGATAGTACACCGGATCTGTTCGGCTCTGTTATGTGTGGAGAACAGCACTCGCTTCCTTTATTTTCGTTCTGCTCCTGTAACGGAAGTAATGAACGCTGATGTGAAAGAGCCCTACGATGTCTAGGGTGCGAGGATCTAGCGTGCAACAGTGGATTAACTTAGACTTCTTTCCCCGAATACAGGAGTTGTTGCATCACCTTGTTCCGCCATCTGAATGGACACATCTAATATAAATTCTCTGACGACTGTACTTGTAGGTGACTTTGAGGTTGTGTTTGTTATTCAAAACTCCCATAAATGTCTCAAGGTCCTTCACCAAACCTTGCCATACAACAACAACTCCACAAGGTACCTTATCAGTATGCAACACGACTGAGGTGGCCACCGTTTTTGAACGTGTTTTAATCTTGAATATTTAATAAAGGTGCCATTTATTCTGCAATTGGTAATGGTGACTGTCCTTGTGGGTTTGAATTTAAAAGGGTTGTCTGAGATTTTAATACTGATGACCAAGTCTTAGGATCGGTAATCAGTATATATGATTGGAGGGGATTTGACTCCCGACATCCAGGAGTGGATTGGGAGCTTAAAGAAAAAAAACTAAAAGTGGCCCTGTGTTGTAGGTGGGTTCAAACTGACACAAGATAGTAGCCAAAATAGCCAAAACAAGTAGTCGTGGACAACCGAAGTAGGCGGGGCCTGCAATACTGTAGTGCAGCGCAGAATACTGCCCCAGCAGAACCAAGTACAACAAGACTGCACAAAATACTGCTGCCCTCACTACAGTATTCACCATCATGAGGACAGTAATACAGTTGAGTTCAGGAGGGCACCTGCGGCCGTTGAGCATCATATCATTATGTACCTAGCCTGCAGCCATCAAGAGTGCTTGAGTGGCCCCCTGATGCTTCGGCATTGGCCCACCTGGAAATTTTCCTGTAGGGTTTATGGCCAATCCACCCCTGCCGACATCTCTGAGGTTTCTTTGTAGGCCAGTGACGTCATGCTCATAGAGGGGCTGAAATGCAATACCAAGCACAGCCACTAACCAACATACAGCGCTGTGCTTGGTAAACTGCGAGAAGGCTGCGGCACTCACTGGAGCTCTGCAACCTCTTCAAACAGCTGATCATTGGTAGAGGTGCTGGGAGTCGGACACCCCCACCAATCAGATAATGATGACCTATCCTGTGGACTCGGACAACCCATTTAAGTAAATGTTTCACTTGTAAAACTTCAGCCACATCAAAAACCATGGCAAGCTTTTTCTTGATGCTGTTTTAGCCGCACCATCCAAACCTACTTCCGAAAAGAGCCACAGTTATTGGATATTTATGGCGTCTCCGTTGAGCTGAAAGATGCTCATATCCTTGTTTTCCAGCTCCATGGAGTCTCCTCCAGTACATTTTTCCTCTTCTTTATCTCTCTAGAATTAAAAGTGCTTGAAGTTAAGCAATTTACTTATGAATCAATCAAATTAAAAAGTTCAAACTCTTTTTTTAAAACAGTCAGTATGTGTCTGGCCATCAATAGTGGCTTATGTGATCTGACCTTTGTATCGCACATATTAATCTGTGCCGAGAATTGATTATTCATGCCCAGGAACAGGGCTGGCTGTCCTTTCTCATTCCGCTGGTGCAGCTTAATTAACAAACGGGTTGGTGAGCTGCAGGAAAAAGCTTTTGTTGTGCCTAGTATTTCTGATAGAAGCTATCTGAAGGGGTTTAGAGAAGCGTGTCATGGCCAGTCTTTCTAGAAATGCAGTAGAAATTCGCCAAAAACCGTACCATCCCTCAGTCCAGCACCTTCAACAGACATGCATGCAAAGATCTTACAGTTCCTCAACTTTACCTTCATCCTCAAAAAGCAAAGGCAAATTTACTAATCTCCGCGACAGTGTGAAAAAAAGCCCCACAAGAAGCACTGTGAAAGTCAAAGCAACCAGTGGCTGGTGGTCTGATGGGGCATGGTCAAATGATTCCTTTATTAAGGTATCGTTGTTTTAGGTTACTTTATATGTACTTTTTATCGGTCCTGGTATTCTTTTTGTGTTGTGACTCCTTCCGATGGCTTTTAGCATCTTTACAATGGTTTCTTTATTTGTGCGGTATTTTACCTTGTATAACAGTTTACTGATGAAATATTCAATTTTTATTTTTTTTTCTTCAATGCTTTTTTTTTTATTTTTATGAATAGTACTGCATTTTTTGCTTTAAAGGCGCACCCAAAAAAAGTGTTTGTCGGGGGGGATCTCGGTGGGGGGGGGGGGGGGGGGTTGGGGCGGGCGAATGGCCGTGCATTATAAAGCGAATAATAGTGAGCGCTTCAATTATGGAAGAGCTCACCAGTATGCATTAGATGTCGGGAGCGGGGAAGAAGCGCTGCGTGTCTAGCCCTCTCTTTTCTGCTTATAAATAGAAGATCCAGTATCTTCTTGTGTCTTTTTAAAGGGGTTGCCTCCTTTGCTGGTTTCATTCATTTTCCCATCACATTATACCCTACAATCTAGCAGTGGTGGTCTTGCTGGCACACAATAGGAAAAAGTGCTGCAAAATGTGTGCTCCCACGGTCCCGGCTATCACCTTTTCCTATAGTGTTAGGAGTGCGACCACCACTGCTGGATTGCAGGGTGGTCATAACCATTGAAACAAGCAATGTATAATGTGGTTAATCAAGCCAGGAGAGGAGGCAATACGGACAATCGCAATACATTAGTAAATGCCTTGTATTAACTTTCTCTACATGATAAATGCCATTTGCTGAAGTGAGACAACCCTTTTTGGAAGGGGTTTCTGAGATTGTGATGCCGATGATAGGTCATCAGTACCTGATCGGTTGGGGTCAGCTGTCTCAGAAGGCACCGGTGTTCCTGTATGGCGCTGTGCTTGGTAAGCTACGAGAAGGCTCAAGGGCTCACATGAGTTCCGGTGCCTTCTCAAACAGCTGATTGGCAGGGGTCCCAATTATTGGAACCCCAGTGATCAGATACTGATTACCTATCCTAAGTATCAAAATCTCAGAACACCCCTTTAAGCACAATCTATACATAATTAAGCAATATACTGTACCTATATTGTATTGCGACAGTATAGAAAAGGAAATATCTGGACTAGATGACCTAGCCATATTAATAGTATTTCTCTGGTATATTGTTGGTCTCCAGCTTCTCGTTGTACGTGTATGATTAGTTATTGTACTCTCATGCCTTAGCAGATCATGCCCTTTAGGGGTGATTTATTTCCGTGCACCTGAAAAGTGGTGGTGAAAAGTTTCAGACTATGAGGGTCATTTATCAAACTGGTGTAAAGTAGAACTGGCTTAGTTGCCCATAGCAACCAGTCAGATTCCTCCTTTCATTTTGGAGAGCTACTTTAGAAAATTAAAGGAGGAATCTGATTGGTTGCTATGGGCAACTAATCCAGTTCTACTTTACACCAGTTTGATAAATGACCCCATATGTGTTTGCGACTGTGACTTTTTTAAAAATAGTTTCATCCTCCATTTTTTATGACACACTTGCCACTTGTCAAAAGGCAACGACAAATTTTTCTCAATTTGCAACAGTTTTCTGGCGCAAATGAAGCCAAAAATCTACATTAACTCTCAGCTACCTTAGATGTCTGTTTAGGTGCATGGACTGCCAAAGGATGTTCCTAATTTATGACCATTTATGCGCTTGAAAAAGCTGAGCGAAACTCGCGTTGGTCCGTGGTCCGATTCATTGCCGATTTTCATTTTAACCTTTCAGATGAAATGTGGTTTCTCAATAAAAGTTATATTTAGGCACTCTTCAGACTGTTAACTTTCCATCAAAGGTATACGTAAAGAGGATTTTTCTAAGTATACCTCTGACAGGCCCAATGTATATACGGTGACACCAATTGCCCCCCATGGTAAAAGAGGGGGGAATGTCCACTTTCATACAGCTCTGGCTTAGCGCAGTCTTAGGAATATGCTCGGTTTATCCACAGAGAGCTTTCTGAGATGCATATGTTCAATGTGTAGTGCACTAATGTAATAACAAGTGGTTCTTTATTTGCAGTGCGGTAAAAACTTCCAACAGACAAAAGCAAAAGTGTCTACTAGTTTCGGACCCTTGTATCCTGGTCCATACTCATGACAAGGGTCCAAAACGCGTAGACACGTTTTGCGTTTGTCTGTTGAAAGCACTTACCGCACTGCAAATAAAGAACCACTTGTTTGTCGAGCTGGATTTCGTACCCATTTCTTCAGTTGCAGCACAATCGTGTCCAGGCTGTAATCCGAGCTCACAACAGGTGGATCAGGCGAGAGCTGCTTTTTCCTGTGTTCTAAGACTTTGCACTAATGTAGTGTACTCACCTACAGATTGTGGTCTTTTGTGTTTGAGTATGAGAAGATACTTGATTTGCTGAACAGATAGATCATTTATGGTTTCTCTGTACTCCACACCTGGAAACCTCTTCTCTTCAGAGAAGATACTTTATCTGAAAAGTCTGAGTATCTATTAGGGTGCGGGCATATCTACACTGTCAACATCTGCGCCAAATTGTTTGGGTTTAGCCAGCCATTTCAATGTAGAAACACTGCAGATTTCCCCACAGATTTCACCCTTTGCATTGCACATTGTAAAATCCATGGTAGATAGCTGCACACATCCATTGATGTGCTTAGGATTTAAAATTCGGGCTGCATGTCAAGTCATGTGCGGACACCCTGTAAGGATTATGGGAGCAGCCATCTTGCTTGAGCTGCCGATGGGCTACTTTCACACTTGCGGCAGCAGGGTCCGGCAGGCTGTTCTGGAGAGGGAACAGTCTGCCAGATCCGTGCTTGCACTAGCCCACCGTGCCCACGGAAGCCCGCTCCGGCCGGATTCACTATTATAGGGGCAGGGCAGAGGTCCGGCCGCAGCACGGCAAACAAAAACCGCAGCATGGTTTTTGAGAATTTCTCACAACTGGCACATTTTTGCTACAAAAAGTATAAAACTTTTTGTCTTGGTGAATTAGATTAAAATAGAACTTAATGAAGGCACAGCCCCTTTAACAGGAACTCTCAAACTGGAGAATATGGTATGTACAGTGCCCTGGAAGTGAATGGCAGAGGAGAATGACAGGTAGCAAAGCACTTTATGTCCATAATGGCAATTAGATTGTAGGTCGATTAAGTGTATAAGCAAATTGCATGATGATCTTTGGTTTTTCCAAGCAAAACACTTCAAACTATGGATGGAAGTTCATCCTTCGTGTGTTGTATATACGTTTTACATAACATCACTTACATAATATCCCGTTCTTCATTTTACTGATTTTCTTTACCATCTCCTGATTTTCGTTATTTTAGTTGAATGTTTTTCTTTTCTTTTAGTCCACAGATGCTGGCGCTCCTTGCCCTCCCATTGTCCCTGTGATCCCTGTTATACCAGTCCCTGCTGAGAACAATGTCATTCCATCTTCCACTCCACAGGTCTTTTTGGTTTTCCCCTGTTTTCTGCTTAAATTGTTGTTTGTGTTCCATTAATATTCCATGTTTCTGTTGTGTGTTATTGTAACATTTACCATATCCGTTTCTTATTTTAATTTGCTGTGCTTGCTTTTTTTGTTTAGCGTACTGTTCAAAATTATGATATAAGATTGAAGATCACAGTGTGATTTCTGATGGTGACCAACTTTATACTTGTAGGGAGCAAACGTGATACTCATGCACATGGCTGTAGTCTTGGTCCGCATTTTTTGTGGTTCACATGCAGACCCATTTATTTCCATGAGTCTGCAGAAAATCCAGACAACACACGAATTTCATCCGTGTGGCCGTTTTGCATACGATGGAACATGTCCTATTTTTGTCCACTTTGCGGACAGGAATGGGCAATTCCCATTGGCTGGCATCTGTATTTTTAGGATCTGTGGTTTGTGGACTGCAAAATGAATACGCTCATGTGCATGAGCTTTAACACTGTTCTCAGAGGACAAATAAGTTGTCATTTAAAGGATAACTGTCACATTTTTATTTATTTTTTTGACTATTGGATTTTGGTGATTAATATCACCTTGTTGGCCCTGTTTTTTAATTTTTGATTGTTTAATAAATAACCCCTAAAAGCCACATTTTTGTCCCCAGTATTGGCTATTGTTACCTGAGATTAAAATCAGGTTGCTAGGCTTCTTCCGTCTATCAGTTTGCTCAGACGTAGACGGAGGACGCACAGGCAGGGACAGCTAGAGTAGACGTTGTAAGGGAATGGATAAAAAGCCAGGTCCTCCCTGACCGGTGATAGCAGTGCTGGGCTGTGTGCACTTCTCCACATCCCCGCGCTTGGCAGACACTCCCTTAGCAATGCTGGAGAATGTAGCTAGAGCAGCCGGGGAAGGGAGATCTGCCGCCTGCTCAGTGTATAAATGAAAGCATCATGTGGTAAGAGGAGAGCTTGGGCAACCCCTCTGTGTTGTAGGAGGATTACAGGCTTCAGCCAGACCTGGGAACTTCACTGCAAGACCCCCCTATACAGTGCTGGTCTTCACTAACTTCACTGCAGGTAACATAGTAACATAGTACATAAGGCCGAAAAAAGACATCTGTCCATCCAGTTCGGCCTGTTATCCTGCTAGCTGATCCAGAGGAAGGCAAAAAAAAACTGTGAGGCAGAAGCCAATTTTCCCCACTTAAGGGGAGTAAAAAATGCCTTCCCGACTCCATTCAGGCAATCAGAATAACTCCCTGGATCAACGACCCCTCTCTAGTAGCTGTAGCCTGTAATATTATTACACTCCAGAAATAAATCCAGTCTCCTCTTGAATTCCTTCATTGTACTCTCCATCACCACCTCCTCAGGCAGAGAGTTCCATAGTCTCACTGCTCTTACCATAAAGAATCCTTTTCTATGTTTGTGTACAAACCTACTTTCCTCCAGACGCAGAGGATGTCCCCTCGTCACAGTCACAGTCCTGGGGATAAATAGATGATGGGAGAGATCTCTGTACTGACCCCTATGTCCTATGCAAAATAAATGTGGAGCCCCAGTATTGGGTCTACAACACAATGAAAGCCAGATATCCCTCAAAGGAAGGAAAACCAAGCAAAGAGATGTCTCCATTACAGAGATCACCAAATCCCTATGTCCTATGGATTAGCCTCAGGGCTGAGGGCAGCCATCTTAACAGAATAGTGAAATTGCAGTTTTATGCAGACTGGTTGCTAAGGGCTGAATCTTATTAAATATGGGGTAATTAAGTCTAATAGTTAGGAATATTATGTTATTAGTAACTACATATATGAAAATTGAAATTAGGGTCTAAATGTGACAGTTATCCTTTAACCCCTTAAGGACTCTAACATGTGTCACTTTATGTGGTGATAACTTTTTAAAACGCTTTTTCTTATCCAGGCTTTCTGAGATTGCTTTTTCGTCACATATTGTACTTCATGAGAGTAGTAAAATGGAGTTGAAAAATTTCATTTTTATTTATACAAAAATACAAAATTTACAAAAAAATTGGAAAATTTAGCAATTTTCCAAGTTTCAATTTCTCTCCTTCTATAATACATAGTAATACCGCTAAAAAAGTTATTGATTTACATTCCCCATATGTCTACTTCATGTATCGATCATTTTGGGAATGCCATGTTACAAGGCTTAGAAGTTTAGAAGCAAATCTTAAAATTTTTCAGAAATTATCAAAAACCCACTTTTTAGGGACTAGTTCAGGTCTGAAGTCACCTTGTGAGGCTTACATAATAGAAACGAGGGTTGTTTCCAGGGCTGTGGAGTCGGTAGATAAATTGTCCGACTCCAACTCCGACTCCTCAGATTTTGAAACTTCCGACACCTCGACTCCGACTCCTCTGTATTTAATATGCAAATACGAAGCTGTTCCACCAAGTTCTTCTAATCTTCTCTAGCACAGAGGTAGTTGAGCAGAAGCTGCTGCCTTCTCCTTTGTGTGCTGATCTTCTGCTGAAGATAGAGCAGTGGGAGGATCCAGGAAGGGGCAGGGGAAGGGGCATTTATTTTAAAACATGATTTTCCTAGTAGAATCCCATAGTCATGTTTAAAATTTAAGCTAACAATCTGAGTTTACATGTTTTATAGCCTTAGCTGAATGATAGCAGTTTTTCAAATGGTTTACAGCTTCAGTCTTGAACTATTGACTATCCATTCCCTTCACTTATACAAGTGTCTTCAGTCCTTAATCAGTTATCAGTGAGAGGCTAGGATAACCATGGGTTCCCTGTAACAGCAGACCACAAGACAATGGAAAGTGTAAGTATTGCCGCTCCTTAAAGGGACACTGACAGGCTGATTTTCCAGCTAAAGATATATATATACTGGTATTCATCAGAGAATTAGGAATAAAACTATACTAATGTTACCCCCAGTTAAGCTGTACTTGTGTTTAAGAAACATTTTAATCTGTATGCAAATTCACTATCTTTGTGCCCAATGGGGCAGCGTCTCCTGCGGCTTTGTGCCCAGCCGCGCCCGAAGTACAGCTTCCCAGCGCTGTTCCCCTCGTTATTATTCACTGCACTGGCCTTTTTTTTCAGGCTAGCCGAACGCTGAATTCCTGAGCAGGCGCACGTGTAGAGTGCTGGCAGCAGCTGTGCCAGCTTTCTCTCTTCCTCCTCGCTACCTAGTCCTGTCTAGTGCTGCCAGTACTCTACATGTGCGCCTGCCCCCTTGGGCACAAAGGTAGAGAGTTTGCATATTGATTAAAACGTTTTTAAACACAAGTAAACCTCAACTGGGGGTAACAGTCGTCTAGTTGTATTCCTAATCCTCTGAGGAATACCAGCAGATATATCTTTAGCCGGTAAATCAGCCTGTCGGTGTCCCTTTAACTGCATAGTAAAGCATATGAAAAGCGTGCTTCTTCACGGTCACTTAACGTCTTTGTTTAGCGGTAACGTGACGCACTGCATGCATTGGCCTTTATTCTTACAGTAGAGAAGTAATTAATTATAACTTTTATCTGAATTGGGACATTTAAACTTGCTTTTTTTTTTTATTTTATTCCAATTTAAATCTAGTAGGAGTCGGAGTCGGTCCATTTTTTTGCCGACTCCGACTCCAGGTACCCAAAATTGCCTCCGACTCCGACTCCTCGACTCCGACTCCACAGCCCTGGTTGTTTCGGGTATCGAACTTTCGATACCCAATCGATACTTTTCTCTGGTATCGAGCTCGATACCAGGATTAGTATTTTATCGATACTGGGCTGCGCTACTCTGCCTGTGATCGGGCGCTGCGATCCGCGGCAGTTAACCCCATCAAGAATCAGGGGCTGCAAGGGCACAGCAGCCCCCGATGAGAGAGGGAGGGAGCTCCCTCCATGTTAACCCCGTCCATACAGAAGTCCGGCACAGGACCCCCCTGGGCATTGTAACAAGGTACCTGCTGAATGATTTCAGCAGGTACCTTGTTCTGATCACTGCCGGCTGAGCAGCAGTGATCGGAAATACTCATGACGTACCGGTACGTCCTAAGTCCTTAAGGGGTTAAACATGTCATCCATCCAGAAAAAGACAAAACAGAATGCTGTAAAAATGTCTTAATTTCCCCCACACTGCCCCCATATAATAATTTCCCCCACACTTCCCCCATATAGTATTTTCCCCCACACTGCCCCATATCGTAATTTCCCCCACACTGCCCCCATATAGTAATTTCCCCCACACTGCCCCATATCGTAATTTCCCCCACACTGCCCCCATATAGTAATTTCCCCCACACTGTTTCCCATGAAGTAGTCTGCCCCCACAAAGTAATAACCCCCCACACTGCCCTCCATTAAGTCATTTTCCCCGACACTGCCCTCCATTAAGTCATTTACCCCCATGGAAACATTTGCCCTGACTGTCCCTGCAGTAATGTGGCCTCCTATGCCCCCCAAAGTTGGCACACACACAACACCAGAATGCCTGTCCAGAATGGTGAGGCAGGTGCATGTACATCGCGTCGCGTGATGACTTCACCACGCACACTGTGCCGGGCTTTCACCACCACATAGGCCTTAGGCCTACTAGGCCTGAAGCCTATGGCAGTGATAGGTGGCGGGGCAGGGAACTATGTGCTCCTGTGCCCCGCCGCAGTATGTGGGTGTTCAGGTCGCGTTGCCCCCCCCCCCCAGCGATGCCTGGCCTGGGGCAGCCGATCCAAATGCCCTAATTATAATCCGCCACTGAGTGTAGGCAGCGGGTGCCGGCAGCGTTATCACATACCCGGCACCCGCCCTCTATGACATGGCGCTGCAATTCCTGGCAATTAAGGCTACTTTCACACTAGCATTTTGGCTTTGTTTGTGAGATTCGTTCAGGGCTCCCAGAAGCAGCCCAAAACTGATCAGTTTTGCCCTGATTCGCCCAGAATTAGAGATGAGCGAACATTAAAAAAAAGTCCGTTGTTCGGCGTTCGGGTGGTGGTGTGTCGCGCATCCCGTTATAGATTCCACTATAGCGGCATATGGAATCCATAAGGGGCGGCTGCCACCAACCCGAACTGTTGAACAGCCGAAGGACCTGGGGTGACGTCACCGTCATGTGATTAGTGCAGGGGGCGTGGCTCAGCACTGGATTTGATCCCGTGCTGGGCCACGCCCCCTGCACTGATCACATGACCGTGACGTCCCCCCAGGTCCTTCGGCTGTTCAACAGTTCGGGTTGGTGGCAGCCGCCCCTTATGGATTCCATATGCCGCTATAGTGGAATCCATAACGGGATGCGCGACTTACCACCACCCAAACGCCGAACAACTGACTTTTTTTTTAATGTTCGCTCATCTCTACCCAGAATACATCAGTTTGCCTCCGTCTCAGTCTCCATTCTGCTCTGGAGGTGGACACCAAATACTGCCTGCAGTGTTTTGCTGTGTGCTTGACGAAACTGAGCCAAACGGATCCGTCCTGGCCCTCAATGTAAGTCAATAGGGACGAATCTGTTTTCTCTGACACAATTTGGCACAATAGAAAATGGATCCGTCCCCCATTGACTTTCAATGGTGTTCAAGACGGATCAGTCATGGCTATAAAAGACATAATAGATCCATTCATGACAGATGCATGCGGTTGTATTATCTTAATGGAAGCGTTTTTGCAGATCCATGATGGATCCGCAAAAAACGCTAGTGTGAAAGTAGCCTTACCCCTCAGGTGCACCTGAGAGGTTAGTTGCCGGGGATCACAGCGCCATGTCTTAGAGGACGGGTGCCGGGTATGCGATACCGCTGCCGTCACCCACTGCCTACACTTCAATGAATATAATTAACACATAAATTTGTGGCCACAGTCCCTCCCTCTTCCGCAGTTCTTAAAGAGGACCTTTCACCAATATAATACCCCCCAAATAACCCTCCTACCGGATAGTGCGTCATCCACTGATGTTCCCCCCCCCCCCCCCTTTTTTTTTTCCCTAGCTGAGAGACCAGCGCTGCGATTGGCTGCTCTCTCAGCCGGGGAAGCCAGCACACACGCCCCCAACCAGGATGTTTAGCAACGCCCCGTACAAAAGTCCGCCTCATTTGCATATGAGGCGGCAGAAGAAACGGGGTGATTAGGAAAGAATTAGGGGGTCGATTTAAAATAAAAATGGGGAACATCAGTGGATGACCACTATCCGGTAGGAGGGTTATTTGGGGGGCATTATATTGGTGAAAGGTCCTCTTTAACTCCCATTGATGGCAGCAGCGGAACAGGAGGGAGGGACTGCCTCCTTCTCCACTGTGCAGCTGAGGAGAACATGGCGCACACACAGAGCTGCGCGTGCCATGTTCTCTAACAGATACAAGGCTGCGCAGCCTAGTATCGTTAAATAGTAAGACCTGGTATAGTATCGATCCGGGTCTAAATCGATTGGGTATCGAAACTTCGATACCCAGTGCAACTCTAATATACAGTAGTTTTCATTATGTTTTATTACTTTTTAAAAATTACCTTTTGAAGAAAATGTTTCTTGGCATCAGATATAATTTTTTTTATATTTCTACCAACAGATCTGTATGCCGGCTTTTTTTTTTGCGGGGTGAAATGTAGTTTTTATTGGTACAGTTTTAAGGTACCGTACCTACGGCTTTTTGATTACTTTTGTATAGAATTTTTTTTGGTTTTTTTTGTGGAGCGTAAGGTGACCAAAAAAGGCGAATCATGCAATTTTATTTATGTTTTGTTACGGTATACACTGCGCAGGAAAAATATTTAATATTTTAGTAGTTCAGACATTTTTGGACCTGGCGATACCAGGTATTTTTTTTTCTTTATTTTTATATGTAAAACTGGGAAAGTTGATAATTTCAATTTTTATTCTTGTTTTTTTTTTTCTACTGTAATTTTTAGTTCCCTTAGGGGACCTGAACATGCACTCTTCTGATCTCTTTCCCGTAGACCACGATAGAATACTGTTGTGGTCTATGAGATTCTGACAGTCTGCCTGAGAAGCCAAGCCAGGCAGTAAGCTATGACAACCTTGGAAAATTTCTCAAGCTCCCAGGCTGTTACGGCAACCATCTGAGCCCTGCGATTTTGCTGTGGAAGCTCTGATCGGAGGGCAGATGGATCCCCCCTCTCTCTGCCTAACCCCACATATACTATGATCGCTATTAACGGTGGTGTCCTCACCAATTACAGTCATTGTGGCCAGATGCCGACCATATCACATAGCCAGCACCCACTGCTTATGGAGTAGGCTCAGCTCATGAGCCTTCTCCAGTTTATACTGCACCACGATGTAACTGTACCTCGTGATGTGTGTAATGGTTAAAGAGGACCGGTCTCCTCTGACATGTCTATTTTACTAACCAGTTGCATTCCCCGTGTAATAACAATTCTGTAGCATCTGTTCATATGATTTTGTTGTGCCGTTCCTCTATTTCTGATAGACATTTATGAATTATTGAATTGCCAACTGTATGCGGTAAATACCCATCTGGTTGTGTGGTTGATTCCTGTTAGGGGTATGTCCCTGCACAGTTTGCCATTGACAGCACTGATTGCATAGTGTCAGACTGTGCAGGAACCCCCATCCCCCCCCCTTTTTTAATGACACCTAGTTGGACCTTTATTGCAGACTGCTGGCAAACCATTTATAAGTTCGAGCTGGAATAATAGAGGACGGGCACACGTTATTAAAGGGAGTCTGTCAGCACATATACCCCTTTTTAACAGTTCCCATAGCGCTGTAGCCATAACACAGATGATAAAAACTGTACCTTTATATGCTTTAGTGGACCTTTAAAACGGCCAAAAACGAACATTGATTATGTAAATGAGGGCCCGCAAGTGCCAGGGGCGGCGTTCACCACGTTGGTGCCCAGGCAGCTCTGCCTCTTCTCCCCGCCCAGCCTCCTCCTCTGCCCCCCCTTCTGTTTGCTCTCCCTATCAGCCAGATCCCGTGCCTGCGCGATGACTTCATTGGCCGGGGCATGCGCACTGCGATGCCCATTGCTGGCACGCCATCGCAGTAGCTCATGTGCATGCGCCCGGCTAATGGCACGAAAACTGTGCGGGAATGGATGAAAACTGCGTGGGAGTGGATGTAGTCACTAAAACAGGCATGTCAGGATAGGTGACAGGTCCTCTTTAACGACTACATGACCGTATGTATTTTGCTGGCCTCAAAACACAGATCTACAAAAAATACGGATGATGTGGCATACGTATTGCGTCAGTTTTTTAAATATATATTCGGATCCTTTGTGGGACATGTTCTATTTATTTATTTTTGTGCGCAACAGACATGCTGACATATTGAAACGGAATGCACACAGAGCAATTTCAGTTTTTTTGCGGACCCATTGAAGGGAATGGTTCCACATACGGGCCTGTAAAGAAACGGAAAAAAGATACATTCATATGCATGCGCCCTTAGGAAAGCATCCAACCTACTTATCTGCCTTTTTATGTGTTGAAAGCCAAACAAAGACAGAAGTGACCGTAGAGACAAATAATCTGAAATTTGTGCTGGATTGACTGTGTATAGCAGTGATGCCCAACCTACGGCCTGTGAGCCACATCCGGCCAGCAAAGCTGTGTCATGTGGCCCATGCAGTGACTGAAGGCAGAGCTTGCGCACAGTTGCAGAAGAGTCGCGCCTGCGCAGCCATTCCTAATTAAACTGTGGGGCAGTACTATTAGTTTTGCGGCGACTGAAGACCCCATCTCCCCACACCCGCCCGTACAGACCCCCTCTGGACTTTTAGCCAGGCATCAGAGCACGTCGAAGGAGAAGGTGAGGACGAGTCAGATGGGAGCAAGAGGTATATGGAGGATGTGACTGGCGAGGTGTGGTAGTGGTGGAAGTGATTGGACCTGAGACTATTTCTTAATATGTGATTACTTTCTGGTGCTAAGCAATATTAATGAGAGAGAGGACTCGTAATATTGCACGAAAAGGCATTTTTAGAGAGAGTTTCCTGCATGCCACTCCTTAGTCTTGCTATGCCCAGAGATGTCACCTTCACAGTAGTAATGGTCAGAGATGTGCGCCCCTTCACAATAATGCTCACATGCTCCCTTCACAGTGGTAATGCCCAGATGAGCCCCCTTCACGGTGGTAATGCCCAGATGCACCCCCTTCATGGTGGTAATGCTCAGATGCGTCCCCTTCGCGGTAATAATGCTCAGATGCGCCCCCTTCGCGGTAATAATGCTCAGATGCGCCCCCTTCGCGGTTATAATGCTCAGATGCGCCCCCTTCGCGGTAATAATGCTCAGATGCTCCCCCTTCACGGTAATAATGCTCAGATGCTCCCCCTTCGCGGTAATAATGCTCAGATGCGCCCCCTTCGCGGTAATAATGCTCAGATGCGCCCCCTTCGCGGTAATAATGCTCAGATGAGCCCCCTTCGCGGTAATAATGCTCAGATGAGCCCCCTTCGCGGTAATAATGCTCAGATGAGCCCCCTTCGCGGTAATAATGCTCAGATGAGCCCCCTTCGCGGTAATAATGCTCAGATGAGCCCCCTTCGCGGTAATAATGCTCAGATGAGCCCCTTCGCGGTAATAATGCTCAGATGAGCCCCCTTCGCTGTAATAATGCTCAGATGAGCCCCCTTCGCGGTAATAATGCTCAGATGAGCCCCCTTCGCGGTAATAATGCTCAGATGAGCCCCCTTCGCGGTAATAATGCTCAGATGAGCCCCCTTCGCGGTAATAATGCTCACACGTGCCCCCTTCGCGGTAATAATGCTCACACGTGCCCCCTCACAGTATTTGCATTTCTTTCTGGAAAAGCTACCTGGTTCTTGCCCGCGAAATGTATACCATGTCTAGTGCGGCCTTCAGCCCAAAATGGTTGGGCACCACTGGTCTATAGTATATGGAGTTCTCCTGAAATTTAGGGGAGCGAGAGATAAGGCATGTGAGAGGAAGTGGCATGTTTCCCTCTCATCACTGAAAGAAAACATGTGGGTTTGATTACTGGAATGTCTTTTTAATTATCTGGAATTGAGAGTCCAATAAAAGATTTTTTATATGTTTACAACATTCGAAAGCGTAACACTGAAAGCGAATCTCTACCTTTTCAAATTTGTTTTACATCTAATATGATTCTTGAATCTTTGATTCAATTTTTAAAAATAAATCTATACATTTTTCCCGGACCTTTATACCAGTAATGATCTATAAATGGGGGACTATATGTGTTGATATTGTATTAGGGATCATTATGTCTTAATATAACTATTACATTTGGATATAAAACGTGTAAATGACTGTTACCAGTGGCCTGTTTAAAAACAGTAGCTCATAAGAAATGAACATTGGCACAGTTTACAATATGTGTCACCTAAATGACCTAAGCTGTAAAGGGCATGTTGCTGCAGGCTGAATGCTTCATTTGGTTAACATTTTTTCCCCACTGCCAACTTCACCCACATCTGCAGTGGGCTCACCACGTGGGAACATAACCTCAAGGGTTTTTCTAATCGGAAACAAAAAATAAAATTAAATCTGAAGACGTTCATACAGAATTTTTGTTCTGTGGCCTTTTAGAGGTTCTTAGGGGCAGTTACCATATTAATATGAATGCAGCATGCTGAAGGTATGGATTTTCTTTGAATGCTTTTCCATAAAAGCATGGATACTAACTTTACACCATTAAAAATGTTTTCACTGCATTTATTTGCATAGGTTTTAAAACGCAGAAAAAAAAAAAGTACAGAGACCTACATTTTTTAATCTTGTGGGACTGCTGAAGATAGCAGGATATTTCTTCGTTACTTCATAATATGTGGCAATTTTTGACAACTTTTTCTGCTCAATTGTATTGTGGCCTTTTCTGTTCTTTTGGTATTGTTTGTTGTCGAATATACATCTAACTTTATTTTCTTCATTTCTAGGCAAACCCCCCACCTGTGATTGTAAATACAGATAGTCTGGACACTCCACCTTATGTAAGTCTTGTGAAAATATTTATATTCAGTTTTACTTTTGTGGGTTCCTTTGCTTTTTTTCCCCCGTCATGAACAGTTTTGAAAAGCTGCAAGTGTGTTCAGGTTGTCCACCCCTCACGGTAGGCCATTATTATCTGATCCCTGCACCCCCACTGATCAGCTGGTCCTGTGCCAGAATCACATAGCTCTGTGTATTGTGTAGTGGACGGAGCTGGATACTGCAGCACTGGTTGCGTTGAAGTGGAAGTGAGCAGCACGCTCTGTCCGCTGCAAAATGAATGGAGCTACTGCAGGTGATTGTGGAGGGTCGGGCTGCTGAACCCCTGCCGATGTATTGATGACTTATACTGAGAATAATCGGTATAAAAGATTAGCACAAATTGCACTGTGGTAACAGTTTGCATCCCATGTAAATAAATGAAGGGTAAGTATGTTACATGATCCAGGTATTTCCTTTGTTGTGTTTATTTTGGATAATGATAGCTGGATGATTGCTGCATGATGGTGGCATTTAACGTGCAAATCCACTTGTTAAACTGTCAGTTTGCTCCTTGTTATGGCCAAAAAAATTTGCCCATGTAAAAGGACCCCTATATATAGTACATGTTGGGTACTTAGGCTTATATTAGGGTTATGTTACGGATAGGGTTTGATTGCACTAATTCTAGCTGAGCAGAGCAAACTTACATTATGTTGTGCTCTGATAGTCCATCAGCAACACAGAAACGGCTTAGGGAGCGGAAGTTTTATACAGTGGTGACACTTCCATCATGTCACCCCGTTACTGTATAGAGGAAGCCGCAAGAACAACTATGGAAAATACCTGTCATGTAGTGCTGCCAAATATGTAGCAAAGTCCAAGAACAGAAATGAGGCATTAATGGGATTATTGCATTTAACAACCCTCCGAAGAAGTGACCCAGGGCCCTCCACAAATACCTTCACAGACTGAGCCCTCTTTTTACTGCATTAAAAGATTCATTTCTAAAATCCTACACTCCTAACATGAACTTGTCTGTGGACAAATCCTTAGTTAGTGCGAATGGGCTATTGACATTCTGGCTATTTCTCTCTTCAGAGAGAGCCAGGTATGTAATTTTTATATTTGAGGGCAGAAACTGACATCATGATGCCCAGACAACCAGGGGCGGACTAGTGGGAACTCAGTGTCTCTGGAAAAAACAACAACTTAAAAGGGGCCCCATCTTATAGGCGGGTCCAAACTGACACAAGACAGGAATAAAATTAATAGTTTTGCTGGGCACACCTCACCTGGTCTTACACATGTATATGTCAATGTATCACAGTTTGGACGATCAATACTGTCACTTGGTTTAGATATGTACTTCTAACAACTAGTTTATTCATAAAACCATCAGTAAATTGAACATGATTATATCAAAAATACATAATTGCATAAAACCATCAGTAAATTGAACATGATTATATCAAAAATACATAATTGCAATACAAAAGAATTAATAGGTGATTAAAAATATCAATACCAAAAAATATATAAAAATAAAAATAAAAACAAGGATCAGGTGATGAACGCTGGTGTTCACCTAACATACATATATACAATGTTCGGCAGATATCTAATGGATATACATGAGGATATGGTACCTCAAAATGCAATCGTCACCATATACCCATAACGTTGTATGTCGTAATATATATCAAACTCCGATATAGTATGTCCAATGAAGTTCTTATTTGTGGTTTGTTTCCCCGGGTTTGGGGTTTTTTCTTTTATCGGAATGCACTTGCAGTTTTACACATATAGTATTTTAGTCCACAGGGGTTAATTATACCCAATTCATGCAATCATTTTGATATATGTTGAATAAAATGTCCAGCATTTGTTTGTGAATTTTTGTGAATTTTTAAAATACCTGGATCACAGCCACGTGATATTTTGCGCTAAAATGCCATTAGATTAGATGTTGTGATCCTCTTCCTGCTGTGTATAGATGCTTGTACCTCACAGATTATTTGTAGCAATTTTAAATTGTTAGTGAGTCGTACTACAGTTGCACAATGTTGAGGAGTGAAAATAAACTTGTCCGCCTGTTCGGCGTTACTCACAGTTCAGGAGTGCATGGTGCTCCGTGCTGAATGCGGCTATTGAAAGAAGCAGCTGAGGATAGGAAACTTTCGGCGTTCCACGTGGCTGAGGTGTATTGATATAGATCGGTGTGCCGTTTCAGGTTATTTCACAGCTTGTATTTCAGGTTGTTTCACGACTTGTATTTCAATTAGGAGCGCTCCTGTTGGAAAAAGGTTGTAGTCGCTGTATACATCTGCGGGGGGCTTCTTTCCCAAACGCGTTTCGAAGACGCTACTGTCTTCTTCTTCAGTGGTTGAAGCCCCCTTGCGATCCTCCCCCTCTATTTATGCTACATGCTGGTCATCCTGGTTGTGGAAAAACATGGTGCTGGACTATTAACTCCACTGGTCTCCAATTCACCGTTGTATATTCGTCCCACTCATTAGGTGTATTTTCAACTTATTTGTGCATATATTATTTGTTTATATAATGTGATTGTTTGTACTTATTTGAACTTTTGGTTGGATTAATGTTCATCATATCTGAGAATGATCAAAAGCACTTGGTGATCTTCCTGCGTTTTTAGTGCGTTTTATCCAAGTTTGCAATGTATATATATACCCATATCAAATATTTTCAGCTTTGGGAAAGGGTGTACTGTTAAACACCTCCCCACATATCTAAAACATTAGAATTGAAATTGAAACTTGAAACATTATTTCCACTTGTTCTTTTCGGTACATCCATAGAGATTGTATAGTAATATTCAGACTATATTTCCCCTTAGTGAACTATTTAGCTGGAAAACCGCATTTGCGTTTTTGCATGCGTTTTTTCAGCTAATTGTTAATATGTAATTTTTATGGTATATACTACAGTATTATCACTTATTTATACTTGTTTGTACTTTGTGCTTGGCCCTAATGAATTAATAACCTGTATATTCGAGGAAAATATTTGTGTCAATGGAATGATCGACCCAAATATGCTATAATGTGCCATTTAACGGCACATTATAGCATATTTGGGTCGATCATTCCATTGACACAAATATTTTCCTCAATATACAGGTTATTAATTCATTAGGCCAAGCACAAAGTACAAACAAGTATAAATAAGTGATAATACTGTAGTATATACCATAAAAATTACATATTAACAATTAGCTGAAAACGCATGCAAACGCAAATGCGGTTTCAGCTAAATAGTTCACTAAGGGAAATATAGTCTGAATATTACTATACAATCTCTATGGATGTACCGAAAAGAACAAGTGAAATAATGTTTCAAGTTTCAATTTCAATTCTAATGTTTTAGATATGTGGGGAGGTGTTTAACAGTACACCCTTTCCCAAAGCTGAAAATATTTGATATGGGTATATATATACATTGCAAACTTGGATAAACGCACTAAAACGCAGGAAGATCACCAAGTGCTTTGATCATTCTCAGATATGATGAACATTAATCCAACCAAAAGTTCAAATAAGTACAAACAATCACATTATATAAACAAATAATATATGCACAAATAAGTTGAAAATACACCTAATGAGTGGGACTAATATACAACGGTGAATTGAGACCAGTGGAGTTAATAGTCCAGCACCATGTTTTTCCACAACCAGGATGACCAGCATGTAGCATAAATAGAGGGAGGATCGCAAGGAGCTTCAACCACTGAAGAAGAAGACAGTAGCGTCTTCGAACGCGCTTGGGAAAGAAGCCCCCGCAGATGTATACAGCGACTACAACCTTTTTCCAACAGGAGCGCTCCTAATTGAAATACAAGTCGTGAAACAACCTGAAATACAAGCTGTGAAATAACCTGGAAACGGCACACCGATCTATATCAATACACCTCAGCCACGTGGAACGCCGAAAGTTTCCTATCCTCAGCTGCTTCTTTCAATAGCCGCATTCAGCACGGAACACCATGCACTCCTGAACTGTGAGTAACGCCGAACAGGCGGACAAGTTTATTTTCACTCCTCAACATTGTGCAACTGTAGTACGACTCACTAACAATTTAAAATTGCTACAAATAATCTGTGAGGTACAAGCATCTATACACAGCAGGAAGAGGATCACAACATCTAATCTAATGGCATTTTAGTGCAAAATATCACGTGGCTGTGATCCAGGTATTTTTAAAAAATTCACAAAAAATTCACAAACAAATGCTGGACATTTTATTCAACATATATCAAAATGATTGCATGAATTGGGTATAATTAACCCCTGTGGACTAAAATACTATATGTGTAAAACTGCAAGTGCATTCCGATAAAGAAAAAACCCCAAACCCGGGAAACAAACCACAAATAAGAACTTCATTGGACATACTATATCGGAGTTTGATATATATTACGACATACAACGTTATGGGTATATGGTGACGATTGCATTTTGAGGTACCATATCCTCATGTATATCCATTAGATATCTGCCGAACATTGTATATATGTATGTTAGGTGAACACCAGCGTTCATCACCTGATCCTTGTTTTTATTTTTATTTTTATATATTTTTTGGTATTGATATTTTTAATCACCTATTAATTCTTTTGTATTGCAATTATGTATTTTTGATATAATCATGTTCAATTTACTGATGGTTTTATGCAATTATGTATTTTTGATATAATCATGTTCAATTTACTGATGGTTTTATGAATAAACTAGTTGTTAGAAGTACATATCTAAACCAAGTGACAGTATTGATCGTCCAAACTGTGATACATTGACATATACATGTGTAAGACCAGGTGAGGTGTGCCCAGCAAAACTATTAATTTTATTTCATGCACCTTTTCATAGACTGGGTGAGTCTATTATTGCTGGAGGCACCCACTCAATTGCCTGTTTTAGGTGAGCCATCACCATCCATATATAATTGACACAAGACAGGGCCAACATAAATAGTTGGGGCCAGCAATACTGTAGAACAAAATACTGCCCTAGCAGAACCCAATACACAGTGCAGAACAAAATACTGCTGCCCCCACCTTACCATTGAACTCTGTCACTGTCCTGAGGGCGGCAATACAGTTAAATTCTGGAGGGCACTTTCTTGCCAGCCAGGCACATAAGTAGCAGATGCTCCTAGCATTAATGCTGAGAGGATCCGATCACTATGTAGCCGACGGTGGCTGTGAGGAAGGCTTGGCCGCCCCCCTGGGCATTAGCCCACTGGGAAATATCCCTCTAGGCTCTATGGCCAGTTTGCCCCTGCATGCAACCAAGTAGAGAAGTCGTAACGGACCTCATGCTTCCGTTGCTTTACTGTGCCTGCGGTGGTGTTTCAAAGTTTGCGAACCCGTGAGAATTTTCTATATTTCTGCATCCACTTTGCCTACAACTACGTAATATTTTAACTCTGGTTCTAAAAGTAGATAAATATAACCAAATCAAAGAAATAAGTCAAAAATATGAATAGTGCAGCAGACCTGCATGTGTGTCCGCTGCTCCATTCAACTCGAGTGCTCTTATATATCTCCGGCAGCCCCTTAGAGCTAAATGGAGCAGCAGCGCACAGGCATGACAACTGCTCTATTCAAATGGAGAGCACAGGATCCTCCTCTTAGTCAGTGGAGCCCCAGTGGTTTAACCTTCTTTCACGTATCCCCTATCCACATAATGGTTGATAAGTTGTCTTAAAAAAGCACTCCGGGATTTTTTTTTTCTTTTGCCTATTTAGTGCAGGATAAGCCATTTTTAAAGAATGAGATAGAGGCCCTTGTGTATGCCTTGTGAATACCTGTTTTATTTGATGTGTAATTTGTGGGTTGGCAGCCATCTTGATTCCTTCTCCCCTAAGATATGGTTTTCCTAATGATTTCTACATTACCCATCATGCCTGGTTTTGCAGAGACAGAAGGAGCGGAGCCTCACCACACTGAACTGCTCTGTGTACAGGCAGCCATGACAGATCAGTGACACAGCTGCTATCCCCTCACACTGCAGACTCTCTATGTATTCCTGTGTGATGCAGCTTGAGCCTGTCTGCAATCTCTGCCCTATTACCTCTCTCTCCCCTCTCTCTCTTCTCTCAGCTCTTACATGCAGGAGGCGGGGAGACCAGTGTGAAGCTACATCTCACAGAACTACACTGGAGAGTCGGTACACCCAGATAGTAGAGGCAGTGTGAGTGAGGAGGTTTATATAACTGCAGATATCTACTGTGTACGCTCACCCACTATATATCTGTACTCCTGGCCCTTCAGCAGAATACAGGGATATACAGAGGAACATGAAGGGGAGGGACCTGAAAGCTGCCAGGAGGGATTTCACAGGTGATGTCATCCTGAAGATCACAGGAACCCACAGAAAGAGACTGAGTTCCTGTCCTCACATTAGAGTAAGCAGTCAGACCTGACATCACATGACCAGTCTCCTATAAGGAAAAGGTTCAAGATGTATGGATGGAACTGAGTTGGTGAAAGACAATTTACACTGCCACAATACTGGCGAAAGAGTGCTTCTTTAATGAGACAACTCCTTTAGGATTACAGATGTGTATGTGCTGCCCGCTGATACTACAGTCACGGTAAGAAGGCATTACTGTGGACAGACAGATGCTGCGCGGTGTAACAGGCTTACAGGCTATGTGGATCTCTCTGACCATGTGCTCCAACCACATTTCATCAAAAGAAAAAAACAAGGTGGCACTCTACCTGATGCAGTGTGCTGATTTTAATTCACACCACTTACAAAGCGCAGAATATACATATATATATATAGCAATTTTTAAATAATGGAGTCTATGAGTAAAGTATGCCACTGTATGGCTATACGTTGGCATCTGTCGGAGGTATACTTTGGGAAATCGTCCTTACGTATTACCGCCATCACACACTAGAGACTCTGTGGGCATAGAACCTAAATTATAGATTGATAGTGTAGATGCATAAAAAAAAAAAGTCAGCTAGAATGAAGCCTGCTGTTTGCAAACAGGTGAATGGGCCAAGAAGAGAAGAACAAGCTGTCCGACGATTGCCTCCCAGCCCCCTCCTTGCTGTGTATCTCCTTATTAACAAAAGCTGTCCATTAAATTTTTAGTATTTGTGAAGTTTAATATTGTTTGGATGTTTTCCCAGTGGTTTCATTAGAAATGTGTGTGGTATCACATTTCATACTCACAATGGTTGGCTAGGCAGAATTGCAGCAGAATCGATTGTATTTTTTTTAAGTGTGGACTCCTGTATATGCATTTTTGGGGTGGTTTCGCCGACAAAACTTAGGGTGACATGGCTACAACAGAGCTGCATTGTGTTGAAAACGTAGTTACTTGCTGTTCTCAAGTCTTCAGTTTTAATTTATACAGATGCTAAATTTAGTATATTATATTAGAGGATAGTAGATTAATGAGACGCACACTGAGGGTCATTTCTGAACACTTTTACACCAGGTTTTGGCCTAAAAAAGTTGCAAGACCCCTTTTTGCTGGTCTTTTGTAAATGATTCCTACTGTGTGGAATCCGATGAGTGGTGCAGGTTTATTGTAACCCTCGTTTTATGAGCAGCGTTGCTGTACGGCTGCTGTGCATCCCAAACATGTAGCGTGGCATATGTGCTGCGAATTTGCATGTGGGTTTACTATAGCGGCTGTAATGAGATATTCACAAACCTCACCCATACTTTGTAGATATTTTTACATGATTCGCAGTGTGGATTTTAAATCTGGAGCATGTCAATTGTGAATGCAGATTTCAACCACAGCATTTTCATGGGGATTTCCTCAGCAAAATTCTCTTTGTACAGATTTATCAGCTGTGGAATAATGGCAGATTTTGTGGGAAATCCACAGCAGACCTGCCGGATGTGGCCATGTCCTAACCCTATGAATATGATGCAGTAGCAGTGTCCTAATATAGATAACCTGGTAGGAGACAATTGCACAACAAACCTATCGTAATAAACAAATCAGATCCAGTTAACACCCCAAATTTAAAAAGAAGCTCAGCACAATGGAGGGAATTTATCCTGCCCTACGCTCTAGAATTCTGGCTTCAAAAAGTAGCAAAATAGGCTTTTGTAATTTAATATATATATATATTTTTAGGCTTATTTGCACACTACAAATGGTGACCTATTCGAGAAAGTGGGTGGGAACATGGAGGTGATTGGCTATGTTAACTAATTTCATTCCATATTGATAGTGGAATTTAAAAATAAAAGGTCACAAAGCATGTTGCAAATTCACTCCACTAGGGTTTTGTGTAAGAAACTGGAGAAGCATTTCTACGCAAAAGTGTTAGATTTAGGGTCCATTCACACGACTGTAGGCCCCATGCCCCTATTGTGAACCGCAAACAGCAGTTCCACAATATACGGGCCGTGTGAATCACATGTGTGGACCCATTGACTCCTCAATCACGGATCGGAAGTGCTTCTGTGGGCTTTTTGGTCCTTGCCTCCGCACTGCAAAAGATAAGACCTATATGAGAATAAACAAATGACACTTTGTAGATTTTTTTTTTTTTTTACTGTGTGGAAATTGACCTGCCATGCAGATTTCCCATCCTGCAGCATGTCAATTATGTTTGTGGTTTTATCTGCTGATTCACACTTTTCAAATGAAGGGTGAGATCCGCGGCAAAACTGCCTAAAATCTGCACCTAAAACCGTTTATATGCCCAATATTATAAATTGTGAATATGGCGCAGAGATGCACAGAAATCTGCACAAATCTTGTGTGTCCACCCGCGTTGTGTGCAGGTGCCCTAAGGCTAGGGCTAAACTGAGACTCCTGTTAGGGTGCCACCACACATTCAGGCTTCCTGAAAAATATCAAGTACAGACACTGTACCCAAAAAGTGAATGCAGGATCCTCTTCAGGTTCCTCATGGTTTATTTTAGAATGCGGTTTTTATTCCAACACAGTTTTTCATGTTGTGTTTGAGTACTCTGGACACAGATTCCATGTCAAGAATAGACGTCACTACTTTTTTCTGCAAAAAAGCCCCACGTGACTTACCGAACGGTTTCCCCATTGAATTAAATGTAGATGTATTGCGTTTTTTTTTTCTTTCTCCAACTTAGTTTATTACGTTTTAAGATTTTTCCGTTTATATACAAAATATAGCAAGATAGACAGTTCAGGTCAAATACTGTACACCAATAAAGACATCAATTAACAAATCAATGAGCAAAAAAAATAAAGAAAGAAGAGCATCTGTCCACGTCTATAAAGGTAGTAAAGGTAAATGAGTGTCCCAGGTCTGCCAGGTTTTTAAAAACCTATCCACTGTGCCCTGCTGAAGTGCAGCTATATATTCTGAGGAAGGAATATCCTGTATCTGAGAATGAAGGTCGGATCTAGAGGAAGAGATAGAATGTGTCCAGAAAAGAGCAATTAGGCATTTAGCTGCCGTTAATATATGAAGGAGCAGCCCGGCGCTCCGACCCCTGAGTTATACCAGGTACCACATTCAAGAGGAGCACTATAGGGTCCCTTGAAATACATATGTTTAGGGCTCTTTCACACGAGCAGATGCCGTGCGTTGAATCCACTGTGTGAAAGAGAGCCAAGCCCCTGTCCGGACATTAGAGACACGGAGCATTAACATGATTGATAATCCTCTGTTGTCTTTTTACTACAAAATCACAGTGAGATAAAGTTGTCACTGTGATTTTGTAGTAAAAAGGTCAGAGAGAGGCACGGGGCATTATCAATCATGTTAATGCTCCGTGTCTCTACTGTCCGGAACGGGGCTTGGCTCTCTTTCGGCATCCGCTCGTGTGAAAGAGCCCTTAGTGTCTTGTACCATCCGAATCGGCTGCATCCAATAGGGTGTTATCACTGGACATGACCAAAAGATATAATAAAAGGAAGCCCCTGGTTGGGAACATCTCCAACAGTTATGTGGAAACCTAGGGGTCAGGGTATGTAGCAGGTCTGGTGTGTGATACCAGTGCGTGAGACTCTTTAATTGGGTTTATGAATTGTGTTTTTAAAGTGGCACTGTAGGTGTCCTTGTAACTGGACCTTAACATGAATAACTTACATGTGGGAATGCTCAGCGTTTTCAGATTCAATTATACATTAGATTATTTTACTTTGGCAACATCACTAAAATATTTTGTTGTTTTCCAGGTGAATGGAACTGATACAGATTATGAATATGAAGAAATTACGCTTGAACGGGTAAATTCTGAAGTGTTATATTTACACAGCAGCATGTTCAAATTGGCCTTTTGTAATAATGGTTTATCACTTTTGCATGGGTTATGGGTTGTCACTTCCCGTAGCTTGGGTAATTTTTTTTGTGTGTGTGTATATATTTGGAAATGGCCATACGGTGGATGCTGTGGCGCAATAATCTCACTTTAGCGCCTGTTACGATCTCTCCCGGCCGCCTACCCATGGCCTGTATAAACAGAGCAGTGCTGTCGCTGCCCCATCCATTGGAAGCAACACGGCCAAGGTCATGCCGTCTACCATTTACAGCCGTATCATCTTAGGCACCTGTATTTCAAAATGTTCAATCTTTGTTCTTATTAGTGTCATATAAAAGTAAAAATATATCCAGGTAATGTGGACTCGATACCGCTATAAAGCGATCTGTATTCTCTGTCCGCATCCATCTGTGCTTGAGGACATTTGGGTGAATGAGGCATTGTGTAAATGGCACTTTTTATAGTATTCTTTTTTTGTCTGTTTTTGTGGTCTGGTCTGTTTTAGGGCACCTCAGGGCTTGGTTTTAGTATTGCTGGAGGTACTGATAATCCGCACATTGGAGAGGATACAAGCATTTTTATTACAAAGATTATTTCTGGTGGTGCTGCAGCTCAAGATGGAAGGTTACGGTAGGTGAAATTTAACAGATACACAGCCTTTCATATATCTGTAATATGCAAATCAAGCATTTATTTGTGCTGTAGTATGTTGGATGTCGGAGGAGTGGGGTCCACATAAGGCTACATCCACACGAAACACGGACCTGTGAAAGACGTTTAACGGCCGTCACATGACAATGTTAAGGATAATTATAGTTTATGGCAGTGATGGTGAACCTTTTAGAGACTGAGTGCCCAAACTGCAACCCAAAGCCCACTTATCACCAAGTGCCAACCCAGCAATGTAACCTGAATACCAATATAGTATATCTTCCATGTACTTTATCATTTAGCTAGAATAACCTGCCTACATTCAACGTGCTGCCTGTGCTGATGAACGGCAGGAAAAGTCTAAGGCATATTGGTACACCAAAGACTTTTTCCAGGGTACGAGTGCCCACAGAAAAGGGCTCTAAGTGCCACCTCTGGCAGCCGTGCCATAGGTTCTCCACCACTGGTCTATGGGATTATTCACACAGCCATTGTTTTGACGGCCAGTGAATAACGGATGTCCAAAAATGGAACATGTTCTATTTTGTTTGTTTTCACTAACTGACAGCCCGATCCGGTTTTTAACATGTGTTTCTCAGAAAGGCTTCTATGAAAAACGGACTGTAAAAAATGGACCATTATGCCGTTTTTAAAGGATGTCGTGTGAATGTAGCCTAAATCTACCCACGAAATCCAACTTGCTAAAAGAGTCTAAGGCAGCGTCAAATGAATGGGATCCCAATCAAGGGGATCTGATCTCCCCTTTCATCCTGCAAATCCACCCTGTATACCTGAGGCATAAGTAGTATTGTATTCCCCACAATTCGTCTCACGAAAAACAATCCCTCATATCGCTGCATCAGCAAAAATAGTTATGGCCAGAATAGAATTGACAAAAATTAATGATCGTCCTTAGATCGAAAATAATTAAAATTATTATTTTTATTATTTTTTGCTAAATTGCCCAGCCCTACATCCAGTAAAGCCATTGTTTTCTTTCACACCATTCTCCATAGAGTTAATGACTGTATATTACGGGTGAACGATGTGGACGTACAAGATGTGACACACAGTAAAGCTGTTGAGGCGTTAAAGGAGGCAGGATCTATTGTGCGCCTATATGTAAGAAGAAGAAAGCCAATAACCGAGAAAATAATGGAGATAAAGCTTGTTAAAGGCCCCAAAGGTGAGTGGAAATCTATACTATTCATGAATTGCTTATACAGTACCTTCATTAATCCACTTAGCACACACGTCAGCCTTCCCCTGGCTACAGAACTGCTTCTAGGTATGCTAATGGTTTTATTGGTTTACCCAGAACCTGTCATGTGAAGATGGTGTCTGAGCTGCAGGCAGCATGTTATAGAGCAGGAGGAGCGGAGCAGATTCATAGCCAGTTTTATGGGAAAAGATTCAGTAAAAATGTCTTTCATTCATTTATATCCATGCTCATTCTGGGCTTTAAGTCCGGGAGGCGGTCCTATCAGTGATTGGCAGCTCTCTCTGTATGCACAGTCCTAGAGGGAAGGCTGTCAATCACTCATAGGTCCGCCTCCTGGACTTCAAAGCCGAGAATGAGCAGGGATATAAATGAATAAATGATACAGAATTTTTGCCCACAAAACTGTATATCAATCTGCTCAGCTCCTTCTGCTCTATAACATGCTGCCTGCAGATTATAATGCATTTTTATACTGACAGGTCCCCTTTAAACAAGCCTCTGTATCTGGACTGTGGGCACTAGATACTGATAAGGTTGCCAGGCAACCGGAGAAGAGCGCATTGCAGAACATGACAATTGTGAGGAGATGGAAGGGCTCGTCATTGGGTGATATCTGAATAGCTCATGGTACACACTGTCAACATCTCTTCTGGGTCAAGAATCCTCTCCTAATTTGTATTATAGATTAAATGAGTATGAAGTTCTGCATATAAAAATAAAAATGGCCCACCGTAGTCTGCAGTGGTGCTTTGTTTTATCCAGGCAGAATAAGGTGCATAGGAAATTCCATATGGAAGAAGTGTGCAGGATGTGCCTGTTCTTCAAAGCATTGACCAAGATTAGATCCTTCCAAGCACAGCACCACATCAGTCCACAAGCTGTGCTGCTCGACCCTATTTATTTTAGTAGAGATTTTCTGCAGTACCAGAAACGGCCTGTGGACAGGTGTGGTGCTGTTGTTGAAAGAAAGCAGCTACTTTTTGCAAAATCCTTGTTTCAGGACTTTTTCCCCCTGTCTAAAAATAACGTCTCTCTGATGGAACTGACAAAAACGGATGCAAAATAAGCAGAAATGCTTAAAACAAAAGATCAGTTTTTTTTTCTGACCAGAACAACGGTAAACAAAACTGAGTGCACCCGGCCTCACCTAATCTGGTCTAGCGTTCTTGCATGTTCACTACTGCTCCATTCACTCGCTGTGGGACTGTTGAGGATAACCAAATACAGCGCCCAACTTTCTCCAGCAGTCTCCATAATGGTCCATGGACCTAGTTTTTGTGATTTGGTGGGGGTTCCATCTGTCACATCCGTGCTGATCAGACACTCTGATCACACACAGATATAATGCGAATATACACTGCCTGGCCAAAAAAGAAAGGTCACCACCTGGATTTAACTAAGTAAATATTGGATAATTACTGCATGGGCGATTTATCTTTGAGCTGGCAACAAGTTATTTAACTCCAAATGGTGCAATGAGTTGCTTCTGATTTCTTAAACAACCATGTCGAAAGACACATCTCGTGGTCGTGGAAAAGATGTCAGTCTGTTTCAGAAGGGTCAAATCATTGGCATGCATCAAGCAGAGAAAACCTCTAGGGAGATTGCTGAAACTGCTAAAATTGCGTTAAGAACTGTCCAACGCATTATTAAAAACTGGAAGAACAGTGGGGAAACATCTTCAAGGATTATTGGCGATCACTTAACCATTTGGTGATCAAATCGTAGAAAAATAACAGTAAAAATCAGGGATTTGTTTAATAGTGAAAATAAGAGCATTTCCACACTCACAATGTGAAGGGAACTCAAGGGATTGGGACTGAACAGCTGTGTAACCTAAGAAAACCACTAATCAGTAAAGCTAACCGGCAAAAACGGCTTCAGTTTTCTTGGGAGCATAAAGATTGGCCTCTGGAGCAATGGAAGAAGGTCATGTAGTCTTAGTCCAGATTTACACTGTTCCAGAGTGATGTGCGCAGAGTAAGAAAAGAGGCGGCTAAAGTGATGGACCCATCATGCCTAGTGCCTACTGTACAAGCCTGTGGGGGCAGTGCTATGATCTGGGGTTGCGGCAGTTGGTCAGGTCTAGGTTCAGCAGCAGTATGTGCTCCAAGAATGAGGTCAGCTGACTACCTGAATATAGTGAACGACCAGGTTATTCCATCAATGGATTTTTTTTCTTCTCTGATGGCACGGGCATATTCCAAGATGACAATGCCTGGATTTATCAGGCTCAAATTGTGAAAGAGTGGTTCAGGGAGCATGAGACATCGTTTTCACACATGGATTGGCCACCACAGAGTCCAGACCTTAACCCCATTGAATATCTTTGGGATGTGCTGGAGAAGGCTTTTCGCAGTGGTTCAAATCTCCCATCATCAATACAAGATCTTGTATTAATCCAACTCTGGACGGAAATAAATGTTGTCATATTTTATAAGCTTGTGGAAGCGATGTCACAGCAAATGCGTGCCGCAATCAAAGCTAATGGCAAAAGGCAGCAAAATGTGCTTAAGAGCATGGCCAGTGCCCTGCAAACCAATGTGGATAGGGAAATCGCTTAAATTAAAATAACAGTCTTGAACTAGAAGGTTGAGGAGGCGGGGAGGTGGAGGTGGAGGAGGTAGCAAACACTTTTCTTTTTTTTTTTTTTTTTTTTTAATTGGGGTAGCCTCCAAAATATTGGGACATATAAAAAAAATAAAACAAAGAATAAGTGCACTTGAGTACAAGAATAGATGGTTGAGGCCGGTATAAATGTCTATTCTGCACTGCACAAGGTGCAGACAAGTCCTGTGGGATCCATTCCTGGTTCATTTTAATGAACGTGAGCTTGTCCACATTAGCATTAGACAGACAGCTGCGCTTTTCTGTGATAACGCCCCCTGCCGTGCTAAATACACGTTCAGACAATACACTGCCTGCAGGGCAGGCCAGCACCTCCAAGGTGTAAAGGGCAAGCTCAGGCCATGTGCCCAATTTGGAGACCCAGAAGTTGAATGGGGCAGACCCATCAGTCAGTACGCGTAGGCGTGTGCACACGTATTGTTCCACCATGTTGCTAAAATGCTGCTTCCTGCTAAGACGTTGCATATCAGCTGGTTGTTGTGGCATGGTGACAGCTTTTCCACATTTCGGCCATGCTAACCCTGCCTTCTGAGGTGCTGGCGGTGCCCCGGCTGCGTTGGCGACCTCTTCCTCCTCCTCTGCCTTCGCCTTGTGCTTCCACTGAGGCCCTGGTGTCAGGTGGGAATGCCATCAGCAGTCTGTCTACCAGCATGCACTTGTACTTGCCATCTTCTGATCACGCTCCAGTGAGGGAATTAACGACGGCATGTTGTCCTTGTAACAGGGATCCAGCAGGGTGGCCACCCAGTAATCAGCACAAGTTAGAATGTGGGCAACTCGACGGTCATTGCACAGGCACTGCAGCATGTAGTCGCTCATGCTGACAAGCTGTCCTCTGTGGGAGGTGTATCGTCTGTGTCCTCTGTATCCCCCCAGCCACGCTCCAGTGATGGCCCTGAGCTGCTTTCCTGCTGTGAACACTGTTCCTTCTGATCCTCCCTTTTCCCCGGCACCTCCACAACGGCACTGACAGGAGGGTGTCCCCGCCCCCAGGACAGGAAACAACGTAGGAGCATCGCTTTAAAAGGCCTCCTCCCCCTTCTACTCACCAGTCGTTGTTTCCTGTCCTCGGGACCTAGGAGCGCTCCTGCAGTGCAGGGAATATCTTCCGCGCCCAGCCTGGTGTTTCCCCATGTTTGGGAGGGCTGGTGCAGGAGGGGAGCCTCCCGGAGTGGCGTCTGCGGCTCCTGCTTCCCTCTAGGAGTAAGTCCTGCTTGAAGGCATCCCCGGGTTCTGTGTTCCCGCGCGCGTAGTCGTGCGGGATTTCGGCCACCAGACGAGATTCTCCTTGGGCAAGAGAATCTCGCGAGATCTCGGGTACTTCCGGATATAGAGGGAGGCGCGCATGTCGGCGTTGCCTTTCAAGTAGCCGGCATTTCAGCGCCATTAATGTGAGTTGCTGCCTCTCGCTATCTGTAGTGCAAGTTTACAGAATGCTTGCGCCGGGAGATGATTCTGCCAGAAAGCCTGGTGAGCCTTCTCAAGCCCATAGCCCGGTAAGCCTCTTCCCCTGGGAGAAGAATTTTTTTTATATATATATTTAAAGTGACAGTACACTATTTATGGTACTTGTGCTGCACAGCAGTGAGGTGGTGGCCCTTTCTAAGTATTGGTGGCTCATGGTCCTGTTGCTCCTTATGTTTCCTTAGGGCACTGAGACCATGACCCACAAGCCAACCAGCGAAGCAGGCCTCAGGAAATGCGCTATCTGCAGAAAGTCCTTTGCCTCCAAGGATAAAAAGGCTTTATGTCAGAAATGCACAGAAAAGATTGTGTCTGAGGAATCTCCATCTTTGCTGGATTCCATGCGTTCAATCATAAAGGAAGAGGTTAATTCAGCTGTTGACCTTAAAATGGCTTCCCAGTCACCAGGGCCATCCACTTACCAAAGATCACATACCTCGGTCGTTCCCCTTGAATTAGACGAGGGCAAAGTGTTCTCAGTTTCTGATTCAGCCTCTTCTGATGACGGTTCGGGTAAACCACTCTTCCTTCCTGAAGAGACTGACGGTCTTCTAAAGACTATCCGTGCCACTATGCATATAGAGGATGTTAAGGAGGTCCACTCTATTCAAGACCACATGTTTCAGGGTCTAGGGGAAAAGCGTAGAAGGGTTTTTCCAATCCACAATAACCTGAAAGCCTTAATTGCAAGGGAGTGGAAGGATCCTGAAAAAAGAGTAGCAGTCTCTAATTCCTTCAAAAGGAAGTACCCCTTTGAAGAAAGCAAAACCGATTTATGGGATAAAACACCTAGGGTGGACGCTCCAGTTGCCCGTATTTCTAAAAAATCCTCCCTCCCATTTGAAGATATGGGCCTGTTAAGGGATCCTATGGACAAAAAGTCCGAAAGTATATTAAAGTCCTGGGAGACTAGTACAGCAATGCTACGTCCCAGCATTGCTTCCACCTGTACGGCCAGATCTCTCTCGGTCTGGCTAGATCAACTTGAGGAACATATTGCAGCAGGTACCCCCAGAGAGGAAATCTTAGCATCCCTCCCTATGCTAAAGAAATCCTTTTGTCCAACTTTTTGTCCGATGCCTCTGCTGACCTGGTCAGACTATCAGCTAGGTCCGCCGCACTCTCTAATGCGGCCAGAAGAACAGTCTGGCTTCGATCATGGTCGGGTGACGTAGGCTCCAAAAGTCGCCTGTGCTCCATACCTTGTGAAGGAGACAGACTGTTTGGATCCGGGTTGGATGACATTTTAGAAAGAGCATCCGACAAGAAAAAAGGGTTCCCTCTTGAAAACAGATACTACCACCAGAGGAGGTGCTTTCAGAACCAAAGGAAGCCTCGTACAGATCCAAAGAAAAAAGAAAATTCTAGGAAATGGCAGTCCTCCAGAGGCCGTGGTAGAGGGTTCCTGCTTAATCCCGAGAATCCTTCTCGCTCCACCCAATGACGCCGGAAGGCCTGTAGGGGGCAGATTGAGGCACTTTGTTCTGGCCTGGGAGACCATCCATTCCTCCCCGTGGGTCCTAAACACCTTAAGATCGGGTCTAAAGTTGGAGTTTTCCTCTCTCCCTCAGGATCGTTTCACTATAAACAAAAAACTTTCCCAAAAAGAAAAGCAACTTTATCTAGAATCAGAAATTTCCTCCCTAATTCAAAAGGAGGTCTTACTTCCAGTTCCAGACGACCAGTGCGGGGCAGGAGTTTACTCCCCTGTTTTCTTGGTCCCAAAACCCAATGGTTCCCATTATAAACCTAAAGTCCCTGAACAAATCAATAGTTTACAAAAAATTAAAGATGGAAACCATAAAATCAACAATAAATCTCCTTCCCCAGGACTGTTTCATGGCCACAATAGATTTACAAGACGCTTATTATCATGTCCCAATCTATCCACCCCATCAAAAATATCTCAGAATCGCAGTCTTCTTGGGAGACGAACTTCGGCATTTTCAATTCAGGGCACTTCCTTTCGGGCTGGCATCAGCCCCGAGGGTATTCTCCAAGATAATGTCAGACGTCACAAAATACCTCCATCTCCAGGAGATAATAATAATACCTTACCTGGACGATTTTCTAGTTGCCGCAAGTTCGGAAGAGATGCTCCAGCTCCAGCTGTCCCAGATTCAATCCTGTTTCGTCAAGCTGGGGTGGATTGTAAATCTAAAAAAGTCGGATTTGGCTCCTCAAAAAAGGAAAGTCTTTCTGGGTGTCCTATTGGACTCCCATCTTCTGATGTCCTTTCTTCCTCTGGACAAGAAATAAAAAATTATGCTGGAAGTCTCTCGGTTCTGCTCCCAGAGAAAGGCCACCCTCAGGAACATTATGACGATCCTGGGCCTATTGACCTCCACAATTCCATCAGTCAGGTGGGCCCAGAGTCACACTCGGGTGCTTCAATCGTTTCTTCTCGCCTCCTGGGACGGCAGGATCTCTTCTTTAGAAAAAAAGATAGTGGCAGATTCAAAAACACCTAGACTCAGGAGTCTATTGGAGGCAAAAGGACGTTATGCTAATTACCACAGATGCCAGCGGTTCAGGATGGGGAGGCCATTCAGGAAGGAGATTCATTCAGGGCGAATGGGGTCCAGATATGTTAAGCTCCTCATCAAACTTAAAAGAGCTCATGGCCATTTTCAAAGTCCTGACCTCGCTTCACACGCCTTCTTGTTCAAAACACGTAAAAGTAGTGTCCGACAATACTACTGCGGTAGCCTACCTCAACAGGCAAGGAGGAACAAGAAGTCACGCTCTGGCTGCGGTAGCTCGTGTCATTTTTTTTTTATGGGCAGAAAAAAAATCTGTTATCTCTCTCGGCAGTCCATGTGAAAGGAGACCAAAACATGGTAGCAGATTTCCTAAGCCGGAGAACTATCAAAGACTGAGAGTGGCGCCTAAATCCCCAAGTCTTCAATTTAATTTGCCAAAAATGGGGCTATCCGAAGATAGATCTGTTCGCCACAAACGAAAACAGACAGACCAGGGATTTCTGTTCTCTGTCAGGACTCGGTCAACCCCTTTGGTTAAATGCCTTAGCTCACCCTTGGCCAGACTGTCTAATGTATGCCTTCCCTCCTTTCAGCCAAATTCCAAGAACTCTAATGAAGGTGCAAGAAGAACGAGCTCAGGTTATTCTCATCGCACCCCACTGGCCAAGGAGAACCTGGTTTCCCCTGCTTCTGAAACTATCCAAGCGAATTTGCTGGACATTACCACAGAACCCGGACCTTCTTCTCCAGGGCCCCATATGGCATCTGAACCTGACGGCTTGGAAGTTGAACGGTCGACTCTGAGAAGAAAGGGCCTATCAGAGGAAGTAATTTCTACTCTCCTGTTAAGCCGTAAGCCTATTACATCCAGAATATATCTTAGAACCCGGAAGGCTTTTCAAAATTTTTCAAAAAATTCCCTTCTGCCTAATATTCCTGAAATATTAGAGTTCCTGCAGCTAGGCCTAAATAAAGGTCTCCGTCCTTCCACCTTAAAAGTTCAGGTGTCTGCCCTCAGCGCCTTTCTAGACCTCAAATTAGCGGACTCTCCACTCATTAAACGGTTCATTAAAGCCACCAGAAAGCTTCCTGCTGTTCGGTCCATGATGCCACCTTGGGATCTCAACCTAGTCCTTACGGTTTTAATGGATCCTCCATTTGAACCACTGGAGAAAATCCCCTTAAAACTATTGACATACAAAACGGTGTTTTTGGTGGCTATAACTACTGCCAGGAGAGTTGGTGAAATACAAGCCTTTTCTTGCAAACCACCATATTTATCTATTATGGATGACCGCATAATCTTAAAACACTGCCCCTCGTTCCTGCCGAAGGTGGTTTAATCCTTCCATTGCGACCAGGAAGTGTCATTGCCTTCTTTTTGCCCTCATCCTTCCTCTGAAAAGGAGAAAAAGTTCCACAATCTGGATGTCCGGAGATCGGTCCTAGCCTATCTGAAAGCAACAGAGACCTTTAGGATGACAGATCAACTCTTTATTCAACACCAAGGAGTCAACAAGGGAAAGGCGGCCAGCAAATCCTCCATAGCCAGATGGATTCGAGATACCATTTCTACTGCTTACATTAAAAATGACCGTCCTCCACCTGTAGGATTGAAAGCCCATTCCACCAGGGCAGTGTCATCATCCTGGGCAGAGTCTGCTTCGGTATCCCTGGAGCAGATTTGTAAAGCAGCCACTTGGGCAAATCCGATGACTTTCTTTAATCACTACAGACTTGATGTCCAGAGGAACCTGGACCTTTCCTTTTGGGCGTAGAATTCTTTCTGCCGTTGTCCCACCCTGAATGAATACTTTGTTAATCCTCCTGTCAGTGCCGTTGTGGAGGTGCCGGGGAAAAGTGTAAATTACTCTTACCGGTAATTGGGTTTTCCAATAACCTCCACAACGGCACTGATTTTTTTTCCTGCCCATTTAATAAGGGATTTAGTTTTTTCCGTATCTGTTAATTCTGATTTCATGTCAAATGATGTAATTTGATATAAATTTCTCCTTTTTGCATCTTCTCCGAGTACTCTTTATTGACTGGTGAGTAGAAGGGGGAGGAGGCCTTTTAAAGCGATGCTCCTACGTTGTTTCCTGTCCTGGGGGCGGGGACACCCTCCTGTCAGTGCCGTTGTGGAGGTTATTGGAAAATCCAATTACCGGTAAGAGTAATTTACACTTTCCTCCTCATCCTCCAGAACTGTGCCCTGGCTGGACAATTGTGTACCTGGACTATGTTGGTGCAGGAACCCACCCTCTGAGCCACTTGTGAATGACTGGCCTGATAACTGTGAAAATGATCCCTCTTCCTCCTCCTTTTCCTCCTGTACCACATCCTCTTCCATCATCGCCTGAAGCTTTTGTTCAAGGAGACATAGAAGTGGGATAGTAACGCTGAGAACGGCATCATCGGCACTGGCCATGTTGGTGGAGTATTCGAAACAGTGCAACAGGGCACACGGGTCTCCCATGGAGGCACACTCAGTGGCGGTGAAGTGGTGTTGTTCTGCAGAGCAACTCACCCGTGCGTGCTGCAGCTGAAACTCCAGTATTGCCTGCTGCTGATCCCACAGGCTCTCCAAAATGGGCAAGGTGGAGTTCCACCTTGTGGGCACGTTGCATATGAGGCGGTGAGCGGGAAGGCTGAAGTTACGCTGCAGCGCAGACAGGCGAGCAGCAGCAGGGTGAGAACGCCTTAAGCGCGCACAGATGGCCCGCACTTTTTGCAGCAGCTCTGACATAGTTTTTCAGGAATTCCTGCACCACCAAATTCAGCACATGTGCCAGGAAGGGATGTGCGTCAAACCGGCTAGGCCCAGAGCTGCTACGAGATTTCGCCCATTATCGCACACCACCAGGCCAGGCTTGAGGCTCAGTGACACTAACAACTCATCGGTCTGTTGTTCCTTGCCCGTCCACAGCTCCTGTGCGGTGTGGGGTTTGTTCCCCAAACAGGTGAGTTTCAAAACTGCCTGCTGTCATTTTCCCCTGGCTGTGCTGAAGTTGTTGGTGAAGGTGTAAGACTGACCGGGTGAGGAGGTGTTAGAGGAGTAGAAGGAGGAGGCAAAGAGAAATGCCCTGCAATCCTCGGTGGCGGAAGGATATGCGCCAAACAGCTATCCACCTGGGACATTGTGGTGCTGCTTGTTGAAGGGGATGGACGTGGTTGCGTTGCTGACACATCCTCTTTTTGCGGGATGGCCGGTGCCACTGTCACTCCACAGGTGGAGGAAGAGGCTGAGACTGCAGCAGAAGAGGGAGCAGGAGGAGCCTGAGAGCTTTCTTGGTTTTGGAGATGTTTACTCCACTGCAGCTCGTGCTTTGCACTTAGATGCCTGGTCATGCAGGTGGTGCTCAGGTTTAGAACGTTTATGCCTCGCTTTAGGCTCTGATTGCACAGCATGCAAACCACTCGTGTCTTGTCGTCTGCACATTGTCTGAAGAACTGCCACGCCAGAGAACTTCTTGAAGCTGGCTTTGTTGTACTCGGTCCCTGGGTGCTGTGGGCAGTAGCAGGCGTACTGGCTAGGGGACGGCCGCTCTGCTTTTGCACCCTGCTCCCTCTTTTGCTGTGCTGGTGGCTCTGTGCGAACACCGCCTCTCCCTTCCAACTGCACAGGTCACTCGCATGACCTTGATTCCATGTGGGGTCTAGGACCTCATCGTCCTTCACATCATCTTCCACCCAGTCTTTACCCCTGCCTTTCTTGTCTGTTTGCACACTGCAGAAAGCCGCAGCAGTTTGCACCTGTTTCGTCATCATCAGAGACGTTAGTGGTTGGGCATTGGTGCACTCAATCTCTTCCACTTCTGTGGCAGGACTAGGTGGATGGCCCTGGAAAACCCTGCCAGCAGAGTCCTCAAAAAGCATAAGAGACTGTTGCATGACTTGGGGCTCAAACTGCTTGGCTGATTTGCAAGGAGGTGAGGTGCTAGATAGATGCCCATGGCCTGCAGCTGCTAACTCTGAGCTTTCAGCAGTGGACAGGATGGGTGGGAGACAATGTGAAGGTACTGGAGGCACTGTCAGCCACCCAATCTACTAGCGACTGTACTTGTTCTGGCCTCACCATTCGTAGAGCGGCATTCGGGCCTACTAAATAACGCTGAAGGCCCTGTCGTCTACGCTCACCTGAGGAAGGTGTTTCATTTAGACGTGTAGCTGGCACAGATCAACCACATCCTGTCCCTGCAACAGGAGCTCCACGATCAGGGCCACGTCCCTCATTTGACGCGCTCCTCATTTTTTGCGGTCACTCACTGAAGTAACAGACGTTTTTACTAAACAAAAAGTGTGTTGTTTTTTTTATAGCACCAATGTAAATGCAGTATCTTATGGTTGTATTGGACTGTCAGAAATGCAGCGTAGCACGCAAATTTGCTATCTAGCACAAAAAAATGTGCTTTTTTATATCCGCAAGGTAACTGCAGTATTTAGCGGTTTTATTGGACTGTTAGATATGCAGTGCCTGTTGCAGACAGATAAAAAATCGCTTTAGGTCACAAAAAAATGAGACAGACTAATGTAATTGAATAATTTTCACTGCCAGGTATGCACTGCAGGCCGCAGGGGTACTTGACCAGCCAAAAAAGGGAATTTGTCTTCCACTGTGCTACCAGAACAGAATTAAAGTAATGTCCCAGGCACACATGCAGTTCACATGCAGTTGCAAGGGCACTGCACTTGCAAAAATGGCCGCCGACGACCACTGAACTAGCAGATGGATTAAAACTTATTTTTCAGTGTCACTGGGCTCAGGGCTGAGTACAAAAATGTAGCATAGCACCCTTAATAATTTCTGTAGTTTGAAGATTAAACACACCACCAAGTTCAACAGAAGTCTTCCCTAGCCGCACCCCCACAGCAGCTGCATCCTATCCCTACACTGAGAAGAGCAGAGTGACGTGCGACGCTACATGACTCCAGCCTATATAGAGGCTGGGTCACATGCTGCTCTTGGCCAATCACAGCCATGCCATTAGTAGGCATGGCTGTGATGGCGTCTAGGGGCAGACTAGTGAAACATTTGTTGACTGGCTGCCCTGCGGCCTTTCTAAAAGCGCCAAGAAATCGCCGAACTCGAACCCCAACTTTAACGGAAATGTCCGGGTACCAAAAACCCTAAAGTTCGGTACGAACCTGAACTTTACTGTTCAGGTTCGCTCAACCCTACTCCAGATCAGTTCCCCCAATGTGCACCTATAAGCCACCAGGGAAATGTTCACATCAGTCCTCTCAATGCTGGTTTGTGGGCACACAGCAGGGCGGTGGGCGTGAGAATTGCCATAGAAACTACTGATTTGGAGTCAGCAGCAGTATTAATCATGTATTACAGTACTTTTAAGTTTTGGTTTGTGTGTTACAAACGGTGAATGAAGTCACAGACATATTTCCTTTCATTCTTAAGATTGTTATGGATTATGTGTTAATGGTTCAGAAGATCGCCTGTTTGCTTTGCTTATTAAAGGGGGTTGTTCACCCCAGGGATCTTTTCTGCAGAACCCCCACTAGCATGGCTGGACCTGTGTTGGGAATCATACTTGCCTGAAACCCTCCTCTCGGTTCTGGCTCCATTGCTCCGCCTTGGGTGCCGCAGGTTCTCAGTTCGGTTTGGTGCAGGTCACGTGTCTCCTTCAACCAATGACTGGCTGCAAACGTGATGGGTCACCCATGCATCAATTCACTGGGTCTCGTGACTCATGAGTGCCGTAACCGAGGAATAGCACATTTCAAAGTTATAAGAAAAGATGCTCCAGAATTGTTTTATCATAAAGAATAAATGTTTTTACTAAAATAGATAATCTGAAAAACTTTACAGATTTTTAATTAGGCTTACATAAAAGGGCGATTTGGTGGTTCAAAGAACTGTTGGTATTGCTGGCTATTTTATTTTGGTGAGTTTGCTTTTTTTTATATTTGTTAAATATATTGTTTGTTTGTTTTAACTCTCTTTTTCTAGGCCTTGGCTTTAGTATAGCTGGTGGTGTGGGAAATCAGCACATCCCTGGTGACAACAGTATCTATGTCACAAAAATCATTGAGGGTGGTGCAGCACACAAAGATGGCAAGCTTCAAATTGGCGACAAACTTCTTGCAGTAAGTATGCATTGCTGTGCTTGTTGATGATCCAGCAGAGACTATACATCCTTCTTAACAATACAGTTTTTTTTTTTTTTTTTACGCATGCAGGCTTTTACTTGCCCAGTATCAGATATTTGCCATTCGCAAGCCGTGCATAAAGCAGTTTTTTTTTCTGGCATTATTTGCAATGTTTTTAGTAAAAAAAAAAAAACACCAGATCCAGATGTTACGTGGATAACATTTTGTAGTGGCATTTTGTATCATTTGAGATGTGTGTTTTGGGTCGGTGACTATTTTTTCTGTAAATAGCATACCCTGAATAAGATGTTTATAACCTAGTTTTCTGGAGTTTTTGTCCGCTAGACATCCATGTGGCAGTGGCAGTTTTTCTTAATGTTATAGTTACAGGTGGGTAGAAACGTTACTATATAAAAACACAAACCATAATGAAAAAACAAGAAAACTCCCGGTGCTTAAACACACTATTTGGGCAAAAACATCACAAAAAAGCCTTAAGCAAAACACTGCACAAGTCAGGAAGTTGTTTTCTTTTAATCTGTTTTTGGACAAGAAAAAAATACCAGTACAAAAGCAGTGTGGCAGCATCTGAACGACTATTGTTCGTGTTGGAAAATGTGCACGTCTCATTATTGAGCCCTTTTTTATTCTCTACTCTATGGTATTGGCCGCTAGGGCAGCCACTGGTGAGTAGCTTCAAATTATACAAAATTACAATGGACTGTTTATGTAATGCCGAGACAAAAACGGTAAAACTTCTTTATTGTAGATGATCTAGTAGTAGCATAACTTTGCGTGCGTGTTTCGGATATACTAATTCTAAGTCATGGCAAAATCTATCTGTTATATCTTTGTGTAGTCTTCACTCCTGGTTTTGCATATAGGCACCAAAATCCACAATTACAAAGTGCAGTTTTGACTCAGATTTCACCCTTCCATTGAAAAGGGTGAAATCCGCAGGTAAAACCACAAACATTATTGACATGCTGTGGATTTGGAAATCTGCAATGCAGTTCAGTTTCTGCATGGAAACAATCCACAAAGTGTACATAAGATTAATGTAGTCTCATACACTTTGCTGGTATTGTACTAGGCTGCAGTATTTCCACATGGAAAAAAAGTGCATATTCCGCAATGTGTGCAGGTGGCCTAAGGCCACTTTGACACAGTCGGTGATTGGGAGCCAAAACCAGGAAAGAGATAAGGTATACTTAAAACATTTACACCTGCTCTGTGTTTTTGACCTGCCCATCAAGTGATAGATCGTTGGTTCCGTCACCTAATTTATCGTTTGTGGGCAGTAGATTATGCCTTCTAAACAGAAATCTACTGCCCTTAAATCGTGATTCCGTGTGGGGACAAATGATGGCAATAGTGATCGCTCCTTTACATGTTGTGGAGGGGATTTCTGCATGTAAATGTAGAGGTCATCTCCACTGACGAGCAGGCGATTGACGGGAAGGAAGCATTTCTTCCCGACAATTCTGCTCCCACGAGCAGTGTAAAGAAGGTGTTTTTGTGTCCTCATACAATGGCTGAGGATTTGAAATGATGTTCCTGATAATTGATGTATGTGCATGTGCCACCAATTACCCAGCAGTGATTGCATCTTTCATGCCGCACAAAAAAATGAACAATTTATTTGATTTGAGGGTAGTAAGACTCAAATCTTACAATTTCACTCGTTTCCACCATTATGATGAAAATGCATGTCTGGGGTGTCATGACATACATTTTTAATAAAAATTAATTGCCAAAGGCAGTACAGAGAGTAGTAAGTGGGCCACAAAAAAAGGCATCATTGAAGAAAAAATTGAAGTTTCACATTATCTAGAATGGGATGAAGTAAAAATGTAGATAAAAACGGTGGCCCAGATTTACTAATCTGTGCCACAAATATGTTTAAATAGTAACCAATTTGATGCCTCTAGGGCAGGCATGTCCAAACTCCGGCCCTCCAGATGTTGCAAAGCTACAACTCCCATCATTCCTGGCCAACCTACAGAAGAGCACGATGGGAGTTGTAGTTCTGCAACACCTGGAGGGCCAGAGTTTGGACATGCCTGCTATAGGGTTTCTACACTTGGAGCTTTATGGGAAAGGGGAGAATCAGATTTTCCATTTGGCTCCAAAATGACGCCTACAGCCTGACGTAAAAATGTGTCTCAAAGCAAGCCAACCAATAGTTGGTATAGAGGGAGAGAAAGGGCGCCTACTAACAGTTATACGCCAGTTTTTGGCTACTGACTTTGAAAGATTGGAAAATGACTTTGTCTTTAAATTTATTGCAGCGCAGACTTTCTGTTCTAAGATATTGGCACATATGAGTAGTAGTTCATGACCCATTTCACTGCCTTCTGAATAATGTATTGTGTTTTAATGAGGGCATTTCGTGTTCATCCTAAAACAGTTTTGCCCTTAGTGTAAAAATCTAAAACAGGAGTTTGAATGCAGATAACTGTATATATTTGGTGTTTTATTCTTCCCAGATTGCATATAATGTGTAAAGTGAATATAAGCAAGGTTTCTGCAGAATGTTCTTATCCCTCTCACCCCGGGGGGGATTTCGCCAAATCATGACACAGGGCAGCAGTGAGAACTACTTTCCAACACCTCTAGAAAAAAAACACTTAGAGGCGTAAAGGGATTATCCCGTGAATTAAATGCACACCGATACTTCAACTATATTGGTGAAAAAACACTGCTTTCCAGAGTAATTTTCACCTGTTTACTCGCTCCATTTGGAGTTCAGTTCTAAGTTTCCATGGCTGGGCACCTGCTCTGCGCATGTGGCTATCAAGCAGTAGAGATGGATGAAGGTGAAATTTATAGGAGCTGAGCAAATTTTCTTTAGTGAATCTCTTTTTCTCATCAGCAGGGCTCACCTGCCATAAGATTGATAGGGTGGGACATATAGCTTCGCCTGCGCAGACGATGCACTGGAGCAAAAGCTGAGCCTTTGCACTTGCTCTGCTAATTGGAGCAGCTAAACAGGCACAAAAATTGTAATGGCTGTTCTACATGTGTTTGGGGTTTTGCTTGGCGTATACAGCTGCTATAGTTCACTGTATAGCAGCTGCACAAAGATGTTCTGTGATAAATCCATCTGCCTGGTTGTCCGGCTGCTCATTCTGCAACCTCTGCTAAACTCTTCTAAGCGTATTTAGGCCCACATTAAAGTTCAACTAGACGTCAAAGAAGTGCCTGAGAGGGACATATAGCTTTATCACAGAACAGCTTTCTGCAGATGCTATACAGTGTGAAATATAGCCGCTGCAGAAGCATTTCACATTTTTTTAATAAAAACCTATAACAAAATGTTTATAAGCTCCAAATACTTTTAAATCAGTAATAAAAACAAAGCTGAAATACGCCTATATAATTCTCCCCGCTCACGCCAGGTCTAAAAAAGTGGTTGTGGCGTGGGTGGGGAAGTACCGGCAGGCCCGTCTCATTTACCATTTTCTACGCCTGTTTCAGGCGTAGAAAAAAAGGTCTAAATGTAACACCGCTAGGAAGTAGAGTTGAGCGAACCTGTCTTTTGGCAGGCTTGGGTCTGTTTTTGGGGTTTAAGTGAATTACATGATGGATTCCGTTCTCATAGAATCCATTGTGTAATTCAATGCCGGCGTGACGTATAATGCAAGTGTATGGCTAGATCCGAGGGTTCCATTCCATGACATAATTCACTTAAAACTCGAACCTGCCAAAAGGCGGGTTTGCTCAACTCTACTAGGAAGCTGTCTTACATTTAGAAGTGGCGGTGGATCCGCCGAAGTTATGAGGAGGTCTGCACCTCTACATAATTTCAGCAGATCCTCCGCCAGCTTAGGGGTTTATTAAGACCGGCATCTAAAACTCTGGTCTTAATAAATGTGCACCAGAGTGCCTATGCAGGTGTACATAGACTTTACATAATTCTTGGATATGTTTATTGATCCAAGTTTGGTCCATTTTGTAAAATGATCGCTATTTTTATGTAAGTTCTATTTGAACTGGAGAACTGTCCGTTAACAGGATAATATTCAGGCTTATTGAGAGAGGCAGATAAATAGTATTCATACAAGGGACATGAGGTACTTGGTGTGCATTGTATTTGTGGAACCTTATCACTGTTGTTTCATTGGTGAATGATATTTCGTTTAGCATGTGCAGTATTGGAGTTCACATTGGAATAGCTGACTGCTTTACTGCCAGCCACTAGCAGACAAATCTATTTAGCTTGTTCCCACTATGGTACATTTAATTTTATATATATTTTTATTATCTTCAGTGTGTCTGCTCTACTAATGTCTATTCAGTTTACAGATCCTTGCTGTATGCACCTGCTGTAGTCAATAAAGCTTATTTAAAGGATTTGTTAACCTGAATATGAATTTCTGGCAGAAAGAGCAGACATATTGTGTTATAGTAAATTAAATTCCATTCAAAAACCATTGCAGACTTTCATAACGTTTCATTATGCAATCAAACGCTTTTAAGTTTTTGTGGGGTTTTTTATGTACATTTTCAGCATTTTATCTTGCCATAAGGGTAGGTTCACACAGACCTTTATGGAGCAGGTTATGAGGCAGATTTTCCTGCAGGTTTTTCAGCCAAAGCAGAAGTGGATACAGCAGGAAGGAGAAGTAGAAGTATAAGGTCTTCCTTTATATTTCCCATTCCTTTTGAATCCACTAGAGTTGAGTGAATAGACTTCGGATGCTTCATCCGAAATCTGTTCGCATAAAACTTTGTTGTAATACTGTACGGAGCGGATGTAGAATGTATTGGCTCCTATTACTTCGCAAAGTCAATAGCTTTGGGAATTAATTATTACTGTAAAAAAACTCGTTTTATGCGAATGGCTCATCCCTAGAATACACTTCTGGCTTAGATTTTGTTGCAGATTTTCCTGTAGATCTTAACCTGTTAAAACCTAGGGGGAGATTTATCAAAACTAGTGTAAAGAAAGCACCCAATGGGCAACTAAGCCAGTTTTCCTTTACACCAGTTTTGATAAATGTCCCCCATAGTCTGTGTGAAGCTACCCTTAGGGGTTGCTTTAAAAAGTTTCTTTAGACCATGAATTGTACATCACACTGTACAATTGAAACTCTTGCGTCATACCTGCTAAACATGTCCATCGTCTGTATACTGCTTAAAAAAGGATGAAATAGACTATATTATTCCATTGAGCGATATCCAATAAAAATACTTATATGCAAAAGCTGTGTTACTTTTACACATGCACCCTATAGGTGATGGATAGCACTGCATGGCATCGATGTAACGTATACCTTAAATGAGGGTTTAGTTACATTCCATAATAGTGCAAAATGGCATCTAGTACATATGTGGAAAGCTGTGCAGTAGCCTCTGAGTATTGGCGATTGTTGCCAACGCTTGTGGTTTCTCAGCATCTGTTCTCATGTATAAAAAATGACTGAATAAAATATTAGGATTTCACATGAGGTCAACTCACGATATGGTGTTTGAAGTATTTTAGTGGGATTGATGCGGGTGAATTTGCATGTTGCAGGATTTCTGCAGAACTTTCAGCCTATCCCATTGGTCTGAATTGAGCTGGCAGAATTGAGGTTACTTCAGAGACGATGCCATTCACATGAATGAAACTGTGAGTTGCAGAAATTTCTCCAGCTAATCTGCCATGTGTGAATTCACTCTTACTTTTTGACAGGCTTCACTATGGGGAGGCATACTTGGACTAGCTTTCTATTTTACAGGAACATACTTATGCACTTAACTTTTCTTTGTGCGGTATAATAGCCTTCATGTCCATAGCAGTGTAGTCAAGGGAATTACTTTCTAACGCATGGCTTCATGTCCCATGCTATGGTGCACAGAAAGCCGCTCTGCACAGCACGTCTGCCCCCAAAAGAGCAAGTTCAAGGTCAAGTGATGAGAAGAAAGTAACATGTCACTCAGCTTGTCCTCTCGGAACATTTCTTTCACTTTTTTCCCTTTCCCTTTCGATTTTTTATTTTTTTTATTTGTAGCTAAAATAAATAAGGTTCATATGGTTTATAGATAATAGAGTAATTTTCAGTAATATACATACATACATAACGACACAAGATGAGCTGTAAATTTTGCTGTGTAAGGTTAGGGCTACACTGCGACGTGTTGTGTGGCATTATGTCGTGCGAAAAAAAGGGTACAGCTACATTGGAATTTTTATGTCGCAACAAAGTTTTGTGTCATTTTTTATAATGATTGTCAATGGTGTCGCAGTGCAACAGTCGCACAAAATCCAACTTGACAATTGTTATAAAAGAGGTTTTTTGTCTTTGGTGCACGTCGTCATGTAGCCCTAGCCTACATGATCTGCAGGATCAGGCGATGAACGATCAATTGTTTCTGATCAGGTTATCTGATTAACGGTGATCTGCTGCCCAGAAACAATGAATCTGTATGGGGACAACCGATCACAATCAATGGGGTTTTGCTGCAGTTTCGCTCAATTCCAGGAGCACTATTCTGCAGGACGACACTTAATTTGCAGCTCTGACATGCGGCCCCTTCATTCTCAGGATCCTATTATTGGAATACAGTGATGGCATTTTTTAGTAATATATATTGTTATATGTTTTATAAAATGGAACTATCCTTTTATTTTCAAGGTGGTTACATAAAGCTTTCTTTCTCTGCAGGTCAATACTGTGTGCTTAGAAGAAGTTACTCATGAGGAAGCTGTGACGGCTTTAAAAAATACTTCAGATTTTGTGTCTCTCAAAGTGGCAAAACCTACTACCATGTTTATGAACGACAGCTATGCGCCTCCAGATATCACAAACTGTAAGTGAAGAAATGGTTTCCATTTATTTCCCCTTCCCACTTTTCCTGTCTTGATTGGTTGTCTTCCCTAACTTGGATGTAGTAGGTGTTTGTACGTTACATTTGCTGTAAGTTGTAGGACTGCCTCTAATTGTTAAAGGGTTGTTTGGTCAGTATTTAAAAAAAAAAAATCAGAATGGCAGAAATAAACCTAAATAAGGTTACTTTCACACCAGTGCTTTCCCTCCGTCATAGGATCTCAATAGCGAAGAAAAACGCTGTCAATGGGGACAAAACTGAACTAGAGGGACCGGAGTGCACCAGAATGCATTCTGTTCCGTTTCATTGCTTTCCCATGACGCACACAAAAGCGCAGCAAGCAGCTCATCCGTCATGGCTATTTTAGAGATAATACAACCAGATCCGTTCATAACGGATGCAGATGGTTGTATGATCATGACGCAAGTGTTTTTGCTGATCCGTGACGGATCCAGCAAAAATGCAGATGTATAAGTAGCCTAAACAAATACTCACCTCAGCGATCCCCTGCCCCTCCTATCCCAATGCTTTCCTGGTGCCCGCTGGTCTCTAGTTCCTAGTCTCTCTCGACAAACAGAAAATGACTGCTCAGCCAATCGCTGGCAGAGGTTGTTTCCTGTGTGTCAAGTGGAACTGGGAAGTAGAGACCATTCTGACCCTATTCCCTGGCCATGTGACGTCACGCTCATTAGCCACATGACCTAAGCGCAGCTCAGTCCCATTCAAGTGAATGGGGCTGAGTTGCAGTACCAAGCACATCGGCTATACAGTGGACAGCACAGTCCTTGGTAAGCTGCGAGGTGACAGCGGCACTCAATGGAGTTTGAGAGCCTCATTTCTCAAACAGCTGACATGGGGGGCTGCCGGATGTCTGACTCAAGGCGATTTCATATTGATCACCTATCTTCAGGATAGGTCATCAGTTTGAAAATATGGGAGAACCCCTTGGCTCCCATACATATTAGGCTCCCAAACCTATTATTTGGCGGGTTCAGCTGATAATGTAATTTGTATAGGGAGTTCGTGACCCCACCAACAGATGATCTTGGGGAAGAAAAGATTTTATAGGCGCATTGTATTTCTACTCTGGTTCCTTTTGTTCTCCCAAGAGATAAGCCTTCATAGGAAACTTTACAGCAGCTTTCCCCTTTAATTCCAAGCGAAAACACATAAACATTAAGCTAAGTGTGTATGCCTGAGTTGGAAGACATAGGGGTCATTCATTATCCTGAAATACGCCTGTTTTAGGTGTATTTCAGGCGCAGATTGCAGTGCAGTCCATCATCTGCGCTTTCTCCCCGCTCAGCCAGGTCTAAAAAAAGGGGTAGTGGTGGGGAAGGGGACAGGCCGGTAGGCCCATTTCATTCATCATTTTCTATGCCTGTTTTAGGTATAGAAAATGGTCTAAATGTAAGCCAGGTAGGAAGCTATTTTACATTTAGAAGCGGCGCTGGAGGCAGAGGCCTGCACCCCGTCATAACTTCGGCAATCCACCGCCAGCACAGGGGCTTTATTAAGGCCGGCTTCTGAAACGCCAGGCTTAATAAATGACCCCCATAGTTGTCAGCTGAACAAGCTTTTGCAGTAGGTGTTGCTGAAGCATCTGAATTAAGTACTTAGAAATGTTGCCCCATGCTTTTGAGAGTATATAGTTAGTATTAATATATACTGTTTCATATTGGTTCTATTCTCAAAATTTTGCTAAACTTTTCATTGTGTCGGCAGCATATTCTCAGCAAAAAGATAATCATATCAGTTCACCTGGATTTCTTGGACATCCGTCACCACCGTCCCCTAGCCGATATTCCCCTGTCCCGAAAGGAATGCTTGGAGATGATGATTTACCGCGGTAATTCCTACTTTCATGTTTAATTAGTCTACATCAAATAGCAGAGTAATTCTGTAGATGCACAGTAATACTTATCCTTTAGTGATCCTAAATTGCACGTGATCTATTGTAAGCAGCAATTTCATGAGTCTCAATGTGCTATTCTTCAGTTGGATTAAATTGAGGTCCAAAAAGATGTCCTCTACTTGTATACATATGTGTGATATTTATTAGCAGCTGAGAATATTGGTTCATTACATACGGTAATTTTGGAATCACAGGTGTGGTGTTGGGATTAGGTCCGCTAACATTGTACTGGCACCAAGTCACCTGTTCAAAAGTGAAAAAAAATATAGGAATAAAATATAAAGTTCATTCTGACCAGGCAAAACATATTTTCAGTACCCTGCTTTTTCTACTGCCTGTAATTGTTTTTGTCTTCTGTATGTTTGAGGTTTTTGCCTCTGTTCTAATTTTCTTTGTTAATGTTTAGAGTTCATATTGATTCTACATTTATGTCTCTGCTGCAGGGAACCACGGAAAATTATTTTATTTCGAGGTGCTACAGGACTAGGCTTCAACATTGTGGGTGGAGAAGATGGGGAAGGAATCTTCATCTCATTTATCCTTGCAGGGGGTCCTGCCGATTTAAGTGGAGAGCTTAGGAAAGGGGACCGGATTGTATCGGTATGTTTTAGTCATTCAGAATTTCACCTTACATACTGCTTGAGTGCTTCAGAAGATCTTTCATCTTCTAACCCTGGATATTCACTGAAATCAATGAGTTTGAATGACTTTTATCTAATTTGTATGGTGAGCTTAACCTACAAAGCTTTTCCTATCCCACTTTTTCAATTATTTATATTACTTAAGTGGGGGAACAGATATGTCAGGCTAACTGCAATTACTTAGCTATACAACTTAGGCTCACCACCACTACTGTGTGTTTTTTGGGTGATGGTGTCTTTAAATACCTTACACACCCCAAACTGATGAACAGAAATTTTGCCGATTGATTTTGTTAGTCATAAACATGGTGGTGTAAGCGACTGGAGAATGGATTTAATATTGCTGTAGGGCAGCAGATGGCAAGTGTGTCACAAATAGATAGTAGATCAATGTTACAGGACAGCTAATGTAATGGGAAGATCTGTAGTGTGATACTTTATTTCGCAACCAAAAAATGTGATCCCAACACACATACATACCCATACACACACATTTCCACAGACTGAAGGATGCAAGTTTCTTCTGTATTGGTAGGAGATACTAGTGTGAAACATTCTGTTACATACAAGAAGAGTGCACCTATATATGCTGAAATCCCTGCTTAACAACATGGTCATGTTCTAAGGGATTTTTTAATTTTTTTTAATTATTGACATGTACTTACAATTTTAGACAACTTCTGGCAAATGATGGAGACATCATTGTACATGCACTGTGAATCTTAATGCTAGAATACGGGCTAGAATAAACGGGTCATGCCCTTTTAACTCTCATTGGCTTCTCTTATGGTTAATTTACACCACGCAGTTGTACGGCAGATTATCAGGTATAAACGTTCCAGATACTCTTCCCGTGTAAAGGTGCAGCAGATAACCCAATGAACAAGCAAAACACTTGTTCTTTGAGTAAAATGACCTTTGGTGCGGACATCTTAAATAATCATTGTCTTGTGTAAACGGTGACCTACTACCCAAGAACAATGAATCGGTATGAGGAAAAGCTTTCGCCATTTCTCATCCTCATACGGTGGAGGTGATCATTGCATGTAAATGCCGCACTTAAGCTCCACTGACGAGCAGACATTTATTGGGCAGGATCGCTTCCTTTCCAAAAATTGTGTGCTCGACGGCGTGGTGTAAGTGTGCCTTTAACGTCAAGTGAGAGATGGTAAGGCAGGCAACAGCCTATAGTGCTAATCTATGGCCTGTGTTCTGTTTGAGGCAGGCAGAAGGTACGTAACACCGTGCAGAATGACACTGCCTCTTTGTGTATTGTCGTGCGAACCCCAGTGACATGCCATGACCTGTCTCTACAGTCTACCAGAATGTTTAGTTGTCTGTTATTAAAGATACACCTCTACAGAAATAAAGTACTTCCATTTTTTCTTTCCTGAATGTCTGAGTAGGATTTTGTACACCTCTCTTCTGACACATCTAGTGTGATCCGATGTCCTTTTCCGCTTAATCTCCTAGGTAAATGGTGTTGATCTCAGAGCAGCGACCCATGAACAAGCAGCAACAGCTCTGAAAAACGCTGGCCAGACAGTGACTATTATTGCACAATACCGTCCAGAAGGTACACCGACCTTTTTTTCTCACTATTTATATGTAGTTGTGCAAGATTTATGTTTTAGTGAATGAAAGACGCATGTAGCTCATGAACTTGACGCTTGTCAGTTTGGTCTCATTACCACCTTTCCAGTTCTCCTAATTTTGAACAAGGTCTGGGAAGGATTTGGGCAGTGACATCATCCATTCATTCTGAAGTAACCGTTGTCCCTCAGTCTTCTGTGTTATCTGTCCACAATCTTTCATTTCCCCTGGCAAGACAGTAAGGTGAACATTCTGCCAATAGTTGTGCAGCCTCCAGTGGTAATGAGTTGATTGCATTCAGTTTGATTTTATTCGGAAAAACATTCTTTCTTCAAATGGCCAGGAACGTACCTTTTTGTATTCATAGATATCAGCACATACATTTAAAGGCTGCCTGTCACTTCAAAGAACTTTTCATGTCATAAGTTTTGATTGGCAAGTGTCTCCCACTGATCGCAAAAAATCGATGGGCCGAAGCACCAACCTGAGTGCAGTTCCTTTTTGTTTCTGGTCAGCTCTGTTTGGCACGTTTGAAGAGTAGAGCAAGTAGTGTACAAGCTCATAGACGTTTTTATGAGGAGAGATGATCTGAAGTTTCATAGTGCTCACCTTAGCGCTTCTACCCTTTCATTTTAGTGATAGTCGTCTTCATACTCGGAATCCCATATTTTCATTTGAGTATTCTAGCCCTGAAGCATTTATCACCTATTTGCTAGTTGATAAATGCCAGATTGGTGGGTTCTGACTGTGGAGACCCCCATAGGTTACCAGAGCAGGTGACCCTGTTTTGCACAGCTTCAAGACTGGCTCTTCTCATTAGTGCAGTAGACTCTAAATCAGGCATCCTCAAACTGCGGCCCTCTAGCTGTTGTAAAACTACAACTCCCACAATGCCCAGTTGTAGGCTGATAACCTGTAGGCTGTTCGGGCATGCTGGGAGTTGTAGTTTTGCAACAGCTGGAGGGCCGCAGTTTGAGGTTGCCTGCTCTAAATGAAGCAGCAAGGTACATGGCAAGCATTCAGCACTCCATACAAACTCCTCCTAAATGCCTTCTTATGCCTGGTAAGATTGGGGTCTCGTGTTCTGGTATTTTGGGTGGGAATCCCAGTGGACTGATTTGATGTTCAAACTTTTGATACTGTGTCTTATATGCCAAGCTACATAATGTTGTCTTTAACGTATTGATGTTATTTTACAAGGTTTACACAAACATTTTGTAGACCTAGGTCCAGGAGGCGTGAATCTGTTTGTTGCCGGCTGATGAGATTGCCTTGGATGGGTTCACACAGTTGGATCAAAATCCGTACTAAGAACCTCAAACATCTATTTACAATAAATGGAACAGCAATTAAAAATACTTAATGTGCTACTACTGAAAATCCGCATGCGAAAAATGTGCATCAAATCCACATTCAAATCTGCACCAATTGATGTGGATTGTCTGCACGGATTTCCCTGTGAACACCTGCGGATTTCAGTGTCGGTTCTCTGCACATAAATCCGGAACGTGTGCATTTACCCTTAACCTCATATTTGTTTGGAGGTGCTGGTTTTGTTTGGAAATATTGTCTTTGCTTTGTCGCAAGGTCAGTTCCCCAAAGCCAGTCATGTCCTTTGCTTAGAAGTGTGTTGTTACTTTCTTGCAAGTAATGTGTATTTCTTTGCTTTTTCCTTTATAGAATATAGTCGTTTTGAAGCAAAAATACATGATCTTAGGGAACAGATGATGAACAGTAGTGTCAGCTCAGGGTCCGGATCTCTTCGAACAAGTCAAAAACGGTCACTATATGTCAGGTGGGTACCTAAGATTAGCATGCAAAGTTATCATCTGTTCAAATCTTATTTTTTACTAGAAATATAATATTGGAGTACCAGAATCCTGGTTGCAGTTGGTTTGTTACATTTACCTTGATTCTAGATTGCAAGGACACTGCAAACTCTAGGTCTTTGTCTATCTGTGTGTGTGTAAAATAATCCTGTGCAGAAGTCGAAATCACCAAATCAATGTTTGGTGCGACCACCCTTTGCCTTCCAAACAGCATCAGTTCCTCTAGGTACACTTGTACACAGTTTTTTGAAGAAACTCTGCAGGGAGGTTGTACAAAACGTCTTGGAGAACTAACAGCAGATCTTTTGTGGATGTAGACTAGTTAAAATCTTTTTGTTTCCTCAAGTAATCATAGACCGACTTGATGATGTTGAGATCGGGGCCCTGTGGGGTCCATATCCTCCCTTCCAGAACTTCTTTTGCACAGAAGATAGTTTCTATTGATATCGGTTGTATGTTTGGGATCGTTGTCCTGCTGCAGAATAAATTTGGAGCCAATCAGATGTCTTCCTGGTGGTATTGCGTTATGGATAAGTATCTGATTGTATTTCTCAGCATTGAGAACATCATTAATCCTGACCAAATCCCCAACTTCATTTGCTAAAAACTTGAAGCAGATAGAAGACACATCATGCCTACTTCCCTTTAAAAAACAGAAATGTCCAGCAGTATCATCAGATCAGAGGTGACAGAAACCAGTGGGATCCAGATATGCCCATCTACTCTGCAAAGAAGTCTGGAAAGAAGTGTTCTTCATGGAAGAATTGGAGGCAGAAAGCTATATCTTCGATGTGGAAACAAGGCCAGGCGACTCAACTATGCACGAAAACATAGGAAATGGGATACAGACGAATAGCAGCAGGTGCTCTGGACTGCTGAGTCCGCCCCTGAGAGCTGTACAGTAATCAGAGTCTGCACCTAACAGTGAAGCATATTACAGGTTCCTTGCAAGTTTGGGCCTGCATTTCAGTAAATGGAGTTGTTTATCCATCATGCGATACAGTCATGCTCCAAATTTATTTTGCAGCAGGGCAATGACCCTAAACCTATGAACAGTGTCATTTAGAACGATCTTCAGTCTAAGGAAGAACAGGAAGTCCTGGAAGTGATTATATGTCCCCCTTAGAGGCCTGATCTCAACATCATCAAGTCTGTTTGGGATTACCTGAACGGACAGAAGGGTTTGAGTAAGGCCTCTTTCACACTTGCGTTGTGAAGATCCGGCGTGCACTTCCGTCGCCGGAATGCACGCCGGATCCGGCACAACGCAAGTGAACTGAAAGCATTTGAAGACTGATCAGTCTTCAAAATGCTTTCAGTGTAACTATGGCAGCCAGGACGCTACTAGCGTCCTGGTTGCCATAGTAGCAGTGGGGAGCGGCATACTTACATTCCGTGCGGCTCCCGGGGCGCTCCTGAATGACGTCAGAGCGCCCCGCGCGCATGGATCACGTGATCCATGCGATCACGTGATCTATGCACTGGGGCGCCCTGACGTCATGCTGGAGCGTCCCGGGAGCCGCACGGAATGTAAGTATGCCGCTCCCCCTACTCTTTACTATGGCAACCAGGACTTTAGCGTCCTGGCTGCCATAGTAACCATTGACAAAAAGCTAAACGTCGGATCCGGCGATGCGCGGAAACTACGTTTAGCTAAAGGCCGGATCCGGACTAATGCCCTTCAATGGGCATTAATTCCGGATCCGGCGTTACGGCATGTCTTCCGGATTTTTGGACGGAGACAAATCCGCAGCATGCTGCGCTTTTGTCAACGTCTAAAAAAACGTTGACATACTGAACGGAAGACATCCGGAAGACATTTCTCTTCATTCAGGATGCATGGGGATAATCCTGATCAGTAGCTTTCCGTCCTAGAGACCCGAGGACGGATCTCTAGGACGGAAAGCTAAAACGCTAGTGTGAAAGAGGCCTAAGCCTACATCTAATAAAGATCTCCGGTTAGTTCTCCAAGATGTCCGGAACAAACTCCCTGCTCAGTTTCTTCAAAATTGTGTGTAAGCATTCCTACAAGAATTGATGCTGGTTTGAAGACAGGGGGGGTCTCAACAAATATTGATTTGATTTAGATTTCTCTTTTGTTTATTCACTTTGCATTTTAATTTATAAAAATAAGCTGTGAACACTTCTATGTTTGAAAGGATTCTTACTTTCCTAAATTTTTTGTACAGTACTGTATATTATAAAGTGACATATGTTTGGCCTTGTGATTGTTGAAATATTGCTCTATATTGCATAAATGTGTCCTTTAGACTCTGACACATAAATTGCTGTTCTATTTTTAATTTCTAAATGTCATGTCAGATCTATTGCTTCTAGCTGTTGACAATGCCATTGGCAAGTTAAATGCAGTATTGTACAGGAACAAAGCATTATGTCCTTGACTACTAATACTGCATGCCAGTGGCAATAAGGAAGAAATTCCTAAGTCCTAAAGATTCATATCTACTATACTAAAAACTGTGATTAAAACGGTGTATGTTTTCTGTATTTGCTGCGAGACAATTTTCTACCTCTTCAGGAATGCCCATTCTTGCTGAGCTGCACGGGCCATTGCAAAGTGGTTTAAGCCTTCTGCTTCCGACTCTGTCCACTGTTGGGCCCCATTCAGACGATCGAGTTCCACGCATTGTACTCGCAGCTTGAGTATGCGGCAGCTCCTGTCCTGACCTCCCAGCACTAACGGGGTCGCATAGCAATATATTGACTTATGCTGCCGTGTAACCCTTAGAGGTCTGGAATGTATTGAATAATACTGACATAATGCTGTCAGTGTTATCCAATACATTCCAAAACTGTAATGGTTACATAGCATCATAAATAAATATAATGCTATGTGACCCTGTCGGTGCTGGGAGGTCAGGACGGGAGCTGCTGCATACTCACACTTCCAGTCCGATGCATTGGACTCGCTGAAAGAGGCTTTAGGCTGCCTTTACATGTTGCAGATTTTTTTGCAGAATTTGCAATTCTATTCATTCGAATGGGGCAGTAAGCACATGGATTGCTGCAGGCCCCATTCAGGCAAATGGAACAGATTTTTAGTCGTGGAAAATTCTGCAACAAAATCCACAGTGTGAAGGCTCCCTTACCCTCAGTTCACACTTGCGCGTTTTACAGCGCGTTCGAACGCGCTGTAAAACGCATAACCGATGAAAACCAATGCTTCCCCATGGGACTGGTTCACATTTTCGCGTTTTACAGCGCGTTCGAAAGCGCTGAAAAACGCCTGACGCATAAACAAGTACTTGAACTTTTTTGGGGGCGTTTGTCGCGCGTTTTGGCCAATAGACTTCAATGGTAACGCGCAACGCTTGTATTTTGCGTGTTTTTGACACTGAAAATGCGCGTTTATGAATTTGCAACCTGCTGGAAAGGCCAAACCCCATCTCTGATTGGCCAAACTTCATATAGACAGGGATATTTGGTCATTGGACAACACTGCAGTCAATCACACAAACGTGCGTAAAATGCGCGTTTACTATTGCCAAAAACACACACTAAAACGCGCGTCAAAAACGCGCGTCTCAGAAACGCTCAGCTCTGAACCCAGCGTTATGTTTCTGCCTGCTGACGCAAACAGCTAATTGGTGGGTGTAACGGACCGTTACGCACACAACTCCGTTTCGGCGATATTCCCTTTTCAAACACACCGGCAGTTACTGCAATCACCAACTTCCCGAACTGCAAACCACACAAATTCACCAACTCCCGAACAAGAGACACACGAACCCTGGAAGCAGCCGAACAGGAAAAGCAATATGAACAGCTTACACTCCTGGCAATCGGCATACAGTCAAATCCCCCCCAATAACGAGACGACACTTCGTTTTGAGGGTCAAGCAGGAACTTCTCTAATGACCACACAAGCATTTCCTTTTATACACATTTCCAACAAGGTTACCACCCACGTGGTATAAACATAGCAGCCAATAATTTACAGTTTCACATTTTAAACAGAACCTATTCGTCAATGTACATTTAACAACCTCAATGACATTGCCCGTGATCCAATCAACAAAATAATGACATTGCCTGTGATTTAATCAACAAAATAAAAGTTATCCAGGCAATAACAGGTGTTCTGTTCCAGTTAACAGTCCAAGGGGCAGAAACAGTAACTTTAAAATCCCATATGCCCAAATAGTGTCCCAGGGGCCATAGTCGCAGGGGAGGAGGCGGTCAATCAGTCTTCTCCAGTTCACAGTGGCGAGGTGGGTTTCGCCACAGTGGGTGTGCCAGATTTCAGGCCCCCACCAAATCCTGAGGATAGTCAGCAGTATCTAAAAGGTGAATTACCTCCTTAAGATAAACATTAACTTTTTTATCCAAACATCTAGTTGAAAAAAAGAGGTTTCTTTGGGATATGCATAATTTATTTGAAGCAAAAGAAAGAAAAGCCTTTTTAAAGCCTCAACAAATACTTAGAGATGCACCTATGACCTATATGGTGATTACACAACAGTGTTGCAAATGATGAGACTTGGCTCTATTAATAACGTCATGTTCAAGTGCTGTACTTGGAATTTCCTGTTAGGCCAATTATCTACTTAAGAACCGCAGAGCATTTATTGCAGCAGTCTGGGTTGTTTGTGTACCATATTAAAATTTAATGCTGCCTATTTTATTAAATTAACCTAGCCCAGTGAATCAGAGAAATGCTAAAGTTTGCATATAATGCGAAGTGATAAAATAATGAAATGGAGGTTTTCTTATTTTTTCCTAAATGTTTTTGACCAGTGTAACTCTAGCCAGAATTCATCGAATAGCTCGCCGATAAGTTACTGAATTAGTAACTTTGTCTTCCAGCGGAGCCAAAAGTGTCAGCCCCCTAGCCTGTCAGGCCCAGTAAAGGCAATCCAAAGGGAGTTTCCCCAGCTTCTTACACTGAGCTTGTGGTCAAACAGTTATTCTGCAGGATTTAACTTGCTACCTTCAATAACAAGAAGGTAAAAGGCAAGATGAAGGTGTGCGCAGGTCATTAGTCTCCAATCTTGCAATTTAATAGTTCGCAGTGGCACATACAGTACATTGAAAGACAGGTAGAGGCAATATTGCAAACTGTCTAGCAGTTGAATATCCTACATACTTATAAGGACAATGCAAAACAAGCTCATGAGATAAAATCACATCTTTCAACGCCAAACTCTCGCGCCAGAAGACCCAGGGTTTTACCAGCAGTAGTTCCAAAATGACTTTTCTTTATACTTGAGTTTCTTGTCAAAATTTTAATCAGGCTTTAATGAGCTTCACCTTGCTCATGCCCCGATTGTTAGTGACTAGTAAAATGTACTGCAGCAACTTGCATGTTTAGAAATAATTCCAACCTATTATTTTTGTTTAATTCTTCAAGGGGAAACACTTTGAATGGGGTTATCCAGGAATTTGATATTGATGGCCTATCCTTTAGATAGGTCATCAATATCAGATTGGTGGTGGTCAAACCAAAGCGGCGTGGCTCTTCAAACAGCTGATCCTCGGGGTGCCTTGTGTAGGATCCCCGCGGATCTGACATTGATGACCCGTCCTGAGGATAGATCATCAATATCATAATCTCAGAAAACCCCTTTAAATGCTAATCATTCCTAAAAATAAATAAATACTTAGGTCATGCCGATAATATGTATTAGGGTCCATTCACACGTCCGTAGTTGTTTTGCGGATCCGCAAAACACCAACACCGGCAATGTGCATTTCGCAGACCGCACATCACCGGCACTATAAAAGAAAATGCCATTGCGGACAAGAATAGGACATGTTCTATTGTTTTTGGGAAACAGAAATTGCTTTTCCGGCCCCATTGAAAATGAATGGGTCCGCACCCGTTTCGCACAATTGCGCAACGGATCGGGACCATTCATACAGATGTGTGAATGGACCCTTACACTAAGATCATTTCTTATTTAAGACCAATCTCAGACTAGTTTTTGAAACTTAGACTTTGTTATGCTCTGTTAACACTTCCCCTCGCGAGGTTCAATCAATGTTATTCTTCCTGTTAAATTATGACTACACTGCAGTAGAACCTGACTAGCCCCTTTGTAAGTTGGTGTCTGTTCCTCTGTTTTATCTGTAGGTGTTTTAGAACAATGAATGACACAATCAGCAGATTTATATACTGCTTTGTATATAATTTCTCAGGTTATTCAGTGGGTACAGTAGGCTACCACAGCCACCGATTTTATTGACTGACCAATGCACTTTAACCCCCTAACAGGCACAATAAAATTAGAAAGACCCTCCCATTTTTTTATTGTAGATTTTTTTTATGTGTCTGCAGTAAATTATTTGAGCACAACTTGGGGGACACAATTGCATTTTTAACCTCTGAGTGACATAATTAATTTTAGCCTTAAGGACCCCTAATATTTCCCTCCTTTATTTTTATTCTGCATGATTATTTGTAGGGTTTTTTTTGGAAATATTTTGAGGTGTATATATAGTGTAGTAAAGTGTGTAGTAGTGTAAATTTTTTTATGGGGGGAAATAAAAAATAAAACAGCAATTTTAACAGTATTTTGTTAAATTTATTTACGGCGTTCACTGTAATGGCACATTTCTAGAAATGTTTTACAATTTTTCCTTTTCTCCTGCAGCCTTTCAGATCTGCAACTGCTCCCCCTCCTCCTCCAGACTGGATGGGGTGGCTGCTTTAGCTGCTCATATCTCTGGGTTGGTACAAGCTAGATATAGGCTTTGCATTGTTTGAAAGCTGACATTCCAAGCTCTGAATAATACCGGATTATGCAGCATTATCTGCAGTACATGGGAAGATATCACTGTTAGAAATCGGGATGCAGTGAATACAGCTGAAAGAGAAAGGAAAATCAGGTTTTACCCTCAATTATTCCCGACTCAATTTCTAATAGTGATATCTCCTGCTTAGCTTGGACTAATGCTGTGATTTTGGTCTTGTCTGAAAGTCTTGGTCTTCAAACAATACCAGTTCCATGCTTCTCACTTCTACCATTCAGGAGATATCAGCAGCAAAGAGCCTGGCTCAGGCAGAACAGTTAAAAGGATTGTCTCATCGTAGACAATGGGGGCATATCTTTAGGATATGCCCTTATTGTCTTATAGGTGCGGGAGGACCCACCGCTGGGACCGCACCTATATCGGGAACTGAGCCCCGCAAGGTGGTGCCTGGAGGACTCTGGTCCGGCCACCACCAAGCCGGTTCCCAATAGAAATGAATCGGAGCGCACCCCGCATGACTGGCCACCGCTCCCATTCACTTCTATGGCCTCGATAGAAAAATGAATGGAGGGCGGCTGCGAGTACACAGTGTGCCCTACTTCACTTTCGGGACTTTGTTCTCTATATAGGTGCGGGTCCTAGCAGTGGGAACCATATCTTTAAGACAATGGGGGCATATCCTAGCGATATGCCCCCATTGTCTAGGATGAGACAACCCCTTTAAGTACTTTTCCAACAGCCAGAGTGGAGCACAACAGTTAGGTGGTTAAAGGGGGGGAACTTATATAAAACTATTATTGCATTGCATATATGGTCTGCCCCCTGTTCAGAGAAATCCATCAGAGAAATTGTCTCAAGGCTCACTCTGTAGCTCTTAACTCCGTTCTTCTTTAAGCTGAATTATGGTCAGTTTGATAAGATTTCAACTTCAAAAGGTTATCAGACAGCTTCTCTGAACTGAGGACAGACCTTCATGAAGAGTGTATGAAAAGGCAGCAAAAGACAAACCAAGCAAAATTTATATAGAAAACCTATTTTAGCCAATAATAGGTACAGTGCAATCATTTAAAAAAATGCCTCGTGTATACTTAGCCTTTATTTAAAAGTTTGGTATAGTGTTGTGTTAAATATATATATATTTTTTATTATTCTTTAGAGCACTTTTTGATTATGATAAGACTAAAGACAGTGGCCTCCCCAGCCAAGGCCTTAACTTTAAATTTGGTGATATTCTGCATGTTGTTAACGCCTCTGATGATGAATGGTGGCAGGCACGGCAAGTTACTGCAGACGGGGAAAGTGAAGAGATTGGAGTCATTCCAAGCAAGCGCAGGTACAGTTAAACGTTTTTTTTATAAGGTTACCAGGTACCCACAATAACATCAGATGCATGCCTTATCATTTCATCAGACTGTTCTCCCTATATTTGATGCCTATCCTGCCAGCTTCTGCAGCACACAGGCTCCATATTGTGAACAATTCTCTGTGCTGACACACCGGCCACCGTCATTGTGCATCTCTCAGAGCGTATCGATGACATCTGAAGACACACTAGAACATGTAGCCGGGAGAAAAATGACGAAAAATTGCTGCTGGTTACTAGATTTTAACACATGTTTTGTAAATGTAGTTACATACTGGTAATGATGTGGCCAAATACAATCAAATCTGTGGCTTTGATTAATGGGCTTCTCTAAAATTGATATTAGAAGTAAATGGAGACTTCTGATGGCTAGCTGCATGCTGTGATGTGGTGCTGTTGCTGAGGCGCTCATGCAGACTGGAAGTCCCGGTAAGACACCACCTGAATTTCTTGTACAATAGTGTTGCAAGATTTAGGAGTCTGTGTTAGACTTTATGCATATAGCACAATATGTCAAGAAAAAAATCTTGGGATAGTTGATTAAAACTTCTTTCTTTCAGTATTGTAAAAGCAGCATGACTGCAAAATACTTGAAAATGATACATTTTTTTAAGGAAAGCACACTATTCTCCCTGCTGGGTTTTCTTTTTCTGACTGCAGCTGTGACAAGCCCATATACCACGCGTCTGCAGCAGTCAATCCTTGCCTATTATTTGGCTGCATCGGTGACATTTGGTATATGGGCATGTTATCCCTGCAGCCAAACATTACATCATGCCTACGGCAATGGTGAGTATAGGTTAAGAAAGGATTCGAGATGTGGTGAGTTTTTGTTATTCTAATACCATCCCTGCCTTTTCAACAAAAAAAAAAAAAGAAAAGCCTGCCAATTTCTGCCAAGCATGTCCTCTGGGGGAAACATGCTCCACGTGGGATTGTGATTTCCTGTTATGGGCAGATCTCCTGTGACAGGACAGTATAATTGATTAGTACTCGCATAATGCTTTCAGTACAAATCCGACATGGAGCGTGTTTCCTGCAGTGGACACACTCATCTGAAATTTAGCTCTTTTGCCCGTATATAGTGTGTTTTTTTAGTGTGCAGACTCCGCTTTGTTTGGACAATTTGTATGTAATGTACCAAAAGAGCTTGATGTCTCTGAAATTCTGGTCTGCTGTACAGCATAGAACAATGTGCTGCATAAAATAAGGGCTCATGCACGTGGTCGGTGCCCGTAAGCTGCCATGTGCACACTGTATCACAGATGCAGTCCCATTCACCCACTTGCTTCCATCGGGTTCCTTTCCGTGCCTCTGCACCGCACAAAAAATAGAACATGTTCTGTATTTTGCAAGTTGAATGGGTGCGCATCCGTCTGCGGCAGCTGCATGGATGGTGCCCGTGCATTGGGGACCGCAAATTGCTATCCACAATGCGCAGAGCGGTCGGCACATGAGCATGAGCCGTAATAGTTAATGTAAAATAATAAAAACATGCTGACAAGTTATTAATTTCATACATGGATATGTATGGTATTCTCATGACCATTATAACATTTAGCTTTATGTATATGTAGCCTAATTTCAAAGAATTTTCAAAGGGATTTTCCAGGACCATGACTTAGTCTCAGGATAGGTCATCAATATCTGGTGTGTGGGGTCTGATTTCCAGCAGAGATGTACAGTGTACGACGTTGTGCTTGACACAGTACAAAGAAGCCGCAGTGCTCATCTGAGCGCTGCAGCCCTTTCAAACTGCTGATAAGTGGGGGTGCTAGGAGTTGAACACCCACCGAACTGATTTTGATGTCGTATCCTGAGGAAATGTTTTCAATATTTAGCTCCCAGAAAACTCATTTAACTCGTTCCAAATACTGGACATTGCGAGAAATGAAAGCTAGAACTGCTTCAGCGCTGCTTTCTACCAAATGAAGAATTTTTAATTATTGTTATTACACATGTTTTTGTGGCAAAGAGCGGTTCTGATGAAAGAGAGTGACCTATGTCCAGTGAAAGCTGCAGCCGAAAAGATTGCATACAACATAATCTATTACTTTAAGCTGCAGACTTAGATCGATAATCAAGTTCTGTGAGTAGTGGTGCAAATTGTCAATGTGAAGCCCTAGCCTAAATCTCAGACCAATTTCGTCTGTGCAGGATGGCAGAATAAAAACCACACGATCTTGGAACTTGGAAATTTGTTTTATCTAATTTTGATAAGTCCTCTTATAAGTCCTTGTAACTGTTTAGTATATTCTTGGTTCTGTTCCAGTAATACAAATGTAGTCCTTTAATGCAGTGTTTCCCAACCAGTGTGCCTCCAGCTGTTGCAAAACTACAACTCCCAGCATGCCCGCACAGCAAAAGGCTGTCCGGGCATGCTGGGAGTTGTAGTTTTGCAACAGCTGGAGGCACACTGGTTGGGAAACACTGCTTTAATTATAAGACCTTATTTAACCCCTTAAGGACCAGCACCGTACATGTGTTGCACAGTGAACGGGCGGGTGCAGGAGATAGCACGGCAGGGGTCCGGCAGTCACTGATAGCCGGACCACTGCTGCATGCGCCGGCTTCGGTGAAATCGCCAATGCCAGTCAGTGCTGACCACGGCACGTGTGATGTCCTTGCAAGGATCGGAGCGGCCATCGGGTCCCCGCACTGCTGTGACGGGAACCCGATGGCAGGGAAGGCAGCCAGATGCCTTCCTTAGGCATCGTGGCTGCCTTCCTTGACAGCCTGTGAGATCTAGCCCCCTGAATCTCACAGGCAGGAAGCTGTAAGTGTATGACTCAGTGTAATACACTTACAGCCAATGCTTTACAATACAGAAGTATTGTAAAGAGGTCAGTCCCTCAAAAGTTGAAGTCCCAGAGTGGGACAAAAAATAAAGTGGAAAAAAAAGTTAAAAATTTAAGTTTTACAAAAAAAATAAAAGTTTCAAGTAAAAAAAAAAACTTCCTTTTACCAAAAAAAGTAAAAAAAAAATAGGGGGAAAAGAAAAGTAGACATATTAGGTATCGCTGCGTCCATATCGTCCAGCTCTAAAAAAATATCACATGACCTAATCCCTCTAACACAGTAAAAAAATTTTTATAAAAACTGTGCTAAAAAACATTTTTTTGTCACCTTACATCACTAAAAGTGCAACACCAAGTGATCAAAAAGGCGTATGCCCCACAAAATAGTACCAATCTAACAGTCACCTCCTCCCACAAAAAAATGAGCCTCTACCGAAGACCATCACCCAAAAGAAAAAAAATATGGCTCTCAGAATATGGAGACACTAAAACATAATTTTGGTTTAAAAAATGCTGTTGTTGTGTAAAACTTAAATAAATAAAATAATATACATATTGGGTATTGCCACGTCCGTAACAACCTGCTCTATAAAAATACCACATGACCTAACCCCTCAGATGAACACCGTAAAAAAAATAAAAATGGTGTAAAAAAAGCCATTTTTTTTTTTGTCACCGTACATCACAAAAAGTGTAATAGCAAGCAATCAAAAAGTTATATGCACCCCAAAATAGTGCCAATCAAACCATCATCTCACACCGAAAAAAAATTTGCCCCTACATAACAGTCACCCAAAAAATAAACTACGGCTTTCAGAATGTGGAGACACTAAAAAATTATTTTTTTCTAAAATGCTTTATTATGTAAAGCTGAAACAAACAAAAAATGTATACATATTTGGTATTGTCACATCCATAACAACCTGCTCTATAAAAATACCACATGCTCTAATCTGCCAGATGAACATTGTAAATAACAAAAAATAAAAACTATGCCAAAACAGCTATTTTTTGTTACCTTGCCTCACAAAAAGTGTAATATAGCGCAACCAAAAAGCCTATCTACCCTAAAATAGTACCAACAAAACTGCCACGTTATCCCGTAGTTTCCAAAATGGGGTCACTTTTTTGCCGTTTCTACTCTAGGGGTGCATCAGGGGGTCATCAAATGTTACATGGTGTCAAAAAACCAGTCCAGCAAAATCTGCCTTCCAAAAACCATATGGCGTTCCTTTCCTTCTGTGCTCTGCCGTGTGCCCGTACAGCAGTTTACAACCACATATGGGGTGTTTCTGTAAACTACAGGATCAGGGCAATAAATATTGAGTTTTGTTTGGCTGTTAACCCTTGCTTTGTTACTGGAAAAAATTGAAAATCTGCCAAAAAAATGAAATTCTGAAATGTCATCTCCATTTTCTATTAATTCAGTTCATAACAAAGTTCGTAAAATCAGTTTGAATACCTTGAGGGGTGTAGTTTCTAAAATGGGGTTATTTTTGGGTGGTTACTATTATGTAAACCTCACAAAGTGACTTCAGACCTGAACTGGTCCTTAACCACCTCAGCCCCCCTAGCTTAAACCCCCTTAATAGGACCACTTTTTACAATTCTGCACTACACTACTTTCACGGTTTATTGCTCGGTCATGCAACTTACCACCCAAATAAATTTTACCTCCTTTTCTTCTCACTAATAGAGCTTTCATTTGGTGGTATTTCATTGTTGCTGACATTTTTACTTTTTTTGATATTAATAAAAAATGACCGAAATTTTTGCAAAAAAGGAAATTTTTCGCTTTCTGTCGTAACATTTTAAAAAATAAACTACATTTCTATATAAATTTTTCTCTGAATTTATTGTTCTACATGTCTTTGATAAAAAAAAAAATGCAATAAGTATATATTGGTTTGGGTAAAAGTTATAGCGTTTACAAACTATGGTGCAAAAAAGTGAATTTCGGCATTTTGAAGCAGCTCTGACTTTCTGAGCACCTGTCGTGTTTCTTCAGGTGCTAGAATGTCAGGATAGTATAAATACCCCCCAAATGACACCATTTTAGAAAGAAGACACCCCAAAGTATTTGCGGAGGGGCATGGTGAGTTCATGTATCATTTCATTTTTTTTTCACAAGTTATCGGAAAATGACACTTTCTGAGGAAAAAAATAATAATAAAGTTTCCATTTCCAAATAAAAAATCTCCCACAAACTCACTATGCCCCTAAGTAAATACCTTGGGGTGTCTACTTTCCGAAATGGGGTCATTTGTGGGGTGTGTTTACTGTTCTGGCATTTTGGGCGGGGCTAAATTGTGAGCAACCCTGTAAAACCTAAAAGTACTCGTTGGACTTTACGCCCCTTTATGCACCTAGGCTGTAAAAAAGTGGCACACATGTGGTATTGCCGTACTCAGAAGAAGTAGGGCAATGTGTTTTGGGGTGTATTTTTACATATACCCATGCTGGGTGAGAGAAATATTTCTGTAAATTGTCAACTTTGTATAAAAATTTTTTTAAAGTTCTCATTTACAGAGATATTTCTCTCACCCAGCATGGGTATATGTAAAAATACACCCCAAAACACATTGCCCTACTTTTCCTGATTACGGCGATACCACACGTGACACTTTTTTGCAGCCTGGGTGCGCAAAGGGGCCCAAATTCCAGTAAGTACCTTTAGGATTTCACATGGCATTTTTACGCATTTGGATTCCAGACTACTTCTCACGCATTAGGGGCCCCTAAAATGCCAGGGCAGTATAAATACCCCACAAGTGACCCCATTTTAGAAAGAAGACACCCCAAGGTATTCCGTGAGGGGTATAGCGAGTTCATGTAAAATGATGACGCGGGGGCGTGTCAAGGAGGAATAACCCGGCCGCCCGCCCGCACGACGCATCCCTGCGTTAGGCAGTCGGGTAGTGGTTAAAAAGTGGATTTTGGAAATTTTCTGCAAAATTTCAAGATTTGCTTTTAAACTTCTAAACCCCAAAAAATAAAGTGGCATTCACAAAATGATCCAAACATGAAGTAGACATATGGGGAATGTAAAGTAATAACTATTTTGGAGTTATTACTATCTATTATAAAAGTAGAGAAATTGAAATTTGTCAATTTTTTTATAAATTTGTTATTTTTTTTATAAATAAAAATGAAATTTTTTAAACTCAATTTTACCATTGTCATGAATTACAATATGTGATGAGAAAACAATCTCAGTGTGGCCTGGATGAGTAAAAGCGTTTTAAAGTTATTACCACATAAAGTGAAACATGTCGGATTTGCAAAAAATGGCCTAGTCCTTAAGGTGAATTATGGCAGGGTGCTTAAGGGGTTAAAGGGGTTTGCAGCGATTTTATATTGATGACCTATCCTCTGGATAGGTCATCAATATCTGATCGGCAAGGGTCAGACAATCACTGTTTAACAAGGAGGAAACGCTCCCTTCAAGCACCGCTTCCTGGTATTTACACTATGCGTCGTCTCCTGTGAAGCAGTGTCGTATTGTAATTACAAGCACTTGCTCCATTTATGGCATGCAGTTTAATGAACAGGAAGCATTGCTCGCTTAGAGCGCTGCCTCCTCTTCAAACAGCTGATTGGCAGACCCCTTCCAATCTGATACTGATGACTTATCCCCTGAAGATATAAATCGCTGCACAACCCATTTTAATAACCCAAGATGAAAACTTTTAATCCAGAGCTGTTCTAAAAATATCAACTAACCATGCAAATTGATTTAATCCACATCCTTTGCATTCTTTAGTGTAGAATATGAAGCTCAACTATTATATATGTCCTTTAGGGTTGAGAAAAAAGAGCGAGCGAGGTTAAAGACTGTGAAATTTAATTCTAAAGCCAGGGGAGACAAGGGGGTAAGTAGTTTTTGCATGTACAACTTTGCCTGTGGTTCATGCAGTTTGACTGTCTCCCTAATTTGACAAGTATGGTGACCTACCAACGGCTTCATTTGGTGTTTGTGTGGTCAAACTGTGTCTCCACTATGTAATAAAATATATGGCATAAATACAAATTATTAAATAAAAATATTGCATGGCTTTTTTTTGTATCGCACAGTGATTTTCAGAAGTTTTTAGTCTGAGACCCTGCCAGAAGTCCCTGTAATCCTAATCTATCTAATTTATCCTAATCTAATTGTTGGCGCTGCCTCCTAAGTAGCAGATACTGTATGTAAAGCTCATTATGGCAGCATGGGGGTGGGGGATACAGGTGGCTTATGCTAAGGTCATGACGCACATTTGTAATCTATGTAAAGAAGCAGTTTATAAATCGTCATAAAGATGCAATATTTAGTATCTTGTAGTTATGCTGTGATCTGCTGTACATTTTCCGCTTACTTGCGAAGGTTCTGCATAGATACAAGTGCATTAAGAATATTTCACAAATCACTAATGAATGCAGAACAAATTGAAGCTAAATTTTGGTTTTTTAAATCCATATTTTAACAGCATTAGTACAAGTTAAAATCATGTGATCACTGTGATATCCCTTGCAATATTTTATTTATTTGTGGTGTTTGCTACAATAAGTAGATGACGCTATTAATATTGGTAATGGTTAGGGTGTATTATTTTTCCTTTATGCAAGGAATGGAAAATCCACTTCCCTGGAATTCTGTTTACAAATTATTTTTTTACAAACGTCTAAGGCATGTTGTTGAGGCTATGGCTACACACAGACTTTGTATACCATGAGTCATTTGACAGTCTCATTACATTTTTTCTTACAATCATAGTGTATCAGATGTCCATGTGTAGCCCCCAAGTTTACAACCTGTCCAAAAGGCTTTAACATTTTGATTGTATTAGGACTGTCTCTCCTGTAGTTTACCCTTGGTTTGGATTCTGTAGCAGATTCCACACCTAAACTATTAAGAAAACTATTAAAATCCACCTCCTATTTCAATAGGAATCCATACGTTACAATAAGTGACATGTTCCTTCTTAGTGTGGATTCCATGCCAAATCCACTTTTAAAGTTCTCATTGAAGTGGATAGGACCAAAAATTGCATGGAATGCTAAAGAAGATTGAACATTTGAATTTTTTTTTAAGTACAATGAAAAGTTTTTACAGTGGTGAAGTCACCATTCCAGATTCCAGTGGTTTATTAAGTAATTTCTGTCAATGAAACATATCTTAAAGAGATTTTTTTTTTCCATGGAAGTGAATTGTGCCTATACATTTTTAATGCTTGGTATACATGGTATAGATTTGCCTAAAGGGAGTCTGTCAGCAATTATGACCATGGTACACTGAGGCAGCTCTCGGTAGGGTTTTGGGAGAGCAGGACAGACATACCTTTTGTGAAGCTTTTCTCAACAGGAGTAGTATGAATATGAAGTTTTATTCTGCCAGATTCTGTTCTTACAAACGCCCAGTTGGGTCTTCAGTGTGCTGTCTACATTGAACTGTTTTACAGACTCTCCCCTGTCCTCAGAGGTACTGGTCTCCCAACTGGATGTTAAATCTGTTACTCAGTCACTCAGAGCAGAGGAGGGATTGTGAAGAAGCTCAATGCAGATGCAGGCCCACCCTGGGCATTTGCAAGAGCAGATTAGCAGATTATAGCAGAATAAAACTGCATATTCTGACTACTCTTGATGAGAAAAACTCCATAAAATGTATGTATGTGCTGCTCTCCTGGCCCCTGCCTAGTGTAGTCGACAGTTTAGCAAAGTCAAAACTGCCGACAGACTTGCTTTAAAAATAAACGGTGAAGCATTCAATATTGTGATGTATGTTTGTGTACTGTAGGAACCTTTCAGTGTTAGACATCTTAGTTATATGTAGTGTTCTAAAACTTTATGAGCATGCTGTAAGAACTACTGAACATTTTAACAAAATTTACTAAATGATGTCCTTGTTCTTTGAATGTATAACTGTTGTACACAGACTGTGTACTAACACTGCACCCAAAAATGCATGAAATGAGTTGAAAAATACGCTTGCCATTGATATTGAACTGCTTTTTCTTTTTATAAGGCAACTTTTTTTTTTGCCTCTTTTCCTGTCACACTACTTCTTTGCTTATGTTGATAACATAACTGTAATTGACCATAATTTTAAAATGCAAATTGACAAAACTTTACATCTCTCAAACTTCATTAATGTTAACCTGATATGTAAATCATCAAATGCCCCGTTATGAAAACAGAGATTTGGTGAAAGAATATTGTGTACCTCTTTCCAAGGGCTCATGCACATGACTGTATTTTTCTTCAGTATCCATTTTTAATAATGGATAGCATAGTCACCCTTAAAAATCAACAGCCTATGCACACATCTGTGTGTCCAATCCAAGAATCTCACTGCAGTTCCTATTCTTGTATATTTTTGTGAAGGAGAATAGCCCTTTCTATTGATGGCAGTGTGAAAAAAACAGAATGTACACAGAAGCCCCTTTTGTGGGCAAAAAGGGCTCGATCACACAGCCGTATGAATGAGCCCTCATCCGTTCTGCAATTTTGCAGAACAGTTGCGGACCCATTCATTTCAATAGGGTCGCAAAAGATGCAGACTTCACACGTAGTTCCGTTCCACGGCCCCGCAAAAAATATAGAGCATAATATAGAGCATGCCCTATTCTTGTCCGCAAGTGGGGACAAGAATATGCATTTCTATATAGCACCGGCCATGTGCACACGGCCGGTGAATCCACAATTTGCAGACTGCAAAACACTGCACGGTCTTGTAAATGTACCCTTAAATTGATACGGCCATTTGCATGAGGCCTAACATTAAGGGATTGAAACAGGTTTTAAGGTCCTTTTACATGGACAAAATAATCAGTAAATAAACAATAAAATGGGCATAAATAAAATATAATGGTGATGCAGAGAATGTAACAGAATAACCTATAAATAACGCACCAAGCAAAGATATCTTTAAAAATACAAATTTTATCATCATGTTAAAATATAATTAAAATATTCAAGAGGGGAAACAGAGTCCATAAAAAAATACAAAAACTGCCATAGGCATAAAAACAAATATTTACGTGACAATAATAGATGGCAAAGTGGTAGCCATACTAGCATGTGCCAGAAGCAATATCAAACCAGTCTGCAAGTGGAAAGGATAACATATGGTAAATAAAGGCAGTCTGATGGTACACTGCAATAAATAAAACCACCAAAACAGGGTGACTGAGATGCACAAGAATCACATAATATATAGCGATAACGGACCAGGAAAACCATCCAACGCATTTCACCAATGCGCATGTAACATTGTTTAAACCTCAGACGACAGTGATGTATAAAAATTCACACTAGATATTGCTAAGTAAATTACCATAATATGTAAAAAGGCTGATTGCACACCAACATTACAGGAGCAAACAGAAGTCTCTCATATGAAGCACATCTTGAAGCAGGATCACATACCATGGACACAAGTGCGCTCTGGAACGCACAACTAAACCAAATGTGTGTCACATGACCATCATAGAAGGCTAGTGACGGCAAAAGTAAGGTCAAAAGAAGAAAAATATTTGCATAAAACAAAAATATGTGATGATAAGTACTAAATAGTGCTCCCAAACTGCTCAAGTGATAAACCAAGCAGTGTCAAAAACATATATATAATGCGAACACAAACACAGAAAAGATTAAGATATCTAATGCAAATTTAGAAGCATCTACATCACTAAATAAATGCTATATATATATATATATATATATATATATATATATATATATATATATATATATTTTTTTTTTGATTTCACATGGTGTAGAACAGCACATGAATACAAATATTATTGAAAAGTCCACCGCTCCATTCACTTCACTTATGGGACTGATGGAATACTGTCAGTCCCATAGAAGTGAATGGAACTGTGGACCGACATGCAAACTTTTGTACCATTCAGACTGGGAACTTTTGTTCTCACTGGAGGTCCCATCGGTGAGACATTCATCACCTGCGGATAAGTGATGAGTACATTTTATGGGATAACCCCATCATAAAAAGGAACACTAACATGTTGTTGGTTGTCATGAGCAAATCCTGCACTTTTCCCTAGCATCCTTTTTTTTATTTTTATCGATTTTATATGTTATATGACATTTTCAGCAGAGTTCCCTATATAGGCTCCAAAGAGAGTCTTATCTTTATACTACCTGTCATGGTGTGAGGGATCTTGTTGCTGTGGTTTACATTACATCTTGTAGTACATATTATATCTGGTTGTACAGAAGCATAGTGTAGTGGTTTTATGGATAGGACACCTTACATTTAAACATTGAGCTCTAACTGTTCACTGATGACATTAAATAGCTTCATTCTTGCTTGCGCCTCTTTCCCACCTTTTTTGGGGATTCTCATTACCTTGCACTCTTATCACTATTGTGTAACATGTGCTGGACTAACACAGTGCTCCTGTAACTTCCCATTTGCTTCCTATCTTTTTGTTTGTCTTATATTCCATTTTTTTCTGTTGATGGACAGACCATATAAATATACATGTAGTTTAAAAATGAATGGGGTCATTGCAATGGAACAATCTGTAGTGTTTGCACCCTTCAGCTTTCACTCTTGGGTGAACCATTCCTGTAAACTGTAAATAGCGGTGATGGCAATAAAATATCACGTTGAGTATGACCAGAAAAAAGCCAGCCAAAAAAAGCTGCAATCTGAAGCAGAGGTTTGAGCTTCTCTAATGTTCCCCAAACCTTCCAAATAAGAAATCTACAATTGCTTTTTGTAATATTAATTACTGGGTCCCCTCAACTCACGCCAGAAAATGATTTTGTATATACATCTCCTCTTTCCTCCAAAATATGGTTCAAGTCATGCTGGTACACCCAAGGTTATAAAAAGCAATTTATACTATAAAGAACCAAAATATTCACTTAAAAGAAAGGAATGCAAAACATAGTAAGTGATATGCAGAAGATTTACTGGGATGGTCCGATGATATTAAATATCAATATTGTAGTCTCTCTAAACCTTAAAAGAAAATGCTTCTGTCTCCATTGGCTCTGCTCAGCTTTTCGAGTGAATTGCTGAAAGCTACGGTTACATGTTCATTGCAATATTCTTTTGAGACCCTTTAAGCTACATGTTACAGCATTGGTCAGCATCCACAGATCGGCTAGGGTGGGGCAGTTGTGCACATGGACATTAGACATCCTTTGTTTTGCCCCTCCTTTTCTTCTTCAGCAGTCATTCAATGACAAGCGTAAAAAGAACCTCTTTTCCCGAAAATTCCCATTCTACAAGAACAAGGACCAGAGTGAGATGGAAACCAGTGATGTTGACCGTAAGTATGTGATGCAATGGGCCAAGCTTAGAAAGGTTTGCTAGACTGTAGTAGGGTGTTACAAATGAGGCATTTTCAAGAACAGTACTTGGTTTTCAATCTGTGTAACGTTACCTTAATGTTTCAGTGCATGATGGGAATATGTGACTTGGTGGTTGATGCTTCTAACTGCATAAATAAGCTTGCGGGCTCTTTCTTTAACATATGCACTGTATTATTTAAGGTAACGGTGTCCAGGCAAATTTTTAGCAAATATTTCTGTGGATCTAAGTTCAGGTATCCCTGTTAAGATGCTTTAATGCTTTGAAATGTTTAGGCAGAGTGTTTAAATTTTGACTTTGAACCTTTTCCTGAACTTGGAAATGCCTTTTTCATGTAGCGCCGTTTGTGTATACTTTACTGACAAGTCTTTTTTCTCTGTGATTATATCTCTGTTTTTGTTTGCTCTCTGGGACTACAGGAGGTCCCTGACGACATGGGATCAAAAGGCCTGAGTAAGTGACAGAAAAATCACCACCCGAATTATAATTCCTGATTCATTTCATTTTCACTCTTTGGAAAGGAGGATCTACCATTCCTCCTTGAAAAGAGTAAAATCATTTTCAAAGTGGTCTCTCATTTTTTTTTTTTTGTGCATCTGTTTTTGAACATTTTGAAAGTTTCCTATATTCTTAACAATACCAGACTGCATTATTAGTCTATCCAAAAATTCAAAAGTCTGTGTTCATTATATAAAGTAACAAAATTGAACAAAACAATTTTAGATAATCAGCCTACAACTAATTCCTTGAAGGGGTCGTCATCAAAACGACCTCATCTCATAAAGGTGCCCTCTACAGGCCTGAACATAGAAATGCCATATAAAAATGACTACTTTCTATTGCAAAGGGGATTCCTTCAGCAGATAATCATTTAAAAATGAGCAAAGTGAGCCTCAGTGGGTTCTTGGAGATCAATAATTTGTTTAGCGTTTAAAGGGGTTGTGCGGGCTATATATATTGATGACCTATCCCCAGGATAGGTCATCAATATCTCATCTGGGGGTGCTGGGATTCAGACCCTCACAGGTCAGGTGTTGATGACCTATTCTGAAAATAGGTCATAAGTATGTACTGGCTGCACAACCACTTTAACTACCACTGCTTTTATGAAGTTGGCCCTCCATGAGCAGACTTCCTGGTGAGCTTATAGTGGATTTGTGATTATACACAGCAGCCATCAGGTGTAGCTACAGTGTAATATATTGCTTACTTATCCACAGGAATGGTCATCAATATCAGATCGGTGGTGTTCCAGCTTCCGGCAAACCTACCTCTCAGCTGTTTGAAGTGGCCGTTGGGCTCCGTTAAGCATTGCGGCCTCTTCCTAGGCCAGTGACATCGTGTTCAGTGGTTACAGGTCAGTTCCATTTAAGTGAATGGGCCTGGACTGCAATACCGAGCACAGCCGCTATAAAACGTGCAGAGCTGTGCGGAGGCTGTTTCACTAGCCCCAGGGCTGGAAGTCGGACTATTACCAATCTGATAATGATCTAACATGAAGATAGTTCATCAATATTGTACTCCCAGAAAACTCCTTTAAAGGGCTTCTGTCACCCCCCTTAACCCATTTTTCACTAGCTGACATTAGCTATTTGCTAATGTCAGCTGAGTTGAAATATATATTTATTACCTTGTCCGAAGTTGTAATTTACGTGAAAAAGCCACTTTTATTATATGCAAATGATCTTCGCTACCAGCAAGTTGGGCGTTTACTTGCTGGTAGCCGCCGCATCTCGATGAGTTATGCACGCCCCTTCCTCGTTTGATAGACAGGGCCAGCGCTTTCTCCTCCTCGCACTGGCCCTGTCTGAAGGTAAATCCCGCGCCTGCGCCGTGCCGCTCAGTAGTCGGCGCAGGCTCTCTGAGTGAAGGACGCGAGCTTTGCCCGTCCGTCCTCAGTGCGCCTGCGCCGATTACGTCACAGCTACACCCGGAAGGAAGCGGGTGTAGCGGTGGCGTGGCTCAGCGCTGGCGCGAAAGCGGCAAGCTGTCATCACTCGAGCCTGAGCGACTACTGGCGGCGCGAGCCTGACAGTGCTATGCGAGAAGCGGCCTATGTCAGCGAGAAGAAGCGCTGTATCGAATCGCTGCTGCAGTAGCTGGCAAGATCATATGCGCTATAACTGAAAGTGGCTTTTCATGTAACTCAGTAACTTCGGACAGGTAATAAATGTATATTTCAACTCAGCTGACATCAGCAAGTAGCTATGTCAGCTAGTGAAAAATGAGTTGAAAGCTGACTAAAAGCTTACTAGTACATTTGTTTTTAACCAAAGTCAGGAATGGAGACACAATTAAAGGAAAACTATAAAGGGATTACTGATACTTCTCTAATCCTGGCTTTGGCTTAAATAATTTCTTCAAAACTGAATGAATTTAGTCTGGGGGTTGTTTTTTTTAGTAAGACCTGACTTTTAAAGTAAAACTATACTTAGAAATGAATGCTAAGGGTAAACAAGAAATGTAGTTGTTCGGTCTGTCTGCAGCACTTTCTGCATGACCCTGTAGAAATCCTACAGAGAACAAAGTCATTAATCTGCTGCTGATCTGCTCCATCTTTGAATGAAGACTACTGCTGAAGGGGTTGGGGATAGCCAAGGTGGGGGCTTAGGGTACTTTCACACTTGTGTTGTGAGGATCCAGCAGGCAGTTCCGGCAATCTGTATGCAAACGGACAGCATTTGTAGAATGATCCGGATGCGGATCCATCTCACAAATGCATTGCAATAACTGATCCGTCTCTCCAGTTGTTATCCGGAAAAATTGATCCGTTATTTATTTTTTTGCATTTTTAAAGGTATGCGTATACCGGAAGAATGGATCCGTCAATGCGGTATTTCTAATGCCGGATCCGGCACTAATTCAATGTATCCAGCATTCCGGCAAGTGTTCCAGAATTTTGGACGGAGATAATAGCGCAGCATGCAGCGGTATTTTCTCCGTCCAAAAAACGTGCAGTGACTGAACTGAAGACATCCTGATCAGTCTTATCCTAATCCATTCTGAATGGAGAGAAATCCGATCAGTTATTTTCCGGTATTGAGCCCCTAGGACGGAACTCAATGCCGGGAAAGAATAACGCTAGTGTGAAAGTAGCCGTAGTAATATCTTTGCCCTATTGTAGACAGGGCAGGGAGGCTTTTGCTGCATCCACTTTTCTTATATTTTGTCAGAATAGGAGGGGGGGAATGGATAAAATCCTGGACCAAAGATAATTTTTTTTTTTTTAATATGTTCCTTTTAACCAGCAGCTGTCTTATGACAACTAACCATTTTCTTAACTGTGTTCATATGGCCACATCATAGGATGGAGAAGCAACACATCCTGTTTATTTGGCACCATAGTGTATAAAAGTCATTTTAAAAGGAAGTGTTATAACAAGCTATCAGTCTGGCCTTGCATTGTGTTATAGATACCAACATTCAATATGTAAAAATATAGATAGATATCTAAACAGAGCAACCTGTGGTCACATGTAAATGCAGTGCGTAGGGGTAATATCCAAGTGTTCCCAAGTAAAATGAAGTTGGGTAGGCTTAAAGGCTATGTACATCTTTGGGGGCAATTTTATTATTATTGCATTGTCCTAATTTTGAGCTAGAAATTATTTTTTCTGTGAGACCAGGAGCAGAAGGACTGCTTATCTCTGCTCTCTGACCTCGTAAACACTCATTTAACATAAGAACTGATCTATAATAAGTGTTTATGAAGTCTCAGTAGTTTAGAGATATGGTTTAGATGAGACAAAGTGGAAGTTAAAGGTCCAGTCACACAGCTAGAAACACAGTTAATCCTTTGTGACAGAACAGCTCAATATTTTTAATAAAGGCCAATTGAAAAAAATATAATATAATGAAGAAATATATATTTTTAGCCCAAAATGAGTAATATGCAATCATAGCCTGTAAAGAGGTTGCCTGGCCAGTATTTTTTGAGTCTCAGAATGCCTCACTGATCCCCTAGTCCACAACATTATCTGTACTTCTTGGTCCCTCTTGAATGCAGTATCTCTTGTCCATATCCAAAGGAATAAGGAAGTACAGAGGGTGATTGGTAAGGTATTACTACTTTATTTGCAGAATGTTTAGCCTGCTCAGCTTTTTCCTTTTCGTTAATGTTACTGCCCTGACACCCCCTTTAAATGGTTACAGACTTTTTATAGGGATTATTTAGCTCTTGCAGATCTGTATAAAAATGAATCCCTTATTTTGGTGCAAAATAAATAAGACCCCTTAAATTACCTTTTAGTGTTGCAGTTAATGTTTGTAGATGTATACAGGTTTCTTTAGACTTTTTTTTTTTTTTTTTTTATGTTGTGAGCATCTGTAAAAAGAGACTATAAAAAATATTTTAATTTTCTAAATAATGCATCTTTTTTTTTTCCATAACATTCAGCCAAAACTTTCCATTCCTGGAATCTATTTGATTTAATATCATCCTGAGATTCCATCCCAAACAATCACATTTACATGTTTAGAATGGTATTCTGATCTGAAGCTACGAATGTTCTTCCATATGCTCCTTGTATCCGGGACTCCAAGCCATACGAACAATCCCTGCGTAAATTGTTTGGGATCATTTCAAACACTTTTATTATGGCATTAAAAAGTAAAAAATAGCTTTGTAGTCAGAATCTCATTGCCTACATTTGTTCCCAACCATGTTCTATAAATTTTGCCTGAGTGGCTTTACTCTTCAGAGCTGGATGCTAAAGCAGTAATACAGCATCAGTCATCACAGCTTCTGTGCTTTCTTCTTTAGCTGATCCTACACATGAGATAACTGTTGGCCAAACACTCATTTGGCTGACAGCTTTATCCCCCAATCCTCCTATACATATGCAGACTTGTTTCAGCTGGTCATGTGCGTATGTATATTATAAATGGGGAGAAGATAGAAAGCCACTGCCTGAAACCTGTCAGCAGCTTATCTCCCTGTGAACAAAGGATCAGACAGTTGAAATCCAACATGCCCAGTCCCTGTCTCTAGTTGATAAGGCCACATTACATATTTTGGTCACTTTACATGTGACGACAATCTAGCAAATTGTTGGGAAGGAAGCGTTTACATGCACCGATCTCCACCAGCGCCTCCAGAGTTTGGAGAGGAGAGATCGCTATTGCCATCGCTCTTTCCAATACAGACTCGGCAGCAGATCTTGTTTACACGGCACAATTCACCACTGGAAAGCGATGATCTGTTTGCTCATTCATCGGGTAATTGGCAGTGCATTTACACTGCTAGATCATCGCTAATGGGCATTACTAGTAACGCTCGTTAGCAATGATATGTTCAATTGTCGGCCCTTTAGATGGTCTGCCGAATCCACCAAAATAATCAGAATTGGCCAATATAAATGTTATGTGGATGGCCAGTTTAAGACTAGGTATTGTCATGCAGCTATCCCAAGATCTTTAGTTACAGAGGTTGTCCCATTACAATAACTTATCTCTTATCCACTGGATAATAGTTAACCAATCGGTGGCAGTCCAACCACTGGGGTCCCGACAAATCCACGAGAGTTAGGTGCCCATGTTCTCCCATTTGAATGAAGCAGAAGACACATATTCATATCTGCCACTCCATTCAAATAGCAGAGTACAAGCACTTGGCTATGTCTAGCAACTTCACAGAGCTGAAATGAGCAGCAGCTTGCATGAGTGTCTACCGCTCCATTCAAACAGGAGTACACAAGTCCACATTCTCAGGACGGTCAGGGGCCCCAGCAGTTGCGCCCCCACTAATCAGACACTCCTCTTCTATTCTGTGAATAGGAGATATGTTGTTGTAATGGGACAACCCCTTTAAAACGAATCAATAGTGAAATTCATCCTATAAAGACCAGAATAGGGACTTCACCACAGGGTGTGCCTTCAGGCATCCCAGAACTGCTAGATAAGACAATAGGATTGTATAAAGACACGTAGTTAAAGGGTTTGTCCCACAAAAATTATTCTGCAGTTTTCAAACCAGTTCTTGGATCTGAGTACTTTTTGTAATTGCATGTAATAAAACATCTCGTATAGCCACTGAGCCATTCAATAAAATGTATGTGTATAGTGCCACCTGCTGTTTATTTTTCTGATGTCTCTGTCAACCTCTCTGAGGTGGATGCACATGCTCAGTTCTTTCCTCCTGAGCTGTGTTAGGGAGAGAGCTATAGCAGAAAGGTCATGCCCCCTGAGCGGTCAGCTTGCTATAAATCCATCAGCGCAATGAATGGGGAGACCTCTGGATCCATGTGAAGTACAGGCTGGTTCTAGCTTTGTTAGAAAGAGATTGTCGTGCTATATGATGTCTGATTTTCATTTATTATGTTAATAATGGGATAACCCCTTTAATTTATGTGATAAAAAGCTTAAAGAGGACCTTTCATGGATCCAGACATTATAAAATACCTGGTTATGTAGGGCACTATGCACAGATTTAATATTGCTTACTAGTTTGTCTGGGCGCCGCTCCGTTCGCCCGCTGTGCCCCCCTGCAGTTTTCCTGGCTGGTATACTAATGAATAGCATTGGTACAGGGAGGAGGAGACTGCCGGAGATAGCGCGGTCCAATCACAGAAGAGAGCGTCACAGCCAGGGAGAAGGAGACGCCTATTGAAAAACAGGGCAGTCTTCTTCTCCCTATACCGATTGTATTCATTAGCATACCAGCCCAGACAGACTAGTAAGTGATATTACATCCCTGCACAGTGCCCTACATAACCCGCTAGCGATTTCATAATGTCTGGATCCATGTAAGGCCCTCTTTAAAGTCACCATTTTACTATAGTAAATATGTGTAATTACTAATTAGACAAGTCGTTTAATTGGAGTCGGAGTTGGAGAGTTGTCCTTGCCAATAGGCACAGATCTTTTCTTATAGGTAAACACTAACCTGATGGAGTGTATTCCTAGGGAAGAAGTATGTAAATTAAACATTCGGACTTGGGAAAAATATTTTTTGTAATTAATTCCTTTTTCCTACATTGAATACATAGTTCCATCCATTCTTTTTAACAGTAACGGTGTAAAAATAGTGTTTTTCTTTTCCATGAATAGTTTGCTTTTTTGTTTTGTGTCCATTTAATGTTTGTGTCCCTTATGTTTTTTTCTCCCATTATGTTGCATTTCAGAACATGTAACCTCTAATGCCAGCGATAGTGAAAGTAGTTACCGTAAGTTCTTTAAGTTTCTTGCATTCTTAAGGCCTGATTTACTGTCCTTTCTTTTAATGTTTTATTCATGTCATATACAGCATACCTTACAGTTCTTTTAAATCAGTGATGTATACAAAGTTCTTGGTCCAACCATGGTACATGCCACGGTATAGAGTAATTGTGAATTTTATGTGTTGGATGATGATATGTTTTGGTTTGTGCAATCGGTTTAAAGAGGACCTATCCCCTCTCCTGACTTGTCTTTTTTAATTACTTCATGCATTCCCTTTGTAATAACAATTCTGGAGAATCTATTCTTATGGCTCTATGTTGTCGCAGTCCTTTATGATTTCTACTAGAAGTTATGGATGAATTGCTATTAGCCTTCAGTAAGGGTACAGAGGGGTGGTAACCAGTTGGGGGTGTGCACACGTAAACATGGCAGCGCTGATTGGATAGAATGAGTATGTGCAGGTACACACACCCCAACTTGTTACCACCCCAATTCAATTATAACTTCTAGCAGGAATAATAAAGGAATGGCACAACATAGAGCCATAAGAATACATGTTCCAGAATTGTTATTACATGGGGAATGCATGAAGCTATTAAAACATGCATGTCAGGAGCGGTGACAGGTCTTTAACAACATTTGCTTGCTATTTCTTGCTTAATAAGTGAAGATATTTAAATTGTCTTCTAATTTCTTTCTTTCTGCTGTCTATTATGAAAGTAATCTTGATTACAGATGAGTATGGATGTCCACAAGGTCTATTATATTAATATTTTATCCACACAAAATACTTTGAAACCTCTAAATTCTCTTCCTGTCTCACACTTAGGCCAGTTTCACACAAGCGTTTTTAGTCCAGGAAACACACTCCATGTGAGAACCGTATTTCCTGAGCCGTATACAATTCCTGTGACACAAACTCATGGCATTGGCACGACCTCGACTGTACTGAACTGTACTCTCCTAATTTGTCAGTACAGTTCAATACAGCTGCGGTCAGACTGGAATTTACAGCATTATAAATCATTATAATTCTGTGAGTTTGTATCACAGGAGCAGTGTTCAGCCATGGAAATAATGTTTCACATGAAACAGGTTTCCCGGACTGAATATGCTCGTGTGAAACTGGCCTTACACACACACAATGAAGCTAAAAAAAATTGACATTTACAAAAAAAACACATTTTTGGCTGTAATTCAGCTCAATTCTAGGAAGTTTGAATGAGGTTTCTAGAAGTATAATTTTGCATGATTGAGTTCTTTTCCATCACTGCTGCATGTTGTTTGTTTGCACTTTATTTCTGATTTATTTGAAATAGTGAAAGATCGTCAGTAGTAATAAACAAAAACTCAATCTGAATTTTCAATTGTATGTTCACCTATGAACGCCATTTTCTTTTCACATACTCAGCCTGCATGAAGTTGTGTAACTGTGATAATACTGGAGCAGACTTGCTAATCCTATAGATAGTGTTAATTTAGACAGGGCATCTAGACCTGCAGCACATTTATCACAGACTGGATGATAGACTTGGTGCAGGACTAGATAATGTTGTCCAACTCTCTACTAGCTGTTGGTCAGCTTACTTTGCGGCAGGATTTTACACCAATTGTGGTGCAGTGTTAGGGCTCATGCACACGAATGTATTTTCTTTCTGTGTCCGTTCCGTTCTTGTTTTTTTTTTTTCACACCCTATGCGGAACCATTCATTTCAATGGGTCCGCAAAAAAACAGAACATGTCCTATTAATTTCCGCATTACGGACAAGGATAGTATTGTTGTATTAGCGACCAGCTGTTCCGTTCCGCAAAATACTTAATGCACGGGACGTCATCCATATTTTTTGCGGACCGCAAAATGCATACGGTCGTGTGCATGAGACCTTAGTGCAGGAGGTTGCATCTAATTCCAAACTTCCTTTCCCACAATGTCAGTCCCCTTTTGAGCATGTTGCAGATGCTTGTTCTAATGCTATATGCACCAAATTATGACAGTTTCCTCCAGAATCTAGGTGCACTGACAATAGTAAATATGAACCGCAGTGCATTACTTGTACGGTATCTATATTATAGACAATTTTATACTGGTATAGGTGTATATATATATATATATATATATATATATATATATATATATATATATCTATATCTATATCTATCTATTTTAGGAATGGAATTTTACATGTTTGAGTAATCCCCACCCACAAAACACAAAATGTGTCCTCAATAATGTGAACAGAACCTTTACTGGTGGTTTGCATTCTGGGAAGTGTATTTTAGACACCATATTATACATTGTAATCCCCCTTGGGGTAAACTGTCTCACTGAATTACAGGAGTTTAGCTACAGGCCTGTCAACTGCTCTTATTAGCAACCAGCAGAACTGTAAATGCAGTGACAGGCTATTGTAAAAACGGTATCTGAGAACCAGTACTAAATATGTCATTTATTAAAAATAACTTTTTATGATATACAGTGGAGGAAATAATTATTTGACCCCTCACTGATTTTGTAAGTTTGTCCAATGACAAAGAAATGAAAAGTCTCAGAACAGTATCATTTCAATGGTAGGTTTATTGTAACAGTGGCAGATAGCACATCAAAAGGAAAATCGAAAAAATAACTTTAAATAAAAGATAGCAACTGATTTGCATTTCATTGAGTGAAATAAGTATTTGAACCCCTACCAACCATTAAGAGTTCTGGCTCCCACAGAGTGGTTAGACACTTCTACTCAATTAGTCACCCTCATTAAGGACACCTGTCTTAACTAGTCACCTGTATAAAAGACACCTGTCCACAGAATCAATCAATCAAGCAGACTCCAAACTCTCCAACATGGGAAAGACCAAAGAGCTGTCCAAGGATGTCAGAGACAAAATTGTAGACCTGCACAAGGCTGGAATGGGCTACAAAACCATTAGCAAGAAGCTGGGAGAGAAGGTGACAACTGTTGGTGCGATTGTTCGAAAATGGAAGGAGCACAAAATGACCATCAATCGACCTCGCTCTGGGGCTCCACGCAAGATCTCACCTCGTGGGGTGTCAATGGTTCTGAGAAAGGTGAAAAAGCATCCTAGAACTACACGGGAGGAGTTAGTTAATGACCTCAAATTAGCAGGGACCACAGTCACCAAGAAAACCATTGGAAACACATTACACCGCAATGGATTAAAATCCTGCAGGGCTCGCAAGGTCCCCCTGCTCAGGAAGGCACATGTGCAGGCCCGTCTGAAGTTTGCCAATGAACACCTGAATGATTCAGAGAGTGACTGGGAGAAGGTGCTGTGGTCTGATGAGACCAAAATAGAGCTCTTTGGCATTAACTCAACTCGCTGTGTTTGGAGGAAGAAAAATGCTGCCTATGACCCCCAAAACACCGTCCCCACCGTCAAGCATGGGGGTGGAAACATTTTGCTTTAGGGGTGTTTTTCTGCTAAGGGCACAGGACAACTTATTCGCATTAACGGGAAAATGGAGCGGAGCCATGTATCGTGAAATCCTGAGCGACAACCTCCTTCCCTCTGCCAGGAAACTGAAAATGGAGTCGTGGATGGGTGTTCCAGCACGACAATGACCCAAAACATACAGCAAAGGCAACAAAGGAGTGGCTCAGAAGAAGCACATTAAGGTCATGGAGTGGCCTAGTCAGTCTCCGGACCTTAATCCAATCGAAAACCTATGGAGGGAGCTCAAGCTCAGAGTTGCACAGAGACAGCCTCGAAACCTTAGGGATTTAGAGATGATCTGCAAAGAGGAGTGGACCAACATTCCTCCTAAAATGTGCGCAAACTTGGTCATCAATTACAAGAAACGTTTGACCTCTGTGCTTGCAAACAAGGGTTTTTCCACCAAGTATTAAGTCTTTTTTTGTTAGAGGGTTCAAATACTTATTTCACTCAATGAAATGCAAATCAGTTGCTATCTTTTATTTAAAGTTATTTTTTCGATTTTCCTTTTGATGTGCTATCTGCCACTGTTACAATAAACCTACCATTGAAATGATACTGTTCTGAGACTGTTCATTTCTTTGTCATTGGACAAACTTACAAAATCAGTGAGGGGTCAAATAATTATTTCCTCCACTGTATATAGACCTAGTCATTGTTGGCTACGCACACATTAAAGGGAACCTGTCATCAACTTTATGCTGACCTCACTGAGAGCAACTTAAAATAGTGACAGAAATGCTGATTTCAGAGCTGTGTCACTCATAAGCTAATAGTAAGAGGTTGCCGAGAACCAGCATCATTATCATTGCAGCCGGGCCTTGAAAAGAGTTGAATCTACTTGAGAAGAGTCCTGGTTATTCATAATCTCCTGCACTTTCACCCATCTGCTGATGACTGGCAGTTCTCTCCTAGACAGAAAGGGAGAAAACTAGGTAGAAGACTGTCAGTCATCAGCAGGTGGGCGGGAGAGCAGGCATTCATGAATAACCAGGACTTCTCAGGTGGCCGTGACTCTTTTCCAGGCCCAGTCTGCAATGATGTTGGTTCTCGGCAACTGCTTGCTTTTAACTTATTAATGACAGACCGCTGAGATCAACTCACCTGTCTCTACTTTATACTGCTGTTAGTACGGGCAGCATAAAGTTGATGACAGGTTCCCTTTAAGATCTTAAGGTCTTTAACCCCTTAAGGACGAAGGGCGTACATGTACGCCCTTCGACCGCACTTTAAAGATGGCGCCCGCGGAGCGGGCGCATGAGCTGCGGGTAAACGCTTCATTCATCAAGCTGACACCCGCAGTTCATGTCCGCGACCGGCAGCGATGCCGATCGCGGACATTTAACCCCTCAGATGCCGTGGTCAATCCTGACCACGGCATCTGATCGCGCAAAAACCGAAAGTTTCACTTTCGGTTTTTGCTCCGGCTCCCCTGATGGCCACAAGGGGGAGCCGGAGCATGCATGTAGTACCCTAGGTTTCTGTGAATGAACAGTATTCCTATGGAGCCTATGACTGTAATAGGCTCCATAGGAAATATGCGATTTTCTCATATATTCCAATGCTATTGCATTGGAATATATGAGAATAGCAATCTGATGATTGCATCTTATAGTTCCCATAGGGAACTATAAGAAAGTGGTAAAAAAAAAAGTTTAAAAAATAAAAAATAAAAAAATTCAAATCACCCCCTTTCCCCAAAATGAAAATAAAATAAATAAAAAAATAAAAAATTGCACATAATGGGTGTCGCAATGTGCGAAACGCCTATACTATAATAATATTAAAAATATTCACCATACGGTAAACATAAAAACGGAAAGAAAGCGTCCAAATGGCTAATTCGCCATTTTTGGACGCTTCATTTCCTAAAAAAATGAATAAAAGTGATCAAAACATCATACGCACCCCATAATGGTATCAATTAAAAGTTCAGATTGCCCCGCAAAAAATGAGCCCCTACACTGCTCCGTACGCATATTTACAAAAAAGTTATAGGGGTCAAAACATGGCGACAAAAAAATAAAATAAAAAAATTCCCACTTTTTTAATTTTTTTTTCACTATCAAAATGCAAGAAAAACTATACATATTAGGTATTGCCGGATTCGTACTGACCTGAAGAATAAAATTAACCAGTCAGTTTTATCGCAAATCGAACGTTGTAATTTAAAAACCCCATTTGGAATTTTTTTTCCGTTTCCCACTACATCACATGCAAAAATAAATGGTAGCGTTAAAAAGTACAACTTGTCCCGCAAAAAATAAGCTGTCATATGGCTATGTGAGCAGAAATATAAAAATGTTATGGCTTTTGGAAGGCAGGGAGCGCAAAACAAAAACGCAAAAATCCCAAAACCCCTGGTCCTTAAGGGGTTAAAGGTGCACATATACTTTATAGTTGGTGATGTCAAGTCTAAATTGAGACTTTATGTAAAGTCATGCACCCATCTTGTTTGTATTTCATCATTGATAGCAGCCTCTGTTGTTTGAGTTTTCTGATTGCGATCCACATTGGTAATGTGTATCATGTCATGCGCTTAATGTTAAAAGCATGCTGAATGTGCAGTGTGCTGAACGGCTAAATGGGTATGTTTTGCTATTCATCACTATAGCAGTATGATGTGATACTTGCAGAGGAATTTTCCAGGACTTGAATCTTATGCAATATTTTTTTTACTTCACAGAGCATATTGGGTTTAAAAAAAATCAAAGTACATATTCAAGTATTGTTAGTTTAAAATGTTTGATACAGTTTTGTGTCCCCATGGTAACAGGCTGGTGACCAACCCCGTGTAATCCGATTCTGCCGCCATATTGCCTTTCATCTGTCCCTTTCTCCATGATAACCTGCCAAATGTATGTTAGTGGAAAAAGGAAGGAACAGGTGGAGAGAAGAGTGACTGTCGGATCAGACTACTCGAGGGTTGCTCCTAATATGTAACCCCAAAGAAACATAAATATACATAAAAGCCCGAAAAGTCCGAATACTGCAAACAGTTTTGATTAAAAATATACTAATGTTTTAACATTAGTATATTTTTAATCAAAACTGTTTGCAGCATTTATTCAAGGCTAGAGCAATAAAAATGGTTACAAAAGTTGACCTGCCCTTTTAAACCTGCCTGGTGATTTGTGCCTTATCTCAGCTAGATAAGATAGAGTGAGAGAAGCTGAGTTCTGTAATATATAGGTTTTTCTTATTTTGAGCAGCATTTGAGTAAATTCTGACAGGACTCCTAGGATAGACGGTCTTGGTTATCCTGCCCACATGGGCTGATTGACAGCTTTCTGTATACACACACTGATCCCGCTTCAAAACATTTAAACCTACAGTATACATCTCTCTGTATCATCTGCTGCGCTCCTGTTTTAGGTGGTGTACTCTGCCATCTTGTTTCCTGCTTCCCCTCGGATATGGTTCTTCTAATACCACCTTTTCAGAAATGGAGAGCTAAAGTCTCAGTGCACTGCTCTAAACCCTGTCCAGAGGCATATACAGATCCCAGCAGCCCCATAGTAATAATTAGTATCCATCAATGCAAATTGCAATGCACAATTCCCCAGATTTCTGACAGATTTTTAATTTTTTAAATAGAAAAAACTTTTAATAAAAAAAAATAATAAAAAAAAGTTGCACTCCGCCTCACTCGCGTCATCTTCTGTGTTGGTAAAAGTCAAACAGGTGGTTCATAAATACTGCATGCATTCTGAACGCCGCATATTTACCCCATGCAACCGGCATATATACAACAATACATTTGCTGCCTCCCTTTACACGGTATATTAAAACTAGGGGGAGCGCAATGCATAAGGATTTATACAGTTACCATTGATATCTGTGGAACTTGTAAATAATGTATTTGTACTAATCACCCTTAGTGGTGGCTGCCAGGAAATGCAGTGAATCTATGTCAGGACCAGGAGAAGCAACTAGCATTGGACCCCTAAGCAGTTGCTCGCCAGCGGTCCTATCTAAAGGCAGCAAAAAATCTGATCATCAATTGTGTGGGGTCATTAGCTGGGAGATCAGAGGACGGGGGGGGGGGCACCTCCCTCTGTGTAACTGCTCAGATCAGTGACACAAAAATTAATCTAAGTACACTGCAGTCTCATTATACTCCTATGTCAAGCTCCTTCACAGGCATCACTCTATGCATTGGGGACATACGCAGAAACAAGGAGGTTGGTGGGGAGGGATGATGTCTCATGCGCAGCCAGGAGGAATGTATAGATGCTGATGTAAGTAGTTTACAAGAAGTCAGCCACAGTCTGGTGGTTAGACTGGGATTACCTGACACAGCTGCTCATAATGAAATAGTTCACCGTGTATAAATGCAACTGAGCTGAAGCAAATTATGTTGCTAGAATATTGCTAGGGTGATCCCAATAAAATTCCCAGAATGCTTCTTTAACACCTTCCTCCATGATATTTGATGTACATGTATGTCATAGAAAATAAATGGTGCTTAAAAATTTTTTTATCCGCTGGGTGATGGCTGTTCAGTACAGTAACTGAGGTTTGAGAAAATTATGATCTTGGTTATTTAATCCCTCAGATGCTGCTGTCAATAGCAATCAAGGCACCTGAGCAATTACACAGAGGGAGGTGCCCCCCCCCCAGTCCTCTTATCTCCCAGCTAATGAACCCACACAATCGAGGGGTGCCAAGCGATTGTCATCGCAGCTGGGGGCCTTGATCTCCTATTAGGGTGTAATAGATCTGTAAAATCACTATACACTGCAATTCATAAGTTGCAAGTTAAGGTCCTCTAAGGGGACTAAACAGAACAGTAAAAATCTGTTCAATACAATTTTTAATAAAACATATTAAAGAAATATTTAGAATCCAGAACACATCCCTTTCTCATTTTATCGGATTAAAAAAAAATATATATATATATATATATATATATATATATATATATATATACCGTATATACTCAGTATAAGCCGACCCGAGTATAAGCCGACCCCCTAATTTTACCCAAAAAACCTGGGAAAAGTAGTGACTCGAGTATAAGCCGAGGTGGAAATGGATGTCACTGTTATGGGGGATCTGTGGATGACGCACTGTTATGGGGGATCTGTGAATGGCCGCACTGTTATGGGGGATCTGTGGTTGACGCACTGTTATGGGGGGATCTGTGGATGACGCACTGTTATGGGGGATCTGTGGATGACGCACTGTTATGGGGGATCTGTGGATGACGCACTGTTATGGGGGATCTGTGGATGGCGCACTGTTATGGGGGATCTGTGGATGACGCACTGTTATGGGGGATCTGTGGATGACGCACTGTTATAGGAGGATCTGTGGATGACGCACTGTTATGGGGATCTGTGGATGACACTGTTATGGGATGGGGGGCTGTGGATGGCACTTATGGGATGAGGGGATGTGGATGACACTGTTATGGGAAGGGGGATGTGGATGGCACTTATGGGATGAGGGGATGTGGATGACACTGTTATGGGATGGGGGGATGTGGATGGCACTTATGGGATGAGGGGATGTGGATGACACTGTTATGGGAAGGGGGATGTGGATGGCATCCACAGATCCCCCATCCTATAACAGTGCCATCCACATCCCCCATCCCATAACAGTGCCATCCACTCCCCTCATCCCATAACAGTGTCATCCACATCCCCTCATCCCATAACAGTGCCATCCACATCCCCATCCCCTATTACCGCTCATGTATAGTTTTTAAATTTGATTATACTATACATTTATTCTTACTATAATTCTTGCCCCCTCTGTACCTCATTACATGCGGCAGGCGGGCAGTGAATACTTCAGGCCGGGCGGAGAGCGAGCGCATTCATAAAGCAGGCCGGGCAGGCACGTGACATCAGCAAGTCACGCTGCTCTCGTCCGCCCGGCCTGAAGTATTCACTGCCCGCCTGCCGCATGTAATGAGGTACAGAGGGGGCAATAATTATAGTAAGAATAAGTGTACATTATAATCAAATTTAAAAACTATACATGAGCGGTGGGGCCGGAGCGCAGTGAGCGCATCGGCCCTGCCGCAAATGCCCGCCCCAGCTCCTCCCCCGCTCCTCCTCCCACTCCGCTCTTCAGTTTCAATTTATGACTCCAGTATAAGCCGAGTTCGGGTTTTTCGGCACAAATTTTGTGCCGAAAAACTCGGCTTATACTCGAGTATATACGGTATATATATATATTGTACAAGAAAATAAACATCATTGTTATCACCGCCAGCCCGTGAATGCCATAAACAAAAAAAAATGTCAGTGCTAGAAGAGTAGTTTATTGGTCAACTCACCTCCCAAAAAATTAATCTGTTGCATGAATCTCAAGATAGTACTGATAAAAAGTACAGTCTTCCAAGCGAAAAAAAAGGCTTTGCACCATGAAAAATTAAAGGTGTTTCCAAGATTTTGATACTGATGACCTGATGCTCCTGTGAGTATCGGTCCCCTCTCGCAGCTTACCAAGCGCTGCCAATATACAATGTACGGCGTTGTGCTTGGTAAGCTGCGAGAGGGCCAGAGAACAGTGCCTTCTCAAACAGCTGATCGGCGGGGTCACAGGGGTGCTGGATCCCCACCTATGAGATACTGTTGACCTATCCTGAGAATCTCGGAAAACCCTTTTAAAGTTACAGATGACAGGATACTGTGACACAAGGCAAATCGTTTTTTTGTTTTATTTTTAACAAAAAAAGTAAAATATAACAAAAACTATAGAAATTTGCTAATAATACTGACCCAGAGTATAAAGTAACGTCATTTTTACTACGCACTGAAAAAACTCTAAAAACAATGCCAGAATTTAATTTTTTTTCTACATTTTCACCCAACAATTTTTCTTTCTTGATACATTATATCAGGGGTGCAGAACCTTTTCTGGTTGGGGGCCACATTGTCAGCCTGAACCAATTCCAAGGGCCAAAAATAAAACTTAAAGGGGTATTCCCAACTGAAATACTGTATTTTTGGCATATTGAACATACAGTATATATCATAAATGTCTGGTTACAGTTCTAGGACTCCCATCTAATAGGAGACTACATGAAAGATATATGTAAGAAGCCATAAGACATAGACCTACATGTCTTTTACCAGATGTTTGGGGGCCGCACAGAATGGTATCGAGGGCCGCATGTGGCCCCCGGGCCGCAGGTTGTGCACCCCTGCATTATATGGAACATTAAATGGGGCCATTAAAAATACATCTCATCACACAAAAAACACGTCCTCAAACATAGAAGACAGAAAAATAGTTATGGCAGGGAGGGAGAAAAATATTATTTTGCCAGTTTAGTCATGTACATTTTTAAATGGTAAAACTGTTCAAGTTTATATTTACAGTATATATTGAGAAGCGTGAGCGTAGTGTTCTCCCTATTTATCGCCAATTGTTTACATCCGGCGTAAGTTCTCACAAGTAATAATAAATGACAGATCTGTTTATGGCAAGTTACTTTATGACTGCAAGCTTGATCCAAATAATTGCATGGTTCTTCCTCATATTTTTTTTATTTTTTCTGTACAAAAACCGAAGCTGTGATGCATGAAGTCATTTGTACAATGTTTGTTACAGTATTGTTCCATTAGTTTGTAACTTTTATGTGTAATTATTTATTATCTTTATTCACACAGGCTCATCATTCTTTAAAGGGAACCTGTCACCTCCAAAAACCATCCCAAGCCGCCAGCAGCGTGTTTCTGACGATCATTTTCTTCCTGAAGGCAGATGAAGCAAAAGCTCTGAAAACGTTCTTTTATCCCCTGCCCGCGCGATTTTCTAGTCATGCTTCAAGTCAAGGTAACAGCGCACCCTTCCCTGCCCCTTCGCCTGTGACTGATAGCCGGCAGTTCGGCAAAGCCAGCCAAACACTCTGCATAAGCGCTGTCAGTCACAGCGAAGGGGCAGGGAAGGGGGCGCGGTTACCTTGACTTGAAGCATGACTAGAAAATCGCGCGGGCAGGGGATAAAAGAAGGTTTTCAGAGCTTTTGCTTCATCTGCCTTCAGGAAGAAAATGATCATCAGAAACACGCTGCTGGCGGCTTGGGATGGTTTTTGGAGGTGACAGATTCCCTTTTAAAGGGGTTTTCCGTTGATTCGGATTTTTAAGCAAGTGTCTGTAGCCTACCCCCTAAAATAGGAGATTACTTACTTATATACTCACCTGCTCCATGTGACAATGGTCTTCCTGACGGCCTCCACTTTCTCCATCTTCTGACTCCATCACTGTTTACATCCAGCAGTGCATGGGCATGATCGTATTCATCGCTTTAGCGGTGATGTGGCCACAAATAGCACGTCGCTGCTAAAGCCAGTCATTGGCTGGAGTGATGCATGTGACCATGACCATACACTGCCAGATGTAAACCGTACGATGACCAGAACATGAAGAAAGTGGAAGCTGCGAGGAGGACCGGAGTGACATGGTGCAGGTTAGTATGAATCTTCTATTTCAGGGGGCAGGCTGCGGGTATTACATAAAATATAATGATTGACGGAAACCCACTTTAAACTATCTCATCGGCAATAAGGCTGAGATATCTCTCAGTATATAACATACTCACCAAGCTTCTGATCATTAAGAAACCTCCAATGTGTTGTATAGGTGCAGCCACGTGTTCAGGTTTTTTTGAAGCAATTTTTGAAGGACATATGTCAGGAGCGGATCATAAGAGTCTTTCCTATTAGCATTTCTCTCCTTATTCTAGTGATAGGTTGGGTTCTCAGTACTCGGACACCTACTGATCAAAACCCTTGAAATGTCGCTATGACATATCAAAAAGTTTCTCAAAGTACATCCACTCCTGTCAGGAGTGGATCCTAATAGGAGAAAAAGTATTAAGGCAAATCTGTCTCCAGCAACCTCCCCATCCGGCTGTTTGCACAGACTCTTAGCTGTTGTTTATCAGATTAAATTGTTGCTTTTCATTTATTGATCTGATCCTCCGTTCTCAAGTTTTCCTAATATGCAAATTAGGCCTTTGGTGAGGGCGTCACCATTGTTCGCTGCACACAAGTGCCGCTCCTCTCTGTGGCCAGTCCCTCCTTTGCCGTTTTGCCGCTTCCTGGCCCTGTCAATCACCCTCATTGCACCAGAGGTGTAATGTGCAGGTTAACAAAAAGTGTCATAAATCAGGAGCGGAGCCACGGATCAACATAAAAAAAGGGGAGCTACAGCTATGTGTCTATACAAACAGTTGATAGGGAGGTTGCTTAAAAGTGTCCCAAATATGTGTGCCTGTTCTTTGATATGTCATAGTGACCTATCAAAGGTCTTGCTCTATGGGGGTCCTAAGTGCTGTGAACACCACTGACCTCCCTGCTGCAGGAGACTGAATCAAGACTGGCTCATAGACTGTCTATCGAGCCTGTCTCCTGCAGTGATGAGTGGGAGCACTCTGTTAGTATTTCTCTCTCCTCATTCTAGCAGCATATCCAAAAATTTGTCAAAGTACATCCACTCCTGGTTTTGGCTTCAAAAACTGCATTAAAAAACCTGAATGTGAGGCAGTACCCTATCTCTTGTTGAAAGCTTCTGATGGCAGAAACACCAATAAACAGCCCCCTTCTCCACATGTTTATCATTAGATTAAGCAGATTAAGACAATTGCAGCTTTTTACAGTACCTGCTAATTTCATATGTAGTAAACAGAAGTGCGCAATTCTTTGTCCTAATAGCATTTTTTTTTTCATCAGGTGGTCAAGAAGACTATGTTTTATCATATGAACCAGTCAATCAGCAAGAAGGTTTGTGAAAAATTCAACTTTCCTAATACATAATCGAGCCACCTCTGTGTGGTTAACTATTACACCAACAATCCACTATTTAAATTCCTAAGAGGAACTGTAACTTGTGGCATGGTACGAAAAAATGAGAGGTTCCTGCTCGGGCAACCACTAAAGTGCAACAGCAGGGCTCTCCTAAATGAGAATATTCTGGTGCTTAATTACAAAGACAAGAGGCTTGTCCTTGTACTGACCACAGTTTGCGGGAACAGCAGCTTCCCTGTCCCTACACTACCAATACCCCCTTGAAAACCTGGCCCGTGCATAAAGGATTGCTTCAAAGTGTACCACTCATCCATGCAGTATTATTTTTATCCTTCATGTAACCAGTAATTTTACCCCCTTATTACACAGGTATTTGTGGAAAACACCTATGGAGTCAAAATGCCCACTGCACAAAAATTCCTTGAGGAGTGTAGTTTCAAAAATGGGGTAATTTCTTGGGGATTTCCACTGTAGGGGGTACCTTAGGGTCTCATCAAATGCGACATAGCCCCTGAAAACCATTTCAGCAAAATCTTCCCTCCAAAAGCTATATAGCGAACATCCCCTTTTGAGTAATGCAGTGTGCCCATACAGCAGTTTTAGCACACATGGGGTGTTCAGGAGAAAATGGGTAACAGACTATTTTTGAAGGGTCACTATCTTTCTTGAAAACACAGAAATTCAAATTTAGAAAATTGATAATTGGATTTTTTTCTTATAGATCCACCCAAATTTATCAATATGAAGTACGAACTGTTATGAAAAATATCTCATGCCTTAGATGCATAAAAGCATTCCAAAGTTATTACCATACAGTGACACGTCAGATTTGCATACGTTTTAACAGGTTCCAGCAGCCTGCCTCCCCTCTTAAAAAGGCTTATACTTACCTGCTCCCCAATCCTCAGGTCCTCCACACTGGCTCTCCCATCTCCATCTTCCCGTCCAGGTTTTATTTTCTTCCTCCTCGATATGGGCATGGTCACCTGATCCTCTTCAGCTAACCATTGGCTTCACCAGAGACATGTCTTTTGTGATCACATCACTGCTAAAGCCAGTGGTTGGTTGAAGAGAATCAAGTGACCATGCCCATACTTGGGAAGAAGAAAACAAACCCCAGACTGTAAGAAAGAGATGCGAGAGCATGAGCGGCGGGGAGCAGGTACATAAGAGCCTTTCAGTAGGGGTGGCAGGCTGTGTTTAGCTGCCTAGGGGAGGCAAGCTGCGTTTGCCACGGTTTCAAACAGCAGAGGCCCATGGCTAATGTCCGTGACCAGCAATCATGTGATCACAGCATCTAAAGAGTGAAAAACCCGGAAGCGCACTTCCCAGTTAACACCAGCATCCCCATGCGGCATATGGGGATGGCCAACATAAGAAATCAGCAAGCCACATATTACTATACTGCTTTTTGCAGTATGGTAATATTGAATAAAAAAAAAAAGTAGTGAACATGAGAGCTACAAAAAAATTTATTAAATAAAAAAAAATCTACAAATTTAAATCACCCCCCTCTCCTTAGAATAAAAAATAAATACCTAAATAATATAAAATACAAACATCATGGGTTTCTCCGCATCCAAAAACTTCTGTACTATTAAAATATAATAATATTTTTCCAATATGTCAAATGGCATAACGGAAAAAAGTATCAAAATGGCCTATTCGCCATTTTTTCATCGCTTCTCTTAGCCCAAATAAAATGAATGAAATGTGATAACACACACACACTGCAAAATGGTATCAATAAAAACTACAGATCATCCCACAAAAAATGAGCCCCCACACAGCTCAGTAACTATCCAAAAGTTATGCGGGTCAGAATAAGGTGATGTGTAAAAAAAAAAAAAACGTTTTTTTCAAAGTTTTAATTTTTTTTTTCAATATTTAAACATATTAAACCTATACATATGTGGCATCATTGTAATCGTACTGACCCAGAGAATAAAGAACACATGTCAGTTTTGCTGCAAAGGGAACGCCGTAGGGACAAAACCCGTAAAACTGAACGAATTGAGTTTTTTTTCACCAATTCCACCTCATTTAGAATTTTTTTTCTCACTACATGGTATGCCATATTAAATGGTGGCATTAGAAAGTACAACTTGCCCTGCAAATAATAAGCCCTCATAAGGAAATGTGAAAAAAACTAAAGTTTTGGCTCCAGGAAGACAGGGAAGAAAAATGTAAAACAAAAAAACTCCGGTATCCTAAGGGTTAACATACCACTTTAATGCAAAAACTGTCAGTTTCCTAGCACTTATATGTAAGGCATTTCAATAGGATATGCCATGGATCACCACTGTCACCATATGCCATAAGGCCCTTTGCAGACGAACGTGAGCGGATTGGCACCGGGTGCGTTCAGCGACAGTCGCACCATTTTGCAAGCAAGTTCAGTCAGTTTTGTCTGCGATTGCATTCAGTTTTTTTCTGTGCGGGTGCAATGCGTTTAGATGCATTTTTCACTGAAGGTTTACAAACAACATCTCTTAGCAACCATCAGTGAAAAACTCATTGCATCCGCACTTGCTTCCGGATGCAATGCGTTTCTCGCTGAAGCTCTATTCACTTCTATAGGGCCAGAGCTGCGTGAAAAACGCAGAATATAGAACATGCTGCGTGCTATGCGTTCATGTCGCGCATTACACCCGCGTGGAAAACTCGCTCATGTGAAAGGGGCCTAAATGTAAAAGGAGGGGAAAATTGTTAGATTATTTTCACATTAGAAAGAAAATTACAGACTTATTGTAACTACCGTAGTTAGAATCTTTTCTTTTTATATATATATATATATATATATATATATATATATATAGCTTAGTTGCATAATAAGAACCTCATTATTACATGCGACTAAAGCGCGCTTGTTATTTCTGTGGGTTTCCTATTGATTTTGAACATTACTTTTAATTTTGTCTTGTTCTTAGTAAACTATTCCAGGCCAGTAATTATTCTAGGGCCAATGAAGGATCGGATAAATGACGACTTGATATCTGAATTTCCTGAAAAGTTTGGATCATGTGTCCCACGTAAGTAATTCCTCTTTCAGGTGCTGAAATTGTTGCTCTGGTCATGTATACATATTCATTGTAGTTATGTAGAGTTACAAGCTTATTATTCCTCTTGATCTCTGCCCAAAAGTTGGTGAATTTTCATGCAAATCATTCACTGCTCAATACTGTCTTGAGAATGCTAGTGAAAAAGCGGAAAGTGGGCTTATAAACAGCTCTCTGTAGCTCACATTTCTGCAAGGGTATATTTACATGCAGCGTTCTTTCTGCAGTTGTAATTGCAGCAAAACTGTGACATTTTGTGAACACAGTAGTTTTACTGTAACTAGAAAAATCGGGTTAACAATGCAACAAAACAATAATATCAGGTGTAAGTGCACCACAGTACAGTTTATACACAATGCAAGATCGGGATACAAGTAATACTAGATTACGGCAGCTTCTGTATGTGAATAGGGAGTCGTTCTTGTTGTGTAACACTGCTCATTACAGTAGTCATGTTGTTCTCCAGCTTTCTTCTTCTATATAGCAACAAATAAAACATTTAAAAAAGATCACAGAGAAGCACGGAGCATTATCAATCATGTTAATGCTCCGTGTCTCTGTTGTCCGGAACGGGGTTTGGCTCTCCTTCATGCAGCGGATTACCCGCACGGGATCTGCGCTTGTGAAGGAGCCCTAAAGCCTTGTTTCTTACATCAATTCGGGTTTCACATATTAGAATTATTTATTTCATGTAAAGTAAATGATTTTTTTATTATTTTCAGACACCACTCGTCCAAAAAGAGATTATGAAGTAGATAGGAGGGATTATCACTTTGTCACTTCTCGGGAGCAAATGGAAAAGGACATTCAAGATCACAAATTTATTGAAGCTGGACAATACAATAACCACCTCTATGGCACAAGTGTTCAGTCTGTACGGGAGGTTGCAGAAAGGGTAAGATCTTATGTCCACTGCACTATAAATTAGGTGTTTTCCAATACTTAACACTTCACTTGACTTTAGTCTATTTCTCTGTATTTCAGGGCAAGCACTGCATACTTGATGTTTCCGGCAATGCAATTAAAAGATTACAGATAGCTCAGCTCTACCCAATCTCCATCTTTATCAAACCTAAATCTGTGGAAAATATTATGTAAGCACTGAGGGTCTAACAGCAGTCTATGGTTTCCCTGGTAATACTACTCAACTGTAATATTTACACCAGCATCACACAAGAAGTACTTGAAATTAAGGCAGCTATTTATGTTGTACTGGATTGTGAAAGTACAGCAGCTTAAAAGATATGTATACCTTTGGGGGCATTTTTATTATTGCATTGTACTCATTTTGAACAAAAAAAAATTTCAATTGGTCTTTGTTAAAAATTTAGAGCCCTTTTCTCTGTACAGGGCTGAGATACACCTGACGGGTTTCTTATTTGTGATCACTGGCTTTTTACTGACTCATTATAGCTCAGTTCTTATGTTACTGATAACAGTGTGGCTTAAATTATTGTTTATGACCTCTTAGTAATTTAGAATTGAGGTTTATTTGATGACCAGCACAAAGTGAAAGTAAAAAGTATTCACACAGAAAAACAGTTAACCTTTTGTGACAGCATGGCTAAATATTTTGAATAGCAATTGAAAAAATAATTTTTAACCCAAAATGAGTACAATAAAATGGTAAAACAAAGGTGTACACAGTCTTTAAATGAATACTTTAATGTAATAAAGGGAATGAAATAGATTTCCAGAGTTGTATGTTTTATGCGTTTTTAGTGTCTCCTAACGATATACGTAAGTCGTGACCGCACATAAGGCAATATATTTACTTACAGCCATGCTGATTTGCGTTTACACTCAAACAGGGAAATGAACAAACGTCTATCAGAAGACCAAGCACGGAAGACATTTGAGAGAGCAATGAAATTAGAGCAGGAATTCACAGAACATTTTACAGGTCTGTACCTAGTTCATTTTACTGTATTCCAATATGTATATCTAGTATAGGACTGGGGTTTCTTTGGCCCACCAGAGGAAATGATTGAGGACCAATTCTTAATCTATTCAGAATATGGCCACATCCATTTTTTATATATATTGTGTGTGTGTGTGTATATATATATATATATATATATATATATATATATATACACACTTGCACTCTAAGGGCTCATTCACACGACTGTATGAATGGGTCTGCATCCGTTCTGCAATTTTGGGGAATGGGTGTGGACTAGGGCTGCACGATATGGGAATTTTGTGCGATTGCGATTAGGGCCCTAAAAATTGTGATAACGATATGCGATGCGATATTTTAAGGGAATTGTGCTAGAGGCCTATCTGCTTGGATTTTCAAGGTAAAAGCACACACAGATGACTGATAATGTGAAATGTAGTTATGCTGAACTCAAGAACTGAAATGCAAAACTTGCCATTTTCTTAATAGTGCTGCACAGAACAGATAAATAAAATAGATATAAGAACGTGTTCATTAAAATAACGACTTTCCACCAGCCCTTCCTCCCTCCCCGCACTGTAACTGATGTATCGCTGGCCGCGCTGTGCAGCATAGCGGCCGGAGATGCAGTGTTACGTAGAAAGTCAACCATCGCTTTATAAGATTCACTGCCATTTCCCCCCCCCCCCCTCCCCACACTTTTGGGAGGAAAGTGTGTCTTATAACGCGAAAAATACGGTAATATAATTGCAGCATTTATGGGTCAGCAAATTGCGATATGGCGATTAATTGCGATTGCTTTCGCGATATATATTGTGCAGACCTAGTGTGGACCCGTTAATTTCAATAGCGCCTCAAAAGATGCGGACATCATATAAATGCCATTATAGAAATGCCTATTCGTGTCTTCAAAACGGACAAGAATAGGACATGTTCTATTTTATTTTAGTTTTTTGCTGGGCCACAGAACAGAGCAACGAATGCGGACAGCACACGAAGTGCTGTCTGCATCTTTTGCGGCCTCGTTGAAGTGAATAGGTCCGCATCCGAGCCGCCAAAAATGCGGCTTGGATGTGGACCAAAACAACGGTCTTGTTCTTACTAGCGTTTTTTGCAGTAAAAATGGCAGCTCCAAATGTAGGTCTATGGCAGGGATCAGCAACCTCCGGCACTCCAGCTGTTCTGAAACTACAGCTCCCAGAATCCTCCTCTCACCTCTACAAGCACTGCAGAGCAAGTGTGCATGCTGGGAGTTGTAGTTTCACAGCAGCTGGAGTGCCAAAGGTTGCTAACCCCTGGTCTATGGGATATATGAAATGCAGGTCCCACAATCATTTTTTTGCTGCTGCAGTTTTTAATTAGGTGGTGGTTTTGTCTTTTTGGCTTCTTTTAAAATGCATCTTTCTGTAGATCTTGTTTTTTCAGGCATTATTACATTATCATTATCATCACCATCTCTAGGGGAAAAATGCAATGAAGAAAATGCTAATGATGAGTGGTTTTTCTGGTGTTTTGTTAGTGGTAAAAACTGCTAGACAAAATGTGTGCGCGTAAATACCCTAACTGCATTTTCCATTTGTATATAGCCAAACGGATTAGATTTGGGTATATGGAATTTATTGGACAAAAAGGCAAATATTTTCTTTTTCTTATCCCTGTAATAATAAACCAATCCACCTGGTATATTTTTCTTCCCCCTAATGGTGTATGTTATTCGTCCATGCTTTATCATATACTTCCACCTGTTTTTACAGTGGTTTTCTTTTCTTTAACCCCTACCAGACCAGCACCTTACATGTACAGTGCAACGGTTCCACGGTCACGTGCCTAATCACATGGTAACCGGGGTTAGATGCCTGCTTTGTACGGCAGGCAGCCGTCTTTAATAAGGGTCTCTGGAGGCATTTCCACCTCCCTGCAGTGAAGACCCATGGTAGCGATGTACGGCTAGTTTCACATTAGCGGCAGGGGCGCCTGTCAGGCTGTTCCGGCGGGTGAACAGCCTGTCGGATTCGTCCTGCCGCTAGTTCACGTGTGCCCCGGACTGCTTCCCCCATCCCCATTGACTATAATGAGGGGGGGGGAGTTCCAGCGGCCTCTCGCTGTGCGCTGCAGTGCTACCGCCGGAACTCCACCCCCTCCCCCATTATAGTCAATGGGGAAGGAGCAGCAATCCGGGGCACACGTGAACAGGCTGTTCACCTGCCGGAACAGCCTGATGGACTCATTGAATACACACATTAAAACGAATGTGGACGTGTGCTGTCCGTGGAGAAACATGTACAGTACACGTCCGTGAAACACTGACGTGTGAATGAGGCTTAACTGGTGACTGCCTGCAGAGAGGTTTTGTGCTTCTCTGTGCTGCTTTGCCTGCTGGGACTTGTGATGCACCACCACAGCAATCAGTGCTTCTCCAGTGAAAAGAACATCTGGGGCTGCTGCAGTGATTTTGTTTTGCTTACAGCAGTTCCAGATCCCTAATCTACTCCAGCACCCCCTTCCCTGTCCGCTTTTGGTGGACACTGAATTATCTGTGTCACCTTTTTTTTTGCATCTGGGGAATAATTTTTTTGCGCAATTTCTTTTTTTAACATCTGTGCTAATTATTTGGCACGTGTAGTTAGGGGGTTTGTAGTATGGGGTTTATATATATATATATATATATATATATATATATATATATATATATAAATACTGTAGATCTTTCTAGATAGATTTAGACATAGCTATAAGTTAATATTTAGACATTTCATTTAATTTATTTTTTTACACTGTAATGAATTTTTATACTACAGTTTCTGCACACTGCGCATGCGTGTGTCTTGCAGCTGCTGAGCGCCCATCAGTAACGTACTTTTTACTGATCAAGCCTGGGGTATGTTTTCAGTGCAGGTTTTTTCTTTTCTTTTTTGGGGGGGGAAATAAAAGAAATCTTAGTGCTAGTTTTATATAAAGCTCCCTCTCTCTTTAAATTTATCACGATTCTATCTCTCTCTCTAGTCTTTTTCTCTCCTTTTTTTAACTTTTTTCTTTCTCCTAAATTTTTTTGGAAATTTATTACAAGCTCCTTCATGTGTAAAATTACCACATACACCCCTGCCCCCCCGACAGTAAAGTCTACACACTGTAGTGTGTGTGTGTGATTTAACACGTGTGCAAACACCCAAATAAAAATGGCCCATTCATCTCAGAGAATGTATTCAGGTTAAGAGACGTACGTTGTCCTTACCTTTGAAACTGAGTCTGCCAGCGAGGGAGAAGGGGATGCCAAATTCCTCTACTCTTCATCATTATCGCTCAGGGATGAGGTACCCTCTAAAAGACTCCCTATGACAGCAGCTGAGGGAGACTTCCACGTGAGCCAATATGGAACCCACCCCCTGTAGAATATCGGCCCCAAATTCTGGAGTTTGTGGGAGTCTCTGGAACTGCACCTGCTTTACAGATATAGATTTTTTTCCAAATCTTTTTTTTTAGTGAAAATTTGGTAAATTTTATTGTGGCCCAAACAAATTTATATACCCGGAACTCCACATCACCGTACGCTAGACCCGTTGTTTGGACCCCAGTAAATGCAGCAGAGATGAAAATCTTCTGGAGGCTTGTGCTACATATGGGCCTTGTTAAAAAGCCAGAACTTAGACAGTATTGGAGTGGAGATGTCTTGTAGCACACTCTAATTTACAGTAATGCCATGGCCCAGAGTCGATTTGAGTCGAATACGAAATTTTGCATGATAATGCACAATGCGTGCCCCAGAATGACCCAGCATTTGACCGTCTATTTAAAATTAGGCCCATCCTTGACCACTAAGCACTAAGTTTGCTGAAGTGTACACCCCAGAACAAGATATCAGTATAGATGAGTCACTGTTACATTTTAAGGGGAGGGTAAAATTCCACAAGTACCTGCCCAGCCCATTATTAAGGAAAAGACTCCCGAATTGAACCCCCAGAATGCCCCCTGTCCTAGGAGTTGGTGGAAAAATAGTGTGCGGTTTACTGCACCTACTGCTGGATAAGGTTTACCACCTCTATGTGGATAACTATTACACAAGTCTTCCAGTATTTCAGTCCCTGACTTCCAGAGTTACTGTAGTGTGCGGCACAGTACACAAAAATCAGAGAGGCCCCCCTAGATCCCTGATGGGGCAACCACTAAGAAAAAAATACAGATCAATGTATGGCTTCAGATCAAGTTCCAAAGCCACACAATGCCACAACAAAAAACTAAAGTGTAGTACAAAAAGCTGGCCATGCACATTGTACAGACGGCACTGTACAAATCGTACAAGTTATTTAGATCTACAGAACAGACGGGAACATTTCTTCACTTTCAAGAGGAATGATCAATGCCCTACTTTTTTAAAACCAGCAAGGGGAAGGCCCCAGTACTTCAGGATGTTACGGTGCCCGTGTTGTGCCAGGGCAACATTTCCCAGGTGAAGTCCCCCTGACAGTAAGGAAGGGAATGATCCAAAAAAGATGCAGGATGTGTTCCAAAGGGGAGATAAGGAAAGACACCATTTACCACTGAGAAAACACCCCCCTTATGTATTTTAATTGTATGTGCTATATGCACCTTTTTAATATGGTAATAAAGATGTTTTTGCAATGATACGCGGTCTGGTATCTTCTATCTAGGTTGTCACTGAGAAAACTGCCCTGAAAAACCTGACCTTGACAAATGTTTCTAAATTCTGTGAGACACATGTTTAGTTAAAAGCGCTCTTTCTACATCTTAAAATGTTCGTACAGGGGTGCAGTTTCCAAAATGGATCACTTCTTGGGATTTCTGACTTTCTGGGGACCTCAGGGTTTTGTTTTTTCTTTTTTTAAATGTGACATGTCGCCTAAAATCCATGTCTGCAAATTCTGGTCTGCAAAATCTATATTTTGCAGTTTGCCTCCTGAGCCCAGCTGTGTGCCCATACAGCAGGATAGGAGCACATATGGGGTGTTGCTATAATCCGGAGAAAATGACTAACGCATAGATTGGTGTATTTTCTGTTGCACCTTGTGAAAATGAAAAATTGCCCCTAAAATGTGTACCTTGGGGATGTAATTTCCAAAATGGGGTCACTTTCTGGGGGTTTCCATTCTAGGGGTGCATCAGACGGTCTTTAAATGTAAAATGGCGCATAAAAATTATTCCTGTGAAATCATCTAGAAGAAATTTGGTGCACCTTTCCTTCTGAGCCCCATGGCCCATATAGCAGTATACAAGCACATATGGGGAGTTTTCATAATCAGGAGGAAATGGGTAACAAATTATGGGGTGCATTTTCTCCATTTATCCCTTTTGACACTGAAATATTTGGACTTAAAATGTCATTTTCTTGTTAAAAAAAAATATATATTTCAGTTCTACAGCAAAGTAAATCTCTAAAAAATGATATAAAATAGAATAGTCATTACACCTTTTAAATATTTTGTGGAGTTGTAGTTTCCAAAATTTGGTGACTTTTTGGGGGTTTACACTCTAGGGCAGGCTTCAAATGCAATATGACGCCTGAAAATTACTACTATGAAATCAGCAATTCAAAATCAGTATGGGACTACTACTCTGAGCCCTGCCATTTGCCCACACAGTAGTTTACAATGACATCTGAGGTATTTCTGTAAACTGCAGAATTAGCGTCCTAAATATTGAATTTTGTTTGGCTGTTAACATTGCTACAGTAAAAAAAAAAGCATTAATATGGAAAAGTATCAACAAAGAGTAAAATGTTGAAATTTTCCTTAAATTCTTCTGTAGCACCTTTTAAGGGTTAAAAAAAGTTGGTAAAATCCTATTAAAATAACCTGAGGGGTGTATTTTCTAAAATCGGGTCACTTCTTGCCACTTTCTATTATGTAAACCCCCAAAAGCGACTTCATAACTGAATCAGCCCTTTAAAAAATGGGTTTTAAAATTTTTGGGGAAAATCTAAAAAGTGCATCCAAAATTCAAAGCTAACATCCTAAAAAAATAAAATACCATTTGTCAAATGATGCCAACATAAAGTAGACATATGGGGAATGTTGATTGTTTACTATTTTATGAGGTACAGTATTACAATCTGTCTTAAAAGTAGAGAAATTCTAATTTAAAAAATTGCTAATTTTCTGTAAATTTTGAGGGTTTTTTTAAACAAAGGAAAACATATTGACCCAAATTTACCGATAACATGAAGCACAATGTGTCACAAGAGAACATCCGAATCGGTTAGATAAGTAAAAGCGTTCTTAAATTAATACTACATAAAGTGACGCATGTCAGATTTGCAAAAGTAGGCCTGGGCAGGAAGGTAAAAACTGGCCTGGGGTGGAATGGGTTAAACATGTCTAATCATTTATAACATGTAATTCGGTCCCGTGGAATTTTAATGCATATTTCCACATCTGGTTCAAAATATCGTCCCTCAAGTGACATGCTTACTTTGCCAAAAAAAAAAAATCCTTCCATTCCGGAAGTAATGCCTCCTTTTTCAAGAAGCTCCATTCCTCCAAATATACCTTTCCAACTATAACTGCCAATCCATATTGAAGAATTTAGCAGTATAAAAAGTATTTGTGGTAATAACAATTCATAATCCTATAAGCAAAAAGACTAATGACAAGTGATGGTCCAGTACATCACTTGTATATCTGCAAATCAGATTTAGGGTTTGTCTACACAGCGATTTTGGGCACAACACATATCGTAGGGGTGCCTTAGAAATTTTTTGGGGTCGCAGGGCGACTCACACTTTTACCACTACCCCAGGATCTCAAAAAAAAAAAAAAACAACACTGTGTGCGCTATGACTGCTCACACCCATTCATTCCTATGGCTACACTGCAATACACGTGTGCACAACACATGCCCAAAATCGCTGTGTAGCCAAACCCTTAGGATGTGGATTACATGTGGTTTTTCCCTACGGCATTTGTATGGGAAAACCGCAGCTTTATACAGAATACCAGCAAAGTGTATGAAGTTAGACAATGCCTCCCATTGAGACGTATTGGTTGGAGAGAGGAGACAGCCAGCGGCAGCTTTCAGTGGAATTTCGGTGAGACTGTCCATACCAAAATTTTGCTGTAAAACCCTATGTGTGAACAGGCACTAAGGGGGAGATTTATCAAACTGGTGTAAAGTACAGTAGAACTGGCTTAGTTTCCATAGCAACCAATCAGATTCCACCTTTCATTTACCAAAGGAGCTCTAAAAAATAAAAGGTGGAATCTGGTTGCTATGGGCAACTAAACCAGTTCTACTTTACACCAGTTTTATAAATCTCCCTCTGTGTGTTAAGTTATTTATTGCAGGTTACAAAATCTCAGTGATTGGTATGAGCAATATAACCCCTGTAGTAGCTAAAGCATCGAGCCCATTGCCTTAGATGTGCTTAGCAAAAACTAGTGATGTCATAGGTTTGCACAGTAGATTCAAGCTCAGCTTCTATTAATATATTAGTAGATGTAGGTTTGCATTCTGTAAATAAGTAGAGGATTGTGCCTGTTTTCATTACTTGTTTTTTTTTTATGTCTTATTTTAGCAATTGTTCAAGGAGATACACTAGAGGAAATTTACAATCAAGTGAAACAGATAATAGAAGAACAGTCCTGCACTTTTATCTGGGTACCTGCAAAAGAGAAGTTATGAGACATGAAGCGAACTCCATCAAACCTATCACTGCCCGTACATATACCCAGTACTTCTCCCATAAAAACAGGCTACGTTTCTGTTGGGACTGTTCTCGCCACTTATTTGCTGCCGTTCCTTCCACCTTTTTACATTTTTGTGATATTTTAACTCATTTTAATTATGTCTGTTATGTTTTGTTTTTTTTAAAGGTGGAACGGCCGGACCAGTTATTAAAGGTTTAAAAAAAAAAAAGTGGCAAAATTCCTTAATGTTTAAGGGAAAATGACAAATGCATTTTAAGAAAAAAAAAAGCTTTATAGACAATTTTCAGATAAAATACATGAAATAAGTGGTCTTAACTATATTGTGAGCATCTTTGCACAATGTCGCTTTTAATAGCATGGTTTGGCCTATGCATTTCATTCTCTGTATACTGTTTAGACTTAATTGGTTCTTTACATAGGCAGAGGTTTTGATTTTGAAATCCATTGCCGCAGCATTACTACATAGACCACCTTGCAGTGGAAAGGATAACCTAAACCATTCATTGTAATAAAATTTATTTTTTTAATCTCTGCATTCTTGCTAGAAATTACACTTTAACTTGGTTAACCCTGTACATGTAACACAATTTGATGGACTGAAAGTTGCTGTTTTTTGTTTTTCCTAAGGATGACCTTTTTGAAATGAGTAATACTTCAGGTAATTAACATAGCCTCTAGAAGGTCTGCTCATGTATATAAACACTACACGAGAACATGTCATCTCTTCATCTCACTTGGAGAATTGGATTCATAGACTTAATGCTGTATGTTTATTCTTAGAGGACAGATTTTAATATTTTACCCATAATAACTGCCTATTTTGTTATAATAAAATATTAAACTTTCTTTAAATTCTAACTATGGAAGTACTTTTCTTGCACTTGTGCATATATGAATATAAAATATAAATATATATATATTTTTCTCTTATCACCTCCAATTTTTTTTTTTTTTTTGAGAAGAAGTATGAGGATGAGCATGTCTTCTTTTCACAAAAATTACGAACAAGACTTTGGTGGCTGTGTTAATTGATGCTGGGTAAAGGAAAGGTTAGCTGCTTTATTAAACCTAGGCGTGTTCTCCTCTCTTCTGAAGAGTCCCTGGTGTGTTCTTTTTATGTAATGTGCATGTGTTTACCCTGTGTGGAATTTCACCTATAACGGTCCTGAGTTTGTAGGTACATTTACACTATGAGCTGCATGTACCATGTTCATGACATGTCCTGTGTTCTGATTTACTCCAGGTTTTTCTGTTAAAAGGTGGAAATTTCAATGAAAGTTACGGTCTTGAACAAGTATATTGTTTGGTACTAATTATCCATTGCTAGATTTCTGGAATTGTTTTACAAAAATGTATATGCTTCTGAGAGCCTCCTTCTACACCTATTAAATGAACATAATTGGTAATAGACAGGCAGCGTTATTCATTCCATTTGTCAGAAAGAGGAGAACCGCTAATAAAATTTTATCGAACGATGTACGTGTGGAATGTGTCATAATTTGATTTATTAAGAATTCTTTTTTTGCATTACACCATGCAAGTGGCCACAAAAGTGGAGCAGTTGATCATAAAAATTCACTTTTCATTTTTTTTACTAGAAAATTTAAATTTGAGTCTCACTGGATGTTATAAGCTCCTGCTCGACTTTTTTGTCCAAACTAATTTTTATCTTGACTAACTTTATTATACATTTCATTATACAACATAAAACAGAATAGAGCTTAATTTTGAATTTCCATGTTTTTCCTTGATTTTTCATAATAATCCTTTCACATCTGTCATTTACCATTGTTATAAACAGAAACTACAATGCAGTATCTGATCCATCACAAAACTGACACCAGTTGCATCCAGTGGACCCCATTGACTTACGTATATCATGGTCCATTAGATTCTGCTATGATATAGGAAAATTAATGTACGGATGGAAACTGCAGTGAAGCTGTGAACGTAGCCTACAAAACTTGTAATTGTGCAAATTATAGTTTACATACAGTCTGCATAACCTGAAATGTATATGCAAATTCCTGTTTCTACCACTGGTCCTGAGTTAGAGGAAATGTGTCATCAGAAAATGACCTATTGTTTAAATCACGTTTTTATGATTAACATATTTTTAAATAGTTTTTGATGGTTATTTTTAATTTTCCATGTCAATATCTATATTTAAACAAAAACCATAAAATCCTGCAGTTTTCACTGGCCACTAAGCCCAATAATAGGTGCCAAAGAATCACACTGCCACTCTTTGGTCTCTACAGATCACCTTACTGCAGTTACCTGCTTATCTATATTTAGAGGTGATATCATTACAGGCAGGATTAGAATGATAGATAAGACAGGGTCCACCATTCATAATAGGTGATTGTCAAAGCTTATCTATTGTTTCCATGTACAATGACCTCTGCACTGGGCATAGAGCATGCCTAGAAAACTCACCCATAGAAGTCAATGAGGACCCCTCCATTGTGTGTGTGGACCATGTGGCTGCTGTAAAGCTATTTTCTTAATGCTTGGGAAAATGCTATTAAGAACAGCTTAGGCAACATGTTCAGAAAACAGAAGAAATGTGTAATCAGAAAAAGAGAGAAGAAAAAAAAGATGTGTTACTATCTGGTTTTAAGGCCTCTTTCACACTAACGAGTTTTCCATGTGGGTGCAATAGTTGATGTGAACACATAGCACCCGCACTGAATCCTGACCCATGCATTTCAAAGCATCTGTGCACATGCTTCTTTCACTTGTGTGACAAACGCATCAAAACTGATTGCACCCCTGCAGAAAAAAACAAACACTGAACGCAATCGCAGACAAAACTGACGCATCCTGACACAATCTGTCGTTCGTGTGAAAGAGGCCTAACTGGCAGAAAACATTTTGATGACCCATTTCCTTTAAACCCTTAGTGACCACCCATACGTGTTTTTACGGCGGTCACTAAGAGGCCTTAGGCTGGGCCTCCTGCCAATGTGTGTGAAGGCTGCCTGGGGTCTGATGTAGGCCCCACACCAGCGTTTAGTAATTTCCAGCAGGATGTGCCTCTCTAGTGCAGCCTGCTGCTCAGTGTCAGAATAGCATTGCCATTAAAATGCAAGCACTATAGCAGGGATGGGGAAACTGCTGCTCTCCAGCTGTTGTAAAACTACAACTCTCACCATGCCCTGCTGTAGGCTGATAGCTGTAGCCAGACTGGGCATGCTGGGAGTTGTAGTTTTGTAACAGCTGGAGAGCGGCTGTTTGCCCATCACTGTACTATAGGGATAGTGCATTGCATTTTAAAAGCAATCAAAAAGCCATCTTGTGGGACTATTAAGTGGTAAAAAAAAAATGTATTCAATAAAAAAAAATCCCATAAGAAACTTAAGCTTCTTTCCATTGAAAATACACTTATCAATGAAAAGAAAATTGCAAAAAAAAAAATATATATCTTCCCCATATGTTTGGTATTGCCGCTTCCATGACGACCCGGAGTACATGAATATCATGTAAATTATCCCCTACGGTAAACGCCGTAAAAAAAAAAAAGACAGAATTGCTAATTTATTCTTAGTTACCGAAAAAAGGTAATAACAAGCTATCAAAAAGCGCCATTTACTCCAAGATCGCAATAAAACAAGTCGTCCTTCAAAAATCAAGCCCTCACACAACTCCATAGAAATAAAAATAAAAAAGTTATGGGTCTTGGGAAGCCGCAATGCAAAAACATTTTTTTCTTTAAAAAAAATAAAGGTTTTATTGCAAAAAAGTAGTAAAATGTAAAAAATATATATATATATTATTTTGTATTGACCCAGAGAATAAAGATATTATGTTCTTTATACAAGATGAAGGCCGTAAAATTTATAATGCAAAAATGCAGTGTCACTATTGCTGTTTTTCCCATCTCCCTCCCAGAAAGAGTTAATAAAAGTTAATCAGAAAGTTATGTGTACCCCAAAATGGAGCCATTAAAAACTGCAACTTGTCCCACAAAAAGCAAGCCATCATAAAGCTATATAGACGGAAAAATAAAAAAGTTATAGCTCTTGGAATGCGGCAATAAAAAAAGGAAGAAAAGTGCTTGGTCAGTAAGGCCCAAACAGGCTGGTCAATAAGGGGTTAAAGCTTGTATTCTATGCAAAAGCTGCATTGAGTATTCTGCTCTTGTTGAAGCAGGCAGCAGCTTGTTTATAGTTACAGGTGCAATCACATGCGGCAGATTTTGTTGGAAATTTCCTGCAACAAAAATTCACTTCCTTTCAACCGTGCTGCTTATCAATAGTAAAAAGTGGCCAACCCCCTTAAGTTCATATAAGTGTGATGGTCCGGTGTTTACAAACTTTTGGACACTCGAGCCCTGACTTTACAGGTGACAAACTAAAGTTTGTCCTCACCTTTGTCTAATTGTGTGAAGGTAATGGTCTGTGCACCAAATGTATGCTTTATGAAAGTGGCACACAGACCATAGGAGCGCACATAGGCTGGTGCTTTTTCCTGTAGTGTGCAAGCTTGGACAAAGCTTTTCATTCATTGTGCCACAGATTTCTGGACCCCTCTGCTTTCCCCCAACATGTCCACAGTGATCCTTATTCTACCCAATTCACACTGTGCTTGGGTAGTCTGAGACACTCCCCCTGTACTAGGAATGGCCCATGCTGCAAATTTTCTAAGAATCGCTTAGACATTTAATTTTTTTCATGTCAGACTGGAGGGTCAATTTAGGATGGTGTTAATGCAGTTTCTGGAGTTAATGCAAGAAGTGAGCTGGAATTACCTGTAATTTTTTTATTTTTTTTTTAGTTAATTAAAGGAAACATTTATTGCTTGTACTCCATAGCTAAAAACCTGTCCCGATCATGTGATGCTTATGTAAGTGCCAAGCTCATTATAAGAGCGAGATTTGATGTATTACAGTAAGTCCACACTTTGCAGATTTGTTGCAGAAATCTTTAGGTTTTTACAGTTCTGAGTATTTACAAATCCAAACACATGCTCCGGAAACTATGATAATGAAGATGTATGAAAACGTTTTTTAGCTGTAGAAATTTCTGTAACAAAACTGGAAAGTGTGAACATACTCTTACAGAATCATGCTGTGTGCAACTCCATTACACTGAAGCTCTTGCTTCCTCCATGAACAGAGGAATATATGCAAATGACAATACTGTTGTATTGGTACATTTATGCCTTAGTATGACACCGCCATGCTACACTGAACTTTGTTCTTAAAATGATTATTGGACCATGAACCTCAATTAGACTCAAATGTAACAGAATGTCATCATCTGGTTGCAAATAAAAAAAAAAAAAAGCTACCATTCCATGAAGAGATATTGAAAATGGTGAGTAATTAAAGCATAATAAAAATAAAAAAATTCAATAATTGCAGTAAGTTTTACTTGCTTTTATTACACCCAAGCACTATACCCAGTTTCCTGTACTATGCCTTATTCACACAGTCAGTGGGGCAGATTTATCAAAACTGGTGCAAAGGAAAATTGTCTCAGTTGCCCATAGCAACCACTCAGAGTCCACCTTTGATTTTCCAAAGGAGCTCTGAGAAAGGAAAGGTGGAATCTGATTGATTGCTTTGGGATCCTAAGCCAGTTTTCATTTGCAACTGTTTAGATAAATGTATCCCAGTTTTTGGTCAGTGTTTTCTATCAGTGATTTTGAGCCAAAACCAGGTGCAGATCTTTGCCTTGTGCCTTATGTCTGTGGAGGCTCCAATACTGGTTTTATCTCACAATCTCTGATGGAAATCACTTACCAAAACACTGACGTGCGAATAAGGCATTCTTGTGTTATACATTACAGATATGTAAGTATATTTATTTAAGAGCATCTGAATATCTCCAATTCAAAAGTTTAATCAGTTTGGTAGTTTGAGTCCCTTCGTTCTAAGGACAGGGCACAGTCTCCTATTCATGATATGTCCTGAGCCCCTTTCACTCTTGCAGGGTAACCCATATATTTTCTGGAGTTTAACCAGAAAAGCAATATGTGTGAATGCAAACATCCGTAATATCTGTCCAAGGGCTCATTCACACGGCCGTTGTTCGGCTGTTCCCATATTGTGGTCCACAGACAGCGGGTCTGCAATATGCGGGCACCAGCCGTATGCACCCTGCATCACGGATATGGACCCATTCAAGTAAACGGGTCTGTATCTGGAAGATCGGTGTGGAACAGAGGCACGGAAGCGCTACTGAGTTGAATCGGTCTGGATCCGTCACGGCAGACTTTTTCTTCCCAGTCCCCTAGTACTAGTTTGGACCCGAATAGGTTTGGGTGAAACTAAAGTTGCTTCACTTGCCCTGAAAGTTGGTAAATAATCCCCTCTAGCATCCTAGGAGGCATAATGTTTAGGAAAACTTATCTCCCTTTTTTTTTTTTATGATTTTTTTTTTGTTCCCTCTCCAAGCTCTAGAATCCAATGACCGCAATAGTAAATTATGTCTGAGGGACACCTACATACATAGCTATGGGTAAATGCACGTTTGACGGTGTTAACATACATAGGGGGAGATCTATCAAACTGGTGTAAAGTAGAACTGGCTTAGTTGCCCATAGCAAACAATGAGATTCCACCTTTCACTTCCTAAAAGCGCTATGAAAGGTGAAATCTGATGCAGTAATCGTGTATGCTGCTTAAAGAAATTTAAACCCCCCAAAAAAAAGTATATTGCTACCATATGGAAACTGAATATATGTAAACGGACGATTGAGGCTTGACGCTTAATTTCTCGTTAATACACACAGGTAAATTGCTGCCACATCAGGGGTATTGCTGCTTCCCGACCTGGCCGGGTCTTTAAAGATAGCGCCTGCTCCTGAGCGGAGCAGACGCCATGGACGTGGGGTGCCTGCAGTTTCATATAGCACACACCCACAGCTCAGGTCCGCCACCGGCATTATCGGACATTTAACACTTCAGATGTCGTGGACATACTTGACCACGGCATCTGAGCGCATGCAAACCCAGAAGTGCGTGCTTCCAGGTATGCTTCGGCAGCAATTAGAGGAGCCAGGGCTTGTATACAGGAGCCTCTGCCATAGAGAATGACAGGAGTCTGCTGCATAATGTTTCCTATGAGCCTTGTCTGTAGCAGGGCTCGATAGGAAACTAGTAAATTTCTCATAGACTCCAACGCTAATGCATTGGAGTCTATGAGAATAGCAATCTGATGATTTAAAGAGGACCTTTCATCTGGAAAAAAATTCTAAACTAAGTATTATGATATGTAGAGTGGCGCCCAGGGATCTCACTGCACTTACTATTATCCCTGGGCACAGCTCCGTTCTCCCGCTATGTCCCCCGGTATGTTCCGTGACTTGGCTATACTGGGAGGAGACTGCCCTTGTTCTCCTGGGCGTCTCCTTCACCCAGGCTGTAGCTCTGTCCAATCGCAGCGCAGAGCTCATAGCCTGGGAGAAATAAAGCTCCCAGACTATGAGCTCTGTGCTGCAATTGGCCAGCGCTACAGCTTGGGAGAAGGTGACGCCCAGAAGAACAAGGGCATGCTCCGGCTAATATAACCAAGTCAGGCAATCTCCTCCTAGTATAACCAAGTCCCCAAAGATACCGGAGGACATAGCGGGAGAATGGAGCGGAGTGCAGGGAGATCCCTGGGCGCCGCTCTACATATCATGATACTTAGTTCTAAATTTTTTTCCAGATGAAAGGTCCTCTTTAACTTTAATACACATTGGAAGATTGCTGCAGTAATTATATATATATATATATATATAAATGAATTAAAAGGATTTCTGTGAAAATGTGTGTGTGTGTGGTGAGAGGAAAAAAAAATTATGCATGCAGGTTGCTGATTTTGATGTGCACCTGCACTTCTGATAGCAGGCACAGTCAGCCACAAGTCATGTCTCCTCCCTCCCTGGCTATCAACTTGTTTTCCTGGCAGACACTGTAAGACCCATTCATCCTCATTCACAGCCCAGCACAGAATGCTGTTCTGCGAGGGCACCTCCCTGCCGGACAGACCAGCAAGGGGGCGTTGAAACAGCGCTGATGATGTTTAGTCAACTTCAACAGTGTGCAGCGGATGTTATGAAGTTAAGCTGGCTGGCACCTCAAGGGACCACAATTCACAGAGAGCAAACGGAGTAAAATTGAAAATATAAGTAAATTGCAAAGTTTTTTGGGGGGCAAGATTAAGGCTATCTAACCTATGTTTTAGGTCTTGGATAACCCCTTTAAGTTTTATTAGCATTTTTTTTTACATCCAAATACTTTTTACAGGGGGGGGGGGGGGGTGTCTGTGAATAAGTCAATTGTTCTAGCTACAAGGCCAAGGTAAGCAGCTCCCTCGCTCCCCTTATCAGAGTTTGAATGTCCAAGAAAGTTATGTTTTGTTTTCTCAGTTTCAGGATGTACTGCTGAGGAATGTCAACTTTGAGGTGCTGGAGACATTTTTTAATTATTAGAATTCTGTTAGTATAGTGCGGAAGTATTGCCTTTTATGAATAACGAATCAAATCATTAGTTGGTGGTGGAACAGATTTGTCTATGGTTATCTGTAGTGTTATAAAGATGTAAATGTGTGTGGAATAAAGGAGAGAATCCGATTCAGCAGTGTGTCTGTGTCAGCTCTCTTAGGGTCCTTTCACACTTGGGTTCTGAGGACCCGTAGGCACTTCCGTCCCGCCGGATCCGTCAGAACGCAAGTCGCCTGAAGCATTAGAAGACTGATCAGGATCCTGATCAGTCTTCGAAATGCTTTCAGGTTACTATGGCAGCCAGGACGCTATTAAAGTCCTGATTGCCATAGTAGGAGCGGGGAGCTGTATACTTAGTCCGTGCGGCTCCCGGGGCACTCCAGAATGATGTCAGAGCGCCCCATGCCCATGGATCACGTGATCCATGTGATCACGTGATCCATGCGTGTAGGGCGCCCTGACGTCACTCTGGAGCGCCCCGGGAGCCGCACGGATGGTAAATATACTGCTCCCCCCCCCCCTTTCAATGGGCATTAATTCCGGATCCGGCCTTGCGGCAAGTGTTCCCGGTTTTTCGACGGAACAAAAAGCGCAGCATGCTGCGGTATTTGCTGCATCCAAAAAACGTTCCGGTCCTGAACTGAAGACCACCTGATGCATCCTGAACGGATTTCTCTCCATTCAGCATACATGGGGATGATCCTGATCAGGATTTTTCCGGCATAGAGACCCGACGACGGATCTCTATGCCGGAAAACAAAAACGCCAGTGTGAAAGGACCCTAAGAGCTCATAAGGACACTTCATTTGGGACCCCGACAATTATAGAAGAAGGGGGTTTTGCCCCACAAGTGTATGTGGAGTGCGGCGGATGTTATGGGGTGAAGCTGGCTGGCACATAATGTGACCACAATTGACAGCAAGTGAACGGGACAAAATTAAAAATGCAAGTAAATGAGGACCAAGATGTACTGAAATACCAAGACTCAATTTCTTATGTATTGCATCGGTTTTTCTGGATTCTATGGAAATTTTAGGTATGCACTGACTGTTAATAAAAACAAGTTTTTCACAATTTGCATCAGATCGGGAGTGTGCTGGATTTCTTCTTTAACACTTACATATATCATCATTACACTCTGTGAATTATTACAAACACTTTATTGAGTGAGTTAACCAACTTCTGCTTTCTGTGTGGAAGACTGTGATGACTTCAGACCTTTTTCTCTGGTGTGTTCCAGCCCATCTTTGCCCTTTAGTCAAACACTCCTGGAAGTGGAGCTTAGCCAGCAGGAGCAGGCGTGATCACCAGACACATTTTTATAAGAGTAGATGCCTGCGATATAACAATCTCTTTCTTGGAAGCAACTTGAAGAGATTCTAGTCTGGAGCTCCAGGAAAAATGATCTGGAAAAGTTTATTTTTCATCTTATACTTTTCCCAGACAAGTGAGTGTTCCATTACAAATCTATGCTAACTTCTAGATTTTTATATTACAGTGTGAGTTAATATAGGTTGAACAAATCTCTTAGAAAACCTGAAAATCCAATGGTTAATGCTCTGCATGAAACCTTTGAATGATAGCAGCAGTGTGAATGTTGGTTGGAATTTTACATGTTTTTTATGTTAAATTAAGTCTATTGAGTGCAGGGTAATGACTTCAGGTTCTTCTTACTTGTAAAAGTTAATGATCTATTTGCAATGTCAAGATTATTATAGAAATTAAATGGGGTGTGTAATGCAAAATGTAGACTTCTTACTTTTTTATGGAGTTTCCCTTTATCAGGCTACATGATTCTGAACACTTTGCTATATGACTTTATTTAAACTGTCATTCTATCATAAATTTCTGACTTTACAAGGGCAGTAATTGTTAAAGAGATGCTGAGACTTGGAGAGTATGATGTCTCCAGAAAAGGATCAATAGGTCAGGCAATTGTTGAACACTAACTTGACAAGAATCCATTACAGTCAGGGGCGGATTGGCCATAGACCTTACAGGGAAATTTCCCGGTGGGTTGTTGTCAGGGGGGCAGCAAAAGCCCCCATCTCTGTTGCTGGCTGAGTACATAATAGGCTAGCAATGGTAATTAACTATGTGAGAAGCGACAAGCCCTCCTGAATTCAACTGCGTCTTGCATCTCACCTCTTAAGCCCCCTGCTCCATATCTTAATCAGAGACAACTGGAGTTAGAGGAGAGAAAATGACAACTATTGATGGCCAACTCAGAGGGACAGCTTTTGGGGCAATATTGTGATATGTGGTATTTTGCGCTATGGTATTGCTGACCCCCCTCCTTTTGTTGCCCCGCCTCCTGTCAATTTAGGCCTTCCTACAATATGTGACTACTTTAGACTTCCGATCAGCCCCTGATTCCCAAAAAGTTGGGACACTATACAAATCGTGAATAAAAACTGAATGCAATGATGTGGAGGTGCCAACTTCTAATATTTTATTCAGAATAGAACATAAATCACGGAACAAAAGTTTAAACTGAGAAAATGTACCATTTTAAGGGAAAAATATGTTGATTCAGAATTTCATGGTGTCAACAAATCCCAAAAAAGTTGGGACAAGGCCATTTTCACCACTGTGTGGCATCTCCCCTTCTTCTTACAACACTCAACAGACGTCTGGGGACCGAGGAGACCAGTTTCTCAAGTTTAGAAATAGGAATGCTCTCCCATTCTTGTCTAATACAGGCCTCTAACTGTTCAATCGTCTTGGGCCTTCTTTGTTGCACCTTCCTCTTTATGATGCGCCAAATGTTCTCTATAGGTGAAACTTCTGGACTGCAGACTGGCCATTTCAGTACCTGGATCTTTCTCCTACGCAGCCATGATGTTGTGATTGATGCAGAATGTGGTCTGGCATTATCTTGTTGAAAAATGCAGGGTCTTCCCTGAAAAAGATGACGTCTTGATTGGGGCATATATTGTTCTAGAACCTGAATATATTTTTCTGCATTGATGGTGCCTTTCCAGACATGCAAGCTGCCCATGCCACACGCACTCATGCAACCCCATACCATCAGAGATGCAGGCTTCTGAACTGAGCGTTGATAACAACTTGGGTTGTCCTTGTCCTCTTTGGTCCGGATGACATGGCGTCCCAGATTTCCAAAAAGAACTTTGAATCGTGACTCGTCTGACCACAGAACAGTCTTCCATTTTGCCACGCTCCATTTTAAATGATCCCTGGCCCAGTGAAAACGCCTGAGCTTGTGGATCTTGCTTAGAAATGGCTTCTTCTTTGCACTGTAGAGTTTCAGCTGGCAATGGCGGATGGCACGGTGGATTGTGTTCACTGACAATGGTTTCTGGAAGTATTCCTGAGCCCATTCTGTGATTTCCTTTACAGTAGCATTCCTGTTTGTGGTGCAGTGTCGTTTAAGGGCCCGGAGATCACGGGCATCCAGTATGGTTTTACGGCCTTGACCCTTACGCACAGAGATTGTTCCAGATTCTCTGAATCTTCGGATAATGTTATGCACAGTTCATGATGATAGATGCAAAGTCTTTGCAATTTTTAGCTGGGTAACACCTTTCTGACATTGCTCCACTATCTTTCTGCGCAACATTGTGGGAATTGGTGATCCTCTACCCATCTTGGCTTCTGAGAGACACTGCCATTCTGAGAAGCTCTTTTTATACCCAATCATGTTGCCAATTGACCTAATTAGTGTTAATTGGTCTTCCAGCTCTTCGTTATGCTCAAATTTACTTTTTCCAGCCTCTTATTGCTACTTGTCCCAACTTTTTTGGGATTTGTTGACACCGTGAAATTTTGAATCAACATTTTTCCTTTAAAATGATACATTTACTCGGATTAAACGTTTGATCTGTCATCTACGTTCTATTACAAATAAAATATTGACATTTGCCATCTCCACATCATTGCATTCAGTTTTTATTCACAATTTGTTTAGTCTCCCAACTTTTTTGGAATCCGGTTTGTATAATTACAGCACAATATACTGTTGGAATTCCAGTTTAACAATACATTTTTTAAAGTAGTAATTCTTTACAAGTAAGCTATCTTATCACCCAAGATTTACAAATGTATAAACTATAATGGTAGTGCTGAAGTGATATTTGTTTGATATCATACATGTTCCTTCTTTCATTGCAAGTAAAGCAGAATAGACAGTTTCATTCTAGAATGGCTATTACTGAAATTAAAAACATTTCTAAATGTGTAAAACATAGGCAAAGACATATTGATTCAAAGATACTCTGAGTAGATTTATTAATAATGTTGTAAACTAGATACGGTGCATGTCATACACAGAATGATACTGTAAGGGTCCATTCACACGTTCGATTTTGCAATCCGATTCCGTTCCGAAAAAAATCGGAACGCTTAATCGAATCCATTCATTGCTATGGCCTCCGCAAAAATGCGGATAGCACTCATGGTGCTGTCCGCATCAGTGACTCCGTTCCGTTCCTCAGGATCCTTGCATGCAGATCCTGAAAAAAGAAACACCTTGTCCTACTTTCTGTCCAACTTTCCGTTCCGTTTTCCCATTGTAGTCAATGGATCCGCAAAATAAACGGAAGACATGCAGTTTAGCATCCGAATGTCATCCGATTTTGCGGATCCGTTTTTTTTGTACTCTAGCAACATGTATTCCTCCTCCTCTTTTTTTTTTTTTCATTTTGAAAACGGAAACACGGAACGGATTCGGATGCACTTTAGTACAAAAACTGAAGGTTTTAAAGAAAAACGGATCCGCAAAAAAACTGAATGTTTATCTGGAAAGGTAAAAATACTGACGTGTGAATGGACCCTAATTTTGTACCTCAGACATGTTCCGTACAACACCTTGTTGCTGGCGTACAGTACTTTACAGTATTTTGCACTTAGAAATAAATTGCACACTGTTAATAAATTTAATGTCTTTTAGGACTTTTTGGCATTCAACTTTTTCTAGACATTTTTGTTAAAATTATCGAATAAGGTTTAAAACATGATTAAGACACATAAACGCGATTTATATCAGTATTTGTAAATCTCAGCCATAGTCACTGTTCTATCAATGAACAGTATTTTTGAATATACTACTTTATAGGGAGTCTGTCACTTCAAAAATCAGTTTAAAAGTAAGCATACCGTCATGTATGGTAAGGGCCCAGAAACATAACCATATCTTTCTTGTAAAAATCAAGTTATTTAAATCTGAGAAATGCCTCTTCTTATCTTTATGCAGATAAGGTTTTCAGTGCACCTTAGGCAGGTCTGCCCTTTTTGGTGCAACTGGCTTCCCCTCTCCATCCAATTCTCAGGGACAGTTTTGCACACAAGAGCAGGAGGTGCTAGCCGGCGTTACTGGAGAGGCCCCACCTATGGTACATTGGAAAACCTATTTGCATAAAAATAAGCATTTCTCAGAATCAGAAGACTGGATTTTCACAAGAAAGGTAGGGTTATCTTTTGGAGCACCTACCCTACATAGTGAGATGTTTACTTAAAGCCAATTTTGAAGTGACAACCTCCTTAAGACCATTCATTTTACATGCCAATATTGTACTAGGTAAAAAAAATGCTCCTTAAAGAGGCTATCCAGGTTGTGCCGTTATCCTGTGCAGCAGTACTTCCAAGATCATGTGCCGTACATTTGGCACGTGATCCCGGAAATGGCTGCTGCACGGGATCAAGGTGCAACCCGAATAACCCCTTTAACATTAGAATGCCACTATTCTAATATTCTATGACAGCTTAAAGTCTGCTAATAGGTATGCAGAAAATGTGAAATGTCGGCAAGTTATTAACAAAAATGCTGCTGTGGATTACCTTTAATTGCCGTGGTTTTCGTGCTGACACAGCTGAAACACAGCTGCATTGATGAGGCAAGACTATAGTGCAGGGATTGGCAACCTTCCAGGTGAAACTACAACTCCCAGCATACACACTTGCTCAGCCGTTCTTGTACCTCACATAAAATTGAAAAGAAGATTCTGGGAGTTGAAGTCTCTGAACAGCTGGAGTGCCAGAGGTTGCTGATCGCAGTTATATTGCATACCTTTTTTCAAGCATTGGAGCATTGCCAGTGGAGCATCTACTTACACCACTGTGTCTCTTCAGTGAAAAACAGTATCCCCTGTAATATGGGGGAAGACCGCTTCAATAACCAGGTGCATGAGCCAGCCCAGGGTTAACGAAAACAGGTGTTTATTTTCCAAAACGAAAAAATAGGTACAGCTTCCAGCAGCCAAGGACATAAGAAACCAACTTAAAGTCTGCTTGGTTCAGTACAACATAAACAGTAGAACAGTCCACACTCCAAATAAAGGTATTACTGTTTTACCCAGGGGCTTTAGACCGTGGTAGCTTGCAGTCAGCTTTCCAGCCAAACTTCTCACGCACCCTCAGCTTCCAGCTCTGCTCACACCAACAGCAGTGTGTCCACACTCCACACCCCTCTCCCTTCCTTTTCCTCTTATAAGGAGAGTTAACCCTGTGGGTACAGGATCCCAGATAGTCAGTACTTTCTTAAAGGCACCACAACCCAAACAGTGGCGATATATATCTGCCATTGAGGACCCAACCTTGGCGTCCTCTACATATCCCTCTCTGCCCCGACGCGGGGCGGCGGAGGCACTAGTGGATAACATGCAATGCACCCGGAGAGAGCATCCGCATTCTGATGTTGACTCCCTGACCTATGTTCGACCACAAAGTTGAAATCCTGGAGAGAGAGGAACCATCTCGTGACCCTGGCATTGGTCTGTTTGTGCTGTCTCATCCAGGTCAATGGGGCGTGGTCGGACACCAAGCGGAATTTCCTACCCAGCAGGAAATATCGCAGAGAATCCAGAGCCCACTTGATGGCCAGGCACTCTCGCTCTACCACGGCATAATTCCTCTCTGCCGCTGTCAGTTTCCTGCTGAGAAAGATCACGGGGTGTTCCTCCCCATTGACCACCTGAGACAGGACGGCACCCAGCCCTGCACTTGAAGCGTCCGTCTGGACCACAAATTCTTTTGAGAAGTCCGGTGCGACAAGCACAGGAGACTCACATAAGGCCCTTTTAAGATTCTGAAAAGCCTCCTCAGTTTCCATACTCCATTTGATCATGACTGATTTCTTTCCTTTGTTAAGTCCGTCAAAGGGGCCGCAACTGTGGCAAAGTTGGGGATAAACCTCCGGTAGTAACCCACTATACCCAGGAACGCCCGAACCTGCTTCTTGGTAAGAGGGCGAGGCCAGTTTAGTATGGCTTCTACCTTGCTCATCTGCGGCTTTACTAGCCCTCTGCCTACGGTGTATCCCAGGTACTTTGCTTCCTCCATTCCAATGGCGGATTTTTCCGGGTTCACTGTAAACCCTGCCCCTTTCAAAGAGTCTAGGACTGCCTGGACGCGAGGGATATGGGATTCCCAATCGGTACTGAAAATGACAATGTCATCCAGGTATACTGATGCATACCGTCCATGGGGCCGCAATATTCGGTCCATGGCTCTTTGAAACGTGGCAGGGGCAGAGTGTAACCCGAAGGGCATCCTTTATACTGCCAATGGCCCTCCGGAGTGGAGAATGCCGTCTTTTCTCTGGCTTCCCGGGTGAGAGGAATTTGCCAGTACCCTTTCGTGAGATCCAGCGTAGTGATATAGCGGGCAGGTCCTAATTTTTCGATTAATTCATCTACCCGGGGCATTGGGTAGGCATCAAATTTTGAAACCTCATTTAGTTTTCTGAAGTCATTGCAGAATCGCAGTGTGCCATTGGCTTCGGTACCAACACAATCGGACTTGACCATTCGCTCTGCGATTCTTCAATGACGCCCAATTCAAGCATTCTCTTGACTTCTTCAGATACCGCTTCCTCTGGGCCTCTGGAACTCGGTATGGCTTTAGCCGGATTGTCACATTAGGCTCTGTAACAATGTCATGTTCAATGACATTGGTGAGCCCTGGCAAACCTGAGAATTTATCTTTGTTTCTCTGTAGAAACTCCTTTACTTGTTGCCTTTGGGACTTGGACAGCGTATCAGCAACACATACCTGGTCAGCTCCTACAGAGTCCTCTACCATGACCTGTGCCACAGCGGTCATTTGCTCCCGATCTTTCCAGGGTTTCAACAGGTTTACGTGGTAGATCTGGTAAGGTTTCCTCTTCCCAGGCTGGTGTACCTTATAATTCACCTCGCCTACCCTTTCTACCACCTCAAATGGACCCTGCCACCTGGCTAAGAACTTGCTTTCCACAGTGGGGATTAGGACCGCTACCCGGTCCCCTACTGAGAATTGCCTTAATTTGGCTGACCGGTTATATACCCGCCTCTGGGCATCCTGGGCCTTCTGGAGGTGTTCCTTAACCAGTGGCATCACCTTAGCTACTCTCTCTCTCATTTGTGAGATATGTTCCACCAGAGTCTGGTGTGGTGAGGACTCACCTTCCCAGGTTTCCTTCACCAAATCCAGGAGTCCACGGGTCTTCGCCCATACAAAAGTTCAAAGGGCGAGAACCCCGTAGAGGCCTGTGGGACCTCCCGTATAGCGAACAACAAGGCCGGTAGTAACATGTCCCAACCTTTTCCGTCCTTCTGACTACTCTTTTAACATAAGCTTTAATGTTTTGTTGAACCTCTCCACAAGGCCATCCGCTTATGGGTGATAGACGGATGTCCGCAACTGTCGGATCTGAAACAGCTTGCAGAGGTCCGCCATGACTTTCGACATAAACGGGGTGCCCTGGTCCGTTAGGATCTCCTTGGGCAGCCCTGTACGGGAGAACATCTGGAATAATTCCCGAGCTATGGCCTTAGAGGAGGTGTTCCTTAATGGAACTGCCTCTGGGTACCTGGTTGCGTAATCTACCACGACTAGTATGTGCTGATGTCCCCGTGCTGATTTTACCAACGGCCCCACCAGGTCCATGGCAATCCGCTCAAATGGTACCTCGATTATAGGTAAAGGTACCAGGGGTTCCGATAGTGTGACACTGGGGCTGTTAACTGGCACGTGGGACAGGACGCACAATACCTCTTCACCTCTGCCTTTACCCCAGGCCAGTAGAACCTGTTTGTTATCCTGGCCTCTGTCTTCTGCCCCCAAATGTCCGCCTAATGCATCATTATGCGCCAAATCGAGGAGCTGTCTCCGATACGAGTGGGGTACCAGCAGCTGTTCAATAACTTCCCTCGGATTTCCGTCACGCGGTATAGCAAGTCCCCATTTAGCGCAAAATGAGGGAACCTAAGTTCTGCCCCGGGAACCTGTGAGACTCCATTTATAACCACCACCTGCTCTCTAGCATGTGTTAAGGAGGGGTCCTGTAACTGGGCGGAGCCAAACGCACCCTTGGGTAAGTCTAGGTCTGGGTACGTTGGTTCGGGTGGGGTCTCCCCTCGTCCTCCTCCAACATCACTTGCAACAGAGAGTCTTCTGCCCCTCAGTGGTCAGTTCAGCTCCGGACCCTAAATCATGCACATCCTGAACATTTTCCACATCACAAATGTTACCATTACCATTCATGTTGCCACTAGGCAAGTCCATATTGGTGGGAAGTGTCCTGATAGTTCGGGACCACTATTTTCATGATTTGACGTATCAGAGGTCAAAGTCTCTAGTCTCTTTGATTGTTCAAGGAACCCACTTTGCGCCTGTTTCCACAGGTCTAGAAATAGTGGACAGTCTCGCCTCTACAATAACATCATGGACCAGGCTGTTCACTATCCCAACCTCCTGGGTCACGGAAGTACAGCCATGGGCAACAGTCACTGGTATTAAGGGGTATTCCCTAGTATCCCCATGAATACAAACAACCCGAAGAGTCTTACTTACAGGGCCGAGTCTCCCGATCAGTCTGGCATGGACTAGAGTCACCATGCTGCCGGAGTCCAAGAGGGCTTTGGCCGTGAGGTGATTCACCAAAATTTCACACTCAAACTGACCGGCGGTAAGGTCAAGATGGGTGACGCATGCTCGCTGTGCATACAGGGAGACTCTTCGTCCTGTCCTGCAGTCCATGGGCTCATCCTGAAGAGGGCATTGGGTCCGGGTATGGCCATAGGCTCGACACCGCCAACACTGTATGTCCCCCATTCTTCTTACAGGGGTTAGCCTCCGCGGCTCGGATGGCACTGTTGTAGAGACATCTGGTCCAGAATCCGAATGGTTCCCCTCCTGGATGCGGTAACTGGTCGTACAGCCTCGCCGTGGGTTCCCGGTGCTTGGTGGGTCCGAGCAAGTCCTCGACCACGGTGTATCGCTCTACCAGTTCCACCAACTGGTTTGCCGTTGCTGGGTCCCCATGGCTTACCCAGCGCTGCAGGTCATGTGGCAGTGATCTCAGGTACCGGTCCATGGCCACCCGTTCCACAACTTGCGGGCCCGTCAATTTCTCAGGCTGCAGCCACTTTTTACTAACTGCACCAGGTCATGCATTTGGGCTCTTGGTGGATGGCCAGCCTGGTAAACCCAGCGGTGCACTCTTTGGGCCCGAACGGCCGTAGTTACCCCCAGTCGAGCCAGGATCTCCGCCTTTAGCTGCTCATAGTCTTTAACGAGTTCGACTGGCAAGTCGAAATAGGCTTGTTGAGGGTCTCCCGTAAGAAAGGGTGCGATTATGCTGGCCCATTGGTCCTGTGGCCACCCCTCTCTCTCTGCTACTCTCTCAAAAGTCAATAAGAAAGCCTCGACATCATCACTAGATGTCAGTTTTTGTAACAGGTGGCTGGCCCTTACAGCAACTTGGGGCCCAGCGGCAGTGGTTGCTTGTGCTTGTCCTTGAGCCAACTGTTGTACAGCCTGCTTTAACCACTTGAAGACCACAGGTTTATACCCCCCTAGTGACCAGGCCCTTTTTTACAAATCCGCACTACACTACTTTCACCGTTTATTGCTCGGTCATGCAACTTACCACCCAAATGAATTTTACCTCCTTTTCTTCTCACTAATAGAGCTTTCATTTGGTGGTATTTCATTGTTGCTGACATTTTTACTTTTTTTGCTATTAATAAAAATGTAACGACATTTTTGCAAAAAAATGACATTTTTCACTTTCTGTTGTAATTTTTTTTAAAAACTACATTTCTATATAAATTTTTCTCTAAATGTATTGTTCTACATGTCTTTGATAAAAAAAAGTCCAATAAGTGTATATTTATTGGTTTGGGTAAAAGTTATAGCGTTTACAAACTATGGTGCAAAAAGTGAATTTCGGCATTTTGAAGCAGCTCTGACTTTCTGAGCACCTGTCATGTTTCTTCAGGTGCTAGAATGTCAGGATAGTATAATACTCCCCAAATGACACCATTTTAGAAAGAAGACACCCCAAAGTATTCGCTGAGGGGCATGGTGAGTTCATGTATCATTTCATTTTTTTCACAAGTTAGCGGAAAATGACACTTTCTGAGGAAAAAAATAATAATAAAGTTTCCATTTCTGCTAACTTCTGGCAAAAAAATAAAATCTCATACGGGCTCATTATGCCCCTCAGTGAATACCTTGGGGTGTCTACTTTCCGAAATGGGGTCATTTGTGGGGTGTTTGTACTGTTCTGGCATTTTGGGCGGGCTAATTGTGAGCCGCCATGTAAAGCTAAAGGTACTCATTGGTTTAGGGCCTCTTTGGACTCAGGCTGCAAAGTAGCACTCATGGTATCGCACTGAGAGTAGGCAATGTGTTTTGGGGTGTATTTTTACATATACTATGTTAGGTGAGAGAAATATCTCTGTAAACTGACAACTTTGTATAAAAAATTTTAAAATTGTCGTTTACAGAGATATTTCTCACACCCAGCAGGGGTATATATAAAACTACACCCCAAAACACATTGCCCCACTTCTCCTGAGTACGGCGATACCACATGTGTGACACTTTTTGCAGCCTGGGTGCGCAAGGGGCCCTAAAACCAATGAGTACCTTTAGGATTTCACAGGGCATTTTTACGCATTTGGATTCCAGACTTCTTCTCACGCTTTAGGGCTCCTAAAATGCCAGGACCGATAATACCTCACATGTGACCCATTTTAGAAAGAAGACACTCAGGTATTCCGTGAGGGGTATGGTGAGTTCATGTAAAATTTTATTTTTGTCACAAGTTAGTGGAATATGAGACTTTGTAAAAACAAAATAAAAAAATAAAAATATATCAATTTCCGCTAACTTGTGCCAAAAATAAATTCTGTGAACTCGCCATGCCCCTCACGGAATACCTTGGGGTGTCTTCTTTCCAAAATGGGGTCACATGTGGGGTATTTATACTCACCTGGCATTTTAGGGAACCTAAAGCGTGAGAATTAAATGCGTAAAATGCCCTGTGAAATTCTAAAGGTACTCATTGTTTTAGGGCTTATGATCTGGCTGCAAAGTCATCATGAGTATGCCGCATTAGAGAGTAGTACGTGTTTGGGGTGTATTTTACATATACCCATAGTGTTTGTGAGAAATATCGCTGTAAACGACAACTTTTTAAATTTTTTATACAAAGTTGTCAGTTTACAGAGATATTTCTCTCACCCAGCAGGGATATATGTAAAAATACACCCCAAAACACATTGCCCTACTTCTCCTGAGTACGGCGATACCACATGAGTGACACTTTTTGCAGCCAAGATGCGCAAAGGGGCCCAAATTCCCATGAGTACCTTTTAGGAGGGCATTTTTACGCATTTTCTTCTCATGCTTTAGGGCCTCTAAATGCCAGGGCAGTATAATACCTCACATGTGACCCCATTTTGGAAAGAAGACACCCTAAGGTATTCCATGAGGGGCATGGCGAGTTCATAGAAAAAAATTTTTGGGCACAAGTTAGTGGAAATTGATTTTTATTGTTTTTTCTCACAAAGTCTCCCTTTCCGCTAACTTTTGACAAAAGTTTAATTTTTCATGGACTCACTATGCCCTCAGCGAATACCTTGGGGTGTCTTCTTCCAAAATGGGGTCACATGTGGGGTATTTATACTGCCCTGGCATTTTAGGGGCCCTAAAGCGTGAGAAGAAAATGCGTAAAATGCCCTTCCTAAAGGTACTCATTGAATTTGCTTTGTATTTGGCTGCAAAAGCATCATGGTATCGCCGCATCAGAGAGTAGGCAAGTGTTTGGGGTGTATTTTACATATACTATTACTGGGTGAGAGAAATATCTCTGTAAATTGCCAACTTTGAATAAAATTTTTTAAAAAGTTGTCATTTACAGAGATATTTCTCACACCCAGCATGGGTATATGTAAAAATACACCCCAAAACACATTGCCCTACTTCTCCTGAGTACGGCGATACCACATGTGTGACACTTTTTGCAGCCAAGATGCGCAAAGGGGCCCTAAAACCAATGAGTACCTTTAGGATTTCACAGGGCATTTTTACGTATTTGGATTCTCACGCTTAGGGACTCCTAAATGCCAGGACAGTATAATACCTCACATGTGACCTCATTGTGGAAAGAAGACACCCCAAGGTAATCCGTGAGGGGCATGGCGAGTTCACAGAAAAAAAAATTTTTGACACAAGTTAGCGTGAAATTGTATATATATATATATATATATATATATATATTTTTTTTTACAAAGTCTCATATTCCACTAACTTGTGACAAAAATAAAATTTTACATGAACTCGCCATACCCCTCACGGAATACCTTGGGGTGTCTTCTTTCTAAAATGGGGTCACATGTGGGGTATTTATACTGCCCTGGCATTTGAGGGTCTCCGTAATCATTACACGTATGGCCAGCATTAGGAGTTTCTGCGATTCTCCGTATATTGAGCATACTGGTAATGAGATTTTTTTTCCGTTCAGCCTCTGCGCTGAAAAAAAAAAAATGAACGGCACAGATTTTTTCATTCGCATCGGTCAATGTGGATGAAAAATCTCTGCCAAAATCAGTGATTGCGGTGCGGTGGGCGCTAGCTAACTAACAAGTAGCTAACTAACTGGCGGTCAAACGGGACCCTTATGCCCCATTCACACGTCCGAAATTCTGTTTGCGGAACGGAATTGCGGACCCATTCATTTCTATGGGGACAGACTTTGTCCCGCTCGGATCCGGAATTACGGATCCGCGCTCCGGGTCTGCACTTCCGTTCCAGCAAAAATATAGAACATGTCTCTATTCTTGTCCGCACTGCGGACAAGAAAAAGCATTTTCTATATAGTTCTGTGCGGATCTGCAAAATGCGGAAAGCGCATTGCCGGTGTCCGTATTTTGCGGATCCGCAGATCCATGGATCCGCAGATCCATGGATCCGCAAAACACATACGGATGTCTGAATGAGCCTGTAGGGGGTGATTAGTGACAGGGGGTGACAGGGGGTGATCAGGGGGTGACATGGGTGATCAGGGGTTAATCAGTGATGGGGGTGGGGGGTGTGTGTAGTGATTGGTGCACTTTTCGTATAGCTTCTCTGGTGGTCCCAAACAAAGGGACCACCAGACGAGCAGATAGCAGGTATATCAGACGCTGTTTAAAAACAGCGTCTGATATGCGATTTAAATGCGGTTTTTTCAGCATTTACAGCCTGCCAGCGCATGATCAGCGCTGGCAGGCTGTAGTTTCAGTTGTCCCGGCTCCGATCACATGAACGCGCGCGCACGACGCGCGCGCGTTCATGTGAAATCTCGGGTCTCACGAGATGACGCCGATAGGCGGCAGTGAGACCTGAGAGAGCCGCCGCGCTGACGCCCATCGGCGTTAGCGTGGCGGCAAGTGGTTAAAGCAGTTACCTGGGCTTGTGTAGCTTCCTGGTGTGCAGTAAGCTGAGCAATCAGCACACGGTTTGTCTCTTGCTGCGCCGCCATTGCTTCCTCATGGCGGCGGGTTGCCTCGACTGTGGCCTGCTGCTGAGCCACCGAAGCTTGCTGCTGAGTTGCAGTGGCTTGCAGCAGGGCTTTCATAACTTCCTCCATGTCTTTTCCTGCAGCTTGCAGAGATTTCACCCAAGACATGCCAAACAGGGTACTGTCTCTTTAAATGTCACTTTTTATGATTAAACGGCTTTTGCGGCTTTCATGCACCATGCCCGCATCCGACACCAATTGTAATATGGGGAAGACCGCTTCAATAACCAGGTGCATGAGCCAGCCCAGGGTTAACGAAAACAGGTGTTTATTTTCCAAAACGAAAAAATAGGTACAGCTTCCAGCAGCCAAGGACATAAGAAACCAACTTAAAGTCTGCTGGTTCAGTACAACATAAACAGTAGAACAGTCCACACTCCAAATAAAGGTATTACTGTTTTACCCAGGGGCTTTAGACCGTGGTAGCTTGCAGTCAGCTTTCCAGCCAAACTTCTCACGCACCCTCAGCTTCCAGCTCTGCTCCCACCAACAGCAGTGTGTCCACACTCCACACCCCTCTCCCTTCCTTTTCCTCTTATAAGGAGAGTTAACCCTGTGGGTACAGGATCCCAGATAGTCAGTACTTTCTTAAAGGCACCACAACCCAAACAGTGGCGATATATATCTGCCATTGAGGACCCAACCTTGGCGTCCTCTACACCCCTTAAACCAACAGAAGTAAGTTTTTGGAAAGCTTTCCTTTAGGCCTAATTCACACGTCTGTAGTGTGTTTTGCGGAAACACGGATCTGCAAAACACGGACGGCTGCAATGTGCATTCCGCATTTTGCGGACCGCACATTGCTGGCACTATATAGAGAATGCCTTTTCTTGTCCGCAATTGCGGACAAGAATAGGACATGTTCTATTTTTTCGCGGAAACACGGATGCGGACATCACATAGTGTGCTGTCCACATCCATTCCTGCCCCTATGAAATAAATGGGTCTGCAACCTTTCCGCAAAATTGCGGATGGGATGCTGATCCATTTTGCGGACGTGTGAATCAGGCCTTATACATTGTCAGAACTCAGTGAATATGGCAACAAGAGAGACAAAACTTGTGCTCTGTGAAATTTTTTTTACAGGTACTGCAGAGTATGGACCATTTGAGGAAAGGGCTACACAGAGACCTTTTGTAGCACAAGTGATTTTAACTATTAAGCTACAGCTGCAGTACAAAGGAATACACTGAGTTGTAGACAGTCTTGTGGACTGCAGGTGTCGCATGATAAAATCAGTAGCACTACAAAAAGTCTCCAGGTAGCACAGGCCTAACGCTGGGTTCAGACCTGAACGTTTCTGAGACGCGCGTTTTCCGCGCATTTTTGGCAATAGTAAACGCGCGTTTTGTGCGCTTGTGTGATTGACTGCAGTGTTGTCCAATGACCAAATATCCCTGTCTATATGAAGTTTGGCCTTTCCAGCATGTTGCAAATTCATAAATGCACGTTTGAACGCGCGTTTTCAGTGTCAAAAACGCGCAAAATACAAGCGTTGTGCGTTCCCATTGAAGTCTATGGGCCAAAACGCGCGACAAACGCCCCAAAAAAAGCTCAAGTACTTGTTTATGCGTTGGGCGCGTTCGAACGCGCTGTAAAACGCAAAAATGTAAACCAGTCCCATAGGGAAGCATTGGTTTGCATCGGTTATGCATTTTACAGCGAGTTCGAACGTGCTGTAAAACGTGCAAGTGTGAACTGAGGGTAAATGACCAGCAAAAGCTGACTGCCTGGAAGCTCCCTTTAAAAACTCATTACGCCATAAGATCCGATTCATTTCACAGATCTCGTAGTATAATTAATGTGTGCATAGCATGCATATCTTTTAAATCCCTTGCTGCCCCAGTGCTGCTGGTCTGTGGCCATTTCCTGTAACTATGACATGGTGTCTGTATGGCAGGTCATCATTGCATCAATGTATAGAAAGTCTGGTGGGTGAGTAGGCGCCTGATGATTTTATCACATAAGAGGGGTTTTCCATCCCTGAAAATGCTTTAGAATTAGGCTGCATTCACACGAGCGTGATTTCCGCGCGGGTGCAATGCGTGATGTGAACGCATTGCACCCGCACTGAATCCTGACCCATTCATTTCTATGGGGCTGTGTACATGAGCGTTTTTTTTCCCGCATCACTTCTGCAACTCGTGTAAATCGCAGCATGCTCTATCTTATGCGTTATAAACGCATCCGCAGCCCCATAGAAATGAATGGGGCTGCGTTAAAAACGCATTGCATCCGCAAGCAAGTGCGGGTGCGTTGCGTTTTTCACTGATGGTTGCTAGGAGATGTTGTTTGTAAACATTCAGTTTTTTATCACGCGCGTGAAAAACGCATCAAAACGCATTGCACCCGCGCGGAAAAAACTGAACAACTGAACGCAATCGCAGACAAAACTGAATGGCTTTGTCTGTGAAATCGCACAGTTTTCACTGAACGCATCCGCAACGCATCCGGACCTAATCCGGACACGCTCGTGTGAACCCAGCCTTAGAGGTATACATACAGGTGTGGCTCCCAGTAGCTTTTTCCAGATTGGCTCTAATCACCACACCAAAGAGACGTCTTAGTGCTTGTTTCTACCCCAACTCTTGTTGTGTTGATTCTCCTCCTCCTAATGGAGCTTGTGAATATGGGATTTCTGTATGGGTTTTAACTACCCATTAGAAATTAGTTTATGCCAACCAAACATCTTTCAAATGTTCTTTGGTTCATTATGGCTACATCAATAATACATACATTATTATATAATATTTGTCTCTATGTGTAATTGCATTAAAAAAAAAGGTCAGCAAAAGTGCCACATTTATGAAGCTCCAGACCATGAAAAGGGAGAGTGGCATTCCAGATGCACCTCCAAAATCAGACACTATTGACCTATCCGGAGGAGTATAAAAATCTTGGAAAACCCCCTTTAAAACCAGACCAAGACAGACAGCTGTGTCATACTGTAGGTTTGGTGCACCTAGCTAGACAAGTTAGATGCTTTATATTCCTTACTCTACCTCTCAGCACAATTTACTACATTCCCCTAGCAGGATTTTTTTTTCCTGAATTTAAGAGAGTCAGAAGACCCCCATGTGCGTTAGGCTACTTTAACACCAGCATTTTTACGGGATCCGGCAGGGTTCATCAAAAACGCTTCAGTTAGGCCGTTTTTTTGCGGACAATATGCGGAACCATTCATTTAAATGGGTCTGCAAAAAAAACGGAAGGTACTCCGTGTGCATTCCGTTTCTGTATGTCCGTTTTTCCATTCCGCAAAAAAATAGAGCATGTCCTATTTTTTTCTAGTTTGCAGACAAGGATAGGCATTATTACAATGGATCCGCAAAAATAACAGATACGCAAAAAAAGGATGCCATACGGAACGCCATCCGTTTTTTTTTTGCGGATCTGCAATTTGCGGACCGCAAAATACATAGGGTCGTGTGCATGAAGCCTTACTTATAATACAACCATCTGCATCCGTTATGAACGGATCCGGTTGTATTATCGTTAACATAGCCAAGGCGTTTTCTATTGTGTCAGATTGTGTCAGAGAAAGACGTCAGCAGCCGTTGGGGACAGAGCTAGAAAAGACTTTATTATTCTGAAAAAACAATTTATAAGTTCAGGGAAAGATTATTCAAGGTGTAGGGAAAGGATAGGGAGTCATCATCTACACTATAAAAGGAGAACAGGGTGCAATAGGAAACCTTGCTTGTGATTGGGGTGCAAGTTCTGTGTGATACAGCCATTTACGGAGTGTATTAATAGGAAAGATACATACGTTGTATTAGCCGTTCTGCGTTGATTTTACATTGCCTTACTTTTTTTGGGGGGTGTATTAATAGAGAAAAAAAGGAAAAAATATATGTCATAATTGCCGTTCTGCGGTGAAGTTACATTATACTACAGCCATTTACAGGGTGTATTAATAGGAAAGATATGTACGTCCTATTAGCCGCTCTGCGTTGATTTTACATTGTTTTACTTTTTTGGGGGGGTGTATTAATAGGAAAAAAAAGAAAAATATATATGTCATAATTGCCGTTCAGCGGTGCAGTTACATTGTATTACAGCCATTTACGTGGTGTATTAATAGGAAAGATGCGTACATCATATAAGTAGAGATGAGTGAACACCTGGATGTTCGGTTTCGAGAAGTTCGGCCGAACTTCCCGAAAATGTCCGGGTTCGGGATTCGAACTCAAGGCGAACTTTGTCCCGAACCCGAACCCCATTGAAGTCAATGGGGACCCGAACTTTTAGGCACTAAAAAGGCTGTAAAATAGTCCAGGAAAGGGTTAGAGGGCTGCCAAAGGCAGCAAAAGTAGGTAAATCCCCTGCAAACAAATGTGGATAGGGAAATGAATTAAAATAAAATAAATAAAAATTAACCAATATCAATTGGAGAGAGGTCCCACAGCAAGGAATCATGCGTCATATCAACCACCACCGGAGAAGGCCACTTCATTTATTTTGGACCAGCACCCAGACAGAGGATACAGGTCCCACAGCAAGGAATCATGCGTCATATCAACCACCACCGGAGAAGGCCACTCTCATTTATTTTGGACCAGCACCCAGACAGAGGAGAGAGGTCCTACATCAAGGAATCATGCGTCATATCAACCACCACCGGAGAAGGCCACTCTCATTTATTTTGGACCAGCACCCAGACAGAGGATACAGGTCCCACAGCAAGGAATCATGCGTCATATCAACCACCAACGGAGAAGGCCACTCTCATTTATTTTGGACCAGCACCCAGACAGAGGAGAGAGGTCCCACATCAAGGAATCATGCGCCATATCAACCACCACCGGAGAAGGCCACTCTATTTATTTTGGACCAGCACCCAGACAGAGGATACAGGTCCCACAGCAAGGAATCATGCGTCATATCAACCACCACCGGAGAAGGCCACTCTCATTTATTTTGGACCAGCACCCAGACAGAGGAGAGAGGTCCCACATCAAGGAATCATGCGTCATATCAACCACCACCGGAGAAGGCCACTTCATTTATTTTGGACCAGCACCCAGACAGAGGATACAGGTCCCACAGCAAGGAATCATGCGTCATATCAACCACCACCGGAGAAGGCCACTTCATTTATTTTGGACCAGCACCCAGACAGAGGAGAGAGGTCCCACATCAAGGAATCATGCGTCATATCAACCACCACCGGAGAAGGCCACTCTCATTTATTTTGGACCAGCACCCAGACAGAGGATACAGGTCCCACAGCAAGGAATCATGCGTCATATCAACCACCACCGGAGAAGGCCACTCTCATTTATTTTGGACCAGCACCCAGACAGAGGAGAGAGGTCCCACATCAAGGAATCATGCGTCATATCAACCACCACCGGAGAAGGCCACTCTCATTTATTTTGGACCAGCACCCAGACAGAGGAGACAGGTCCCACAGCAAGGAATCATGCGTCATATCAACCACCACCGGAGAAGGCCACTCTCATTTATTTTGGACCAGCACCCAGACAGAGGAGAGAGGTCCCACATCAAGGAATCATGCGTCATATCAACCACCACCGGAGAAGGCCACTTCATTTATTTTGGACCAGCACCCAGACAGAGGAGAGAGGTCCCACAGCAAGGAATCATGCGTCATATCAACCACCACCGGAGAAGGCCACTTCATTTATTTTGGACCAGCACCCAGACAGAGGAGACAGGTCCCACAGCAAGGAATCATGCGTCATATCAACCACCACCGGAGAAGGCCACTCATTTATTTTGGACCAGCACCCAGACAGAGGATAGAGGTCCCACAGCAAGGAATCATGCGTCATATCAACCACCACCGGAGAAGGCCACTCTCATTTATTTTGGACCAGCACCCAGACAGAGGAGAGAGGTCCCACATCAAGGAATCATGCGTCATATCAACCACCACCGGAGAAGGCCACTCATTTATTTTGGACCAGCACCCAGACAGAGGATACAGGTCCCACAGCAAGGAATCATGCGCCATATCAACCACCACCGGAGAAGGCCACTTCATTTATTTTGGACCAGCACCCAGACAGAGGAGAGAGGTCCCACATCAAGGAATCATGCGTCATATCAACCACCACCGGAGAAGGCCACTCTCATTTATTTTGGACCAGCACCCAGACAGAGGATACAGGTCCCACATCAAGGAATCATGCGTCATATCAACCACCACCGGAGAAGGCCACTTCATTTATTTTGGACCAGCACCCAGACAGAGGAGAGAGGTCCCACATCAAGGAATCATGCGTCATATCAACCACCACCGGAGAAGGCCACTCATTTATTTTGGACCAGCACCCAGACAGAGGAGAGAGGTCCCACATCAAGGAATCATGCGTCATATCAACCACCACCGGAGAAGGCCACTCATTTATTTTGGACCAGCACCCAGACAGAGGAGAGAGGTCCCACATCAAGGAATCATGCGTCATATCAACCACCACCGGAGAAGGCCACTCTCATTTATTTTGGACCAGCACCCAGACAGAGGATACAGGTCCCACAGCAAGGAATCATGCGTCATATCAACCACCACCGGAGAAGGCCACTTCATTTATTTTGGACCAGCACCCAGACAGAGGAGAGAGGTCCCACATCAAGGAATCATGCGTCATATCAACCACCACCGGAGAAGGCCACTCTCATTTATTTTGGACCAGCACCCAGACAGAGGAGAGAGGTCCCACAGCAAGGAATCATGCGTCATATCAACCACCACCGGAGAAGGCCACTCTCATTTATTTTGGACCAGCACCCAGACAGAGGAGAGAGGTCCCACATCAAGGAATCATGCGTCATATCAACCACCAACGGAGAAGGCCACTCTCAGTTATTTCGGACCAGCACCCAGACAGAGGAGAGGTTCATTCAACTTTGGGTTGCACCGCAAGATCAGGGTAAAGTTAAAAAATGAGGATTCAATAAAGAAGTGCCCCGGAGTACAAGAATACATGGTTGATGGGGAGGCAGTTATAAATGTTTATTCTGCACAAGGGAGGCACAGGTCCTGTGGGATCCATGCCTGGTTCATTTTTATGAACGTCAGCTTGTCCACGTTGGCTGTGGACAGGCGGCTGCGTTTGTCAGTAATGACGCCCCTGCCGTGCTGAATACACGTTCAGACAAAACGCTGGCTGCCGGGCAGGCCAGCACCTCCAAGGCATAAAATGCTAACTCTGGCCACGTGGACAATTTGGAGACCCAGAAGTTGAATGGGGCCGAACCATCAGTCAGTACGTGGAGGGGTGTGCAGACGTACTGTTCAACCATGTTAGTGAAATGCTGCCTCCTGCTAACACGCTCCGTATCAGGTGGTTGTGCAGTTAGCTGTGGCGTGAGACAAAACTTTTCCACATTTCTGCCATGCTAACCCTGCCCTCAGAAGAGCTGGCCGTGACACTGCTGCGTTGGCGACCTCTTGCTCCTCCTCTGCCTTCGCCTTGGGCTTCCACCTGTTCCCCAGACATTTGGGAATGCTCTCAGGAGCGCTCTACCAGCGTGGCGCTTGAACTCGCGCATCTTCCTATCACGCTCCAGTGCAGGAAGTAAGGTGGGCACATTGTCTTTGTACCGGGATCCAGCAGGGTGGCAACCCAGTAGTCCGCACACGTTAAAATGTGGGCAACTCTGCTGTCGCTGCGCAGGCACTGCAGCATGTAGTCGCTCATGTGTGCCAGGCTCCCCAGAGGTAAGGACAAGCTGTCCTCTGTGGGAGGCGATCGTCATCGTCCTCCGTATCCCCCAGCCACGCACCAGTGATGGGCCTGAGCTGTGTCGGGTGCCACCCCGCTGTGAACCTGCTTCATCCTCATCCTCCTCCACCTCCTCCTCATCCTCCTCGCCCTCCAGTAGTGGGCCCTGGCTGGCCACATTTGTACCTGGCCTCTGCTGTTGCAAAAACCTCCTCTGAGCCACTTCTAACAGACTGGCCTGAAAGTGCTAACAATGACCCTCATCCTCCTCCTCCTCCTCCTCCTGGGCCACCTCCTCTTCCATCATCGCCCTAAGCGTTTTCTCAAGGAGACATAGAAGTGGTATTGTAACGCTGATAACGGTGTCATCGCCACTCTTGCAAAACTACAACTCCCAGCATGCCCTAATAGCTGTAGGCTATCCAGGCATGCTGGGAGTTGTAGTTTTGCAACAGCTGGAGGGCCGCAGTTTGAACATGCCTGCAAGTCTACACAATCAAAACATTGCTTGTGGGACTAGTAAATAGTTTAAAAAGAGTTTTATTGAATAAAAAAGTTAAAAAAACATCTCCTTCTTTCCATTGAAAAAACATGATCTGCTCAACACAGGTATCATGTAATTTATCCCATATGGTGAACGCCGTAAAAAAATGCAATAAAATGCTAAAATTGTTGCTTTTGGCTTATTCGCAACAAAAAACTAAACAAAAAGTGATTTAAAAATCTACCCCAAAATATTACTAATTAAAAGTACAAGTCATCAAGCAAAAATAAAGCCTTTAGACAGCTCTGTACAAAGAAATATAAAGTGTTGGGATGCAAATGCAAAAACATTTTTATTGGGCAAAAGTATTAAAATGTATTTGTTTTAAAAACATAGATATTTGGTATTACTGTAATCATACTGACCCAGAGAATAAAGTTAAAATATTATTTATGCAGAAAAATGAACACTGCAAAATTTATAACTACAACTTGTCCTGCAAAAAACAAGCCCTCATATGGCTAGTAATACTGTAACTTAGGCTCCTTTCACATCTGCAATGTGAGGATCCGGCGTGCACTTCCGTCGCCGGAAATCCCCGTCGGATCCGTCACAACGCAAGACAACTGAAAGCATTTAAAGACTGATCAGTCTTCAATATGCTTTCAGGTTACCAGGGCAGCCAGGACGCTACTAAAGTGCGAACCATGCGACGCAGGGACCTGGTGATGTCATCGAGGAGCGCCCTGGCCGCCGCACGGAAGGTAAGAAGCTTCTCCCTGGCTCCCCTCTGCTTTTCCATGGCAGCCGGGACTTTAGTAGCGTTCTGGCTGCCATGGTTACCATTCTTAAAAGCTAAACGTCGGATACGGCGATGCGCCGAAACGACGTTTAGCTTACAGTCGGATCCGGATTAATGATTTTCAATGGGCATTAATTCCGGATCCGTCCTTGCGGCATGTCTTCAGGATTTTTGGCCGGAGGAAAATCCACAGCATGCTGCGGATTTTGCTACGGCCAAAAAACGTGTCAGTACTGAACTGAAGACATCCTGATGCATCCTGAACGGATTTCTCCCCATTTAGAATGCATTGGGATAATCCTGATGAGTCAGGGCTCCAGATGGCGACCAAAACGGTCGCCAATGTGCCTTAAAATTTGCAGATGGCGACAAGACTAAAAAGCAACTGCTGCGCTGCCCAGTATCGGTTAAAGAACATGGAACAGGCCGCTCTCAGCGCTCCTGTTCTCTTCTAGCACAGTGGAGAAGGAGGGAGTCCCTCCCGGCCCACTGTGACGCGGCAGCCACTGCCACCAATGGGGAGATAGCAGAGAGGAGGAGGAGGAGCTGTGGCCACTGCGCCACCAATGGATGTAAAACATAATAATGCAAGTGTCGGCAGCGATATCACTGACCCGGCCTCACTAGTAACAGGTCATGCGATCCGCGGCAATTAACCCCTCAGATGTGGCACATCTGAGGGGTTAATTGCCGCAGATCGTATGCCCTGTTATTGAGGCCGGGTCCGTAATACTGCTGCCGACATTTGTATTAATACGTTAAAGAGGACCTAAGTATCAGGCTACATAGAGCGGCGCTCAGGATCTAAGTGCACTTGCTACTTCCTGGCGCCGCTCCGCGCTGATGGGCCTCGGTAGATTCAACATTGAGAGCAAGGAGGAGACGCCAGTGTCTCTCCTTCTCCCTGACAGCAGCGCTGTCCAATCAGAGCCAGGGAGAAAAAAACACCTCCCTGGCTCTGAGCTCTGATTGGACAGCGCTGCTGTCAGGGAGAAGGAGAGACACTGGCGTCTCCTCCTCCTTGCTCTCAATGTTGAATATACCGGGGGCCACAGCGGGCAAGCGGAGCGCCGCCCAGGAAGATTAGTAAGTGCACTTAGATCCCTGGGCGCTGCTCTATGTAGCCCGATACTAAGTTCATATTCTTTTGACCCATGAAAGGTCTTTAATTAGATTCATTGGTGGAGCAGTGTGCCCCCCCTCCCCAGTATTAGTATCATTGGTGGCACAGTGGCCACATGCCCCCCACCCCCCTCATTGTTATATGGTGGCCACAGGGTCCCCTCCATTGGTGGCAGTGGCAGATTACACTGCTGGGGCTCTGATCAGTTACCATGGCAGCCAGGACGCTCCTAAAGCTCTGGCTGCCATGGTCAGCTCCCTGCTGCTGTGTGCATTATGCACAGGGCAGCCAGGCGAGTGTCAGGTCCTATTCACCCTGATAGAGATTATTAGGTGAATAGGACAAGGGATGAAAAGATCCCAGGTTCTAACCCCTAAGGGGGCTAATAGTTATTAAATAAAAAGTAAAAAAACACTAAAATACTAAAAGTTTAAATTGCCCCTTTCCCAATTTTACATATAAAATTTACAAACAAAAAAATAAACAAATTACATATCGCCACGACCGAAAAAAGTGTGAACTATTAAAATTTTTCCGCTGCGCTGAATGGCGTAACAAAAAAAAATCAAAACCGCGCAACTCGCCATTTTTAATCACCTTGTCCCCCAGTAGATGTGGGATATAAGAGGTATGTGCTGCTGTATTCTCCTATGTGTAGAGCTGGCTCATTACTGTGACCTGCATCTCATCTTCTCCTCCAAGTCCTTTTTTTTTTATTATATGCATTTTAAATTTGGCGACAAAAAAATTTGATTTGGCTCCTAAATTTTTTAGGTTAGGAGCCAATGGCTCCTGGTTATTTTTTTTGTCTGGAGCCCTGTGAGTATCTTTCCGTCCTAGAGCCCTGAGAACAGAACTCTAGGACGGAAAGGAAAAACGCAGATGTGAAAGGGGCCTTATACAATTTTTAGTATATATACTTTTAAATCCTAAAGGGACTGTCTCTTAAAGCCAGCAATTAGAAAGTGTTCCTATTGGTAAAATGAAGTATTATATGCACACAACTCAAATGAATGGCCATTCATGTAATACATGGAAAGGATGGATCCTACAGAGTGTGAGTCTCTTGCTGCTAACATAGTTAGATAGAACTACTAACATAATTTTAAAGAGGCTATAGAAATGCCTATTCTTGTCCGCTGCGGACCGGTAGTACGGAGCCGCGGACCGGAAATGCAGATGCGGACAGCACAAAGTGTAATCTGATCTGATATTTCTATCTGGGTGCATTATTATTTTTGTCCGTCGGTGTATATAGACTGACAAGGTCCACATCCACACTTGTTAAAATTTTAAGTCAAAATGTCAAGTGATTTCTAAGTTATTTAGCCAAGATAACGTAGCTAATATCATGGGAGACAATATAGAACTGTAATTGATAATATATTTGTACTACTATGAGATGCAGTAAGACCTTGATATGAAATTTGTGTAGGTCTTATGCACAGTACAAGAATGGTCATAGCAATGTACTTTGCACATGTGGCTGATATTATAGTGAGCTTACACATCACTTTCCTTAACAAAGTTCCCGTTCAAAGTCTGAATGCTGACTGTTAATTCTTACCAACCATGAACTCAGTAAGCTACCTGTATGCTTGTAAATTAAGTATATGTGTACATCATGTAAGCCATATGTTAGAAAATTGATTATTAAATAAATTTTATTAATAATTTACTTTTTTCTCCTTTAAGAATAATTTTTTTTTGAATAACATTACATTGTGCCATGCACACCCGTAAATGATGGTAATAGTACATCAAGTGTAAGACAAAATAACAATTAACAGTACTAACTCATGGCCTTCAGGTAGTTATTTAGAAAAGATAAAATGCCCCCTCCACTCCCCTTAGGGCCATCCCCCTCTTCTAGCTCCATTGTGTTGCTTCAAAGGTCCCAGCGTAGCCTTCAGATCTTCTGTGTAATACCAGTTAGTATGTAAGAAGGGTACATAAGAGTGGGTATCTCCTCCGGAAAAATAACAATAATAATGAACTGCCTCCACCATTTCTAAAAATCTTTGGTCCTAGTATGATTTCGACCTTCTGCCTCTAGCCTCTCCAAAAACATGCAATGTTTCAGTTGCATCAACTGTGAAAAGCTAGGTGATAGCCAGTGGTGTAATAGTGCCCTTTTGCAGCCATCAGAGAAACAGGGATCAGCGCTGGAAATGTAGCCCCTTCCCTAGTAGTGACATCGAGCGGAGCTGTGGAGTGAAATAGGAGGAGCTTGGGAGTCAGTTGAATTGGTTCGTTCCAAAATATCCCTAGAAGAGAGTACGTCTTTCCGAAAGACATGTACTTTCCAGCATTGCCAGATACAGTGATATAGGTCTGCCCTGTCATGCTGGCATGTAGGGCAATTTGTCATTCTATCTGTCTGAGAACTTGAAGCAGGAAAGTCAAAAGCATAAATGGCAGCATGAATGAGCCTGAATTGTATTCTTGTCCAGATTTCATTAGAAATGTGTTAACAAACAAGATGCCACCCCTCCAATAATCTGTCCAAAGTATCTGAGATTTGACACTTGAGATTTGACTTATGTCATCTCCGATTAAGTACGTTTCAATGGTTGGGAAAGTTTGGCATCCCTAGCTAGATTTGTATAGACCAGAAATGGTATTCCAAGCTTCCATCCCACCCACTTGTCAAAAGGTCAGATCAAACAGCAGAGGTGACAATGGTCACCCCTGGCGGGTTCCCCTTTGAAGCGTGAAGGCCTGGTATCTGTATCCAGAGGTGTAAATCTGAGCCATTGGGGAAGCGTATAGTACCGCAAGAAAAATCCCAAATTTACCCCAAACCAAAACTGTCCAGGAACAAATACAACCATTGCCAGCAAACCGAGTCAAAGGCTTTTTCTGTGTCCAGAGCTACCAAGGCTCCCATGGTCGCTGCTATGTCTGGAGTTTCAACCAATTCAATACCATCAGTGCTTTTCTGATATTAGTGACTGCCTTCCTCTAATGAACCCTATTTGTGTGGGAGCAATTAGGTTTGGAAGAACATGATATAAACTAGTTGCTAGAATTTTTGCTATCAGTTCAAGATCAATCAAGATCTTGATTGATCAGGGAAATGGAGCAAAATGATTTGGGGAATTTTAGATCTTGGCTTGATTTCGATTATACCTTTAGGTTGGACATGTTTTCTGCTGATAGAGAGAACCTGATAAGGGAGACTGCACTATGTTAATTGATTTATAGAAATCAAGGGTGAAGCCATTCGGCCCTAGGAGCCTTTCCTGCAATGAGCGAGCTTATTGTCCTAATGACCTCCTTAGGTGTTATGTCTTTATTTAGAAGCTTCAGATCCTTTGGGGGAATAGTCGGAAGACCAGCAGATTGTTGATAATGACGCCTTGCCTCTTCGACTAAGGATTCAGTTTCAACATATAGGGAGGAGTAATATAACCTAAACATATCTACTGTTTATATGAGTTCTGTGTGAACTTGGAATCACAGAGGGTAGTGATGTGTGATCAACGTCTAAGGCCCTTTGCCAAACTAACCAGTAATTGGTCAGACTTATTACTGTGTTGGAACAAAGTGGCCTCATCATCGCAGTTGTTCCTTATGTTTTGAAGTGAGTTCAAAAGAGGCCTATGCAGTTTTCCAAAATGCTTAAGTCAACTGAGTGGAATTCTGCTGGTGTATTGTGTAGGCTTCCTTCAGTTTTCCATTAAGTTCATTTAACTGCATTTAAGTATGGTGGTGTAGTTGAGTTGTGTAGGAAATACGTTTTCCATGAAGCACAGCTTTCTCTGCTTCCCAATAAAGGGAGGGATTATAGTTCTTCTCTGTCCACCATCCCACCAGCAGGTCCACAAAGCATTTATCCCTAAGCAAGGAGGAGGGAAAATGCCAGACATAGTCAGTGCCTCTCACTTGTCTGTTTTCCAGCTCCACTATTACTGGGGAATGGTCTGATATAATCATCGGACTAATATCAGATGAGATAGCTTGGGGGAATAGGGAGTCTGCAAGTAAAATGTAGTCAATCCTGGACCATCAATGACACGAATGGGAATAATGTGTGAATTCTCTCTGTCTAAATATGGACCACGATGCCGGTGGATACAGCAGGGGCCCGGCTACCACGGACTGCCCGATCATTATGACATACTATTACGTCAAATTGAAGGAACGCAGTGGTTTCCATGACTTAATAGTACGTCATGTGTCGTGAATGGGTTAAGGGCTCCTGTTTTGCTTTCTGTCCTAAAATTCCATTATATTCCATTATAAATCTGTTATAGCGTAATACCATAACGCCAATTCGAACTCACCCTAAGAAGAACAGCTGAGCATGTTTGCATGCTGGGAGTTTCACAGAAGTTGGAGTGCCAAAAGTTGCTGATTCCTGGTCTAGAAAAAGATGTCTATGTAGTCTAAGCAGGAAATACGGTGGGTGACAGGGCAGGTGAAGGGGGTCAGAGATCCCATAATATAGCATCTAGGAAACTCCCAGGTGTAGCATAAAATATAACCAAACAATGAACAAAGTAAATCCAAAGATATAGATCTACCATCTCTCCAATGGGAGAACTAAAATATGAGTAGAGTTCCTTGTTTCCAAGGACCAAGTTCCTTGTTTCCAAGGACCATGTGACCCATGTGATCCTGTGACATCACGGCAGGTCCTTTATCCAACATCTGTTGGATGAAGGACCTGCCGTGTGTCACAGGATCACATGGGTCACATGGTCCACTCAAATGCTTCTATGATTGGACCATGTGACCCTGTGACGTCACCACAGGTCCTCAAGCATCCCAACCATCAAGAGAGAAGACGTTCTGGGGCTCTGCGCGTACAATGGGAGAAGGTAAGTTAACTCTTTATTATTTTTAACCCTCTATAGCCCGGGGAACATTGCATTCTGTAATTAGAATGCGATTATTTTCCCTTATAACTATGTTATAAAGGAAAATAATTACATATACAGAATACTCATCCCAAAACCAGACTTCAGTGATGAAGTCTGACTTCGGGTCTGGGTACCAAGCATGCGGATTTTTTCACGCGCGTGCTAAACGCACTACAAACGTTAGCACACGCGCGGAAAAATCGCGGCGATTCCCGCAACTCATCCGCCTCTTATCCGGGCGTCAAACATGACGCCCGTGTGCAAGAGGCCTAAGACCGTTTTCTTGTTATAGTAAGACTTTTGATTTTCTTTCCAGGATAGACCTGGTATTTGGTAATCACATGACACTTCAGAATAAATTGGTAGTCTCATATCAGCCAAGGTGCATCTCAGACCACTCCCCAGTTCTAATAAAGGTGGGTTCAAAGAGTGAAGATGGGAACAATGTTCATAAACTCTATTCGGTTAATCCTATTTGGCATAGTTTAATAGGCCAGGAGAAGCAACTAGAAAGAAACAATGGCTCAGCTGGGGATAATATGGTCTGGGACGTTGCCAAGGCTTATGTGAGAGCGCTACTAAATAAAATAAAATTTGAGAAAAAAAAAAGGATATAAAAAAACATGATTTAAAGATCAATATTAAAAATATTAAAGAAAGGATGATTATTCAAAAAACTGAGGAAACAAGAAGAATGGCTCCTGGCATCTAATAAGTATGACAATTATCTCAGGGAAAAAGCACAGAATTTGGACTTATTTGGTAGATCTAGGAGATATTGGGAAGGGGGTAGACCAGGTAAGTTTCTTTCTAAGATAATTAATAAAACTGAAGCAGCGGCAAATATTGCAGCAATTCGGGATAAAGGGGTATGATACATAATTAACCAGGTAAGATAGTGGATGTGTTTAGGGAATACTGTAAAGATCTTTATTCAACACAGATTCAGATAGACCAATGCAGGTTAGGGGAATTCTTGATGGACATTAACATTCCAAAGCTTAGTGTTGCCCAACAGAAAGACTTAGGCCTCATTCACACGACAGTATTTTGCGGACCGTATACTGGCCGTTTTTTCAGTTCAGTATACTGACAGTATACTGAACCATTCACTTCAATGGGACTGCAAAAAATACTGAAGTGTCTCCGTATGCGTTCCGTTTCCGTTTTTCCGTTTTTCCATTCCGTTTAAATATAGAACATGTCCTATTCTTGTCCGTAAATCACGTTCAGTGGCTCCATTCAAGTCAATGGGTCCGCAAAAAAAACGGAAAGCATACGGAAGTGCATCCGTATGTCTTCCGTATCCTTTCCGTTTTTTGCGGAACCATCTATTGAAAATGTTAAGACCAGCCCATTTTTTTCTATGTTATTACTGTGTACTGTATATGCCATACGGAAAAACGGAACGGAAAAACGGAACCGATACGGAAACACAACGGAAGCAAAAAACGGAACCACGGATCCGCAAAATACGGACCGCAAAATACTGAAAAAGCCATACGGTCGTGTGAATGAGGCCTTAGATCGAGAGATAGGGAGTTTTGGGAGAGTAGATTGATGGAAGTGCATCTCTAACATAATTTGCTATTTGTTATTTGCTATATTTGTAACACTTTGTTGGTATACAATTTAGGGTAAGTTAGGAGTTTATAGTGGTTTTGTTGAATTGTGATGCACCTGGAAAAACCATGGAAAAGTACAAATGTCTTTTGGTTCTCAGATAAGCATATCCCCAATTCTGATTCCTATAAGGTAAATAATAAGGGAGTGGTGGAGGTTTCTTCCAAAAATAGGTGAGACTATAATATACAGTAAATAGTTTATGTTTAGAAACCTTGTAGGAATCATTTTTTCAGTCCAGGTAGGTTCTCTATTAGCTGTACCTAGTTTAAGGATATATCTGCAGAGACTTTGGACATGATGTATATGAAGTTAAAGGGGTTATCCAGGAATGCAAAATTAAAATACCTAAATATTACTTTATGATAAATATATTCCAAAATACCTTTCATTAGCTAAATTGGTTTGTTGTTTCTAGGGAGCAATCATTAGGAGAAATAAAATGGCCGCCATCCTATTAGTACACACAAAACCTGTCCTAATCACACAGGAGGACAAGTTACTTCACTACACTGAGCTAAAGAGCTGCCTCATCCTACTCTCTGCTCTGCTTGTCAGGGATTATGATCCTGAATACAGTTTAAGATGAGCTTTAGCTGAATCTCTGTAGGAATTCAATTCATGAGGAGACATGAAGTACAGACAGGATGGTGGAGATGTGAGTAATGAGTAGCAGCACTTGTATGAAGCCTCCTTTACCTAATAGGACAGCGGCCAATTTTTCCCCCCTAATGATTGCTCCCTAGACAAAACGAGCCATTATTACTAATGAAAGGTATTTGGGAATATAGTTATAATAAAGTATTATTTAAGTATTTTCATTTTCTTAATTCCTTTAAGAACCCCTTTAAGAGGTGGGAAAAGAGGGTGCTAAATTAGGGGTATGTTCCTCTCCAGGTACTGAATTTAGGGACATTAAATCTGCATTCATTACATGTGTAAGACAGTTCCACAGATTGCCAGGTACAAAAGAGTTTTGTTCGGACAAAGAGGGTAAAAGGGAGGCCCGAGTTAATGGAAAGGGGGTGGAGAACACTTTTTACCCTAAGGAGAGGGTTAGATAGATTGTTGGCTTCTGTTTGCTTAGGGATCCAGAGGAGTCTCTGAAAATCATTTTGCAAATGAGCTACATCTTCACTTTGCAGATATTTTTGTTGTAAGAGGCAATGTCTAGCCACCATTGAATATGGATAGCTTTGTAATAGCCTTCGACATCTGGTAGGACTAGGTCTCGACTTGCTTTCTTCTGTAATAATAGGCAAAAATTAAAGGTGTTGTCTCACTTCTGCAAATAGCATTTATTATGTAGAGGAAGTTAATACAAGGCACTTACTAATGTATTGTGATTGTCCATATTGCTTCCTTTGTTGGCTCGATTCATTTTTCCATCACATTATACACTACTGATTTCCATGTTTACGAGCACCCTGCAATCCAGCAGTGGTGGACGTGCTTGCCAGCTATAGAAAAAAGCACTAGCTTATGTGAGATCCCGCAGTCCTAGCCACCAGAGAGACCGGCACTTTTTCCTATAGTGTGCAAGTACGGCCACCGTTGTTGGAATGCAGGGTGGTCGTAACCATGGAAACAAAAAGCGTATAATGTGATTGAAAAATGAATCCAACCAGCAAAGGAAATAATATGGATAATAACACTACCTTAGTAAATGGCACTTGCTGAAGTGAAAAAAAAACCCTTTAAGAGAGTGATCAGACAATGTAGTGGGCCCAGTCTCAGCTTGGTGCAGAGCGATGACAACAGTTTCGTGTAAAATCACATAATATAATTTCTTATGAGACTTGGGGGGGAAAGGGGGGGGGCAGAGAAAAAGTTAGTTAGTTTGGGAATGGTGTAGTGTTGTCTATGAGTCCACTAAGCCAAGTTCAGCTATTGTTCTGGGTATCTTTTGCAAACCTGCATATGACTGGATGTAGAGATGGCCCGAACTATTCGCCGGCGAACATAGCTTGTTCGCGTTCGCCTCAGCAGGCGAACATATGCGATGTTCGGTCCGCCCCTATACATCATCATTGAGCAAACTTTGACCCTGTACCTCACAGTCAGCAGACACATTCCAGCCAATCAGCAGCATACCCTCCCTCCCAGACCCTCCCATCTCCTGAACAGCATCCATTTTAGATTCATTTAGAATTTGCAGTCTAAGGCCTCTTTCACACTTGCGTTGTGAAGATCCGGCGTGCACTTCCGTCGCCGGAATGCACGCCGGATCCGGCACAACGCAAGTGAACTGAAAGCATTTGAAGACTGATCAGTCTTCAAAATGCTTTCAGTGTTACTATGGCAGCCAGGACGCTACTAGCGTCCTGGTTGCCATAGTAGCAGTGGGGAGGGCGGCATACCACATTCCATGCGGCTCCGGGCGCTCTAAATGACGCCAGAGCGCTCCGCGCATGGATCACGTGATCCATGCGATCACGTGATCTATGCACTGGGGCGCCCTGACGTCATCCTGAGCGTCCCGGAGCCGCATGGAATGTAAGTATGCCGCTGCCCTGCTCCTACTGCTTACTATGGCAACCAGGACTTTAGCGTCCTGGCTGCCATAGTAACCATTGACAAAAGCTAAACGTCGGATCCGGCGAAGCGGTGGAAACGACGCTTAGCTAAAGCCAGATCCGGACTAATGCCCTTCAATGGGCATTAATTCCGGATCCGGCGTTGCGGCATGTCTTCCGGATTTTTGGACGGAGACAAATCCGCAGCATGCTGCGCTTTTGTCAACGTCCAAAAAACGTTGACATACTGAACTGATGCATCCTGAACGGATTTCTCTCCATTCAGGATGCATGGGGATAAAACTGATCAGTAGCTTTCCGTCCTAGAGATCCGAGGACGGATCTCTAGGACGGAAAGCTAAAACGCTGATGTGAAAGAGGCCTTAGTGAGAGGAGGGAGAGTGTAGTTGCTGCTGATTTAATAGGGAAATTGATAGCTAGGCTAGTGAATTCAGTGTCCACTCCAGTCCTGAAAGACTCATCTGATCTCTGCTGTAAGGACAGCGTCCTGACAGCACCCCAAAAAGCCCTTTTTAGGGCTGCAACATTAGTCTGCTTTTTTTTTACTATATGCATATTGCAATTGCATGGCCTGCCTGTGTGTGAGGAGCTGCAGGCCCACAGACTGTAGTGTGCCCACTGCCAGTGCCCACCCCTGTCATCCCATGTGGCACAGGACTTTGCATCAAAAAAAGGCATTTAATTTTTACACTTTAATCTAAGGTTAGTTGCCTGCCAGTGTGTGTCAGGCTGACTTCCAGTGACTGTAGTGTGCCCACTGCCAGTGCCTACCACTCATACCGGCTTGCAGAGGACTTTGCATCAAAAAAGGCATTTCATTTTTACACTTTAATCTAAGTTTAGTTGCCTGCCAGTGTGTGTCAGGCTGACTTCCAGTGACTGTAGTGTGCCCAGTGCCCACCACTCATATCGGCTGGCACAGGACTTTGCATAAAAAAAGGCATTTAATTTTTACACTTTAGTGTAATTTCAGCTGCTTGCCTGCTGCTAGTGTGTGTCAGGCCGACTTCCACTGACTGTAGTGTGCCCACTGCCAACCACTGATACCGGGTGGCACAGTAGCTTGCCGATAAATAAGGCATTTCATTTTTAGACAGTAGTCTAATTTCAGTTGCTTGCCTGCTGCCAGTGTGTGTCAGGCCCACTTCCACAGACTGTAGTGTGCCCACTGCCAGTGCCCACCACTGATACCGGGTGGCACAGTACCACTTATCGAAAAAAAAAATGACAGGCAGAGGCAGGCCACCCCGCAGGGGCCGTCGTGGTCGTGGTGCTGTGATTTCCACTGTCCCTGGAATAATGCCTAGTGTTCAGAGGCCATGTACCCTGAACCCGAAAAATTCTGAGGACGTAGTTGACTGGCTTAGTCAGGACACCCAATCTTCAACAGCTTCCGCTAAGAACCTTGACGCACCATCCTCCTCCAGCTGCTTTTTCCATCTCCCGATTCCTGAAATCAATTCAGTTTGGTGTATGAGAGTTTGGTCTGTCATTGTGAAGGCAGTCAAAGGTACCAGGCCTAAATTTTAATTCACAAAAGGCAATCCCTGATATGGGATGTAACAGGGATTAAACTTATGAGAATAGTACTACAGAAAATACCACTCATATCGGGTGTGACAGTAAATTGCACAGCGCAGACGCAGTCACCGTGGATTAAAACAGAGTGGAGGGAGCCAGCGTTTTTTTAACCATCTCCCCGTTCGAAAAATCTATTCAATAAATGGCCCCCAGATTGGGGACGTTAGAGGGATTAAACTGATGAGAATAGTACTACAGAAAATACCACTCATATCGGGTGTGACAGTAAATTGCACGGCGCAGACGCAGTCACCGTGGATTAAAACAGAGTGGAGGGAGCCAGCGTTTTTAACCATCTCCCGTTCGAAAAATCTATTCAATAAATGGCCCCCAGATTGGGGACGTTAGAGGGATTAAACTGATGAGAATAGTACTACAGAAAATACCACTCATATCGGGTGTGACAGTAAATTGCACGGCGCAGACGCAGTCACCGTGGTTTAAAACAGAGTGGAGGGAGCCAGCGTTTTTTTAACCATCTCACCGTTCGAAAAATCAATTCAATTGACCTTTCGGGGACCCTTGGTGTTGTACGTGGCTGGGTGGAGGAAGAAACCTTCAATGACATCACCGGGACGTGGCTAGCTTGGTATCCAACCTTGTGCAAATGGGGAGTTTGCGGTTGTGCAAATGGACTGTTTGCGGTGCATTAAAAGAGGAGTTTGGTCTGTCAATGTCTGTGAAGCGGGCGTAACCCTTACACTACCTGATCGATACGACATCATACCTGATCGTATACACACACTGGATGTTTTAAAGCATGTTATTCCATGTTCGCCCGGTTCGCCTGTTCGCGAAAATTTGCGGAAGTTCGCGTTCGCTGTTCGCGAACTGAAAATTTTATGTTCGTGACATCACTAACTGGATGGTGTGATTAGCTGAGGAATCAATGGAGGGGTCTATTGTTATACTGAGGTCTCCACCTAGTATTATAAGGCCTGGCAGCAAAATCCTGGAGAGCCTTGAGGGTTTTACACTGGGTTCAGACCTGAGCGTTTTTGAAACGCGCGTTTTACGCGCGTTTTAGTTGCGCGTATTTTATCGCGTTTTTGCAAATAGGAAACGCGCGTCAAATGCGCGTTCGTGAATCTGGAGACCAATAGAAAAAGGCATATCTACACCTTAACGCGCATTTTACGCGCGTTCCCATTGTAGTCTATGGGAGGAAAAGCGCGACAAACGCCCAAAAACGCTCCTGAACGAGCTTATGCGTTGGGCGTTTTACAGCACGTTTTTACGTGCTGTAAAACGCTCAAGTGTGAACCACTCCCATAGGGATGCATTGGTTTTCATGTCTTGAGCGTTTTACAGCGCGTAAAACGCTCAGGTGTGAACCTAGGGTAAAGGAGCTACTTAAGAGACATTGGGTGTGTATATATGTCTCCAAAGGTGACAGTATTAGCAACTCTCTGTAGCTTTTTTTTTTTTTTTTTAATCAAAACTGGCTTAGTTGCTTATAGCAAACAATCAGATCCCACTTTTCATTTTTCAGAGCTTCTTTGTAAAATGAAAGTTTGAATCTGATTGGTTGTTATGGTCAACTAAGCCAATTTTACTTTACACCAGTTTTGATTAATCTCTTCAACTATATGTTCTTTCTACAGAAAAGTTTGTATCCCCATCTGATGTCACTCCCTCTGTAAACGAAAATAAAAAAAGTGCAACTTAAAAACACTATAAAATGCAATACACATTGATACTTGCATTTTTCAACCAGGCCAAAAAATGGTTTTCTATGGGACAAAAACACTGGAAAATGAAGCACAAAATGCCACACTCAGAGCATGTTGCAATCTATAAAAACTTACATTGGTCCCATAAACCTATAGCCAAAATCTAGAGCTGGCATTTTTTGCCCAAAATCCAAGAAAAATGGCACAAAAAGTCCTAAAAAAAAGCTCCAAAACACTGTGTTAAATTACCCTATGTGTGATGTAGCAGCATAAGTTTGAGACAATTTGATAAAAAAAATACAAATAAAAAGTTTGTCAGCAAATAAGACAAAAACTATGTAAATTTGACTCTGTGCACTTTGTTTTTGTCAGTCTTTTGTCTGAATGAAATCCGATGGTGTACAGTCTCTGACAAAGAGAAGAAAAAATGTGATGACATGAAAGCAACCTTCGCTAAAGCAAAAATTGTCCCTTCTTTGTCCTGTGTTGAAGGAACTTCACCATTAAACTGTATAAGATTTGTGAAGGTGAGTGGACCCTCAATCACAAATAGACACTTCAGCAAATAGCAGTTATTATGTAGAGAAAGTTAATACAAGGCACTTAACTAATGTACTGTGATTGTCCATATTGCTTCCTTTGCTGGCTGGATTCATTTTTCCATCACATTATACACTGCTCATTGCCATAGTTATGACCACCCTGCAATCCAGCATCGGTGGCTGTACTTGCACACTATAGGAAAAGCAGCCGGCCTCTCTAGGGTGGGAACCGTGGGAGCACAAATAGGCTAGGCACATCCTATTCAATAGTATAAAAGGAAATGATAGAAACAATGATGTTAAAGGGGTTTTCTCATTACTGATGTAAAAAATGAAAATCATACATAATCTAGTACATGACTACCTCTTTCTAACAAACCTAGAACCATCTCCCTATTCATTGGTCCAATTGTTCTGCTAGATTTATTTGAAGCTGGCAGCCCAGGGGGCATATCCTTTCTCAGAGGGCATGTCCTGTCTGCTGCAGCTGGTGGCAATTAAAGGACGGGACTGACCATTTGTTTCCATCTCGGTGAGCAGGACAGAGAAATTAAAAAAGAGCAAACAGCAGGTGGCGCTATACAGATATATTTTATTGAATAACTCAGCAGCTATACTAAATTTTTAATTACATGCAATAATAAAAGTATTGACATCCAGGTGCTGGTTTGAAAAATAGAATTTTTTGGACTCAAACATTGGTGACCTCAGCATAGATCATCAATATTTGATTGACTCTCGGCAACACGGCGATCTTCACCAAGGCATTTGTCTCACAACCAGAGGTATTGTGTGGCAGTGCAGCCATTGAATAGAATGGGGTCACATTATAACTTTCAAGTTGTCATGACCGTGACTCCAGAATCACAAAAAAATCCCAAACTCCAAAGTGAAATGTAGCAAACCGCAGCATGTTGTAATTTTATTCCATCTGCCTCTTGGCATGTTTACTGTGCTGCGGCCGGACCTCCGGCCAACCCCCATTATAGTGAATGGGGCCAGAGCGGACTTCCGGCGGCATTGTGCACTAGCGGCAGCACGGATTCGGCAGGCTGTTCACCTGCTGGAACAGCCTGCCAGAGAAGGCTGCTGCTAGTGTGAAAGTAGCCTACGATGTAAATGCATCCTGTTTTGATACTTACCTATCACTTCTTTTCATAAATGCGACTTTTTGACAATAGTCGCATCTTTATACCATAAATGCGACGTTTTACACAAAACACCACCACATAAGCTTGGTTAATTGTCTGCAACAATTCAAGCCATTTCTGCCGAGCGGAGGATGATAAATGAGGTGTAAAATGCGCCAATTTAATAGACCCGCCCACTGACATTTATAACTAATTTCTGGTGAGATGCATTCTTTATGGTGGAAATTCTGAAGAAAACAGTTGATATATTTGGCGCAAATCAAAACGTCATTCTTTTTTCCTGTCAGTCCGCCCGGGTACAGAAAACTAAAGCTCCTGTACCCGTGGACCATACAGAGCTCGGCCACGCTACACTAGAGGTAGCGGAGGGAGGGGGGGAGAAAGAGAATGACAAGGGGAGAGGGAGGGGTACAATGACAAGGGGACAAAGAGAATGACAAGGGGGAGAATGACACAAAAGGGAAAGAGAATAACAAGGTAACAAGGGGGGTAAAGAGAATGACAAGGGGGGAAAGAGAATGACAAGGGGGGGGGGGGGAGAATGACAAGGGGGAGGGAAGAGAATGACAAGAGGGGGGGGAGAAAATGACAGGGGGGGGGGAGAAAATGACAAGTGGGGGAGGGAATGACAAGGGGGGGAAAGAGAATGACAAGGGGGGAGAGAATGACAAGAGGGGGGAGAGAGAACTGGCGTTAGTTAAAGGGGTTCTGCAGTTTAAACTGATGATCTATCCTCTGAATAGATCATTAGCATCTGATCGGCAGGGGTCTGACACCTGGGACCCCCGCAGATCAGCTGTTTGAGAGGGCAGCGGCACTGGCAGTAGCGCCTCGGCCTTCTCGCTGTTTACCGCAGGTGCAGTGACGTCACGACTTTTATCACTGGCCTTAGCGGGGTTAAGCTCTGTTCACTTGAATGAAGCTTAGCCCCACCCAGGCCAGTGATACAAGTCGTGACGTCACTGGGCCTGCAGTAAACAGAGAGAAGGCTGAGGCGCTACTGCCAGTGCAGCTGCCTTCTCAAACAGCTGATCGGTGGGGGTCCCGAATGCTGATGATCTAACCAGAGGATAGATCATCAGTTTAAATAAGCTGCAGAACTCCTTTAGGCTACGTTCACACGACGACAATTGTCGCGCGACAAAAAGTCGCGCGACAATTTGGGAACCACTACACTGCAACATTTGTAGCGCGACATTGATGTCACATTAATGTCGCGCGACAATTTTTATAATGGGAGTCTATGGTGAAATGCGACGTGCAACATGCAACATGTTGCGACTGCGACACAACAGTCGCAAAAATCCATCCCGGATGGATTTTCTCCGACTTTCGATGTCGCAGCTCGCAGCATGTCGCATGTCGCACTGCGACACCATAGACTCCCATTATAAAAATTGTCGCGCGACAATAGTGCGACTTTTTGTCGCGCGACAATTGTCGTCGTGTGAACGTACCCTTAATATGGCAGATCATATGGGTGGGACGGCAATCTTTTCTTTTGCCTAGGGCGGCAAAAATCCTTGCACCGGCCCTGTTAGTACATATCCCCCAGTGTGTTCGTTAGGCAGGCACAGGCCGCCATTGCTGGGAGTGAGTGCTTCTATTCAGTTTCTGACAGTAAATTGTGAATCCCCATCATCTTCATCACATCATTCACAAATCCTCTTCAGTCCTAGGAGACTTCCAAGTGTTGTATATGACTTTTCAGGGAAACCGAGGCACTTTGGACCAAATTAATCCAACAGCCGCTTCAACAGAATTTTGGGAAATTAGCTCATCTGTAACTTTATATTTTTATACAGGATAATAAGGCAGATGCAGTTACTGTCAGTGGCATCCTCACGTATAAAGCTGGCAGGTGGTACAACCTAAAGCCAGTGGTTGGAGAAGTATACGATCAAGGTTAGTATCACAACATACTCTGCACAATAGTTTAATTCACATTCTACACACTGTATATTTATAATGCTCTACATTACTTACTAAAAAATTGTCATTTTGCCTATCAAGAATCTGGGCCAAATGCAGCTGAAGTGTTTTCTGTTAAGATCTTTATGTAGATAATGTCACCTACAGGTGCAGGAACTTCATATTATGCTGTGGCTGTTGTCAGGAAGAATTCCAATATCACCATAAATAGTCTGAAAGGCACCAAGTCTTGTCACACTGGTTATGAGAAAACTTCAGGATGGAACGTGCCAATTGGGTATCTCCTTGATAGTGGACGCATGTCTGCCGTGGGCTGTGACATACCAAATGGTAAGAATAAAAAGATCATTTTGGATCAAATCATCCAGTTCATGAAGTTCCTTAAAGCCATCAGAGGAAATTTTTCTGAGGGTACCCTCTATGACTGTATATACAGATTAGATAAAAGTATATAAAAATTAATGTTTGTCAGTGTAATATCCCCTTTTTCTAAGCAGGCATCTGCTGGTCGTTCACTTAAGAGACAGTAGAAACAACAGTTTATCTCAAAAGCAATCGTAATTGCTAGGAAAGCATAATTATTGTTACATGTGACTGTTACTCCTTAAATTGTGATTCAGCACTCATGTCTACAAATGTACCTACACATGTACGTGTAAACGGACCCTTAGAAAGTCCTTGAATCATAATTTCCTTATCATACTGTACATAATAAAAGTACCGTATTTTCCGGCGTATAAGATGACTGGGCGTATAAGATGACCCCCAACTTTTCTAGTTAAAATATAGGATTTGGGCAATACTCGTCATATAAGACTACCCCAGCCTCTCATCAGCCCCCAGCCTCGCATCAGCCACCCAGCCTCTCATCAGCCCCCCAGCCTCTCATCAGCCCCCAGCCTCTCATCAGCCCCCAGCCTCTCATCAGCCATCTCAGCCTCATCTCATCAGCCCCCAGCCTCCTTCAGCTCCTCCCCCCACTCATACCAGCCTCTCCAGCCTCTCATCAGCCCCCTAGTCTCTCATCAGCTCCCTAGCCTCTCATCAGCCCCCAGCCTCGCATCAGCCACCCAGCCTCTCATCAGCCCCCCAGCCTCTCATCAGCCCCCCAGCCTCTCATCAGCCCCCCAGCCTCTCATCAGCCATCTAGTCTCTCATCAGCCATCTAGTCTCTCATCAGCCCCCAGCCTCTCATCAGCCCCCTAGTCTCTCATCAGCTCCCCAGCCTCTCATCAGCCCCCCAGCCTCTCATCAGCCATCTAGTCTCTCATCAGCCATCTAGTCTCTCATCAGCCCCCAGCCTCTCATCAGCTCCCCAGCCTCTCATCAGCTCCCAGCCTCTCATCAGCCCCCTAGCCTCTCATCAGCCCCTAGTCTCTCATCAGCCATCTAGTCTCTCATCAGCCCCCAGCCTCTCATCAGCCCCCCAGCCTCTCATCAGCCCCCTAGTCTCTCATCAGCCCCCTAGTCTCTCATCAGCCCCCTAGTCTCTCATCAGCCCCCCAGCCTCTCATCAGCCCCCTAGTTTCTCATCAGCCATCTAGTCTCTCATCAGCCACCTAGTCTCTCATCAGCCCCCTAGTCTCTCATCAGCCATCTAGTCTCTCATCAGCCACCTAGTCTCTCATCAGCCCCCTAGTCTCTCATCAGCCATCTAGTCTCTCATCAGCCACCTAGTCTCTCATCAGCCCCCAGTCTCTCATCAGCCATCTAGTCTCTCATCAGCCATCTAGTCTCTCATCAGCCACCTAGTCTCTCATCAGCCATCTAGTCTCTCATCAGCCACCTAGTCTCTCATCAGCCCCCTAGTCTCTCATCAGCCATCTAGTCTCTCATCAGCCATCTAGTCTCTCATCAGCCATCTAGTCTCTCATCAGCCACCTAGTCTCTCATCAGCCCCCTAGTCTCTCATCAGCCATCTAGTCTCTCATCAGCCATCTAGTCTCTCATCAGCCACCTAGTCTCTCATCAGCCACCCAGCCTCTCATCAGCCCCCAGCCTCTCATCAGCCCCCCAGCCTCTCATCAGCCCCCTAGTCTCTCATCAGCCCCCAGCCTCTCATCAGCCCCCAGCCTCTCATCAGCCCCCCAGCCTCTCATCAGCCCCCCAGCCGCTCATCAGCCCCCTAATCCCTCATCAGCCACCTAGTCTCTCATCAGCCACCCAGCCTCTCAGCCACCTAGTCTCTCATCAGCCACCCAGCCTCTCATCAGCCCTCCGTACACAGGAGCAGGCAGTATGAAAACTTAGAGGCAGCGCAGGCATGTGTGGCAGGAAAGCCTGCTCTGCCCCTCATCTGCCTGCTCTTGCGCTCCCACAGTCTCCCTTCAAATCTGCCAGTCGGTCCCTGTCAAAAAGCACCAGACCGGTGCCACAGGGCTCTCCCTCTTCCGGTAACTCATGTCTGTGCGGCGCATTGCTTATGCTACATAAGCAATGCACAGCACAGACATGTGAGGTAACTCACCTGTCTTTGCAGGTAAGTCACCTTTGTCTTTACATAAGCAATGCGCCGCACAGACATGTGAGTTACCAGAAGAGGGAGAGCCCAAATGCCACAGGGGAGAAGGACGACCCGGCGTATAAGACGACCCCAGATTTTCGAGAAAATTTTCAGGTATTAAAAAGTCGTCTTATACGCCGGAAAATACGGTAAATTCCAGTATTCCAATATTACGCTACATTTCCAAAAATTGTTTTTGTTGTCAAAGTTTTAGGTTCAGTGTCAGAAAGTAGCCCCCACCCACATTATTCTGTGTGCTAATGAAACTTCTGATTCATATTGTGTGATATTTCTGCTTATAGGAGTAAGTCAGTTCTTTTCTGAAAGTTGTGTACCTGGAGCTGAAAACGTAAACGCCTCTCTCTGTGATCTGTGCAAAGGAAATGGCAGTAGTGTAAATCAGTGTGGGAAGGATATGTACCAGGACTATAATGGAGCCTTTAGGTACGTACAGACTGATATTTTGTGTGCTGAGCATTCATGTAAATGAGTTGATGATATATTGAAGCAAAGCTATATCATTGGGGCACTTAAAGGTCTGGTTTAAAAAGTACGGTAAGCATACTGCCATGTAGAGCAGGTGCCCTGGGACATAACCATACCTTTATTTTTGTGAAAAACCAGTCCTCTAATTCAGAGAAATATTTATTTTTACTTTTATGCAAATAAGGTTTTAGGAGCACTATGGGCGCCAATCCTCCACAAGTAACACCACCCAGTGGCTCCACTTATTTTGACTGGCAGTCACTGTGATAGAGGCAGGTGCACCTAACAGAATGGCCCTGCCCATGTTGCACAAAAAGCCTTATGTGCATAAAATAAAAAGAAGCATCTCTCAGGATACACTACCTTTAATACAGCCTAAATTGTGTCCGTTCTATGATGAGCACACAGATGCAATGGGCCATGCAGAAAATTAGTTGACCAGGACAAAGTAAACAATGAAAGTTTCTATTGAATGACTATGCAAGCACAGATCTACAACAACACGAAGAAGACATACAGAAAGTATATTTAAACGCTGTATACCATTTCATTACATTCAAAAACATCTATTTTTTTTATACGCCTTTACGTTCTTTGAGAACTGGTTGGAAATGTCAAGACCTCAACCTCCTGATGTTACTGATATTATAAAATAATTGTTCTAATGAGCTCTATGTTAGTTTTGTGGGTGATATCTACAAAATGAGTGATCTCTGACACTATTGCTAGATGACCCATTTTGCCGATCTGAATTGGAATATTTACCAAAGACAAAGGAATTCTCTTTGTATCATTCGCTTTTCCAGGTGTCTTGTGGATCGAGGGGATGTGGCTTTTGTAAAGCACAGCACAGTCCTGGACAATTCAGATGGTATGTCTGTTTTAACTGGTGTAAAATGGTGGCAGGTATGGTGGGTGGTCAACCAGAGTCCAAGGAGCAGCTGAAGGAAGCTGAACACTACTAAGCGGCTCTGAGGTTTACTGGGCAGAATTTTTTAATTAAATTGGTCATGGGGCGTTACCAGGTATCAATTTGAAGAAGGGAGGGAGGGTGATTAAAAGTAATCTCTATAGGTAACAGTGTCATGAATAAATTAAAACATAACTTTTAATACAGATTTCTAAGATAAAGAGATATTTAAACAAACTAAATAATTCCCTATTATTATTATTATTATTTATTACTATTAAGTCATCATTCATTCCATGGCGCTGTACATATGGTGATGGGTATACATACATAATACAGACAAGACTAAGCATGAACAAGACGAGTTGCAGACTGGTACAGTAGGAGAGAGGGCCCTGCCCGTGAGGGCTCACAATCTACATGGTGTGGGAGAAGGACACAGTAAGAGGGTAGGGCTGGTTATGGCAGTATAGGGGCAGCAGGGTCACTGGTTGTAGGCTTGTCTGAAGAGGTGGGTTTTTAGGTTTCTTTTTAAGGATTCCACTGTAGGTGAGAGTCTGATATGTTGGGGTAGCAAGTTCCAGAGTGTGGGAGATTCCCTAATAACATTTCCCTACATGCATGTTTCACAGAACTGCTCCTCATGGGAAAATATACAGCAAATGGGGAGCTAGAAAGTAGTTTAAATGCCTCATTCAAGGGCCAGTCACTAAGACACTAACATGCATGTAGGGAAATGTTATTAGGGCAAACTAGGGCTATCTATTGAAGGGACAGGTACCGAATGGGGTCATCCTTGTTAGGGCGGGTGCTCCATAATTAGGTCTTTAGGGCTATTGTAGCACCCCATGTAGGGCATCACAGGGACAGAACAGTTTCCTTAATGTACCCATACTGGATGTCCGGTTACATTAAGAAGAGGGACTGGACCTATCGATGGAATATCAACCTTAATTGCCTGGAGGCAGTAGGACAATTGGGTTATCCTTATCTGGTCCCTAAGAGGTGCCGTGGCACCTGTGAACAATTGTATACTTGATTCTATCTTGTTATTATCAATAAGGGAATTCATTTTTGTTTGTTTCAATATCTCTTCATCTTAGAAATCTGTATTAAAAGTTATGTTTTAATTTATTAATGATACATAGGGGTTGTTACCTATAGAGATTAGTTTGATATACCCTGGTGACATTATTGTGCTCACTGTAATCAATAAGATTGGAATTGGAGAGAGTGATTAACCTGGGATGCATGGTGAAAGGGAAAATGGCTGGTTAACTCACTATCCTTGGGGAGGCTGTCTACACCATTAGGTTACATTCATACAACAGTGAAAAATGGATGTGCGACTGTCTTTTTTTAACTGCCATCACAAATCCATTTTAAGAACAATGGCAGTCTATGGTGATATTCACACAGCCTTTTTTTTATTTTTACAACCAGTGAATAACTGATACAAAAAAATAGAACATGTTCTATTTTGTCAGTTTTCACAGAACGACAGCCCCCATACAATTGAAGGGGACCGTTTTTAACATGCGATTCTTAGAACGGCATCATGAACTCAATGTCAGTTTTTCATGGATATTCTGCATCCATGTGTACATCCATTTACTGGCCATTTGTCCATTTTTAATAGCTGTTTAGGATTTTATTATCCCACCCCCTGCAGCGACCTCAGTACACCCCCACAGTGCCTCCAGTATCTACAATGGCCTCCCTGTAGTGCCCCCTGTATATAAAATAACCCCCACAATACCCCAGTATATAAAATACCCCCAATAGTGCCCCCTGTATATAAAACGGGTTCTCGTAGTAGAAAAAGGCCACCAATAGTGCCCCCAGTATAAATAAATTCCCCACCCCATAGCGGCACCAATTTTGCAGAGTATGAAAAAAAATTCACCTCATCCATTTGAACGTGCTGACACTCGCTCTTCACTGGAGGGAACTGGAAGAACCTGTAGACCCAATAGCCCCATAGACTTTGGTTCTAAAAACGGACGTGTAACTGACATTACTAAAATGGCCGGCACACAGCCACTTTTCACTGTCAAGTGAATGTAGCTTAACGTGTGGAATGTGACTTCGCTCTTTGTGTGAATGTTCAGATTAATGGCTCTTTTAGACGAGTACATAATCCTTATGATCAGAACGCTAATGTTCCATGTTGGACAGTAGTCGTGTAGTGTAAATGTATGTAGCGACTGAATGACTGTACTGAAAACACTTGTTCAATGCTTGAAAAATTGGCAATCGAAAGCAAATAAATCTATCTATCATTTGTCGTTACTGCATTGTGATAATGTAAAGGTACATAAGGTACATTGTGTGCTCTTTTGAGGATGTGAATGATGTATAACAGGCGTGTTTTTTTGGAAATCATTGCTGTCTAGATACAGTGAAAGATTCTCGATTAAGTGAGTAAACGATCACACGCGAACAAATTTGTACTGGATAATCTTTGCATGACAATGCTGGTCATCGGCTTTAAATCGCTAAATGCGACTGTCGTTAGTCGCCTGAATGGTTATCCACTTGTCTAAATCCGCCATAACCCTGCAAAATGACATTGTTTTCCGTGCTCATTTATAAGCACGAGTGACTAGATAAAGTATAATATTCATTTATGAAGAAAACATCTAATTTGTAGCATTGCATACATACAAATTAATCCTATTGTATTCACATAATTTAGGAAAAAGTTCAGATTCTTGGGCAAAGGATATCCTGTCCTCAGATTATCAGCTGCTGTGCCGGGATGGGACCCACGCAGAGGTCACTGAATGGAAAAGGTGCAACCTGGCCCGGGTACCGGCTAATGCTGTGGTAGTCAGATCTGACATGGATGGATCGCTTATTTACAAGATGCTACATGAAGGACAGGTAGGTCCGGATAGTCAAGAACAGATACTGTAATCTTGGTTTTATCAAGATGAGTAGTGGGGGACAACCACTTTGGCAATATTTCTAGCTTCAAAAAGAAATCCTGAACAGATTTTCTTTACCAGCAATAACACTATAATTCATGACATGAAAACAGATGCTGACAAGTTGGAGAATTTTCAGACTGAACTGTGTAAGGCTACTTTCACACTAGTGTTTTTACTGGATCCGGCAGGGTTCAGCAAAAACTCTTCCGTTACTGATAATACAACCATCTGCATGCGTTATGAACAGATCTAGTTGATTATCTTTAACATAGCCAAGACAGATCCGTTATGAATTCTATTGAAATCCGTTTTCTATTGTGTCGGATTGTGTCAAGAGAAAACGGATCCGTCCTCATTGACTTGCATTGTGGGTCATGACAGATACGTCTTGCTCCGCATTACAGAACAGAAAGCAAACCGCAGCATGCTGCGGTTTCCTCTCCGTTATGAGAACGGAACAGAATGCATTTTGGAGCATTCTATTCTGTTTAGTTACGTTTTGTCCCTATTGACAATGAATGGGGACAAAATAGAAGCTTTTTTTCCAGTATTGAGCCCCTATGATGGATCTCAATAACGGAAAATATTAACGCTAGTGTGAAAGTAGCCTAAGGCTCTGTACACACCTGTATTGTGGCTTCCATTTATAACAGAGGCCACAACGCTCTTCTGGATCAGTTGTATGTGACTTATAATGGACTCTGTTGGGTTCCATCGAGGTGTCTGTTGTGTTGATGGGAAAAATACTGCTGCATGCACTTTTAGAAATGTACATATTCATTGGTTATTCTTATAATATAGCTGCTATCATATTGTGTGGGACATTCAGTAAATTATGATGACTTACATTAGATCTGATGCCCAGATGAACTGAAATCTAATTTACTATTGTTACTGTACATTAGGTGGATGAATGTTTGAAATGTCAAACCAGTGACAAGTGGACTCATTAGGCTGTACTAGGCCTGCACAATATATCGCGAAAGCAATCGCAATCAATCGCCATATAGCAATCGCAATTTGCCGACCCAAAAATGCTGCAATTATGTTACCGTATTTTTCGCTTTATAAGACACACCTTTTTCCCCAAAAAAGTGGGGGGGGGGGGAATGGCAGTGCGTCTTATAATGCGATGGTTGACTTTCTATGTGACACTGACACTGTATCTCCGGCCGCTATGCTGCACAGCGCGGCCAGCGATACATCAGTTGCAGTGCGGGGAGGGAGGAGGGGCTGGTGGAAAGTCGTTATTTTAATGAACTCATGTTCTTATATCTATTTTATTTATCCGTTCTGTGCAGGGATATTAGGAAAATGGCAAGTTTTGTATTTTGTACTTTTCCAGTAATGCAAATATGTATTTTATTTTGAAAAACACTGCGCATTTCAGTTCTTGAGTTCAGCATAACTACATTTCACATTATCAGTCATCTGTGTGTGCTTTTACCTCGAAAATCCAAGCAGATAGACCTCTAGCACAATTCCCTTAAAATATCGCATCGCATATCGTTATCACAAGTTTTAGGGCCCTAATCCCAATCGCACAAAATTTCCATATCGTGCAGCTCTAGGCTGTACTATTCCAAGCTGTCAATTACTAGAGGGGCTTCCTGTATCAGCTCTCCATAAATGTAGCAGGCGTAATAGCTGTGAGCCTTTATTTGTACAAGAAGTGATATTCCAGTCAACTTAGTCATCAGACAGGATGGGTCAGACATAAAACATAATGCAGGTATGTGGTCGAAGGCTAGTAGAAATTTAAGAAGGAACGTATTAGAACTGGTGTCTTATGCCAGTCTTGATAGCAAGCCCTGTGGGTATAGTGTGCCAGAATTATGATTCTGAGGTAATGATTCTGGTGCTCCAGAAAACAAAATCTATTCCAGCAAGTGAACTGGTATAGATAACTGGTTTAAGGTGTGCCAGTTTCCTGGGGCACATGCTGTCAAATGAGTCAGGCTGTGGAGGCCCATCTCCTCCTGCCTATGCCCTGGACACTTTTTGAAACATTTTAGGTGCGAAATGGCAGATGCACTATAAGTTCTGACTTTTGTATGCCAGAAAACTGTAGTACAAGGTACAATCCCCCTTTGGTGTTTAAGCAAAGTGTAAGTAGGCTTCAAAGAGATTCATACAGCTTACATCTCTATCTCGGGATCTACTGCTCCTGTTAAATGTGTAGATTGTGCACTGCAATCATCTTAGTAATGCAGTAGGGCAGCAGTGACACCTCTACAGTAGCTCCACTGTTGTGATATCTCCGTAAACAAAATACTTATGTGGTGTATATTATGTTCCAAAGGTGCAGGGAAGAATTTTAGATAATTTCGAAGAACTGAAGTGAGCTTCAATGCAATGCTTAAATGGCCTCCACCATGGATTTCTCATTACCCACGATACCCCGATGTATAGTTGGGGGAACTTTGATTGGCCGATCATTTCCCCTACCAGTATTACATGCTCGCCATTGAAATAAATAGCTGTCTGAGATGGGGCTGCAAGACTAAGATCATCCGTATACAGCAGTTATAATTTCTGCTAATGGAGACAGGTCCCCCCCACACACACCTCTATATGTCTTCATGAAACAATCCCAGGTATTTACAAAGCTGCAAATAGAAAATAGATGTCAGATTACAAGTGAACGCCCAGTGTAGCCAGTGACCTCATAGAGAATTAATATATGCACAGTAAAGCATCTTTGAATGGCAAGCTAGATCAATAGAAATTTAGCCAAAATCCCTTAGGAGTACACAATACACAATAACGAATATCTGAAAGTTATTAGAGATGGACCTTTGTTCTACAAAGGTTACTGGATGGTGCATTTCTGCTTCTACATCATTGCATTTCTAGCGGGATTGTATGAGTACTAAGGCTGACCTACAAAGGCTTTTTTTCACTTCATAGACTTAACATTCAATGTTATGTGAAAACGCATTGTATACACACAATGAGGCAAACTGATATCACCTTCCTGAATGTTGTAATATAATATGCAGTGTTCTTCTGTGTTTTATATAGCAAACCCAAAGTTCCAGCTTCAAGATGTTTGACTCTGCTGTTTACGAAGGCAACAACTTACTGTTCAGAGACGCCACAACAGAGCTCAGGCTGATCTCTAACCAGACTTATCAGTCCTGGCTCGGAGATGAGTTTCTTCAAGCAATGATAGGAATAGACTGTGAACGTGACAGTAAGGAAAATGTCATTCATAATTCATAATGGCCCAAAATCTGCAACCTCATTGATGCATATTTTTATGACTTGTATTCAAGGACTCATATTAATTTTATATATTTAAATACACTGTGGTATTGGGCACTTTTATGGGTGCAAGTGTGACTGGCAAGTGTGTATGTTTGCATGTGCCCCTGTGTGCGTGGAGGCACGTATGTGGCTATGCCTGCGTCCATGCTGATGACAAAAATCATGTCTGCCCCTGATTAGTATACAGGTTCTCAAATATTGAGCAATTACATGAAGCCTCTTTTGATTTTCTTAGATGTCTAAGATCAGCAAAAAGTGAAGCGCAGGCAGAGAATGGTGCAAATAAAGCTTTGCCTACCTGTTGAATTGGCCACCATTCCAGAACTGTTCTTCAGGGCCTCTACACTAGTCTTTGATTATAGGTCTAAGTCTTCACGTCATGTCAACATGTGGCCACTGCAGCCATAACTGGCCTGAACAGTGGACCTTTGAAGCCAATGATTGCTGCAGTGGTCACATGCTGTCGACATGACATCAGCACTGCAGTCCTGTAAAAGAAACCTGTGATCTGTCAACAATCTATATATTTCAGAGTTACCAAAGTCCCTGCGTTGGTGCAGCTTTAGTACCGAAGAAATCTGGAAATGTGGAGATATGGCCATAGCATTCAAAAACAAGTCGCTGTCTCCACCAATTCAGTGTGTCTCTGCTGTGAGCCGCGAAGATTGCATGAAACTGATTCAGGTTAGCATGTCATATATATTAGACTGGTTTTCTGAGTGTTCTAAACTGATGACCTATACTCAGGATAGATCATTAGTATATGATTGGTGGATGTCCAACTCCTGGGAACTCTGCCGATCAGCTGTTTGAGGAGGTTGCTGCACTCCGGTGAGCACAGCAGTTTTTTGCAACTTACCATGCACAGCGCCGCCCACTGCATTTTGGCTGTGCTTGGTATTACGCCTCAGTTCCATTCTAGTCAATGGGATTGTGCTACGTATAGGCCACGTAACTGATGAACATGACATCATTGGCCTATGGCAGTGATGGGCAACGTGCGGCTCTCCAGCTGTTGCTAAACTACAACTCCCACCATGCCCTGCAGTAGGCTGATAGCTATAGACAGGCTTTGCATGCTGGGAGTTGTAGTTCTGCAACAGCTGGAGAGCCGCACGTTGCCCATCACTGGCCTATGGTAAGCTGCAAGGAGGCTGCAGAGCTTACTGGAGAGCCAGAGCCTTTTCAAGCAGCTAATCATGGGGGTACCGGGAGTGAGACCCCCACAATCAGATACTGATTACCTATCCTGAGGATAGGTCATCAGTATAAAACACTTGAACAACCCCTTTAAATTCGATGTTGCTGAAAACAAATACGAATTCTAACTGTATTTTATTACAGAACATATACATTAGAAAGATGTAGAAAAACAAGCACATACTGAGGGGCAGGGAAGTTTCTAGGGTCTCAAAAGATCCGGGGCCCAAGCCCCAATGCATATGGCCCCATATGGGAGGTGGTGTAAGAGAGGAGAACTACAACTCCCAGCATTCCCCTCACTTACCTCTCCTCATGTCACAGAAGCCATCACAGTCAGGATCTTCTCCACTAGTTCTCCTCTTCACAGCATAGCTCCGCCCCCTCCATAACCGATCAAATGACAGTGACATCATCACAGGTCCTTCTCCACCACCAAGCTCTGCCTCTAGCACAGATCACCTGACTGTAGTGCATCCTGGTCAGTAGACATCATGTATTTTCATTAGAAGGCAGTACATTTGGGGCCTGGGACAAAACATCCAGGGCCCAGGCCCCAAATGTTTTAACCTAGTGACGCCCATGCTGAGGGGTTGTCCTATTAGCTGTACTGCTGTCCATATTAGAGTCATAGTTAGGATTTCCTTCACCTAGGTCCTCGGGCAAAAATTCAGTTCACTGCCTTCACCCTGTATCTAAATACCCTGGTCCTTTTTAGGATGTCATAGCCAGGGCAGAGATCTGGTACCAAGAGCAGTTCAGACTCTAAAGCTGCCCAGAGACATACAATAATTGGTGTCTGACAACAGTTATAACTTATGCTATTGGATTTTTAGGAGCTGAATAAATGAGTGGTTGTCAGACACCTCAGAGAAAACAATAGGACTATTTAACAGTATCTGCCAAAGTTCTTATTCCTCTGTGCAGTTTCATTGTTGTTACTTTACTACGTTAATTTCCCCTCATCATATTCCTCTCTGATTTATCCATTCAGCAAAAAGAAGCTGATGCCGTAACACTGGATGGAGAGGACATTTATAGAGCTGGAAAAACATATCAGCTCGTGCCAGCTGCTGCAGAGAGTTATGGTAAGAGTTAATACAGACAACACACTGTACTGTACAGTATACAGTATATATTTATTTTTATTTTTGTAAATCTCTATCTCTATGTAAGAATGGATTCACTTGTACTTACTGGACATTAAACACAAATATTCCACTGAGTCTAGTAAATACATCACAGCAGGGGCGTAGCTATAGGCTCATGGGCCCTGGTGCAAGAGTTCAATTTGCCCCTCGTTCGGGCCATTCCGTTTCCCTGCTCTGTTATAGGAGCAGGAGAACGGAAAGGACTGTCATCATAACTGAGTCGAACAGAGCTTAGGATCCCATAGACTATAATGGCGTCCGTTAGGTGTCCGCTCCAAGATGATTTTGGAGCGGAGACAAAAGCTGTGCATGCAGGACTTTTGACTCCGCTCCAAAATCATCTTCGGAGCGGACACCTAACGGACGCCATTATAGTCTATGGGATCCTTAGGCTCTGTTCGGCTCAGTTATGTGCCGAATGCGTCCTTTCCATTCTCCTCCTCCTATAACAGAACAGGAGAAAGGAAAGGCCAAACACTTATGTGAACTTAGCCGAATGGTGTCCAGTGACATGGAGGGGGAGGGGAGAAATGTGACATTGAGGGGGGTCATGTGACATGGAGGGGGCAAAATGTGACATGGAGGGGGAGAACTGTGACATGGAGGGGGGCGAAATGTGACATGGAGGGGGAAGAAATGTGACATGAGGGGGAGAAATGTGACATGGAGGGGGGAAATGTGACATGGACGGGGGCCATGTGACATGGAGGGGGCAAAATGTGACATGGAGGGGGAGAACTGTGACATGGAGGGGGTGAAATGTGACATGGAGGGGGAAGAAATGTGACATGAGGGGGAGAAATGTGACATGGAGGGGGAAATGTGACATGGCAGGGGAGAAATGTCACATGGTGGGGAAATGTGACATTTCTCCCCTCCATGTCACATGTCTCCCTCCATGACACATTTCTCCCCTCCATGTCACATTTCTCCCTCCATGTCACATTTCTCCCTCCATGTCACATTTCTCCCCTCCATGTCACATTTCTCCCCTCCATGTCACATTTCTCCCCCTCCATGTCACATTTCTCCCTCTTCATGTCACATTTCTCCCTCTTCATGTCACATTTCTCCCCTTCCATGTCACATTTCTCCCCTCCATGTCACATTTCTCCTCCATGTCACATTTCTCCCCTCCATGTCACATTTCTCCCCTCCATGTCACATTTCTCCCCTCCATGTCACATTTCTCCCCTTCCATGTCACATTCCTCCCCTCCATGTCACATTTCTCCCCCTCCATGTCACATTTCTCCCCTCCATGTCACATTTCTCCCCTCCATGTTCCATTTCTCCCTCTTCATGTCACATTTCTCCCCCTCCATGTCACATTTCTCCCTCCATGTCACATTTCTCCTCTCCATGTCACATTTCTCCTCTATTAATATTATGTAAAAGCATTCTGCTCACCTGGTCCTGGTCCAGTAGCAGCTCCTCTTCTCCTCTGTGTGGCACTGCTTGACTCCTGGTATCTTCTCTCTGGCCTCCCGACAAGTTGTTTGAGGTCTTGAGGACCTTTCACACTCAGCCAATCAGTGGCCACAGTTATGTCATGTGTCAGGCCAGTGATTGGCTCAGCAGGAAATCGCTGGCCTGACATGTGACACAGCTGCAGCCACTGATTGGCTGAGTGAAAAAGGTCCTTAAGACCTCAAATAACTTGTCGGGAGGCAGCTCTCTCCTGGAGAGGGCCCCGTGGGCCCCCCTGACTTAGGTGCCCGGTCGCAATTGCGACCGCTGCGACCCCTATAGCTACGCCACTGCATCACAGTCATCGGGTCTTGGCCTTCCATAAATGGAAACCTGATTTGCTGAAGAGCTTTGTGCACAGGAGCTGTATGTAGGCACAAAGGGGAAAATTTATCACCCCACCAAAACTGTCAGTAAAAAGTTGCAAACCTCGGGTCTGCAACTTTTAAAATGCTATTTGTTCAAACATTTTTGCGCCTTGGTGCTTTACCACCACCCTCACCACATTCCAAAAAGGGGGTGTAATTTGAGTGTAGTGTCAGTGGGGCCATCAGGCCCGGCAGATTTGTCATAATTTACACCAGTTTCATGGCATAAATGAGATTTCTTACCACACGCACAGACTGTCTGAGAATGTGCTTAATTTAAGATGAGGCATGTGCCTTGTTATATATTAAGGGCATCCTTTGGTGGAGCAGGAATACAAGACCGACATTGTCTGTCTTGATAAATCTCCCCTAAAGTCCCTACTGCTCCATAGTACTCAGATTTAAGCCCTCCACGTGCCACCATGTAGTGATCAAAATGATGTTGTGTTACACAGATATAGTTTCCTAGATTCAGTGCTTTAAAATAAAGAACCCTTCATGAGGAGTAGGGTACATCAACCAAAGTCAGCATGTATCCTCTTGCCTGCATAGGTAGGATCCTGACCCAGGCGGTACAATGCAATGACATTATGCTGCCTGAGCCAGGACACAGATATCCTCAGCATGGTCCCAATGTTTTGTAGGATTGAGGCCTAAAGTGGCTTGCGGCCAACCTACAGTTGTAAGTTGTGTTTGCTCGAGTTTTCCCCTAGTGGGATCCTTCATGCAGGTAGGTTCGAGGCCACTGCCCCATGCAATCCCACTAGATATGCCTCTAGTTTGTATATTTGTGTACTTTTGCCTTTTAGAATGAATTTAAGAAAAGTTATGTTTTATATTTAAGTGTAGGAAATAAGTTGTACCTATACAAATAGAATTGACTGACCTATGTGCTGTTTAGTTGCTCATGACAGAGGCTGGCCTTGCAGGGCTTGACATCTGTTCACAACCGTTAATTAGGTTTCATCACTTAAAGAGATTTTTCAAGACTGGGAACCTCTTTACATATGGCTAGGCAGGGTCAAAAAAAGACTTACTTGTCACCAACACTTCAGTTGAGGACAAGTCCAGCACCAGGCTCTCTTCTTCTTTGGTTCCAGCCACTGATGTGCTGTTTACATGTATGTCACCACTACCGGCCTCGGTGGTGACATGTGTAGGCATGGCATGTGAACTCTTCCATAGCTGTGGCTTTTGACTGGCAGGCAATGGGACTTTCATGTAGATGGCATGTCACACTTCTGGTCCAGCAGAAATAAAAAAATGGAGGACAAGGGAGCTTGGTACTGGAACTGGAGCACCACTGACAGGAGTGTCTTTTTCTTTGCCTGACTTTTTTTTTGTTTCCTGCCTGGTCATATGAAATGGGGTACAGACATGCATGTCATTTGACATTTTCATCTTTGTTTTCAGATTAATTTATGCCACTGGTATCGTCCAGATAACTGCGTCCACCACATCTTATCATATTGATTTCAAAATGAGAAAAAAAGGTGGTAGGCACTTCTCTTACTGCTTTTGCATGCAGCACTATTTATTTATTTATTAAACAACACTAAACAAATAATGTAGATAAATTAAAAAGGAAAAAGGAAATAATTAATTCATTATGTCAATCCATTGTATCAATTCATTAGGTTTTTTAATGTTGTCAACAAATAATCAATATTGATTCTTGTATCATTGATTATTTGTTGACGACATTGAAAAACCTTATGAATTGATACAATGGATTGACATAATGAATTAACAATATTGAACCTATGAATTGATACATTGCATCATTATTGATTCTATGAATTGATACACTGAATCGATACCGAGGGTATAACAATATCACTGACTAATAATTATGTATGATTTTTTACCTTAATGGAGTACTAGTTTACAATGGGTTCATGTCTATATCTGGATTTTAACTGATTAACTAACATTTTATAGCATATGTATTTTTATTTTTATATATTTTTTTCCTTTTTAATTAATCTACATTATTTGTTTAGTGCTATTTAATAAATGAATAGTGCTGCATGCAAAACCAGTAAGAGGAGTGCCTACCACCTTTTTTCTCCTTTTTATAATCCTTCACGTACTGGGACTGGGTGACCCAGTAGGTATTGAATCCCCTATATCCATCACGTCATAGTGCGAGCCCCTCAATACAATTTCATGTTGATTTAAAGCTCATATATTTTACAGTACCATGTTTCTTCTCAGTACATACACAGCATATAACTTGAGGTGGTGCCACAGACAACTTCATAGGGATTGATTCAACACTCATGTTTATGGGGGTGTATTTCAACATGCCTTATTCTCATCTCTTGAATGTGAAGGTTTTAAAATAAGCATGTGTAGCTTGGAGAAGGAGTCTATTCTATAGCAGATACACCTTCTGCACACAATATAGGTAGCTATGTGAAAAAACTGTAGTCATCTAATTAACAGATAACAAATGGTCAGTAGACATCCTAAAATAACACCTTGATGGAACACCCTAATAAAGGGGCTGCAGTAAAGTATTGGTGTAACTCCAATTATAAAAAAAAAAAGAATTATATTGAATTATAAATAGAACCTCAGTTAAACGTCACGTATCAGAGTCTTCTTGATAAAGAAGCAAACAGATAAATGGGCCAAGGTGTAAAGTTCGGAAAATAAATTCATTGACAAGCAGAAAATTCTGGCCAGAACTGTAATATTCTGTTGGTGTAACAGGTCCCTCTTCAGATTTGTTATACTACCATTAAGGTTTACAAGTTTTTTGAAATCCTAATGGAAAACACTCCCAATCTGATTTCGATGAAAAAACCAGAAAAAATGTGGACATGTTTATTTTCAGTAACTGCAGTGGTCAGTCACACAATGCTTAGCCCCATATTATGAGGGCTAAATTCATGCGCAGCTAACCAGAGAGAGCATGAGGGGAGGATAAAGTGGTTGTGATGTGCATAGTGGTGGTGGTCACAGTACTCACAATGACTGTTTCTTTCTCCTTCAATCCCAGGGTGGTCACAGTGAATAGGGGTTGTTGGAAACAGGAATTTTTCCTCCTGGGGCACCCCCTGGTAAAGTCTCCTGCTTGATGGAATGTGAGGTGTCCTTGGTGTTGTTGTGTGGGCAAAAGATAGGAGACAGGCAGTTGAGTGTAGCTGAACAAAAAAAAGCAGTCTTTACTGAGGAGCAAAGCAACAAACACTTGCACAAAAGATGGAGAAACAAGTCTTGGTAATAAGTTCTGTTTGACTCATGAGTTTCCTCCAGTGTTCCTCAACTCCAGTCCTCAAGGCCCACCTAACGGTCAGATTTTCAGGATTTCCTTAGCATTGAGCAGGTGATATAATTCGTTTGAAGGCATCAGGACTAACCACAGGTATTCATTCTGTGGGATATTCTCAAATCATGACAGATGGGGCCTGAGGACTGAAGTTGGGAAACACTGCTCTATAAGATGCATTCTATTACACATAACTTCCAGCCAAGGGGGGCAATGTCTTCTGCAATGTCTACAATTCCTAATTGTGAGATGCAAACTCCAAAAACAGCACTGTCGGAACTTGACAGTGTGCACACGTTAGCATGGAGTGAACATGATAGCTACATGCTGTAGGTTTTACTCTGATATAAAATCTATTAATAACAAATTGAACTTGTCCATATGTATTTACAGTGACTCTAATTTTAGAAAGACACATTTACATGTATTCATTTATCATTCCAATAAAGAGCTTTTAGTAGTTTAAAAAATTGTTGAACACTTCTATCAGTACAATCAAGATTATGACAATTATAATATTGAATAATTTCTATAACTACCCTTATCTATCTAGAAAATGACGTGTCTGACAACTACTATGCAGTGGCTGTGGTTAAGAAGGCGCCTCAGGATTCCTTTACCTTTCATGAACTGAAGGGCAGAAAGTCCTGTCACTCAGGGTATATGCAATCATCTGGATGGAATATCCCGATCGGTCTGCTGACTAGGAAGGGTCTGATCAGACCAGAAGGCTGTAACATTGCCAGAGGTGGGTGCAGGAGGGAACTGTAGTCATCATTGTGTATCTTTACATATATACTGTAATGTTTCGTTACATCGAGTTAAAAATGGTCACTTTGGTAATTTACATCAAAAGACATTTATGCTGTAGTAGTGAAGAGCATTTATAAAATCCTCATCACACTGTGGAGGTCAGAGGCATCTCTGTCTGCCATATGCTGTACACACTTTGGTGCATTTCTGGTGGTTTTCCTAGGGACAGGTGACAAACAATGCAAAAACAGCTCTTTAGTCTTGAGAATGGACAACTTGTTTGGGGTACTAGCGCTCGCAGGGGTGCACGTAGCCTTTCTGCGGCCTGAGGCGAAAACTGAAACGGCACCCACCCATGCCAATTTCTTAACCTAACCCCTTTGCCACGATGAAAGTGCTCATTGTCCCATGGTCCTTCCGCTGCCCTCCTCTTGTCCCTACCTGGTGCTGCCTGAGGCGATCGCCTCACCTGGCCTTATTGGTGGTTCCCCCCTGAGTGCTCGTACAGATTAGAAATTTTTGCAGAACATGCTTAAAACGAGAAAATTGAAAAGAACAAAATAGAAATGTATATGTTCACATACCCCTGAGCAAGATTTGAATGTCTGATTGAGTCTGTCAATGAAACTTGTCATCCCAACTGGGTTAGTATCTCCCCTTGTGTGTTAATGCCCTACAATCACCCTTATTTCAGGCTCAGCTTGAGGACATGATGAATTTTACACCAACTAACCTTGAAAGTACGCATGTGTGCGTCTCCTATTTGCCATGGTGCAGTGCCCCTATAAGAGTCCCTTCTGGGATTTAGGAAAGTATGTGGCCATCAGTTTCACCACCTCCCTGCAACCTTGCTTCCCTTCTGGGAGCCATCACACCTAGGGGGATACTTGTGCAGCAGTTTAGGCAGATGTCAGAGCACAGACAAGATCTCGATAAGCTGTTAGGGTGTTTGTTATCACAGATTTTTTTCAAGAGGGCCTGTGATCCTAGTAAGCACTTTTTGTGTTGAAAAACTTGCAAGCTACATGTTTTTGTGGTACTTGATGACAGAAAGCACCATCTTGGGCAACTTAATATGTTTCTATACCTCTTAAATGTAATAAATCACAAATGTGTAAAGAATAATATTTTTTTCTTCCCTTTATAATAAAGCGGTCAGTCAATTTTTCTCTGAGAGTTGTGTGCCCGGGGCAAACCAAAAGGAGTCCTCATCCAAACTATGCCAACTCTGTAAGGGTGATGAATCTGGAGGTAGCAAATGTGAAAATAACGTCAAGGAACAATACTATGGAGATTCGGGGGCTTTTAGGTAAAGTAACAAAATTATCTATCTGTCTATCTATTAAGAGGTATGAAACCTCAATTGAAAATGGCAATAAAATATTTTTGTTAAAAGCAAACTTGAAACTTTGGTCAGATAGAGGGATTCTAGAGAATGATAGAGGTGGGTTATCGCATGACACTGAAAATTAGGTATGATTGCAGCACACATGCAAAAAATATAGTTTATTTTTTATGTGCAATACATTTTCAACTCTGAGGCTATACACAAGGGATTATTTTCTATGTAGGGGATGAATGAATAAATTAGCAAGAGCTAATTGCAATGCATTCTGGGAGATGACAGTGCTTGATGAGCTGCTGCCCACCCACAGAAAGGGAAGAAGGTCCTACAGATATGTGAATAAGTCCAGCTACACACAGTCAGTATTTGGTGAGTATTTCACATCAGTATTTCAAAGACAAAACCAGGAGCGGGTCTAAAACACAGAAGAGGCACAAATCCACTTTTTCTCTGTATGTTCCACTCCGGGTTTTGATATGCAAAATACTGAACAAATACTGCAAGATCAAGCAAGATGGAAGCAGCCGGCCTGTTTCAAGCAAATGGAGAAGATAAGTATGATTTTTTTTAAAATAATTTACACTATTATTTATATCAGATGCTGCGATCATGTATGGACACGGCATCTGAGGAGAAATCGCTGCCCCCTGTCATTGCACCCACTACGTAGAAAGGTGGTTACGAAGCAAATTTTTTGGGTAAACTTTGTAAAAGCAGCCAAATCTAATTTTTTAATAATACGCTCATCTGTAGCATACTGCTTCTTTTTGCCATGCATAAAAAAAGCAAGTGCTACTTCCCATTGCAATTGCTGTTTTGAGGCGTTTTTGGAGGCAGAAATGTTCCAAAATCAGCGCCAAAAAACACTGTGTGAACTGTCCCTCAGGGGTTTGAGCTGTGACCCCCATCGATCACAAGAACAAAGGCCCCTGAGTCCCCAGTGCGTATACGTGACCACAGCTCCATTTATTTCTATAGCACCTCTGGAGCTAATTGAACACTGTACTCAGCGTTCGTATAGACAGTGAATGGTGTGGTGGTCATGTATGCATCCTACCGCTTCATTCATGCAAGGGTACACCTGTTCTATCTAGCTTGTATTTACCTTCTTATGTCTAAAAATAAGCAATCTTTGACTAGGCAATAGTTAAAATAATGTATGACACCAGCTTTACTGATGTCTAGGCATTGCTTTGACAGATTCATAGTGATGAGATGTCATTCTGCAGCACTGCTGGAAGCTAGGCATGCAAACATACATAAAAGAATCATACAAATGAATACATTGAAATGTAGATGTGACAACTTTTTTGAAAAACAAAGGCAGAAAAATATAATCAGTCTGTTGTTTCCCTGTTGATTCCTTTTAATATTCTATTTAAAAACCATTAGTATAAGTGCCCCTTTTACACAGGCAAATTATTAGGTACAAATACTTGTTCCTGATAAGTGAGTTGCCGCTGATCACATGATAAATGAGTAAACCCTCATTCATTCGGTGAAAGTTTCATTGATGCAGTAACCCAAATCATCAGATTTCTGGACAGCAAATCATCCTGTGTAAACAGCAGTCTGCTGCCCAGAAACAATGACTCTGTATGTGGATTAGAGAGGCAGTAGAGATCACTCATAGCAATACAGTGGAGGTGAGTGCTGCATTTAAATGTAGCTCTCAGCAGGCAATTATCAGGAATGTGCAGTCCATTACTGTTAACTGCCTGTGCACCAGTCTGCGTAAAGAGGGATTTAGTCATGTTGGATATTGCAGTGCCCATTGTCACTTATTTTTTCATGGATCTGTAATCGAAAAAGTCTGCAGAAGAATTCCCACTTCCCCCTACTGCTTCATTATACAGTAGTGTTGCAGGTTAGCATTATATTTAGAGATGAGTGAATTTTAAAAAAACTCAATTCGTCCGGTTCTCCGAATATTTGGGAAAAATTCGCTTCAAATTTATTTGTGTCGAATCGCGTTAAAAACGACTGAGTCTTTATAGGGGTGTAGAACATTGTGCCTTGCAGTAACACTCATAGGTGCTGTGGTAGTGAAACAATACTGTGAGTCCATATGACAAGTACATGACAGGTTTCTCTCTTAGAATCACTGCATACTTCACTTATTTGGGCAGTCAAGGGGCCAAAACTGACCAAATAACTCAAGTATCAACTCAAGTGCACTCCTTTTACACTGTCGTCAGCTGATTCCACATAGATGTCTACAGAACCTGTTCTATTAAATGCTTATACAAGTAGAGCCCCCCCCCGACAGAGTGGAGAGGATGTCAGCAGTAAGTTTGTGTTGACATCACTGAATAATTTTCCCCGTTCTCTGATCCGTCTGAACAATAGTCCAGAAAAAAAGGATCCTGTCTGTGGAGCAAACAGAGATGACACGTGAATTGAATATTTGCATGTCTTCTGTCTTTTGTACCCACTCCTGCTTTTGGCTACCAAATCACAAGCCAATTCTGATGGGACCATACAGGCCTTACAGCTGCTACAACAACACTTGTAGTCGGTACTCACTATTATATTTCACCACCTATTCCTGCTAAACTACATCGTAGATCACAGAAAGCAAGAAATAATTTTAAACTTTTATTATAGACATTAAAAGATATTATACTTCACAAACACTCGTCAGTACAAATACTGTAATTCAGACCATTATTGGACCAAAATACAAAGATACACAAAAATGTTGTTAAGGAGGGGGTAGGCCTATAATGGATGTCACAGGGAAAACAGAGGAGGGGATAATGATGAACCACTAGGTGGGGAAACGCGTTGGAATTGACTAGGGAGAAGTGAGGGCAAGGTTGGTTAGGCACGAGACCAGGGGCCATCCACCTTCAGGGTGTTCCCCTGGGTTAAGGGATTAGTCAGGGCGGTATAGGGATCAGATTATCCCCTCCTTTGTTTTCCCTGTGACATCCTTTATAGGCCTACCCCCTCCTTAACAACATTTTTGTGTATCTTTGTATTTTGGTCCAATAATGGTCTTAATTAGAATATTTGTACTGACGAGTGTTTGTGAGGTATAATCTCTTTTAATGTCTATAATAAAAGTTACATTTTATTTTTTGCTTTCTGTGATCCACCTTACAGCTGCTACACAGACAGGATCCGTTGTGCGTCTCATTTTTCCTTCCTTCTGACAGATCAGAAGAAGTGTGAAATAAATGATGATGTTGGCCAGGCTGAAAGCCAAAATAGTAGACCAGTCATGAAGTGGGGAGGGTGGGAACATCATGAGAAGTCCACAGCGTGGACCTATGACATAGTAGTTAGGTGGAAGCAGCATGAGGAGACCACAGATTGACCCAATGACAGGGTCTGGAGGTGAAAGCAGTATGAGGAGGCCACCGAGTAGCACAATGACAGAGTCTGGAGTTGGCAGCAGCATGAGGAAGCCATAGGGTGGCACAATGACAGAGTGTGGAGGTCGCAGCAGCATTAGGAAGCAACAGAATGGCATAATGACAGAGTGTCGATCGACCAAGATACTTCTGGAGGAACCTGCCTGGCATGAACAGGCCTCTAGTAGCTACATACAATGAGAAGACAAAGCGTCAAGATAGCTTAGAGCCCTGAAGAGTTGCGAAGTTCATCAAGATACGTCACTAAAGATTTTACCGCATATAAATGCAGCACTGACCGCAGAATAAATTTTGTTTATCGACCAAAATACTTCAATAAAGTTTTTACCGCATATAACCGCAGCGCTGACCAGTGAATTCATTTTGTTTTCCGACTGACATACTTCAATAAAGATTTTACCACATATTACTGCACCGCTGAACGCTGAGTAAGAATTGTTTTTCCACCGAAATATGTCAATAAAGATTTTACCGCATATAACTGCAGCGCTGAACGCTGAATACAATTTGTTTTTCCACCGAAATATGTCAATAAAGATTTTACCGCATATAACTGCAGCGCTGAACGCTGAATACAATTTGTTTTTCCACCGAAATACTTCTATAAAGATTTTACTTCTATAAAAATTTATAACCGAGCACGGAGATGGAGAGGGTCTTTGGATTCCCCCCGCACAACACGGACGTTTTAGAAATGAACAGCTGCTAAAGGATTATTTTGAAAGTGTGTAGAAGCCACACGGGGCCCCCACGCTGCAGATTTAACATGGAAACATCATGGAGATTTTACTGCATATAACTACAGCGCTGATAACCATATTCCAGAGGTCCCACTTAATGCAACATGTAACGGGGGTGCAGATACCCAGTAGTACTACACCCACAGCCTTTGAACAAATGGTCATGGGAGTAAAAGATCCAAACAAAAAAATCTCTAGATTATACGCATCAATTCTAGATACGCCATATCTTCACAAACCAGCTTTTATTGAAAGCTGAGAAAAGGACTTAAGTGTCACGTTTTCCTCAATGGAGGTCAGAACCTTACTGTCACAATCGAATAAAATTTCGAGATGCGTTTGCCTTCAAGAAAATGACTACAAGTTGCTCACCAAATGGTACTACACCCCAGTGCGACTGCACAAAATGTTCCCTTCAGCCTCAACGTTGTGCTGGAGATGTTCCAGGGCCGAAGGCTCCTTGCACATATGGTGGGAGTGCCCTTTGGTCAGAGACTTCTGGGAAAACATATGTGAGGCCCCGACGGCAATGCAAGGCAGCGAGTTTCCACTCACTCCGCAAACCTGCCTACTGGGATTACAGTCCCAGCGGAATACCCCACTTCACGTATTCCGACTACAGCAGCAACTATTGGCAGTAGCGAGGATTATGATTGCATCTCATTGGAAGTCAACCACAGTTCCAAACATACCTCACTGGTTAGCCCGTTGCGATCAGGTATATAGGCTGGAACAGATTGCACACTGGGAGCTCAATAACACCCCCTTGTTTGAGAAGACCTGGGGACCATGGAAAACGTACAGGAATTTTTCATGAGGGCCCATATTGTAGTGTACGGGAGTTGTACTGCCCGTCACTACGGAAGGGTCACTTGGCTGCTGTCGCTCCTCTCATTTTAGGAGGAGGCTGGTAAAGGTCCTATTTGTACCATGCAATGTAAATCAATGTAATTTATGGTATTTGATTCCCCTGTTACTGTGAAATGTGCTATGTGCAGGCCGGCTAGGGATGTAATTCCAGCTCTGTTCACTAGAGGGAGCTAGGTTGCCCTAGTCTATATAAGGCCCAGTCAGGGGAAGGGAAGGCAGTCTAGAGTATGCCTTAGACAAGTGCAGGCCATGTGCCTGTGAAGGCCAAACCCAGGCCTTATGGCCTGTGAGGAATCCACCCTAGGAAGATGGTGCCCTAGGAGAAGGAGTGCAGACCCTGGAGTCTGTGAAGGCCACATGTCTCAGGCCTAGGCGAGTTCAGCAGAAGTCAACCTGGAGGCAATCCCTAGAGCAAGAGGTACTAAATGTCAAGAGGAGGTACATTATAAACTGGAGATTCAAGGATATAAGCCAGAAGTAGGGCATTGGGGCCTTGAAGCATCAATTCCAGTCAGGACGAGTCAGGAAGAAAGTAAGGTTCACCTGCAATTCCAAGTCCTGTATTATCACCCTCTGTTTTACCTTGCTGGATGTAAGACCACTGCAATTGTGATTGTCTGCAAAAAGGAACTGTTGGAAAGACTGCTTACTGTATCATCACTGTTTTCAGTAAAGTTGGAATTCTGTTTTCAAGTTACAAGTCTGCACCTCTGTTATTCCTACTATAAATACGGTGTGCCACCGTTTACTGGCACTGGCGTCACGACACCTCAGGGACCCAGCCATAGGCACGTTAAACTACAACACCAAGGGCACCTCACATTCCACCTGGCTGTGTCCCGCAAGAACCCAGAGAGTGCCCCAGAGGAACAGCGTGCCGGCCTCTCCATCACTGGCATTCCCCAGGTTAGTTCCATACATTGCCCTGACTTGGGGATGCTACATTTTGGCGTCACGAACAGGATACGCACGTTTTACGGACTGTGAGCAAAAACGTGAACTTTGTGCCTTAACCAGTTTGCCAAGTGACAAAACGCCTGTTTATTTGAAGTAAACTTTGTGGACCTAAAACGTACAGAAAAGTGTCCCAAAACCTCCAGAAAGCGCTGTGCAGTGTTGCGCTATCAAGAGGAAGAAAATCGCCACTTCAAAGTGCATTTTTGTGGACTTTTATGCTGTTTTACTACCGCTGCTTGCTGTCATTGAATTGATGCATCATGGCGTCCAAGATGACGCCGGCGCCATTGGACTTCTTCTTGCGCCATCACTGTCCTCAGTGGCGCGAAAATTTGGCGCCAAAACCCTCCAAGAAGGAGGAGGAGACGACCTGGAGGTAACGCCTTCCTTGAGGATTATAATATGGACACCGCCTACCCTATACTGGAATACCTAGGGGGCGTGCAAGAATCGACGGGGTGGAGCCTGCTGGAACAGTGGCTCACCCTGCTACGGGGTTTCCTACCTGAATCGGAGGGATCCGGAGCCGTAGTTGGAGCAATGGAGGCGACCCCAGGAGCAACTAAGGAGCGCCCTGCGCCCCAGCGCATACTCCCAGCGACATGGCCCAAACCTGTCCATGGCCACAAGCCGAGCCCTGCCGCTTTCACCCGCAGAGAGAAGGCTTCCTCCCGCGGAACCTCGCGTGGTCGGCCCTGATGGCCGAGATCCGAGTGGCGGCAACTTTAAAAACTACCACTCAGAAGAAGTACTTCGAGGAAGTCACCAAACGGATTTACGAGGACTCCAGGGACAGTAAGCCCCAGCTTGAACGCCGCACCGGAGTCGTGCTCGAGTTTGATAAGGTCAGAGGATTTGGCTTCATCCAAGAAACCGGCACCAACCGGGACTACTACGTGAATCGCCGGTCCGTCAAGCGCAGCTATCTCCCGGGCGACTGCATAATCTAGCGGTCGGAGAGAAAGTGGAGTTCACTCCGCAGAGGGCCTGCGAGGCCCATATGCCACTGCGGTGACCCGTCCCGGACCGGTACCGGAGGACTGGGAAGAAGCAGAAGATCCGTGGAGGCAGAGGACCCGCCGGGACCCATCCGAATACGTACTCAGGAGAAGAGTTCCTTTCTCGGCCCGAACATTTTCTGGCAGCCGACGATCCTGGACAAGCCTCCCAGTCCTTACCCTCTCCAGAGCTGCCGCGACGAGAGAAGACAGCCGCTGATTGGGCGCGGATGGCCCAGTTCAGTGAAGCCATGGATGACCTGCGGAAGAACCGCCAGGATAGAACCTCATCTGAGCCTGCTGCAAGTGTGCCGGAATCCAGCAGTGAGATCTCCGCCCTGGAGGAGCGGATCGCTTCCTTACAGGCTTACCTGGATGGCCTGCGGCAAGTGACAGAGGCTAAGAAAACAGCGCAGCAGTCCAGCGGTGGTGAGTTACCTGTGACCCCTGTACCACCCGAACCCGTAGTCCAAGGTCCTACCACTAACGCTGAGCCACCCAAGGTCCGTGTAACAGCGGATAAATTGACATATGCCAGGAGCCGAGTCCGCCGTGACGGGAGCGTTATGTCCCGGCCAGAGGAAGTGTCTACCCCAGCGCCGGCCCGTGTCCCGAGACCAGCAGCTCCTGTGTGTCCGCAACCCAGCGGGCCAATGAGGTGGGTAGGCCCAATACCGGTGATGTTTCCAGCCCATTCTTTGTGGTGGGCACCCTCCAAGTGGCCCTGGTGCATGGCCCAGACTACCTGCAGCACAGGGCTGCACTACCTCCGACGAACAGGGCTCATTTGACACCTACCTGTGAGCAGGCCTGCTAGGCCATTTTTGCTCATCCTCACAGGGACATCATATTTGTTGCAGGAACTGTTCCTTTAAGTTTGCCAGGCTGGTAGAGCTTGCTGCCAGTTCCCCACGGCCAGTGGCATGTTTGACAAATAAGTTGCCACTGTGGAACCACTGCTCCCAGCCTGCCTCTTTCTGTTCCGGGACATCCTGCCTGCTGCTAACATTGTGGTGCTAAGTACTTTAATACTTCCAAGTTGCTTTTATTTGCACCTTATCCCTTTTTAACCCCCATTTCAGGTTGAAAAGGGTTCTTTATGTCAGCACTTTAAATATACGCAGGACTTGCCAGGAAGATGTTACCCTGGTGTTGTCAGAGTCCTGTATTGTGATTTTATGTATGTGCTGCTGACCGTATTTATTGCTAAAACATATTTTATCTAAGTCTATGTGCCCAGAGATGGACTCCTGTGTGCGAGTCTCTGTGATATGCTTTTATGGACTCACTCATTGTCATGGACTATCCTGGTATTCCCTAACATCCGCTGTGCCAGGTCAGCGCCCCAGTTCCACTCTTTATCCTGAAGAAAGAGAGCGACGCCCTTGTCACCGCACTTCTCCGTCAGTCAGCTGGACCTGATGACAATTGTCGATGCAGATAGAATTGAGTACTGATATGTATGTATTCTTGCATGTTTTTCTTTTGTCTCTTTCAGGTGGAAATTCCAGTAGGGCGGTACTCCTGGTAGAGTACGAGGGCGTACTCAGCTTAAAGCAGCGGGGTATGTAGTGTACGGAGTTGTACTGCCCGTCACTACGGAAGGGTCACTTGGCTGCTGTCGCTCCTCTCATTTTAGGAGGAGGCTGGTAAAGGTCCTATTTGTACCATGCAATGTAAATCAATGTAATTTATGGTATTTGATTCCCTGTTACTGTGAAATGTGCTATGTGCAGGCCGGCTAGGGATGTAATTCCAGCTCTAGTCACTAGAGGGAGCTAGGTTGCCCTAGTCTATATAAGGCCCAGTCAGGGGAAGGGAAGGCAGTCTAGAGTATGCCTTAGACAAGTGCAGGCCATGTGCCTGTGAAGGCTAAACCCAGGCCTTATGGCCTGTGAGGAATCCACCCTAGGAAGATGGTGCCCTAGGAGAAGGAGTGCAGACCCTGGAGTCTGTGAAGGCCACATGTCTCAGGCCTAGGCGAGTTCAGCAGAAGTCAACCTGGAGGCAATCCCTAGAGCAAGAGGTACTAAATGTCAAGAGGAGGTACATTATAAACTGGAGATTCAAGGATATAAGCCAGAAGTAGGGCATTGGGGCCTTGAAGCATCAATTCCAGTCAGGACGAGTCAGGAAGAAAGTAAGGTTCACCTGCAATTCCAAGTCCTGTATTATCACCCTCTGTTTTACCTTGCTGGATGTAAGACCACTGCAATTGTGATTGTCTGCAAAAAGGAACTGTTGGAAAGACTGCTTACTGTATCATCACTGTTTTCAGTAAAGTTGGAATTCTGTTTTCAAGTTACAAGTCTGCACCTCTGTTATTCCTACTATAAATACGGTGTGCCACCGTTTACTGGCACTGGCGTCACGACACCTCAGGGACCCAGCCATAGGCACGTTAAACTACAACACCAAGGGCACCTCACATTCCACCTGGCTGTGTCCCGCAAGAACCCAGAGTGTGCCCCAGAGGAACAGCGTGCCGGCCTCTCCATCACTGGCATTCCCCAGGTTAGTTCCATACATTGCCCTGACTTGGGGATGCTACAATATGACCACTGACGCTTGGAGACATTGTCGGCGCACACAACCATTAAAATAATTGTTAGTTTTAATACAACTGATAGTATAGATGCTGTTGATTTGTTCTCATGTACTCTCACATGTTATTTCCTATGTGCAACACTTTGTACTTTGTACTTTATTGTTAACCACAAAAATGACCATTGCTACAAAAAAATATATATGTCAGTGCTCCGGATACCTATGTTTATGTATCTGTATTTGCATTTGGTACCATTTTCTGCTGACATTTGTATATCCTTTCAATAAAATATTTTATAAACTAAACTAACTACAGTGCTGAACGCTGAATAAATTTAGTTTTTCGACTGAAATACATCACAAAAGATTTTACCGCATGTTACTACAGCACTAAACGCTAAAAAAAATTGTTTTTCGACTGAAATACATCACTAAAGGTTTAGCCACATATACCTGCAACAACGAATGCTGAATATATTTAGTTTTTCTACCGAATACGTCACTAAACGTTTTACCACACATGACTGCAAAAGTGAACGCTGAATAAATTTTGTTTTTGTACTAAAATAATAAAAACTGCGGAAGTGAAATGCGTATATATTTTTCATTTTGTACAGAAATAGGCCACTTAAACTCTTTCACCACAAATAAATGCAACAGTGAAGTGCGTACATTTTTTTTCTTTTTGGACTGAAATAGGACACTGAACACTTTCACAACATATAACTGCAAACGTGAACTGAGAATATATTATTCTTATTGTACTGAAATAGGCCAGTAAACGCTTCTACCAGAAATAACTGCGCCAGTGAAGTACGTATATTTTTTTATTTCTGTACTGACATAGGCCACTAAACGCTTTCAACACATATAACTGCAGAAGTGAACTGAGAATATATTTTTCTTTTTGTACTGAAATAGGCCACTAAACCCTTTTGCCACAAATAAATGCCCCATTGAAGTACGTATATAATTTTTTATTGTACTGAAATAGGTCACTAAACCCTTTTGCCACAAATAGCTGCACCAGTGAAGTGCGTATATTTTTTTCTTTCTGTACTGACAAAGGCCACTAAACGCTTTCAACACATATAACTGCAGCAGTGAAGTGTGTATATATTTTTCTTTTTGTACTGAAATACATCACTAAACGCTTTCACCACATGAAACTGCAGAAGTGAACTGCGCATATATTTTTCTTTTTGTAATGAAATACTCCACTAAACGCTTTCACCACATGTAACTGCAGAAGTGAACTGCGTATATATTTTTCTTTTTGTAATGAAATACTCCACTGAACGCTTTCACCACATATAGCTGAAGAAGTAAACCGCGTATATATTTTTCTTTTTCTACTGAAATATGTCACTAAATGCTTTCACCACATATAGCTGCAGAAGTGAACTAAGAATATATTTTTCTTTTTGTAATGAAATACGCCACTAAATGCTTTAAACACATATAGCTGCAGAAGTGCACTGCGTATATATTTTTTTATAGATTCTTTTTCCACAGATATAAGCCACTAAAGGCTTTTCAACATAGCCCTTGCACCCCTTGCTGTAAATTGCTTTTTTAGTACTGTCCCTAGCGCCTTCTGGCGTCTCTCCCTGCACTAAGATGCTGTGAAATGATTCCTCCCTATCCTTTCCCTGCACTTATAAATAGTTTTTTCAGTTTTTATTTTCACAATGAGGTTTTTCCATTTGCTGTCCCTAGCGCCTTCTCATGTCTGTCCCTACACTCAGAACGCTGAAAAATGTCTGATTCTAAGATGGCCGCCGTATTTATAGGGCTGTGACATCACAGGACTGGCTGGCTGCTAATTGGCTGCATGCATGCATGTCAATCTGGGTGATCCCGTCTTCCCAGAGTACCTTGCCCCATGTCCTCAGTCCTCACACGTATGGCCAGCCATTTTAGGAAAAATTGCAATTCATTATCCACAAAGTGCGAGGAAATTCGCATTCATTGCGAATCAAATTTTTCCTGAAATTCAGATTGAATTCCACTTCGTCAGCTTCGAAAATCTCATCTCTAATTATATTCATAAAATAAAATAAAAAAATTAGGAGGAGCAGGGCATAGTGCCCCTTTCATAGTAGCGCAGAGCATGGATTTTTGGTGAGAACATTAATGATGAATATATGAAAAAATTTACATTAATGATGAGTATCTTAAACCATGATTGCAGGCTCTATGCACTGTTTATATTTCATCTATTTCAACAGGCCTTTACTATTCAAATTAGGCCCCTTGCCGACAAGCGTGTCCGGATTATGTCTGGATGCGTTGCGAATGCGTTCAGTGAAAACTGCGTGATTTCGCAAACAAAGTCATTAAGTTTTGTTTGCAATCGCATTCAGTTGTTCCGTTTTTATCACGCGGGTGCAATGCGATTTAATGCATTTTGCATGCATGTGATCAAAAACTGGATGTGTACAAACAACATCTCTTAGCAACCATCCGTGAAAATTGCATCGCATCCGCACTTGCTTGCGGATGCGATTTTCACGTAGCCCCATTCACGTCTATGTGGCCAGCATTGCATGAAAATCGCAGAATATAGTGCATGCTGCGAGTTTCACGCAACGCAAAAGTCATGCGTGAAAACCACCGGATTCTGTGCGGGCACAATGCATTCACATCACGCAATGCACCTGTGCGGAATTTTAGCTTGTGTGAAAGGGGCCTTAGGTTGCTGCCACAGGTGGTGGAAAATTACACCAAATAGAAACTTCCCCATGTTCTCCTATGGTGTTAAAGAGAGTCAATCACTGCGCTGTGTTCCACTGCGAAATTAAGGTTCAGCAATATAGTTAATGATTGTTAACGATTTTCTGTAGCTGAATGTCTCCATACATTTCTACAGGGGATGTAGTCCTCACAGAAATCCACATCAAAATTCTGTGAAATCTGCATCTCAATCTGTGCGTAAAAATCCACACCTGTGTATTGTCTGGCAGAATTTTCCACCACGTGTAAAGGCACCAGTAAAAGGGTTCTCCAGGAATTAAGGAAATTAAAATACTTAAAGGGGTTATCCCATGACTAATGTAAAAAATGAAAATCGGACATCATATAGTACATGACAATGTCTTTCTAACAAAGCTAGAACCAGCCCTGTAACTAACATGGATCCGGAGATCTCCCAATTCATTGCTCTGGTAGATATTAAGGTGAAAGCTCAAGGGGAGTGTCTTTTCAGCTGCAGCTAAGGAGGCGTGTCTCAGCTCTCCTTATCACAGCTCAGGAGGCAGATGAAGGATGAAACTGAGCATGTGCGACCTTCTCAGTGAGCAGGTCAAAGAAATAAGAAAAAAAACAAACAGCAGGTGACGCTATAAAGATACATTTTATTGAATAACTCAGTGGCTTTGTTACATTTTTAATTACATGCATTTACAAAAGTATTCAGATCCAGGTGATGGTTTGAAAACTGTAGAATATTTTTCGTGGGACAACCCCTTTAAATATTACTTTATTATAAATACATTCCCAAATACCTTTCATTAGTTATAATAGCTTGTTTTGTCTGGGGAGCAATCATCGGAGGAAATAAAATGGCCGCTGTCCTATTAGTACACACAAAACTTGTCCTAATCACACTGTAGCACAAGACACTTGACAACACTGAACTAAAGAGCTGCCTCATCCTCCTCTGTTCTCTACTTGTCAGGGGTTATGGTCCTGAATACAGTTTAATATGATCTTCAGCTGAATCTCTGGGGAATGGAGTTCATGAGGAGACATGAAGTACAGAGTATGTGGATAATGAGCAGCAGCACTTGTATGCAGTCTCCATTACCACAGCCTGTCCTGTCTGTCCTCTCTGTACTTCATGTCTCCTCATGAACTCCATTTCTACAGAGATTCAGCTGAAGATTATATTAAACTGTATTCAGGATCATAATCCCTGACAAGCAGAGCAGTGAAAATGATGAGTCAGCTCTTTAGCTCAGTGTTGTGAAGTTACTTGTCCTGCTGTGTGATTAGGATAGGTTTTGTGTGTACTAATAGGATGGCGGCCATTTAATTTCCCTGGATGGTTGCTCCCCAGACAGAATGAGCCATTATAACTAAAGATAAAGATATTTGGGAATATATTAATAATAAAATAATATTTAAGCATTTTCATTTTCTTAATCCCTGGAGAACCCCTTTAAATGGCACACTGCACCCTTTACTAATTTCTTCAATTTAGCCAATCATCTATGAACTATCATAGAGAAGGAGTGCGGATGAAGTCAGTAAAATACTTTTTAATACAATAGTAAAAAGAGCCATCTCACCCTTGTTCCAAATATTCCTAAAATCTTCAGTCTTTGTGGCCTCCACCTCCAATGATCATAGGAAGATTTCAGAGATTTTCTTCCTAAGAATAATGGTAATGAACATGCAGGCCTAGGCAAGTTATGAGGTTAACAAAACAATCCAGGTGGTCTGAGCTAGCAAAGGGTTTATTTCTAGCCGTCTACACTGATAAGTACTGGGACAAGAGATAACTGGCGCCTCTATGGTCAGGCAGTTCACAAGCTCTCTGCTTGATCATTAAGTAAGTGTTCCGTCGGATCCAAAACTCTGTTTCCTTCTAAAAGACACATAGAAACATAAAACTGGGTCATTGCAGGTCTTTTTTCAACATATGCACATAAATATGCTCATGTTATCTCCTTGAGTTGTTCTAATCAACGCTGAATATTCATTTTACATTTTTTTCTGTGTCTATGACTACAGGTGCCTGACTGAAAAAGGAGACGTGGCTTTTGTGAAGCATAGCACGGTGTTTGAAAACTCTGATGGTATTTCTTACAACCCTTTCCACATTTCACTAAAAATCAAATGTTCACTCTAATTATTATCAGTGGGGGAGTACAACATGCTAACCTCATAGATACTTCCCTTAGGTTCATTTACCAAACCCAGAAGCCCCAAACATCAATAAAATCTAACTGCTTCTTTGATAGCAAAGCTCCAGTCTGAAGCCTTTTAACTATGAGATTAAAGGGGTTTTCTCGCTTCAGCAAATGGCATTTATCATGTAGAGAAAGTTAATACAAGGCTCTTACTAATGTATTATGATTGTCCATATTTCTTCCTTTACTGGCTGGATTCATTTTTCCATCACATTATACACTGCTTGTTGCCATGATTACAACCACCCTGCAATCCATCAGCAGTGGTCGTGCTTGCACACTATAGGAAAAAGCACCAGCCTATGTGAGCTCCCACGGTCCCGGCCACCAGAGAGGATGACACTTTTGCCTATAGTTTGCAAGCACGACCACCTCTACTGGATTGCAGGGTGGTAGTAACCATGGAGACATGGCATCCAAGCACCGTAATAAGTGGGACGAACGCCTGGGTCCATAATCTGTGTCTGCGGGTCACACCACTGCCTCCTCTTCCCCTATGTTACTTGCTGGCCAATTCCCTGTCGAAGGCGCAGGCCCGGATGCCTCCCGCCCCGCACCTGGACCTTCGAAAGCACCATTAGCAACCACTTGCACTTCCATGTCCCAGCGCAGCGTCCAAATCTCCTTACCCCAGGCCTTTGAACGCAAGCGCAAATACCCAGCCACCCACCCACAGGCCATAGCAGTAAATGCGCAGTTTTCCAAATTACTGGCCCTGGAGTTGTTGTTATTTAGGCTTGTGGACACTAAGGCCTTCCGCAGCCTGATGTCGGCGGCCGTCCCGCGTTACACAGTCCCCAGCCGCCACTATTTTTCAAGGTGTGCCGTGCCCGCCTTGCACAAACATGTGTCCCGTAACATCACACGTGCCCTGACCAACGCATTTACTGGGAAGGTCCACTTAACCAAGGACACATGGACAAGTGCATTCGGCCAGGGATGCTACATTTCCCTGACGTGAACGTTGTGGAGGCCGGGAGCGAATCGTACCCTGGGATGGCACAGGTGCTACCGACGCCAAGGATTGTGGGCCCTACTTCCATCAGGATTTCCGCCACCACCTGCATTAGTGGCTGCAACCCCCCCCCCCTTCTCCTCCTCCTCCACCTCCTCCACTTCCACCCCCGAATTCTCATCTTGCAGCACCAGTCATCAGTCAGTAGCTGGAAGCAGTGTAGTACTTCATTGGGGAAGCGACAACAGGCCGTGCTGAAACTATTTTGCTTAGGTGACAAACAGCACACCGGCGCAGAGCTGTGGCAGGGTATAAGGGACCAGACTGAGCTGTGGCTCTCACCACTCAACCTACAACCAGGCATTGTTGTGTCTGATAAGGGCCGTAACTTGGTGGCGGCTTTGGAGCTCGGTTTGCTCACACACACCCCATGCCTAGCCAACGTCTTAAACTTAGTGGTTCAGCGGTTTCTCAAAACCTACCCCAATTTGTCTGAGCTACTGGTGAAGGTGCGCCCCATGTGTGCACATTTCCGCAAGTCATCGACAGCCTTAGCCGGTCTGTCAATGCTGCAGCAGCGCTTGAAATTGCCAGCTTACCGGCTGTTGTGCGACTTGAGCACATGCTGGAACTTGACGTTCCACATGTTGGCCAGGTTTTGTGAGCAGCAGAGGGCAGTAGTGGAATACCAGCTGCAACATGGTCGTCGCCTTTCTAGTCAGCTTCCGCTATTCACAAGCGAGGAGTGGGCATGGATGTCTGACCTCTGTGAGGTGTTAACAAACTTTGAGGAATCAACACAGATGGTGATCAGCGATAACGCTATTATCAGCGTAACCATTCCACTTCTGTGTCTACTCAAAAGCTCGCTGCTCACAATTAAGGAAGACGCTTTGCATGTGAAAGATGTGGAAATGGAGGAAAACATTACACAGGGTAATAGCCAGACCACCCTCAGTTCGTCTTCTCAGCGCGAATTGGACGATGAAGAGGAAGAGGAGCAGGAGACTGTTGCCTCTGCTACAGAGGGTAGTCCCCTTGGAAGTTTAATTCCATCTGTTCAGCGTGGGTGGGCAGAAGAGGAGTAAGAGGATGAGGAGATTGAGAGTCATCCTCCTGATGACGACAGCGAACTCTTGCCTGTTGGTACTCTATCACACATGGCTGACTTCATGTTAGGCTGCCTTTCCCACGACCCGCGCGTTATACGCATTTTAGACAACACTGATTACTGGTTGGTCACACTTCTCATCTCTCATTCCTTTGGTGGTGAGGACGAGCAAAACGGTGCAATACCAGAAGGTCCTTGTTGAAAAATAGCTCCAAAAATTTCCATCTGACAACGCTGGCGTCAGAGTCTGTAGTTCCTTAGGCAACAGGCAACCAAGGAGGGAAGACAAGGGGAACACACAGCAGTTCCAACAGAGGCAGGGCAACACTCTCCAAAGCCTGGGACAGTTTCATGGCACTTCGCCATCACCCTCACCCTGATGCGCAGCCTACTGTCACAAGAAGGGAAAATTTTGGAAGATGGTGAAGGAGTACATAGCAGACAGTGTCAGTGTCCTCAATGATCCCTCAGTGCCTTACAACTACTGGGTGTCCAAGTTGGACACGTGGCACGAAGTGGCGCTCTATGCCTTGGAGGTGCGGGCCTGCCCTGCCGCCAGCGTATTGTCTGAGCGGGTATTTAGTGCTGCTGGTGGCATTATAACAGATAAGCGTATCCGCCTGTCAACTGAAAACGCTGACAGGTTGACTCTTATAACAATGAACAAAGATGGATTGCCCTTGACTTTTTGACTCCACCAGAGGAAAGCTGATGAACATAAAGGCACTTTAAATTGTTTATAATGTACTGAATACACTGTATTCCCGTGCACCCCTTCCACCACAAAAAAGGGTATATAGTTGAATCTTCCTTTTCTCATCCTCCTCTTCCATTATATCAACATGCTTATTTGTCGCATATAATGCCCTCGCATATAATGTTTTACAGGGTCAGCTCACCTATAGGCCCTCGCATATAATTTTTAGAGGGTCAGCTCACCTGCAGGCCCTCACTTATAATTTTTTAGAGGGTCAGCTCACCAGCAGGCCCTCACCTACAATCTTTTACAGGGTCAGCTCACCTGCAGGCCCTCGCATATAATGTTTTACAAGGTCCGCTCACCTGCGGGCCCTCACCTACAACCTATTAGAGGGTCAGCTCCCCAGCAGGCCCTCACCTACAATCTTTTACAGGGTCAGCTCACAAGTCCAGTCTCACTATCCAAGAGTCTGGTCAACACAATCCTCATCCTGAAGGCACACTGGGTGAACGTTGTGGAGGCTGGGAGTGAGTCGGCTGCTGGCACCAGACTTGCCCTCCAATAGATCCTCGTTAAAGTATTTAAAGTTTACTCATTCCAATTACAGGGCCTAGAAAGAGTCCTGTATTGTTATTTTTAGTCGCTACCTCCCCGAGTCGTGAGTGGGTAATTTGAACGCCTGCTGCCTTCCTTGGTTGTGGTAGCCATTTCTCAGGCTCCCTCTCCGGAATCGAACCCTGATTCCCCGTTACCCATGGTCACCATGGTAGGCGCAGAAAATAACATCGAAAGTTGATAGGGCAGACATCTGAATGGATCGTCGCCGTCAGAGGGATGTGTGATCGGCCCAAGGTTATCTAGAGACACCAAAGCGGCGACAGGCACTCGCCCATAATCTTTTCAATGGTCAGCTAAGCAGCAGGCACTCGCCCATAATTTTTTCAATGGTCAGCTCAGCTGCAGACCCTCAACCATAATTTTATCGATGGTCAGCTCAGCAGCAGGCCCTCTACCATAATGTTTTAGAGGGTCAGCTCAGCAGCAGGCCCTCAACCATAATTTTTTTAATGGTCAGCTCAGCAGGCCCTTGCTCCAAATGTTTTTGAGGGTCACCAGCAGGCCATCAATCATAATTTTTCAAGGGCGTGTATGATGCCCTCCTTTATGTGTAACAAAGTATTAGAGTGCCGGTTCCTTATAATTTTTGGCAGCCCTTTCACTTAGTGCATAGGTTTTATGAGTGTAGAAGTCCCACTACATGAACAATTGTACCACAATGAGAATGAGGCCCTCCTTTATATGTGATATACAGGTTTCATCGGAGTGCCTCTTGCTTGTAATGTTCGGCAGCACTTGTACTTTATATACAAGTAAATATACAAGAAAGAATGTTTCCTAACATTTTTCCTCTAAAATCGATTTTATCTTTGGTTTTGTGCGTATTATTGTCAGTCTGTAAAAGTGGCGTACTACTTGGACAACATCGTTCCCAGCAGTGACCTGGGAGTCCAAGATGCATCCAGACATCCTCCCCATGCTGTTACTGAACATTTTGGTGGTGTTTCCATCAATTTCTGACCTTTTCCTATGAATCAGGCACCCCCCCCCCCCTTCAAAGCAGGGGGTGCCTGGTTTAATGCTTGGGTTCTCCCATTGACTTCCATTATACTCGGGTGCTCTGTAGAGCACCTGAGCATCCCGATGTGTTCGGCCCGAGCACCCGAGCACTTGGGTGCTCGATCAACATTACTGTCTAATTAAAACCAGACAGCAACACATATCCTTTTTTTTATATATTTTTTTCTAATTAGTTTTTCTTTTCTAATTACAATTTTTTTTATTCTATTTCCTGAACATGATTATGGACGCGGCCATCGTATCTGAGCGGTTCTTAAAGGGAACCTGTCACCTGGAAAACACTTCTTAAACCAAGCACAGTACCTTAAAGTATACCCCAGAGTGTCGCTAAAGATGATTTTATTTTCTCTTTCTGTCTTCTCAAATCGGTAAAAATCGCATTTTAAATCTCTCTTGGCACCGTTTCAAAGTCATGCTTGAAGTCAAGGGAAAGTGGCCTCCTTGCCTCAAGGTCCGATTAGCCCACCCCGTACCCCTCCTCTCTACATTTTGATGGACATCTTGACGTGATGCCGGGACCGCACTCTTCTTGCGCATGCGCCGTGTGCGTCCTGTTATAGCACGATCCCGGCTCCATCTCCCTCACTCACTGGCTTAATTTTGCAGACTGCGCATGCGCCGTGTAGATCCAGCAAGCTCGTGCCCGGCCGTGAGTGAGGGAGCCCGGATCGCGCTGTAACAGGACGTGCACGGCGCATGCGCGATAAAAGAAAAAGAGCGCGGTCTCGGCAAGATGTCCATCAAAATGTAGAGAGAGGGAGGGGTAAGGGGCGGGCTTATCGGACCTTGAGGCAAGGAGGCCTCTGCCCCCTTGATTTCAAGCACGACTTTGAAACGGCGCCAAGAGAGATTTAAAATGCGATTTTTACCGATTTGAGAAGACAAGAGAAAATAAAATCATCATTAGCGACACTCTGGGATATACTTTAAGGTACTGTGCGTGGTTTGAGAAGTGTTTTCCAGGTGACAGGTTCCCTTTAACAGCATTTAGAAACCATTAAGAAAATTGCTTTACGGCAGCCACATGGTCCATAGATACAGGACCTCATTGACTTCTATAAGAAAGTTTTCTAGGCACGCTCTGTGACCTGTGCAGAGGTCAGGAGGGAGTAGATATCACCTACTGGGAATGGAGGATCCGGTGTTATCTAAACACAGAGGTGATGTATGCCATCGTATACTTGTTTGTAATGATAAGGAGATAACTATAGTAAAGTAATCTGTACAGACCAAGAAGTGGCGCCTGTTATTGCATGGAAAATTAAAAATAACATCATAAAAAAATTCTTTAAAAATAAGGTAAACCTAAAAACGTGATTTAAACAATAGGTAATTTTCTGATGACACATTCACTCTTTAAAGGTGGAACTTTAATAAAATACAATGAAAAGGTATACAGTCTACATTAACTTGTTTTCTTTCTAGGAAATAATATTAAAGACGGATGGGCAAAGGATTTAAAATCTTCTGATTTCCAGTTGCTGTGTCCAAATGGTGCTAGGGCAGAGGTTACTCAATATGCAGATTGTAACTGGGCCCAGGTCCCTGCACATGCAGTTATGGTTCATCCAGAGATGAATATTCACACATTATTTGGCCTTCTGGATAAGGCTCAGGTAAGGATTAAAAGCAGACCCAACCCTACATCCCAACTTTCAACTGTAGTTTGTTACATCAGTTACAGTACTTTTCCCTGTATGTGCATATGCAGTGCGCAGTGAGCCCATCCCCAGAGGTTCTACTAGTTCCAGGGTTAGGATGCCGAGCGGTGGTATGGCTATGAGGGGTGTCACGGTGCTCCTACCTGGATCTGATGCTCTGAAGTCAGGCCGTGCAGCAACTACACAGAAAGTTCGTAATTGGTAGGAACTGAAATGAGTATACTCTGGTGCAAGTTGAGTTGATTTTCTCAATACTGGCATAAACCGGTAGCAGCTCATACAGAATCACAGTAGCTCTTGGCTCCAGCAGATTTTAGGGTTCACTGGCAGGTGAACTGGGTTCTTTCCTCTATAACTGCTGTGCTGAACTCTACCTCTTGTCTGATATCTTGTAAAGGGCCTCTTTCATCTAGGCTACATGCCACTGATAGCAGGCTCAGTGCCTAGTGGGCTTCTGACAATACTTTGATAGACTGTTGAGTCTCAGTTACAACTCCTGGGTTAGGGCTTACTTTTCTCTGACTGCAAATTGCTTCTAGGCCAGGGATGCACTACAATACTTTTCTAGCCTCTGGCTAGGACAAAAACTCAGGCTCAACTCAATCTCAACAGGCAAGACATCCCTCCCCTTGGAAGACTTGGACGAGCCCACTCGTCCAAAGAGGGGGAAATAATGGAATGGTTAGTTCCGTTTTACCTATAGCTCATTGCCAGACACACTGCCACCTGCTGGTAAACCAGGCAAAGCGCATGGAATACAATAAGTAACAGTTACATAGCACTTTCTGAACAGACCTAGAAACAAAAGGCATAGTGGTGTCACACTTTGGTTGAGCATTAGAGACAGTAGCAATGGTATTTTCCCCTTTGGGGTACTAATTATTAGGTAAGGTAGTATGCTGATCAATTCATATTAAACTGATACCCTGAGGTGTGCAGAATTACTAGGCAGCCTTTTTATGATGAGTTATGGCATAAATTGTCTGAAAGTACAAGGTGTCAATGTCACGCTCTAGTGTTGGAGGGAAACCCCCACACCGAACATAGGAGGGAAAGCGAAAAGGAAATAAGGCCTGGAAACTAGGGAAGGAAGATGGACACCTCCTAGTGTAAACCCCAATCAAAGCCCTGACTGACTAACCAGTGTGAACATACCCCAGAGGTAGGTGAGTTCATACACAGGAATACCTAAAGTCCTTTCTAACCCTAAAGGACCCTGGTACGAATGACAGGAATGAGACATCCTGTTCCTTCAAAAGGAAGGATGAACGGGAGTCTCCCTAAGGCCTAATACAAAACAACAAAGAAATGCAACACACAGAAAAGCCAAAATACAAAGGGAAAGGTAACACTTAACTTCCAAAAAGCTATGGAAGCTCCAGGAACTCAGCCAAGATCCAAACACCAGCTATCCACAGGTCCAACTGAAGCTATAAACCGCACAGCATTGTGGGAAAGACAACTATAAATAGGGAAAGTTAAATGACCACAATAGCAACACCTGGAGGTTAAGGGTGTGGCCAGAACCAGAATCAACACAGACGCCTATTGATCCACAAGGTAAACATGTCCAATCAAACCACGTGTTGCCAGTCTGAAAGATTTCCTGCCACTCACGGGAACATCCGTATGTCTTGGTACATCCGTGACAGTCAAGTTCTCAGAGATATTGCTAAAGTCAAGGAGGTTATAATATACCAGTCATGAAGGATAGTGAAAAGAATGTCTTATGAAAGGCATAGTGAGTGACTCATAATAGGCCAGATAGGTATGATGAGGTGCTGGCATTCTTATTATCCAATTCATGCCTTAAGGCCTGTTTAAAATGGTAAACATTGACATATAGGGTATCTTAACCTCTTAAGGACACAGGACGTACATGTACGTCCTGTGTCCGGTCTTTAACCACTTCAGCCCCCCTAGCTTAAACACCCTTAATGACCAGGCCACTTTTTACAATTCCGCACTACACTACTTTCACCGTTTATTGCTCCGTCATACAACTTACCACCCAAATGAATTTTACCTCCTTTTCTTCTCACTAATAGAGCTTTCATTTGGTGGTATTTCATTGCTGCTGACATTTTTACTTTTTTGCTATTAATCAAAAATGACCGAAATTTTGCAAAAAAATGACATTTTCACTTTCTGTTGTAAAATTTTTCAAAAAAACTACATTACTATATAAATTTTCTCTAAATTTATTGTTCTACATGTCTTTGATAAAAAAAAGTCCAATAATTGTATATTTATTGGTTTGGGTAAAAGTTATAGCGTTTACAAACTATGGTGCAAAAAAGTGAATTTCGGCATTTTGAAGCAGCTCTGACTTTCTGAGCGCCTGTCATGTTTCTTCAGGTGCTAGAATGCCAGGAAAGTATAAATACCCCCAAATCACACCATTTTAGAAAGAAGACACCCCAAAGTATTCACGGGGGGCATGGTGAGTTCATGTATCATTTCATTTTTTCACAAGTTAGCGGAAATGACACTTTCTGAGAAAAAAAAAGTTTCAATTTCTGCTAACTTCTGGCAAAAAAAAAGAAATCTCAGACGGACTCACTATGCCCCTCAGTGAATACCTCGGGGTGTCTACTTTCGAAAAGGGGTCATTTGTGGGGTGTGTTTACTGTTCTGGCATTTTGGGCGGGGCTAAATTGTGAGCCGCCATGTAAAACCTAAAGGTACTCGTTGGAATTTGGGCCCCTTTGCGCACAGGCTGCAAAAAGTGTCACTTATGTGGTATCGCCGTACTCAGGAGAAGTAGGGCAATGTGTTTTGTGGTGTATTTTCACATATACCCATGTTGGGTGAGAGAAATATCTCTGTAAACTGACAACTTTGTATAAAATTTTTAAAAGTTGTCGTTTACAGAGATATTTTCACACACAGTATAGGTATATATAAAAATACACCCCAAAACACATTGCCCTACTTCTCCTGAGTACGGCGATACCACATGTGTGCCACTTTTGCAGCCTGAGTGCAAAGGCCCTAAAACCAATGAGTACCTTTAGGATTCACATGGCATTTTTACGCATTTGGATTCCAGACTTCTTCTCACGCTTTAGGGGCCCCTAAAATGCCAGGACAGTATAAATACCCCACATGTGACCCCATTTTGGAAGAAGACACCCCAAGGTATTCTGTGAGGGGTATGGTGAGTTCATGTAAAATTTTATTTTTGTCACAAGTTAGTGGAATATGAGACTTTGTAAAAACTAATAATAACAAAAAAAAACAATTTCCGCTGACTTGTGCCAAAAATAAAAATTCTGTGGACTCACCATGCCCCTCACGGAATACCTTGGGGTGTCTTCTTTCAAAATGAGGTCACATGTGGGGTATTTATACTCACCTGGCATTTTAGGGGCCCTAAAGTGTGAGAATCCAAATGCATAAAAATGCCCTGTGAAATCCTAAAGGTACTCATGGAATTTGGGCCCTTTGCGCATCTTGGCTGCAAAAAGTGTCACCGTGCAGGAATAGTATGGTTTGGGGTGTATTATCACATATACCCATGCTGCGTGTGAGAAATATTCGTGTAAACTGACAACTTTGTACATTTTTATTCAAAGTTGTCAGTTTACAGAGATATTTCTCACCCAGCATGGGTATATGTAAAATACACCCCAAAACACATTGCCCTACTTCTCCTGAGTACGGCGATACCACATGTGTGCCACTTTTTGCAGCCAAGATGCGCAAAGGGGCCCTAAAACCAATGAGTACCTTTAGGATTTCACAGGGCATTTTTACGCATTTGGATTCTCACGCTTTAGGACCCCTAAAATGCCAGGGCAGTATAAATACCCCACATGTGACCCCATTGTGGAAAGAAGACACCCCAAGGTATTCCGTGAGGGCATGGCGAGTTCACAGAAAAAAACAATTTGGCACAAGTTAGCGGAAATTGATTTTTTTTTTTTTTTACAGTCTCATATTCCACTAACTTGTGACAAAAATAAAATTTTGCATGAACTCACCATACCCCTCACGGAATACCTTGGGGTGTCTTCTTTCTAAAATGGGGTCACATGTGGGGTTTTGTACTGCCCTGGCATTTGAGGGTCTCCATAATCATTACACGTATGGCCAGCATTAGGAGTTTCTGCGATTCTCCGTATATTGAGCATACGGGTAATGAGATTTTTCCGTTCAGCCTCTGCGCTGAAAAAAAAAAAAATGAAACGGCACAGATTTTTCATTCGCATCGGTCAATGTGGATGAAAAATCTCTGCCAAATCAGTGACTGCAGTGCGGTGGGCTGGGCGCTAGCTACCTAACAAGTAGCTAACTAACTGGCGGTGATAAGGGACCCTTATGCCCCATTCACACGTCCGCAATTCTGTTTGCGGAGCGGAATTGCGGACCCATTCATTTCTATGGGGACAGACTTTGTCCCGCTCGGATCCGGAATTACGGATCCGCGATTCGAGTCTGCACTTCCGTTCCGCAAAAATATAGAACATGTCCTATTCTTGTCCGCAATTGCGGACAAGAAAAGCATTTTCTATATAGTTCTGGCAATGTGCGGATCTGCAAAATGCGGAAAGCACATTGCCGGTGTCCGTGTTTTGAGGATCTGCGGATCGGATCTGCGGATCGGATCTGCGGATCGGATCCGCGGATCGGATCCACGGATCCGTGAATCCACGGATCCGCAAAACACATATGGACACATAAAGGGGTGTGATCAATGACAGGGGGTGATCAGGGGTCTAGATGGGGTGATCAAGGGGTTAATAGGTGAGGGGGTGGGGGGGGTTAGTGTAGTGTTTGGTGCAACTGTACTGTGTTACCTGGTCCTCTGGTGGTCGATCCCAGCAAATGGGACCACCAGAGGACCAGGTAGCAGGTATACCAGACGCTGTTCACAAAACAGCGTCTGGTATACATGTTTGATGCGATTTATATCGCATCTACAGCCTGCCAGCGATTGATCATCGCTGGCAGGCTGTAGTTAACTCTCCAGGCGCGCGCTCCTGTGAGCGCGCGCGCCTGCGCGTTCACAGGAACTCACGGGTCTCGCGAGAGGGCGCGCCGAGCGTCCACTCAGAAGATCCCGGCCGCCTGCAGGACGCAATCCTGCGTACGGCGGTCCGGGACTGGTTAAAGATGGCGCCCGCTCCATGCGGGCGCCTTAGCCGCGGGTGTCCGCATGGTTCCTGTAGCAGACCACCGTGGCTAATGTCCGCGACCGGCAGCGATGCCGATCACGGACATTTAACCCCTCAGATGCCATGGTCAATCCTGACCACGGCATTTGAGTGCGCACAAACCGAAAGTTTTACTTTCGGTTTGCGCGCCGGCTGCCCCGTGTGGCGATCGGAGGAGCCGGAGCGCGCCTGTAGTAGCCTGGGTTTCTATGAATGAAACCCAGGCTGCTCTATAGTATTTCCTATGGAGCCTTGCCTGTAATAGGCTTCATAGGAAATATGCGATTTTTTCATATATTCCAATGCTATTGCATTGGAATGTATGAAAATCGCAATCAGATGATCGTAAGTTATAGTTTCCTATGGGAACTATATAAAAGTGTAAAAAAAAAATATAAAATATGTCGCAATGTGCGAAAACGACCATAGTATAAAAATGTAAAAAAATATTCCCCATACATTAAACAGCAAAACGGAAAAAAGCGTCCAAATGGCGGATTCGCCATTTTTGGTTGCTTCATTTTCCACAAAAAATTACATAAAAGGTGATCAAAAAGTCATACACACCCCAAAATGGTATCAATAAAAAGATAAGATTATGACGCATAAAATGAGCACCCATACAGCTCTGTACATCTAATTACAAAGTTATAGGGGTCAAAACATGGTGACAAAAAAGTTAAAACTGATTTTTTTTCCCCACTTTTGAATTTTTTTTTCACTATCAAAACGCAAGAAAACCTATACATATATAACCGGTCAGTTTTATTGCACATCGAACGTCGAAATTTAAAAAGCCGCAAAACTGTGGTGGAATTGCTTTTTGTTTGCAATTTCACCCCATTTGGAATTTTTTCCCCACTTCCCACTACATCATATGCAATATTAAATGGTTGCGTTGGAAAGTACAACTTGTCCTGCAAAAAACAAGCCCTCATATGGCTATGTGAACCGAAAAATAAAAAAGCTATGGCTATGGGAAGGCAGGGAGCGCAAAATGAAAACTCAAAAAGTAAAAAACCTCCAGTTCTTAAAGGGTTAAGTTAGCTATCTGGTGGCATTAGAGACTCTTGTGAAGAGTTGATTTGCATACCTTCTTTCTATATTGATTCCATGAATGACAAGTTTTTGAAATGTAAAACTGTTGCCACATTCCCTTTTAGATGCTCTATTAGCAGTAATGTGTTAGTCATGCCCTGTCCAAACTCCTCGGAGTGCACCCTAATGCCATATTCACATGTCAGTGTTCGGTCAGGGATTTTCATCAGTTATTTTGACCCAAAACCAGGTACAGGTCTAAACACAGAACAGGTACTGATATTTCCCTTATACCTTATGTCTGTGGAGGCTCCAATACTGGTTTTGTCTCACAATCACTGATGTAAATCACTGACCAAAACACTGACGTGTGAATGAGGCATAAATTTGAGATTGCAAGTCCCCCATGGCTAAGTGACTTTGTCAGGTCTATCTATCTATCTATCTATCTATCTATCTATCTATCTATCTTAGTTTTTCCACTATTATATGTTCATCTTTATTATAAACCAAAGAATTCTTACACACTGTGTATATCACTAACTCTTGTATTTTCATTACAGGAATATTATGGGAGAAACAAAAGCTCTGTATTCCAAATGTTTGACTCTTCGGAATATAAAAAAAAAGATCTGATCTTTAAGGACTCTACTGATAAGATTGTCCCTGTGAATGAGAAGAAATCATATGAGCAGCTGCTAGGTAGAAATTACATTGAATCTATTGAGGGTTTTCAGTGCACATCTAGTGCAGGTAAGAAATTTGAGTAGCATACAACTGACTCCAGATTATACTGTATGGGATAATTGTGGTGCAATGACAACATCACAAAGTGATTGTTGAGAACAAACATTCAGGAGATAGAGGGAATATTTTCCCAAAAATCTAAAGATTGGCCACTTGTTGGCTACTTGTGACCAATGTGGATGAAAGATGACTATATACACAAAAAGTAAGGGATCTTTGGCTTTAGGGCAAAATTTATGGAAAATGTAATATCACGTTACAGTGATATTATATAATGAAAGTAGGATATTTAAGTAGAAGCATGTGGTTGTATACCCCCACAAAAATAGTGCCTCAATGTCATGTGGCCTTGAGCATCAATTACAGCCTGACGACGACATCTCATGCTGTTCACAAGTCAACTTATTGTCTGCTGAAGCATGGCATCCCACTTTTCTTGAGGGGCAGACCCGAGGTCTTTGAGGTTCTGGGGTACACAGTTACGCATTTTTACATGGCAACTGAGCCCATAGATTTTCAATAGGATTCAGGTCTAGAGATAGTGGATGCCACTCCATTTAAGGTACTCTAGTCTCCAGAAGATGAAACTAGGCCTGTGTTGTTCATGCAGAGGCACAATGACTAGATTGATGATGTTATTCAAGTAGAATGGGCTTGTCACTGTACCAGTCACAAAGTGTTGGGCAGTTACATATTGACAAGACACACCTGACCACACTGTAACACCACCCCCAAAGGCTCGTCTGATGACAACAGTGGCTGATGCATAGCGCTCTTCTTGACGTCTCCAACATCATTGATGGCCATCATTTCTGCTCAGTGTGAATTGACTTTCGGTGAACAGCACTAAGGCCCACTGGTCTTGCTCCTTGATCCATGCAAGACAATGATGCCTTTGCCTGGTGGTGTGGTCAGGTACCCATGCAGGTCGTCTAGCACACAGACCACGCTGATATAAATGGTTTTGAATGGTCTGACATGACACTTGGGTGTCTATCACCTCCCTTAAATGGAGGTTTGTAGCATTCATCATTCGGGTCCGCAGGGCATTGTTCACAATGAAGCGGTCATCATCACTGCGGGATGTGGCCAAAGGACATCCACTTCTATGCCTTTCTGCGACTCTTTCAGTCTCTCTGTATCTCTGTTGCAACCTGCTGACGACACTCTAAGCTCAGTGGCCACCTCTGTCTGAGAGCATTCTGCTTGAAACCTCACAATGGCTATGTACTGTTAATCAATTGTTGAGTGTTATCTTGGTCTCATGATGTCAAAATGTGAACAGCACGATGAGGAGGACTGTTTAACCCCTTAGTGACCAAGCCTGTTGGGCCTTTATGACCAAGTGTTTTTCTTCCTTTTTTTTGTTGTTGCGTTCCAAGAGCTATAACTTTTTTATTTTTGAGTCTATATAGCTTTATGAGGGACAAGAGGTTGTTTTTAATGGCTCCATTTTGGGGTACACATAACTTTCTGATTAACTTTTATTAACTCTTTCTGGGAGGAAGATGGGAAAAAAAGCAATACTGCAACGGCGTTTTTACGGCGTTCATTTTTCGGTATAAATAACATAATATCTTTATTCTCTGTGTCCGCACGATTACAGTGATACCAAATGCATATATTTTTTTTTACGTTTTACTACTTTTTTTGCAATAAAAACCCTTTTTTTAAAGAAAAAAATGATTTTTCATTGCTGCTTCCCAAGACCCACTTTTTGATCTCTTGTTATTACGTTTTTTTCGGTGGAAACTAAGAATAAATTAGCAATTCTGTCTTTTCTTTTTTTTTACGGCGTTCATCGTAGGGGATAATTTATGAGATATTTATGTAGACTGGGTCGTTACAGACGCGACAATACCAAACATATGGGGGAGGTTTTTTATTTGCTTTTTTTTCATTGAAAAGCGTATTTTCAATGGAAAAAAAGAGCATTTTTTATTTTATGGAATTTTTTAATTTAATAAATGTGTTTTTTTCTTTCTTTTTTTTACCACCTAATAGTCCCACAAGGGGACTATAACAAACAGTATTTTGATTGCTTTTAAAATACAATGCATTATCTCTATAATGCACTGTATTTTAACAGCAATTCTATTCAAACATTGACCAACAAGTTGCACCAGAGAGGCACAGCCTGCTGAATCTACTTCAAGAAGGACTGGGGCCTAATGATCAGAAGCCAGGTAAGGCTTCACACACATCAGCACCCTGCGATCACATTTGCGGGGTGCTGATGGGAGACAGAGGGAGTCCCCTCCTTCTGTTACCGCTTTACATTTGGCGGGCACCATTGTGCCCAGCATGTAAAGGTTTAAACAGCCCGGATCGCCACTCCTGTCGGTCCGGGCTGTTAGAGCAGGGCCCCGGCTCTCATGTGAGAGCCGGGTCCGCGCTCCCCGCTGCACGGGGGACCTGTGCAGCACTTAGACTGGGCTGCCGTAAGAACGCGGCGGCCCAGCCTAAGGCCCCTTAGTGACCTCCGTAAAAAGGCGTATGGGTAGTCACTAAGGGGTTAGAAATCAATTCTAATTAAACAGGGAAATTTATCTGAATGATCAAACACCTGTTGTGAATTTTGCCGTTAGAGAACAGCAAGTTGTGCCAAAAGTACTGAAGTTAGACATATGCATTCAAAAGTTTAGAGAAGGTCACATTAAGTGCACTTGTAAAGGTTAGAGTGCATTTTAGGTTCATCCTGAAATCTCACCCACAAGCCAAATATCCCTAACTTTTTGTGAGTAGTGTATGTAGCATTTTCTGTATTTCATACGCCATATGCACTTGGTAGGCAAATTTTCTGTGCTGTCTGCATTGGGTATTCCTCGTGCTTCGTGGTAACAAATCAGTTTTTCCTAAAATGGCGGCTGCATGTGTTACAAAGTGAAAGTAAAACGCCTGTAAAACCCTCATCCCGCGCGGTCTTCGCCATTGTCCTGTGAGCTGAGCATAGGGAGATGTGACAGGTGCTCATGCGCTAGGGGCAGTGTTGCTAAAAAGGGAGACTTATTCTGTGTCAGTTTTATTTATTTATTCCTACATCAGCCATAAATTAAGATATGTAATTCAAAACCAAAAAGATGGAAGCCTTTATTATCCCACTGCCAGAATGCCAAACCATACCATCCAGTCTGCATCCCTTAGGGGGGCCATCCTCATCTTTTACTGGCTTTATTTCTTCCAAATCATTCTCAAATCAAGTCTCCATTTCATAGAAAAGTCAGCAAGATACAGAGAGAGGAGGAGCTGGCAGAAGAGTGCTGGGTTGGAGAAGTTGGGTATACCAGCATATTGTGCCTCCACCTAACCAGCCAAACCCCATGCTGTGCGTCCATTAACAACAAAGACCAACAATACACTATGGTCTTCATTATTAAATGGAAGGCAGCTGCAGGCTAATTGGCTGCACCTTTCTTCACATGGCCACAATCCGCCTGCAGTACAACAGTTCTGTGTGGCCATACACTAAGGCACAGTGGCCTGGTTATACCAGATTTTTACCGATTCGTGACAAATCGAATTTCTTGGCTAACTTCTCTAGTCCTGTCTATAAGATGGCTGCTGATCGAGGGACATGTGACCAGACATATCACTCAGCCTCCTCCATTTAAACACCCTGAACTGAACAGTAAAGTGCAGATGGCAGTGTAATTGAATGTAGGAGACATCACATGGAGGTGATTTGCCTGGTCACATGACACTCTATCAGCAGCCATCTTATGGACAGGATCTCCATAAGATGGAGGACAGCACAAAAAACTTGGCCAACAAGAGGGCACACTTATGAAATATAGCAAATGGTGCAGAATTTCAACAAAGGCTATACAGTATTAGTAAGTGACATATAGTCATTTTACAAACACATTAGTCAACAGAAACAAGAAAGTGGCCAACCCCTTTAAGTTACAGGACATTAAAAAAAAGCATGGCACCAAGTAGTATGTAGGTGCTGTTCAATGTTTTGTGCCAAAATACACACATACTTAGCATGCAGTTGGCCTAGTACAGAAGTTCTAGGAAATATTTAGTGGGTGCAGTAGCTGCCATGATGTTTTAAAGGGGTAAAAGTTAGTGGGACCACTCTGGAGAGGAAATATTATTACACTTAGAGAGTAGTTAAGGCTTGAAACAAACTCCCCTCAGATGTGGTTGGGAAATCTACAGTAAGTGAATTTTACATGCCTGGGATAAGCACATGGCTATCCTAAAATACAGAAGAAATAATATAAGGGCAGAGCAGAAGAACCAGGGAGTCTTTTCTGCCATCAATCTTTTATGTATCTATATCAACAGTGAGAGCATACTGTGTCCCAGATTCACTAATCCTATAGATGGTGTAAGTTTAGACAGGCTGTCTAGACCTGCACGAGATTTATCACAGAGGCTCAGACTGGATAAGAAACGTGGTGCTTTTGTCTAAGTCTATACCAACTACTGGTCGGCTAACTTTGAGACAGAATTTTATTCCAGAATTGTGGTGTAATTTTGTCACAAAATGGTGCATCCAATTTGCACCACTTTTTGGATGGATTATAGACATACACACATTACTAAATCTGGGCCCACCTGTTAAATAGCAAGTTCTTCTTGGCTGGTTAACCTAGGGAGCTCATGTGATCCATCCATCCATCCATCTCCTATAGAACTCACATTTGTATCCTACATGAACAAGTTAATAATAAAGCAATTTTCAAAGCTCATCAAAATTAATTGGATACATGATAAAAATGGCATCATTTCATTATTTTCTTTCTTTCTCCTACAGCTATAACTCCAGTGAACACTGCCCTATTGCTAATTAGCAACATCTTACTAATTAAGTTTTGTGCATAATTACCAACTACTGAGTCTTCAAGATGCCTTTGGAAATTGCAGTGCTGTAAACATGGTTATTTTGTTCTGTTGAAGACATAGAAGTCTATAAATGATGACTGTATCTGTATTCTATGCATATCTGTCTTGTGAACAATCCTGGTCATCACACATGATTCATGATAACCCGTTTATTAAAGAGAAATTGGCAATTCAATATTTATTATGTTAGCATCACCATTCAGCAGGTATATGTTTATCTATATAAATGCATGTATATCTTCAACACCTTCAAATGATATAGCAGTGGCAGTACTTTTGTTTGTTAGTGTTCCTTAAGTGATTTTTTAGGTATGTAATTACTAGGGTCATGTCAATGGGAGGCTGGAATTACCACCAGTATTAAAAAAGAATGAGGAGCGGATTTTAATGGAGATATTGGTAAGGGCCCTTTCACACTGGCGTTTTGGTTTTCTGGCATAGAGATCCGTCGTCGGGTCTCTATGCCGGAAGAATTTTGATCAGGATCATCCCCATGCATTCTGAATGGAGAGAAATCCGTTCAGGATGCATCAGGATGTCTTCAGTTCAGGACCGGAACGTTTTTTGGACGCAGCAAATACCGCAGCATGCTGCGCTTTTTGTTCCGTCCAAAAATCCGGAACACTTGCCGCAAGGCCGGATCCGGAATTAATGCCCATTGAAAGGCATTAATCCAGATCCGGCCTTAAGCTAAACGTCGTTTCGGCGCATCGCCGGATCTGACGTTTAGCTTTTTCTCAATGGTTACCATGGCAACCAGGACGCTAAAGTCCTGCTTGCCATGGTAAAATGTAGTGGGGAGCGGGGGAGCAGTATACTTACCATCCGTGCGGCTCCACACGCATGGATCACGTGATCGCATGGATCACGTGATCACATGGATTACGTGATCCATGGGCATCGGGCGCTCTGACGTCATTCAGGAGCGCCCCGGGAGCCGCACGGACTGTAAGTATACCGCTCCCCGCTCCTACTATGGCAACCAGGACTTTATACAGGATCCTGATCAGTCTTCTAATGCTTCAGGCGACTTGCGTTCTGACGGATCCGGCGGGACGGAAGTGCCTGCCGGATCCTCAGAACCCAAGTGTGAAAGGACCCTAAGCCACCTCTCCATTCAAATAAATAAAATTACAGAAGTAATAATAATTACAATTTTCTTAATAGTATGGCGGATTCACACTTGTACATTTTTCTGTCATGGATCTGACCACCACGAATCCACTGCAAAATCAGCATGGTACAATGTTGAGGCAGATTTGCATGAAACCAAATCTGTGGTGAAAAAATGTACCATATATGAATCCACCTTTAAAGAGCATCTGTAAACAGGGTCAACTCCATTAAACTAGGCACACCAGATGGTAGTGTTTCTCCTACTAATTAAAATTATGCCTCGTTTATGTTTGTATGATGCACCATTCCAGAGAAAAGTGTAATTGTATTGCTAAATAGCTAGTTGGAGCACTGAGGAATCGTCCAGAGCCCTTGGAGCACAAGTTTGTGAACACTCCCTCAACCTTAGCCACTCCCCTCATCCCCTGGGTTAACAGGCCTGATTCTCACAGGAAAGTTAGTTCTCCAACTAGCTAATTAGCATATTGATAGTTTTCGCAGCTTTCTCTGGAACAGTGCTCTGTACAGACATAAACAAGGTATCATTTTAATCAGCATGATTAACTCTCCATGCAGTGGGCCTGGTTTGCCTATCATCTTGATAGGTCAGCCACATCAAATCAGTGGGGGGCCAACATCCAGCATCCCCAACTGATCAGAAAGTGAATGTTAGCTGAGCTGCAGTACACCACCATGATCTTCTGTTTATGGCTCTGTCCACTGTTAAGTTTCCGGTACCAGTGGCTGCAAAAACAGCTGATCCGTGGGGGTGGACCCTCACCAATCTGATATTGATGAACTGTCTGGAGATAGGTCATCAATTTAAAAAAGCTGGAATCCCCCTTGAAAATAACTACCAGGATCCAATAATTCTGAACACTTGCGGACCTAAAGGTCATTAAAGTCTATTATGGGAAAATTCTCTTTAGCAGCTGGGATCGAAGAATATCATTTTGTTACTCAAAATGATTACTTAAAGCTGCATTAAAAGATCATACTTACATTTAAAAGTAATGGCTCCCTCTCTCTCTCCTGGTAGCTGCCTAACTGTAATTGCAAAGTACGATCTGACTTCCAACTTATAAGAGTTGTTCAATTTTAGAAAAAGGATCTTTTTTCTGTAAACAGCGCCTCTGTTGTCTATAGTCTTTGGTATTGCAACTCAGTAGCTTTCACTGTACGGCCTCATGCACACGGCCGTTGTTCGGGTCCGCGTCCGAGCCACATATTTCGCGGCTCGGCCGCGGACCCATTCACTTCAATGGGGCCGCAAAAGATGCGGACAGCACTCCGTGTGTTGTCCGCATCCGTTGCTCCGTTCCGTGCCCCCGCAAAAAAAATATAGCATGTCCTATTCTTGTCCATTTTGCGGACAAGAATAGGCATTTCTATAATGGGCCGCGTTCCGTTCCGCAAATTGCGGAACGGAACGCGGATCAGCTTCAGTGTTTTGCGGATCCGCAATTTACGGACCGCAAAACACCAACGGTCGTGTGCATGTAGCCTAAAGGAGATGAGTTGCAACATCATACACAGCCCATAGCCAAGAGTGATGCTGTTTGTGGAAAAAATAGCCGATAGGGCCAGAGAAAGTAATAACAAATTGCGGCGAGGGCAGTAAGAATCATGAGTATTTTATTATTACATGACATAGTAATGGTGGGTCCACCAATCCCAGGCTATTCTATTTTGATCTCACTATGCGGAACTACAGTGGTCCCTCAAGTTACAATATTAATTGATTCCAAGATGGCCATTGTATGTTGAAACCATTGTAACTTGAGTACTCAGTTCCAAAGACCCAAAATGTCATCCAAGATAAGAGAAAATGAAGATTTAAGAAGAATAAGCAGATAACTAAGACAGATAAAACAAGTCCTTACATATAAAAGTCAGGAATAGCTGCTAACCAGCAACAAATACAGCTATTTTACCAGAGAAGTGACCTTCAACGGTCGGATCTGAGTCTAAGGCCCCATGCACACGACCGTTGCTTGTTTCCGTGTCCGTTCCGTTTTTTTTCACGGATAGGATGCTTCCCCATTCATTTCAATGGGTCCGTCAAAAAATGCGGATGGTGAACCGTTTTTGTTCCGCATCCGTGATCCGTGTTTTCATTCCGTCAAAAAAATAGTGCATGTCCTATTTTTTTCACGTTTGCGGACAAGGATAGGCATTTTTACAATGCATCTGCCATAAAAATCGGATCCGTCAAAAAAAACGGTCCGTCATCCGTTTTTTTTGACGGACGCAAAATTTCAAGGAGGAGCAGACGCGGAGGCAGGCAACGGTCGTGTGCATGTAGCCTAAAGGTCCCTCTTCACGAGACCACAGAGCAGCAGATTATCAGGAAGGAAGCTTTTCTTCCCGACAATCTGCTGCTCGCTGGTGGTAGACACCAGGGTATGGGTAGTAACGGTTTTTGTGTCCACACAAACGATCAGATCACCCGATGAACGAGCATTTCGCTAGTTTATCAGGTAATCCACGTTACATTTACATGCTATCCTATTTCCTATGCACGCTCTTTAGCGATTATCTTTAAGGTTCTCGGCCTGTGTAAAGGGCCTTTGAGGCATTTTATGTTGAGTCTAGTTTCAACTTACAATGGGTCAGAAAAGACTCCAAATAAAGTTTGACGCCGCGCGTGGCCCCACTATTCACACGCCCCCTTTCTTGCTATTATCCTCAGATCACTTAATACCGTCAAATGCCACACAAATTTCTCAAGTTTACCTTGAAGCCGTGGCTATCATGGTAAGTTTTGTCATCCAAGGTGTCGGTCTTGTTATACTATGCAGGAATTTGCACTGTTCTTCAAACAGGAGGGGGAATCTGTGTCGATGTGAGGCTGCTTTTTCGAAGTTCTCCCCGGCCGGTGGCAGAAACTCCTTTACCTGTTGCTCATGCTCAAGGAGCGGGTGACGTCAAGAGCTACGGGTCATCAGTAGCGCCACAATACCTTCCAACGCGTTTCAAGCAATTAGCGTTGCTCTTCGCCAGGGAAGACCATTGTCTGTTGAAAATATTGTATCCTGAGGGAGCACTGCATTTTATAGTAAAGATGATTTGTTTAGGCTCGGCACTGTGAACACGGTTTATATTTTAAAGAGGACCTGCTACCTTTTGTTTATTATCTATTTTACTAAATACTTTCCCTGTTACTCCTCCTAGAAATGTATAATTAAATTGTAACTTCAGAGTTACCATTGTCCAAAGAGTCTGGGACTGTCAGCAATGATTGCACATGGTCAAGGTATGACTACATGGAGTGGCCGTGCTGTTCTTAGGATCCAGCCGTCTGCAGCCAAGTACTGTGCGGCCGTACAAACCGCAGCTGCATCCTATTAACTAATTAGAACCACATTGTTTCTTCTATCTTCATTGTTAACAGCCTTGCAGTAAAAAAATGGTAAAAAAAAAATGAAAGCTGAAGAAACAATTCAGTTGTAATTAGTTAGGAGGATGCAGATGCAGCTTGAACAACCGGGCAGTAGTGGCCACAAGCAGCTGCATCCCAAGAGCACCATGGTCGTTCTATAAGGTTGTACCCTCAGAATGTGTATGGACACCCCCTCAAATGGTAACCCCCAGTCAGTGGCGTACATAGAGAAGTAAGGGCCCTATAGGAAGGATCAAACCAGGCCCCCCCACACAGGACAGAAGGGTTTCTGCCTAAACTCTTTTCACTGACCCTTAGACCATTTTTCCACTGCCTCATTTAAAAAGTTGATCTTTTAGAGGGTAGTCCTGACCATGTTTTCACCTCCAGTAGAAGAAGAGATTATCCCAACTAAGACTGGGCCCCATCTTGTCCTGGGCCTCATAGCAGTCGCATGGTCTGCCGCTATGGTAGTTACGCCCCTGCCCCCAGTTATCAATTAATTCAGAAATTTGTAAAGAGAGAGAGAGAAGTAATAACTAAGGAACAGTATAACACAAAATTGAGGAAAAAATGATCCCAAAGTATTTAATGGGGAATACAATTATTTACTAAAACAGACATGTCAGGGGAAGTAGCGGGTCCTCTTTAAGCTACCTACAAACGTCATAATACATTATAAACAAGATGGTTAGTAATTTCACCTTTTATGTTCAGTCAATGTTTGAAGGGTTTATTGAAATGTTGCAGTTGTGTTGCTTTTCTTTTCTGATTTTAGGGAAACCAATGTTTTGCTGCCATTTCATAAACAATATGACCGCATCATGTGAATATATCCTTACTGTTTGATCGGATTCCCCTGAATGCACAATGGCATATTAAAAACGCATCCTGAATATGGTTGTACTATTGCAGATGATATGTGTTGCGGTCATGTTCGGGGTTTTTGTCGGAGTTGTCGGTCATGTTCGGGGTTTTTGTCGGAGTTGTCGGTCATGTTTGGGGTTTTTGTCATGTTCGGGGTTTGTATGAATTCTTGCAGTATCAGAAAATTAAAGTTTATTTCCAATGGTATGTTCAAAATGCCTTGTTCTATTAAAATGCTATAATTTTTTATTTCAAACTGGATGTTATTATGGTTTTCTTTCTGACAGTCCTTTAGTAAAATGTGTCAAATTCTTACGGGACAATTTTTTTTCTAATGTATAAGACTCAAGAATTTTTGCACAAGCGATATTTTGTAACTTTATTCCAACTTTACTCCGCTCTCTAACTTTTCAAAAATGTGATCTTGGTAAGAGAGGCGTGGCCTCCTATGGCCGACAGATTTTAGATTTTGTTTTTTTATACATACAAGACCGCGCTGCCTATCAACGAACAAGCTCTTTTTCTCACACCATTCAAAGAAAGTATCCACCGGGACTGAATTATTATCAAAAGTGACATTGCTTGGGACACAGTGTATCCTGTGAAATAAAAAGCACACTGATAGGGTAGCACTGTTTGGCAACAATTGCGCTAAGAGGAGTGCTATATACTCACAGCGGCTAACTTGACTTTTAGGCGTATCTCATTAACTCAGCTCCATTCACCTCCACTCCACCTGGAATGACGAGTTCACCTGTATATGTCCCAAAGATACGTGCACGTATCTTTGGGACATATACAGGTGAACTCGGCATTCTACTTGCAGTGCTGTCCGTTTCTCTGACTATATATATATATATATATATATATATATAGATCTGTATCTATGGATGGTGAGCTGAGGTTGTTTTCACTGAGGCAGCCTACTTTCAAGTGCTTCTTTCCATTGGAGCTACAATAGTCATCAATTATTAGATAATAGCAAATTCCTAGTGTAGATTAAAGGGGACCTGTTACCTCTCCTGACAGTTTTAATAGCTACAGTCTGTTTTAATGCTACATGTACTCCCCATGTAATAACGGTTCTTGAGCATCTGTGCCAGGAGATCAGTGAGACTGGCAACATGTGGTTTGATCAGAGAGGTTCCTTGTGGATCAATTCGTGTTTGTGTTGTTTCTGGTAACGGCCACACCTCTTGCCTCAATTGTTGCTTATAGGGTCATTTAACCTTCCCTATTTATTGTGGCTTCTCCCACCATGCTGTGCGGTTGATAGCTTCAGCCTTGTTGTGGATTGCTAGTGTTTGGATCTCAGCAGAGTTCCTGTGCTTCCATAGCCATTTGAAGTTAACCCCTCCAGGACCCAGGACGAGAATGCTCGTCCTAACTGAGCGGTACTTAGCGCATTAGGACGAGCATTCTCATCCTACAGTTAAACTGTCACCATGTCTGAATGTTGGTGTGGTTATTTCATTGCTTAAAGGGGACGCTCAGTCTTGGGCTTTTTCTCTCCCGACCGGATGGCAGTCCCTCCGGTCAGTGGATGAATTTTTCAGAGCCCTGGATCTCATTTATGATGACCCGGACAGGACCTCCCTGGCCGAGACAAAGATACATGGCCTTCATCAGGGCGAGTGTTCTGCTGAGATTTATTGCTCTTGAGTTTAGGAGGTGGGCTACGAATATTGAGTGGAACGATCCAGCTCTCCGTAGGTATTATCAGAGAGGCTGAAGGATGCTTTAGCCTTTCATGAGAATCCTGAGTCTTTGGAAGCTGCTATGTCTCTCGCTGTACACATTGATAGACGCCTGAGTGAGAGATCTAGGGGCCCCCACTCTCAGGACGTACTATCACATAATGTATCGTCTTCCTCTGACAATTTGGGTGAAGATACTCCTGAGTTTAGGTCTGGAAACGAACCCATGAAATTAGGGGGAGCTACTCCTGGATCTGCTTTCAAGAGTATTAGTCGTAGGAAGGGTGTGTGTTTTTTTCTGCGGACAAAAGGGCCATTTTATCAATGTATGTCCATGCATTCAGCGTCAAAAATAAAAGGGGACATCTAATTCCCATTTGATTCTTGGAGGGGTAACAGGGGAGTTGGAGAACGTGCATTTGTATTTGACTGCTAATACCCGATTTCTCCTGACTGCCGAGGTGGCGCTAGAGTCCAAGACTGTAGGGATTGAGGTGTTTATCGACAGTGGGGCAGGGGTGAATCTGTTTGATGGTCACTTCGTCCGTGTGCACGGGTTGTCACCGAGTGCATTAGAGAAAACCTTTCCGTTTTTGCCATTGATTCTGCACCTCTAACTCAGAAGTGTTCGTCTCAGATGGTGCATCACATCCGATTAAGATATCATCAGGAGTTCATCTCGTGTTTTGTGATGGAAGGTCTCCCTGCTCTGTAGGTTCTGGGTTTACTGTGGTTAAGCAAGCATAATCCAACCATCGATTAGCAAGCTAGACAGATTCTAGATTGGAGTGATTATTGCTTTGATATTTGTCTGAAATACGTCTTTTTCTGCTTTAACCACTAAAACATTACCCTCTTTTATATCTGATTTTTCCAATGTAATTTCTGAAAGTGGATGCCAGGATTTACCTCCGCAACGGAAATACGATTGTCCTATCAACCTTATTCCCGGAGCTAAGTTGCCCAAATCTAGGTTGTATAACCTTTCTGGGCCCAAAAGCTCCCTTGACCAGCTTGATTGCCAGATCTCTCCCCTATCAAGTACGTTTGGTATTGGATCTCCCATGCACAGCAGCTGACAACCACCTTGGCTGATCTATGGGTTCAAGGTGAAAGAGCTTTGAATGACATACCATAGGAGGACACTCAGCATCTGTATGACCATTACTATGCCAGAGAGGGAGCCTGTAATGCAGCAAGGTTAGATGCTACCTAGTGACCCTGCCTCAACATATACCCTGCTGAATAAACCAAAATAAAGGTTGTTTAATCATTGACCAAGCATCACTGGTAGTTTATACTTTGTCAATCTCAGCTCAATCATATTGAGTTTTCCAGGTGTTCCCTTTTTTTCCATTTTACGCTAGTGTATTTCAGCCTGCCTTTTTAGATGTTACCTGCAGCCTTTAGTCCTGCACATTATGCTTTGAATCCTAATGAGCTCCTATCTCCATGACTGCTGACACATCCATGCATGGTTAATCACTGCATAATTCTGCTCACAGGCAGATAATTTTCTGGAGGATAAAATAAACAATTTGACCTGTTTATGCAAGGGAATGCCATTTTTATTTTGGGAAATAACTTTGATAAGTCATTTTGTGGCAGACCAAAGACTTGTTCATAAGAGTTAACTCCTCCTTCATGGCAGATTCAGTCATTCGTTATTGTTTTAGAACATAACTTTTCCATATTTTGTAGTCCCTGTGTGTATGAAGCTCAGACACTTTTGAGCATATTTAAAAATTAAAAACTATAGAAATGATCCCTGAAAGTATAGTCTTATTAACCCAGTCAGTATGTAGATTGGAGAAAAAAATCAATACCATTTACCATGTGGTATATTGTAGCCATGTGATGTGTTTACTATAATTGTATATGCTTTATAGAACCCTCTTTTTATTAGCCCTATCACTATGGAGTCTAAAATGCTGATCTTAATAAATGTGCCCCATAATCTCCTCAGGTATGTCGTGTATTATAAGCTGACAGTCGTAAGAATTGAGGCTGTCAACTATGGACTGCTACTGGTGTCCTCGTTATCAGCAAATAGTCATTGCAGCAGCAACCACTTAAAGGAAGTCTATCACCAACTTTTCAAGTTCTACACTGATTATATGCGCCTTCTCGCGCACACACATGATCATAATCATACCTTTGTTGTTTTAGTCCTAGTTTCTAAAGTTGTAAAACAAGGTTTTAATGGTATGCAAATGAGGACTCTCAAGTGCCCAGGGGCAGAACTCTGGCTGTAAGTGCCCAGGCCCCTCGGCGTTTTGCGCTCCTTCCTAACTCCTCCCAAGCTTCGTCTGGCCAGCCCTGTAATCATCTTTCGTCATCCTCTCCAGCTCCTGAGATCCCGTGCAGGCACAGTTCAACGCTGTGCCCGAGCATGTGTACTATGATAACCACTGTGTGCTGAAATGTTACCAGGTTCAATGTGCTTACGAACTACATCATTAGTGTGTGGAAAGAAATATCAAAAAATAAAAAAATGTAGATTTTTATTTTCAGTCAAATGTATATTTAAAAAGCAAAACTCCAAAGAGTCTGAGGGGGCAGAGCGTAACCGAGGAATTCAAAGAGAACCAAAAAGAAAGAAAAAAAGAGAAAAACCAAACAGTAAAGTTATGCCTTGCCCCCTCAGGCCTACCGTTTTGCCTGGAGTGTTCCTTTAAGAATTAATTCTAATTCTAGGTGAACTTGATGGGCATGCCAAGGTTTCTCAAGAGACTGACACAGGAATCCAGGAATGTTCTGCTAACCTAACATCATAAAAAAAAACTCATGGCAGCTACTTGGACTTTTTGAGTTGTACTTTTTAGATTTTTGTCTGCCTGCAAAAAATGTAGTATGATATACACACAGGGTGCCTGCAAGGGGTCAGGAGACCTTCCAAGAAAACTAGTGAAAGTATCCCAAACTTTAACGTACTTTTTAGTTGTGGCCTCCTTTCTACTGTCCAGTAAGGTAGAAACTACATCGTCCGGCAAGCCTCTCCTAGACCATATTATCCTTTCAATTTCCAGGCTGCTAGCTGTAGAAAATCTGGTCTGGGGTGAAAACCCTGACCCTGATGCAGAAGGTTTCCCACACTGAAAGCATCCATGGGGGTTCAACCGCTAGGCCCTGTAACATTGAGAACCAAGCTCTTTTGGCCATTTTAGAGCAATCAGAATTATAGAAGCCCTCTCTTGGATTATTTTCCTCAGGACTCTGGGAATGAGTAAATACAGAGGGAAGGGGTATCCAAACTCCTAATGCCATGTTTGGGTTAATGCGTTAATCCCTGTCGGACATTCCATTCTGTTGAGAGAAAAGAATCTGTCTACTTTCTTCTTTTCTTTCGTTGCAAAGAGGTCCACAGTTGGCTGACCCCATTTCTGTACTATGTGCTAGAATACTGAATTGTGAAGGCACCTCTTTCCTGCTCAAAAAATCGGCTAGGGAATTGTCCTTCCCTCTGAGGTGGACCGCCTTAAGAATAAACTGGTTGCTTTCTACAATCTTAAAAATCTCCTGGAATAAAAGCAGTAGATCTCTTATCTTTGTGCCCCCCTGGTGATTTATATAGGATATTGCCGTTGTATTGTCTGAACAGACTATTACAAGTTCTTTCTACAAAATTTGAGGGAATCTTTAGAATAGCTTCTTTTATTGCTCTTAATTCTTTGTAGTTTGATGAACGGTTTCTGGATTGAGTGTTCTATCTTCCCTGCCAGAAATCTCCCCCTGAATGGCCTCCCTATCTCCATGGGCTTGCGTCCGTGGTAATAGATATCAGATTCTGAGAAAACCAAGGGCGTCCCCTGGATAAATTCGTTGTGTTCGTCCACCATAGTAAAGACATCATTTCTACAGAGTTTAGATGAAAGTTGTAGTCCAAGGATAGGTGAGAACCATCCCAGTTCTTTAGGATGTCCCCCTGTAATGGCCTTCAATGAATCTGAGCATAGGCTACTGCTGGAATAGTGGATGTCATTAAACCTAATACTGACATAGCCTTTCTCTTGGAACACCCATAACTGTGAAAGAGATCCTGTATTCTGTGGACCAATGACATTAACCTCTCCTCTGGTAGGAAACATCTCTGCTTTAGGGAATTTCGTAGTATTCCCAAAAAAACTGATCACTGAGAAGGAAGTAACTTTGATTTTGTCCAATTTATTTTCCATCCTAAAGTTTCCAGAATTCCGCACAACTGATCTGTCTGTTGTTTCAAAGACGATTCTGTCTGGAAGATTAGAAAATCATCTAAATAAGGGACTAGGGTGAATCCCTTTAATCTTACATAGGGTGCTACTTCCACTATAATCTTGGTAAATACACGGGGGTCCTGTGATATGCCAAAGGGAAAGGCTTTATATTGTAGATGAAGAAGAGAGCCCTGAACCCAAACCGCCATTCTAAAAAGATTTTGGGAGCTGACACTGATAGGAATGTAATAGTATGCCTCCTCTAGATCTATACTTGCCATCCAACAGTTCTGGGAGAGGATATTTATAGCGGAAGTAATGGTCTCTCCATTCAAAATTTCTTGTATCTCAGATTCTGGTTTAATTTCTTGAAATTTAAGATTACTCTCAATGAACCGTCTGGCTTTTTTACTAAAAAAAAAGCGGAGAATAGAACCCGGTTCTTCCATTCTTCCCTTTGCAGAATTATAGCTCTTTTCTCTTCTTTTGGGCTTTTGGTTATTATAAAAAAATCTTTTTGAGGAGAGAGAAATTCTTTCTGAAAACCCATTAATATGATGTCTAAAATCCACTTTTTTTTTAAATCTCCTTCAAGGCAGGGGTAAAAATTGGAAATCCTTCCCCCCACTTGACACCTGCCATCAATCTTGTTTATCTTTGGATTTGGGATCATTTAAAGATCTGAACAAAAAACTCAGGCTTCCTAGGGGCTCTATCTTTCTTATCTGAATATCTGAACCTCTGCTTACTTTGAAAATTTCTAGACCTTCAAAAACCACTCGGGATAAGAGAATCGACTTTGGATGAAACTGTACGGAGCAGGAGCCCATTTATATACTTTGCACTCTCCCCTGCCGCAGCAGAACCCATAACACTCGCTTCCCCAATTTTATCTGGCGTGGTATTGCGCTGCCACCGTCATGATGCCGACACAACGTTCTTACTGCGCATGCCTACGCCCAGCGCAAGGATGCCGTGGCCATTTTTGATGATCCCCTGCACTGTGATCAAACCGGAGCCGCCGTGGCCATGCCTACACAGGAAATGCTGGGAGGAGAGGTAGACGAACAGCATAGGATAGGTCCCCCACAGGCTAGAGCCTGGACCCTCCATAGCCATCCTTGGGGTGAACTTCTTCAAAGGTTAGGTTCCCAAGGACCTCCTATTTAGAGGACAGGAAACCTGAAATGAGGTGTGATGGTGGTGTAAACTTTTTTATATTCTCAGGTTTCCTGTCCTGAATGGAAGATCCATCACGCATGGGTGCTGTCATGGGTGAGGGGAAATAATAATCTTCAGCCAGAAGGTAGAGATCCGAGTGGAGGAGGTGAACGTGGTAGAGTAGGTGGAAGAGACGGAGAAGGTAGGCAACATTTTTTATTTTTTTGGTTTGGCAGTGTAGGTGGAAGAGGAAGAGAAGGCGGAGGACGTAGCCAAAAATGTTATATATTTTTTGGTTTCTGGAGGCCCCAAAACATTAGGAAATGGCAAAGAGAATGCACAGACTGAGCTGGAGTATAACAATGTGTCCAATTTGGAGACCCAGAAGTTAAATGGGGCAGACTCATCAGTCAGAACGTGCAGACGTGTGCACACGTACTCTTTCACCATGTTGATTAAATGCTGATTCCTGCTAAGACGGTCCGTATCAGATGGTGGTGCTGGATGTTGTGGGGTGCTGAACTTTTCCACATTTTGGCCATTCTAACCCTTCCTACTAAGGTGCTGGCAGTGCCCCAGCTGCGTTGTTGACTTCCTACTCCTTCTCCACCTTGTGCTTCCACTGAGCCCTTGCTGTCAGGTGGGAATGCCATCAGTAGCGTGTCTACCAGCGTTCACTTTTACTCTCCGATCTCGCTCCAGTGATGGAAATAAGGACGGCACGTTGTCCTAGTAGCGGGGATCCAGCAGGGTGGCCACCCAGTAATCAGCGCTGAGGGCAACTTGACGACCAGCTGTCCTCAGTGGGAGGTGTATTGTCTGTGCCCTCCGTATCCTCCCAGCCATGCTCCATTGATACCCATTAGCTATTTTTGGGTGGCACCTTTCTGTGAACGCGGTTCCTCCTCCTCCTCCAAAACTGTGCCCTGGCAGGACAGTTGGGTACCTGTCCGCTGTTGGTGCAGGAACCCACCCTCATCCTCCTTTTCCTCCTGTACCACATACTCCTCCATCATTGCTGAAGATTTTGTTCAAGGAGACATAGAAGTGGTATAGTAACGCTGATGACGGTATCATCGGCGCTGGCCATGTTGGTGGAGTACTCGAAACAGTGCAACACGGCACACACGTTCTGCATGGAGGCCCACTCATTGGTGGTGAAGTGGTGCTGTTCTGTCGAGCTACTCACCAGTGTTTGCTGCAGCTGAAATTCAACTATTGCCTGCTGCTGCTCGCATAGTCTCTCCAGCAAGTGCAAGGTGGAGTTCCACCTTGTGGGTACATCGCATATGGGGCGGTGAGTGGGAAGGCAAAAGTTAAGCTGTAGTGCACACAGGCGAGCAGCAGAAGGGTGAGAATGCTGAAAGTGCACACAGATGGCCCGCACTTTCTGCAGCAGCTCTGACATCTCGGAGTAATTCTTCAAGACCCTCTGCACCACCAAATTCCGCACATGCGCGAGGCTTTATGTCACCAACATAATTAAAAGACTGATTAACTCTTCTATTTCCCTAGGTACACACCTAAGTGTTTTACAGCGCGTTCAAACGCGCTGTAAAACGCACAACATGTGAAAAGCCATGCTTCCCTATGGGCATGGTTCACATTTGGGCATTTTACAGCGCGTTTGAACGAGCTGTATTACGCTCCATGCCCAAACAAGTACATGAGCTTCTTTGGGGCGTTTTAACGCGCCTATGGACAATGATGCCATAGGGGAGAATCACTGAATCGCGTGTATGACGCGCGTTTCTTAGTTACAAAAATGCGCATCCAAAAACGTGCGTAAAACGTGTGTCATACGCGCGATTCAGAAACGCCTAGGTGTGTTCCCAGCCTTACAGTAAGAAGGATGCAAAGGGGGTGTTATCAACCCCAAAAAATGGCTTTATGTCACCGACACAATTAACAGACTGATTATCTCTCCTATTAGAGTAAGACAGTAGGACTTTGGAACAGTAGAACTTTGGAACCCCAAAAATGGCTATAGGTCACCCACAGAATTAACAGCCTAATTAAGTATTGTATTTCTGAGTCACCGGTGCAAATGAGGTGTATTGTACCAATCAATAATGCCTACAGGTCACCCACAGACTTAACAGATAGATGAAAACCTTAAAACTGTCCCTCACTGCAGCAGCGTCCTATCCCTACACTAGTTAGAGCAGAATGGAGGCACACCATGTCATCCAGCATTTATGCATGCAGGGTCACATGTTGCACCGGCCAATCACAGCCATGCCAATACTAGGCATGACTGTGATGGCTTCCAAGTGCCCACAGCTTAAAAGCTTGTTGATTGGCTTCGCTGCAGCCTTTCAGAAAGCTTTATTTAAAATCCGGACACAGAACATGAACTTCCTAGCCAATACCGGGTTCAGGTACCCAGATACAGTAAGGTTCAGTACAAACCCGAACATTTCGGTGCAGGTTCGCTCATCCCTAGTCTACACCAGATTAATAGCTTAGATCAGGGATGCTTAACCTGCGGCCCTCCAGCTGTTGTAAAACTACAACTCCCATCATGCTCAGCTGTAGGCTTTCCAGGCATGATGGGAGTTGTAGTTTTGCAACAGCTGGTTGGCCGCAGGTTGGACATCCCTGGCTTAGATTATAATAAATGGGTTCGGAGCAGCTACAGTTAAACTTTCACCACTTCTTCCCGACCTCTATGCTCACATTTTGTAAAAGTAATGAGCAGGGCGTTTTAAACCCAAAAGAACCACAATATTCTGCATAACCTTGGCGTTTGCCAAGCTTTGAGACTTATTGACACCAGTTTTATGGCATAAAAGGGTTGATAAATGACCCCCATAGTGTACATATAATCTTAGAAGTTATTATTAATTAAAGTAATCACAAGCCACAAAATTAGCAGCATTATGTTAGCAGGAGATCATTGGAGTCCTATAAGTTGTGAGGTGCGAACTTCATGGACTTGTTTTTATAGCACATTCCCCAAATGTTCAGTTGGATTGAGATCTTTTGAATTTGAACACTTTTAACTGCAGTACCCAGAGCATGGAGTATGTGCAAATCGTTTGTTGTGTAATATACTGTCACGTATTGTGTATTGTCATGTTATGTATTGTGGCCAGGATAGCTATGCTGGATGACACAGTCGGGGTTAAAAATCCTGGATCAGCCCTTGTAGGAAGTTAGTTAAAAGATGGCTGCACAATACATCACAAACTAACAGAAAAATAAAAAAGGGGCTCATTCCAAAAATAGGAATGAAGGAAGCTCTTAGCGCACATTTTTGATCAAAAGTATGTCGGGCCCAAGTGCCACTTCACGGCGACTTCCGCACAAGGGTCCCTAACACTACTTGGGACTTCTCAGCACAAAAGCAATTTAGCTGGTTCCTGCAGTGCCCTGAAAATAAGGAGACTGGTAAGTCTATAAGAGGCAGTATCTGTATTGTTAGGGACCCTTGTGCGGAAGTCGCCGTGAAGTGGCACTTGGGCCCGACATACTTTTGATCAGAAATGTGCGCTAAGAGCTTCCTTCATTCCTATTTTTGGAATGAGCCCCTTTTTTATTTTTCTGTTAGTTTGTGATGTATTGTGCAGCCATCTTTTAACCAACTTAATTTGCCTTATAGTCATGCACTTCTGAGTGTAGAAATATATTTGCTTAGTCTGAACTCTGTCTTGTAGGAAGTTAGACGGGGGTTGGCTCCATCCCTAACCTTAGGTCAGTCTAGACTGGAGTTTGGAAGAAAGAGGAAGCTCTGACTTATGTTTCCTCCTCTTAGAACCATAAAGCTACATAGGCTCTCCAATCCCTGCATGATCCACAGAAGGAGAGAAGGAGAAGGACAAAGGAGAAAACTAGAGAACATAGAGTCTACTTTGGAGAACATTGGAGTCAGTAAGGTAACCTGCTACCAAAAGCTGTTAAGACTTTACTGCAGTGAGTGCCACTGTTAAGACTCCCCTCACACTTGGAAATGACCTGGCCAGTCATATCTCTAAAACCCTGTATCCATCAGTGGACATGACAGCCACCATAGAAAGAATACTATTGTCCGCCATTGATTCTACTGGAAGAGACTTGAGACAGAGAGAGAAGGGGCCATAACTTCCATCCTTGCCTAAATCCACACATCGTTATCTGGGAAGACTTGCCTGTGTACAGTTGGAACTGTGTTTTGCTATTGTTGGATGTACTACAACTTCTATTTTGAAATATGATAAAGAGAGAGATTTATTCTGCTACATGTTGCCTGGTTAATGACTCCTGCACACCAAGCAGGCTATTAAACTCTATATGCCCTGCCTTGCACACATACAAATACAAAATTAAGGTAACCCTAATTACCATCAGACAGGAGAACCACAACCAGGGTGTGCCCCATGGGAAGAAACGGTGCGCCCTTCGTTCACTGAATGATCCTAGGGATTAACAGTGAGAAAAGCAGTGATTGGCTGTTATAGCCAGAGACACTACCACTCCTCCTGGGTCACTGCAGAAGTCTCTGTCATGTCCCTCAAATCATTCCTGAACAAATTTTGCAGCGTGGTGGGGTGCATTATAATGCCTAAAGAGGCCACTGCCATTAGGAAATATAGTCATGAAGGGGTCTAAAGGTAATAGCCATATGAATGCCAGGACCTAAAGCATCCCAGCAGAGCATTTCACAGGCTCTACCAGCTTGCCATCTCTACCTCAGATAAGTGATGCACACACACACACCTAAAGTCCACATGATATAAAAGAAAATGTGGTTCATCAGACCAAATCCTTTTCTTCCTTTGTTTCATGGTCCAGTTCTGATGCTCACACTGCCGGTGTATGTGTGTTTGGCAGTGATGAAGGGTCAGTATGTACACTCTGAGTGGTCAGTGGCTATATAGCCCAATATACAGCAATATGAGATTAACTGTGTGTTCTTACACGTTTTCATCACAGCCATCAGTAATCTTTTCAGCTGCTCTTCTGGGGGATGAGACCAGATAGGCCTTCACTACCCATATGCAACTGTTGCTGGATCACCGGTTGGCTTTTTTTTGGCCAACTTTGTGAACGTTAATAATTACATACCACAACAATGCACTAGGCTTGCTCTTTTCAAGATGCACCCACCCTTGTTAAAATCATTTAGATTCTTACAATTTCCATTTTACCTGCTACCAACACAACAAAACAACTTCAAGAACTGAGTGTTCTTGAACTGAGGCCTTTCTCACCATTTTTGAAAGAATGGCAGAGCGGGAGAATCTGCCATCCGACCAGTGGGCTGAAGTGGTGCCTCCGTTTCTGGTGGGGGACAGAAGGCCCACTTTGTTGTCAGCTGTGAGGATGCCCAGAACTATGGGAAGCTTAAATGCGAGGTCCTTGTGGAGAAAGACTCTCTGGGTCCTGAACCCGAAGACTCAGATTCTGGGGTACCAGCCATAGGGGTCCCCATCATAGGGCTAGAGTGTAACCCTAGGGCTAGGTTTCCCCTAGAGGTATTGGCCGGTGAGGCTGCAGAAGGTGTCCCAGGACATGTTCAGGACCGCCCAACTCCAGGACCCCACTGTGGTAATGGCCAGAGAGAGAGTAACTGTAATCAATGGGGTAGCCCAACAACCGGGCACAGAAGCGGTGTTTCCCCATATGGCTGTTTCCCAGGACTTATTTACCACATCGACAAGGTCTGACAGGAGGTAGTGGAGCAGCTAGTAGTACCACAGCTACCACCGGACAGTATTAGACTTGGCTCACACACATGTAATGGGAGGTCCTCTTGGGGGTCAAAAAGACACTAGAGCGTATACTCCAGCGGTTCTTTTGGCCTGGTGTTTATGAAGAGGTTAACGTTGTGCCTAGAGTGTCTCCCATAGCAAATTTCCGTAGTCCAGTGGTACATCTCCCCCTTACAGAGGTACCTTTTGAGCCGATCGCTATGGATCTAGTGGGGTAAATTTGGCCCGGGGCCACTATTAGTGGTAGAGAACTATGCAACTCAGTATCCGGAGGCCATGTTTTGCCGCATTGGGTTGCCCAAAGAGATCCTTACGGGTCAAGGTACTCCTTTTATGTCCAAAGTGACAAATGAGTTGTACAAGATGCTTCAAATCAAACAGTTATGTGCGTCGGTGTACCACCCCCAAACAAATGGGCTGGTGGAGAGGTTTATTAAGACCCTAAAAAGTATGTTAAAAGGGGTAGTATCTCAAGACGGGAAGGACGGGGATATGTTGCTTCCATATTTGATGTTCGCCATCTGAGAGGTACCCCAAGGGGTTTTCCTGTTCGAACTGTTATATGGCAGACATCCCAGAGGTCTGCTGGACATTGCCAAAGAGACATGGGAATAGGAGCCTACTCCCCATAAGAGTGTAATAGAGCACATTGCAGATATGCAGGACCAGATTGCATCAGTAATGCTCATTGTGAGATAACATCTAGTAGAGGCTCAGGCAGCTCAGAGCCGTAGGTATAATAGAAAAGCCACAGTCAGGACCTTTTCCCCAGGAGATAGAGTTCTCGTACTCGTACCCACTGCTAAGAGTAAGTTTCTGGCCAAGTGACAAGTGCCCTATGACGTTCGGGAAAAAGTTGGCAAAGTTAACTATAAAATATATCAGCCTGGTCGGAGAAAACCAGAACAAAGATATCACGTAAACTTGCTAAAGACGTGGAAGGACCGAGAATCCCTGTGGGCCACTGAGGAGCTGGTTGTGACTAGTGTAGACCACTACACTAGCAGAAACCCTGGCAAAACAACAAAAACAGGAGGTCAGGAAGTTAGTGCAGCAGAATACTGATGTCTTTTCAGAAAAACCCGGTCTTACATCGGTGGTCCAGCATGATATTGTCACCGAGCCGCGGGTAAGGGTACAAGTGAAACCGTACCGTGTGCCAGAGGCTCGGAGACAAGCCATTACAGAAGAGGTACAAAAAATGCTTAGCCTAGGAGTCATTGAGTAATCCAAGAGCAAGTGGGCCAGTCCCATTGTGTTGATTTCAAAGCCGGACGGATCATTGCAATTTTGTAACGATTTCCGGAAATTGAATGAAGTGTCGAAGTTCGACTTTTATCCAATGCCCCGGGTTGACAAGCTGATTGAAAAACTGGGCCATGCCCAATACTTCATGATGCTGGATTTAACCAAGGATTACTGGCAGGTACCTCTGACAGAATCAGCAAAGGAAAAGACCGCCATTGTCACACCGTCGTTTTGCCTTTTGGGTAACATGGGGCCCCCGCCATGTTCCAGAGGCTGATGGACAGTCCTAAAATCTCATCAGACGTATGCATCCGCCTGCTTAGATGATATTATTATTCATAGTGGCGACTGGCAGTCTCATTTTTCCCATGTGCAGGCAGTCGTGGACTCACTCCAAGATGCAGGCTTGACTGCACATCCTCAAAAGTGTACAATAGGGCTAGAGGAGGCTAGTTATTTGGGGTACGTGATTGGCAGTGGGATCATCAAACCTCAAATAAACAAGGTCGAGGCCCTTCAAAATTGGCCCTGACCTATCAGGACGAAAAAAGTCAAAACATTTCTCAGCATCATTGGGTATTATAGGCGGTTTATACCCAATTTTGCTGGAAGGGTTGCACCCCTGACTGATCTGCTGAAAGGAGAGAAGTCAGTCAGGATTTGGTGTAATCCTCAGGCAGAAGAAGCATTTCAGGCCCTGAAATTGTCCCTATGTGAACAGCCGGTCCTGTCCAACCCCAACTTTAAGGATGAACTTATCGTCCAAATGGACGCATCTGAAGTAGGGCTAGTAGCAGTTCTATCTAAAAAAGAAAAAGAACATCCAATCATTTATTTGAGTAAAAAGCTTAGCCCAGCAGAAAGGAACTACAGCATAGTGGAGAAGGAGCGCCTTGCCATTAATGGGCCTTGGAATCCTCACAGTACTACCTGCTGGGGCGACATTTTCCTCTGGTGACAGAACATTCACCATTGGTCTGGATGGGGAATTCCAAGAAGAGAAATGCTTGGGTCACCGGGTGGTTTCTCTCCTTCCAGAATTTGAATTTCTCGGTGAGCCCTGTCACGAGCATCATGTTTTGGTGCAGGTGTTCACTCCCACAGGTCTGAACAGGGGGACAGGGGGGGGGGGGGGTTGGTACGTGAGACAGTAACAGGCCTCATATATAAAGGACGGTATGTATCTCTGAGAATGGTGCAGGAAACCTATTAAGGAGAGGTTTGCTGTTGTGCACTTGAGACTTGCAACAAAGGTACACGGCCTCGGATAAGTGGAAGACAGTAACTAGAGTGTCCACTGAGGTAGATAGTGGACGCTGTTGCTACCAAGCATGTGTGGCGCAACACTGGCCTGTGGATGGATCTAGAGGAGACCCGAGCCTGCATTAGGCTACTTTCACATCTGCCCTTTCCCTTTCCGCTATTGAGATCCGTCATAGGATCTCAATAGCGGTGGAAATCGCTTCCGTTTTGTCCTCATTCATTGTCAATGGGGATAAAACTGAACTGAATGAAACGGAGCGCACCAGAATGCATTCCGTTCCGTTTGGTTGTGTCCACTTCACGGACAGAATAATGCTGCAAGCAGTGGTTTCTGTCCGCGATGTGTTGCAGAGCATGACTCACAATGTAAGTCAATGGGGACAGATCCGTTTTCTCTGACAGAAAAGAAAATGGATCCATCTCTAAAACCATTGTAAGTCAAATAGGGGATGGATCCGTCATGGCTATTTTAGAGATAATACAACCGGATCTGTTCAGAATGGATGCAGACGGTTGTATTATTATGAAAGAAGCGTTTTGCTGATCCATGACGGATCCAGCAAAAATGCTGGTGTGAAAGTAGCCTTACTTTATTTTGGATGTCATGGATTGATTACCTGACCCAGCTGCGATCCGGCTGTACTGAACTGTAAGTTTGCTGGAACCCACAATAAAACATATTGAAGTGACTTTGTTGTGTCCCTGCCTTTCTTTAACACTGGTCATAGTCCACGTCATTACAATGGGCAGATTACTGTTAATATAATCGCTAACAATCCAAGTGGGACTTGATTAAAAAAAAATATAGAAAAAACTAAAATATTAATGTAAAAATATATAAAATTGCAAATTAAAAATAAAATAAATTGCCTTTTCCCATATCCGCTCAGTTATAAGAGATTAAAAATGAAAAAATACACTACACATAATTGTTATCGCCAAGTCAATAATGACCAGATCTATAAACTGATCATGGTACTAATCCTAAGTGGTGAACATTGTTAAAAATAAAAACAATGGCAGAATTGCTGTTTTTTTGCCTCACCTTCCAAATTTTTTTTATAAAAAATGATCAAAAAGTCATATGCATCCCAAATATGATACCAATAAAAACTACAACCATCCAGCCAAAAATAAGCCCTCATATAACTATGTTGATGGAAAAATTAAAACGTTATGAATCTTCGATTTGGGGATGCAAAACAAAAATGTTTAATTTATTTTATTATATGAAAATGGTATACCATGAATAAAACAATATAAATTTGGTATCGCCATAACCTCATCAACTAACAGAATAAAATTATCATATAAAACATGGAGAACCCCATAAAAATAAACACACAAAATTGCAATATTAGCCCACTTCACCTCATAAAAAATTAAATAAAAAGTAATCAAAAAGTCACATGTACCCAAAAATGGTACCATTAAAAAGAACAACCAGTCCCACAAAAAATGAACACTCACGCAGCTTAGTCAACAAAATACAAAAAAAAAAAGTTATGGCCCCTAAAATATATTTCAGGAAATTTAATGTTAGAATGCAGATGCCGCTTTTTTTCTTTTGAATTCTGCCGTCTGCTTATACAGCAATTTATGCCTACATTTGGGGTGTTGCCATATTCAAGAGAAAATCGGTAACAAATTATGGTGTGGATTTTCTCCCGTTATCCCCTGTTAAAGTGAAAAATTTGGTCCTAAAACGACTTTTTCTTGTAAAAAAATATAATTTTTCATTTTCATAGCTAAGTGTTTCTAAATATTATGAAACACCTGTGAGGTCAAAGTGGTCAGTACACCCTCAACGCTGTGAAATACAAACAGATACCTATCCATCATGCAATCAGGGAGGCATCTTATTGTCTCCAGATGTATTCTGCAGGAGGACAACGACCCTGAACATACAGCCAATGTCAACTTCAGTGTAAAGAAGAACAAGAAGTCCTGGAAGTGATGAAATGGTCCCCACAGAACCCAGATCTCACCATTGAGTCTGTCTGGGATTACATAAAGAGACAGCAGGATTTCAGCAAGTCTACATCCACAGAAAATCTGTGGTTGGTTCTCCAAATGTCTAGAACAACCTTCCTGCCGAGTTCCTTCAAAAACTGTATGCAAGTGCTAGAAGAATTAATGCTTTTTTGAAGGTAAATGGTGATTACACCAAATATTGATTTAGATTACTCTTGTTCACTTTGCATTTTGTCAATTGATAAAAATAAACTATTAGGGTGCTGGCACACAGTGCCGTTCTGACATGCATTCAGGATGCAGTTTTCGATTTAGCCAGTTTAGCAGCCTCGTTAAACCCTGGCGTTCTGCATTATGTAAATGACTTAATATATTTCAGCTTGATACAATAAAAAAGTGCATCCTGAATGCATGTCAGAACTGCACTGTGTGCCAGCACCCTTAACATTTCTATTTTCGACAGCATACTTACTTTGCAGCATTTTTCCACACCTGCTTAAAACCGTGGCACAGTAGTGAATACTAAATTACTAAATCTAGATATCTACAGTATATATATAGTAAACATTATGCTAATACACCTCCTGTTCATGCATTCACATATTAATTTTCCAGCTATCTCCTATATCTCACTGTGCAATTCGTAGTCAGCAGAGGGAGCCTCTCAGTTCTCACCATTTCTGTTCTGCATTTTTTACTTTCTCCCGTCACAAAATGCTGGCTCTGTATATAGGAACACATTTATAACCCATTCATCACCTCTGTGTTCTCGGTGGTGCTAGTAAAGATCAGGGACAATCTGTGGCTCAGCTGCTCATTGGATTGTCTCTGCTGCTGATGCAGACAATGATGGGGATAAACGTGCGTGGATTGTTATCCTCTAAGGATCTAAGTGGTCTTCAATAGCACAATATAGATGCAGTCTTCCTATTAATATTTGGCAGTCATTCGGCCCCAGTCTTGGTGCTGCTAATGCTGTGGCAAGGAACTCATGAATGGCAATGTCGAACAATGAAAGGCTCTTAATTCAAGGACAAAGCGTGAGGGCTGAGCTCGGAAGGTATCATCGAAAAGGAGATAATGGTCTGTTCTCAAGAGCATTTACTCACTGGAGGAGGTAGGCAAATAGATTTTGAAAGGGGGGGAGGCATCCAAAATATAGAGATAAATACATTTGTATCTAGTTGATTTAGAAATAGATTACTATGCATTTGAATGTCACTTACAGCCAAATAACAAGTGTTTCTGCTGCACATCACACAAAATTGGATCAGATGCATGGGATGATTGCTG